>CM031603.1:63666948-63724448 GCA_018398815.1 Conus ventricosus
CTATTAGTGCTTAATTCATGCGCCAGGAGTCACGTGAAAAGCCACACAACAGTGTCTGTGACAGTGTGATTGTCGGTTTGTTCCAGTTACTGTCTAGACGTGTGTTCTGAACTTCACTGCTTCCTTTACTTCCTTCACGCGCGCGCGCGCGTGGGGGTGTGTGTGTGTGTGTGTGTGTTTTGTGTGTGTGTGTGTGTGTGTGTGTGTGTGTGTGTGTGTGTGTGTGTGTGTGTGTAGAGAGAGGAGAGAGAGAGAGAGAGAGAGAGAGAGAGAGAGAGAGAGAGAGAGAGAGAGACAGACAGACAGACAGACAGAAGACAGACAGACAGAGAGGGGGGGGGGAGGTTGCTAGAGAGCAAGAAGAAAGGGAAGCGAGATCATTCCAAATGAATATTTTGTCAGGTATTAGTGAGTTGAAGGGTTTTTTTGTCAGTGCTTTGAAACACTTGTGGTCACAACGTTTTGACGTTTTATTATCATTTTGCCGGAAGACAACGCAACCAAATAGTAATATGACAATAAAATGATTTCAGTCTGTAAGTCAGTCACTCATTAGTCAGTTTGGCAATAGATTTTTTTCGGTCAGTCAGTCAATCAGATAATCAGTGAATGTGTGTGTGTGTGTGTGTGTGTGTGTGTGTGTGTGTGTGTGGTGTCGTGGTTGCGTGCGTGCGTGCGTGCGTGCGTGCGTGCGTGCGTGCGTGCGTGCGTGCGTGCGTGCGTGCGTGCGTGCGTGGTGTGTGTGAACTCGGATGCCCATGCCCCTTCATGATCGAGTTTATATCTGACATGACCTATTACGTACTGACCAGTGACTATTCAATTCTTTTTGTGAGAGTTGTCAATCCAAAAAAATGGTCTGCTTTTTGTTATAATAAATCGGCCAGTGATTCGGACCTACATATGATGTTACATATGTATGAAACTCATCCATCCTTTTTGATGAATTATCAGTAGCCGATGCTGTGAACATCAAAGACAGCCGAAATCACATTGTCAAAGTGAGAGGGCATTGCCTGGCCAAAGGTTCAGGTAATTTTCGCCTGCCTGCAAATGATTTTCTTCCATTCACATGAAAATGACACTGCACTGCATACAATGTAGTTTGACTGACACGCTTCATTTCTCTTTCTTTACAATTCCAACATGCAGACATACTTGTGTTGCCATGGATTTCGTCTCGATCTAAAAGAATGCTGACTGGCTACACATAGTTAAGAAGAATCCATAATGTGTCGAAATTAACAAGAATCTGTTTCCCCGAAGTTGGAGTATGGCTGCCTTAATGGCGGGATAAAAAAAACCCGGTCATACACACCCCTTTATTGGGTAGATGGGATTAATCCTTGCCTGTCTATACAGGGAGTGTCCGCAGGAGTATCAGCCTGCGTACGCAGAATAAAAAACAAAAACAAAAAAAGAGTCTGTGAATAGTTGAAAAGATACCTCCTCCGCATTTCTCAGTATTTCAAAAACATTCTTAATCTGCCTTTTAAAACCAGTGCACACATAAACTCAACGCAATAAAAGTCTTTGAACAGCATGCTGTGATTTGGCTATTATTGTTCAGTCCAAGAAGTCCTGTGATGTCGATCAGCGTTTCGGAGTTCAAAAGATCGATCAAACTGCTCACCGCCAATTGGATGCTGACAATGTTCGAGGATTACGACAAGATTTCCAACCTTTGTAACAGTCCCGGCACTTCATGTACATGTCTCTTCAATGTACTCAAGCTGGCTATGAATGAAATACAGATCAACCCGGACACAGTGCACATATCAACAGCCTGTAACTACTGCAGCAAGAGCACACATTCCACCTGTAAAACCACTGAGAAAAACATGCTGTGTTTCCCTTTGAATGAAGCTGACCTGTCAACTACAAACGTCTGTTCTCAGTGATTAATTGCTGATCAATGGAGACGATTAGAAAAGGTCACGGACATCCTAAAGTGGCGACCTTCGCTAATGCAAATCTTACAGCTCACGCTTTTCATCAAACCTACGAAGTCCAATATGAAATTAATTCATAAGAAACCCAGTAGTGAAATACAACACGGTTTTGGAAAAGACATTTACCGAAGTAGCAGTTAAAACAAATTATAACTCTCTCTCTCTCTCTCTCTCTCTCTCTCTCTCTCTCTCTCTCTCTCTCTCTCTCTCTCTCAACGCACGCACGCACGCACGCACGCACGCACGCACGCACGCACGCACGCACACACACACACACACACACACACACACACACACACACACACACACACGCTAACTTTCAAATGACTGACTGAAGTGCAAAGTTTTCGAAGACTACTTGATTCATTAAGAATATTAATCAACAGTATGATTTGTTAAGTATGAACTGATATTTTCCATATATCACATGTTGTGACCCATGCTTGACAAAATATCACAAATAAAAGAATGAGCCGCCTGCAATATCTACTAGTTTATACGTTTAGAAGCTGTATTTTCCATTGTATTTGTGTATAAAGACGCTTAGCCCATAGAAACGGAAGTCCCGTATGTTGTTGTTAGTGACGTAAGAGCAACAACACGAACCTTAAGCAGCAGCAGCAACAGCAGCAGCCAGCCTCTGTAACTCTCATCAATTAGTTTAAAGTCTAAACTAAGACTCTACAGAAGAAATTCTGAAGCACTCTCGTGCTCCAAGACGGAATCATTGAAACACAAACTACAGAAGGACCCGTGTCAAATCGATTTTTACCGTCTTGCTCCCAAAACACAGTAACTCATCACCAACGTCTAAGTGGCTATACTTCAAAATTGTAAATGAATGAATAACACCGATTATCGAAAGGCTGCATTCAGAAACACCAAAGACAAACCTGTCACCACCACCACCACCAATAAAACAACGACAACAACATCGTCAACAACAACAGCAACAACGTCAACAACAACAACAACAAAAACAACACACACACACACACACACACACACACACACACACACACACACACACACACACACACACACAACAAACACACACACGCATGCACGCATGCACGCACGCACACACACACACACACAACACACACACACAAACACACACACGCATGCACGCATGCACGCACGCGCACACACACACACACACACACACACACACACACACACACACACACACACACACACGCACACATGCACTTACACACACACATGCACAGAGAGAGAGGAGAGAGAGAGAGAAGAGGAGAGAGAGAGAGAGAGAGAGAGAGAGAGAGAGAGAGAGAGAGAGAGAGAGAGGGGGGGGGGAGAGCATGGGTCGATCAAGTAGCCGAAAGCTTAACTGCGTTAGTGAAGACTCCAACTCTTCTCCATCCCCCACTGAAGCAGAAGGATCAGATGTCAAATAACTGAACGGTGTGCTTCTAACTGAACGCTCTCCCCTTTCCCGCACGGACACGTCAAGCAGCTTGTTTTCAACGGTCACTGACTGCGTCCGCTTCTGGCGGCCAGTACCGACACTGCCAACCGGAAGGTAATTCTACGCTGTCCAGAGGCCTGAATGACTCAGTGGTAGAGCGCCGAACTCGTAATCTTGGTGATCCTGGGGTTGCGGGTTCGAATCTCCGCCAGGCCGTTTCGGTACCGGGGGAATTTTCTTTCGGAGTTAACACTGGTTGTGACCCCATTTCCCATACAGTCCTTCGAATGACACTGTAAACCGAGGTTCCGTGTGTGAACGCACGCATCACATCTTGAACATAGGTTAAATACCATCACCAACTTTAGGAAGAGAAGGCCAGTTTGACCGTTGGTGTGGATGACACGTTATATATAACAAGCACCCTGCGTGAGAAATGGAAAGAATGAAGGAAGTAAGGAAGTGAGTGAACGACATTGAACGATATTGATTGGATGACACGGGAAACGACTGAATGAAGCGCCAGCTGGCAGCTCTTCAGTCGGCACTATCCAGGTAGACAGCCCGTTGTGTAAACGAGTGTGGATTGTAAAGCGCTTAGAGCTTGGTCTCTAGCCGAGGATAGGCGCTATATAAGTATTCATAATAATAATAACACAGCGTGATAATAACGGGAGACGGAACGACGTACAGATACGTGTCATTTTACAAATTCAAATTCGAACCGAACCCCTAGGACAAACTCAAATCATGTTTTCTACTAAAAGACAGACATTCTACGAGGAACAAACTCCAACAGAACTTCGTCTCCAACTCGTGTTACATGATCATTGCAGGCCTACACTACGAAACCGGGGCCAACTTCACTTGTTGTTACCTACCGACTTGAGACTTGATACAAGTTCCACAAATTGTCTCTTTCCAAAGAGCGCAATCACATCCATTCAATGACTTGTGATTCATGAGGATCATGAAGATGGCATTGTGGAAGTTCATTTTTGGCACGGACCGCGTACACTCACGTACACTCCGGCAGGTAATACTGAAAAAAACTGTTCAGTTGACAGGTTGCCATCTCATGTAACAACATATGCCAGCTTCGGCGAGTCGGCGTACTGTCTGAACGTAGCCTTCGCCTGCGAGTGACCCACCATGTGTGTGCTGTAAACTCGAACATTTGACATTATCAGTTGCGAAGTGTGGTAGACAGACCACCGCCCCGAGAACAAGAGGAAGATACAGAGTCAATCAGACAACATGGAATAGTAAATGCCTTGCATGTGCGCAATGGATACTGAGCAAAAGGCAAGGAGACTGATCTGACCCACCTTGCATCTTTTAAGCAGACTGGGCTTCATGTAGAGAAACCCGAAAACTGACGTTTTGTCCGAGGTCAGAATGATGGCGGGCTTCATTTGCTTTCTACCCTAAAGAATCTTTGCAAGTTTCGTGCAACAGCAAGTTTTAAATTAAAGATTTTGTCTTCGTTTTGTTTTTATTTGTTTCTTTGGTTTTTCTATGTGTTTGTTTGGTTTTTCGTGTGTTCGTTTTTAAAGCTTAACATTTTCTGTGTTTGTTTTGCTTTTATTTATTCGTTCGTTTTTATAAAATTTCTTTGTTTGGTTTTCGTGTGACTCTTTTCAAAGCTTGACATTGATCTTTGATGATCGATGCGTCTTGCTTCCCTCATAGAACTGTCTTTTTGTTTTGTCAAACTAATGCCCTAGACCCCAAGGTAATGTTGCTCATAGCCAAGCCAAAACCTGACACTTTTACCATAAAAAAAGCAAAATAAATTATCAGCTGTGCGCAAAACCTTAGCTATCGCTCTCAGAGCTAGGAATAGGACATGCTGACAACGTTCAGACTCCAAAATAGGCATGGCATTTCCGGAAGGAAACACTCAGTACATGTTCCACAATTGATGGGAACGAATACACAGCTTAGACGGCAGACAGCTTTGCTTCCCATTTATTCTGTGAGATGATTCCACGCCGGACCAGCGCAAAGGAGGTGGTGAAATGGTAGTGCTACTGGGCGTGAGGTGGAGAGATAGGTTCCAGTGTGACATATTGCAGCTGTGCAATCAATGTCAGACTTACAACGGTGGCGCATGATATGCATGGTCCGGCGTGAAACAAACGTGTATTTGTGTGTAACTTAGGCTACAATTTTCAACGAGAGAACAACTGAACACAATTGAACACAATTTTAATGTTTCAGGCCTCCGGCCTAATAATGTGAGGTGCAGTGCACACATAAAAGAAAAAAGAGAAATGACAACAAAAGTATATTTTTCGATGTACTAATAATGCTATTTTATGAGGGTAACTAATAATGCATACTGTGTGGGATACGAATTCTTCTCTTTTTTTTCAATGCATAATAAATGTACATAGCAACATTTCTTGTAATATGCACATTTTCGGTTGCAAGTAATTGTTTTAGTTCAATAGAGTTCACGTTCTGAAATTGTCTGTGCTTCAGTATGTATTTTTCTCTGAAAGGCAAATAAGCATTGCATCTTAATAGAAAGTGGAGTTCGTTCTCAAGTTGGGTACAAAAAGGACATGCTTTGATATTTTCTTTGTATATGCAATTTATATTCAGGTCGTTTAAGCCAAGACGAAATCTCGTGAAATACATTTTAAATGTGGTAACCGTTAAACAGGTTAGATAAGGTTCTGGTTGTAAAAGAGCCTTCAATGAATAATAGGTGTTGAAGCGATCACTTGATTATTTTGATTTGCAGATCCAGTCTTGCTGATAACAGTCTACCATCCTTTGCCTAAAAATCTTCTTAAACATATTAACATTTCCGACCCCACCCACTAACCATACTTCAGAAAGTCAATATCTATCAAGACAACATTTTATATTATACGCCCAATTACTTTTTATTGTTCTGTCGTCAGTGCTATTCATAAAGCTGTTAATCAAGGAAAGATATGCTTGCTTGGGTATTCTATTCAGTTCCATTTGTTGAAAAGAGAACCAATAGCTAAGTGCTCTCAGTGTGCTGTCTATATAAAGACTATAGCGACCAGTCTGTACCCATCGTCAACACAGCGCAGGCCTCCAAGGGTGGTACAGGACTGCTCTAAAGGCAGGTGAAGACAGTGCTTCTCTGGTCCTCCCCAGCACCTTCGGGTGTTTCTTTTTCTTTTCTATAGCGACCAGTCTCTCCGTAGACCATTGCATTTGGTGTTTTAGGGCTAACACTTAACAGTTTTTTACAGGCAAACAGATGGACCGCTTCGATAGTTTTATATTGTGTAATACCCCATACCTCTGCAGCGTACAATAGCATTGGCTTCACCATCGTGTCAAATAATTTAAAAAAGATAATTATGTCCATCCTACCCAAATTCCACATTGTTTTCATAATTTCTGCTGTTTTATATTTGGCTCTCCTTGAATAGTCATCCAGCGCTGCTACAAAAGATAAGTCAGTAGTCAAGATGATACACGCTTTAATTTCATCTACACCTTCAGGTTTACAAAACAAAATGAACAATTTGCAGATAGCGTCTGATAAATTGGGTCTAAAAGTAAATTTGACTATGGCTAAAGTTATGATTTTTAGAAAAGGGGGTCATTTGTCCAAATATGAAAAATGGTACTATAAAGTAGAGCAAATTTCAACGAGAGAGGAGAGAGAGAGAGAGAGAGAGAGAGAGAGAGAGAGAGAGAGAGAGAGATGTTAACAGGCATTTATAAAGAACTCGGCAGTTATATTGTTAGTGCGAACGAAAATGCGCTCACACACACACACACACACACACACACACACCACACACACGCTCAAACACACGCACACACATACATACATACATACATACGCACTACATACATAGGTACATTCATATACGGACGGCTGCATGCATGCATGCATACATACATACATACATACATACTACATACAATCACATACATACATGCATAACATATACATACATACACGTGCACTCTCTCTCCCTCTCTCTCTCTCCGCCCCTCCCTCCCTCCCTCAGGCGCGCGCGCCTTCAGACAGACAGACAGACACACACACACACAACACACACACACACACACACAACACACACACACACACACACACACACACACACACACACAGAGTCACACACACATACGCACACACATCCGCCCGCACCGCAAAAGAAAATGAAACAACAACAAAAAAAAATACCCAAGCTGCCCGCGATTCTTCGCCATCGCTTTCAGCACTAGATTGTCAAAATTAAGACTCCAAAATAGACGCGACCTTTGCTGAGGTAACGACCAGGCTTTTCGCTTTGTGGGGACGATTGAGCGGCTTAACCGGCCCATCGATTTCCTTCACGAGTATTTTGAGAGATGATTCAACGCTCTGTGGCGTCGTAGCGGTGGTGGTGAAGCGGTCGTGTTTCAAGAGCAGCGAACTGAGAGGTTTATGTGACGCTGAAGTGTGTATGTTCGCTGTGCCGTCAACTGTGAGGGGGTTTTGTGTATATCGTATTGCGCTGCACGCACGGAGGGCGTTAGACAATGTGTGACGTGAATGTATGGCTATCAGTTGAGGCTATACCGGAGAGAGAGAGAGAGAGAGAGAGAGAGAGAGAGAGACAGATGGACAGATAGATAGATGGATAGACAGATAGATAGATAGATAGACAGACACGGGATAGAGAGTAAAGCAGGTACATAGAAATCAATGAGACGCGATGTTATTGTTTTAAAGTAGCAATGACTTACATACACTATATACCGCCCACTATTCACAGTTCCCCACACACACACACACACGCGCGCGCGCGCGCACGCACGCACACACACACGACACACTACACGCACACGCACACACACACACACACACACACACACACACACACACACACACACACACACACACACACACACACACAACTAACGCCTGCCCCGGCACGCTGTCTTAGCCAGCACATAGCACAGAAAACCCCGATGAAAAGTCCCTGCCGAGAAACAACAGGTGTGATCGCCGGAGGGCAAGGGTGACGTGAAGTGTGTCACATAACTATTGCAGGTGAAAAAGTATATTTTCGGCCATGAAGTATTGACCCTGGCTTGTCTTTCCCCTCAAAATAAACAGCCCGGCTATTCCCGGAGCTGCGATGTTCTTATAATTACATATATATGAACGACGTTTTGCCAGATTTCAATAGGATGTCGAGGGCAAAAACAAAATGTGGGCAAAAGTTTTGGTTGTTGTTGTTGTTGCTGCTGCTGCTGTTATTGTTGTGTGTAGAAAATCTCGAGAGCTTCTCTTTTTGTTTCTTCGCAGGCTAGCAGTTTCAGTCTTAGCTTTATTATGGCGAAGCAGTCCACATACACTATACCACAATTGATAAACTACGAGGCAACCGTATTGTACACAGAAGTTAATAAACAAACAGAAAAAAAATGAAATAAAAATGAAGAAACAAAGAAAAACATGAAAAGGGTAAATTAACATGTAAAGATCAAGAGAAAGACAAGCAGAAAACAGGAATCAGGTCTGTTTGTGATGAGTTGCCTCGTGACACACTTGGCAGTGACAGTTCCCTGTGGATTGCCGGCGCTGAGGTGGTGGTGACGGAACAAGCCAGGCTGTGGCTGCAGACGGGAAGCCGGAGTGAACACTATGGGTGAAGTGCCGCTGAAGCAGCGTGGGTGATGAGACAGAAAAGAAAATCCACAAAGTGAAGTCACTCTTTACGAATTGATAGCTAGACGTTAAATCGCGTACTTTCATTGAATGTTTAAGCTTTATAGTGGTACTTGAACATTGACATTTCGTTTTCCATGTCCTCTGTTTGTAAAAAAGTACATGCGAAGTTTGTTCTTTCAGTCCGTTCTTTTGATTACTTTCATTGGCCAGAAAAGAAATAACTTTTAAACTAACCTGCTCAGAAAATTCAAAATGATAATAAGAGGAAAAGCAAAAGTCTGCCTACTGATCTTGTTCATTTGTCTTCCAATTCATAGCCAACACACCGTTTATGTATTTATGTTTGTTTGTTTTTTTACCCTGCATTTCGGGGCGGATCCGGATCAAATGGCGGATCTAGGATCCGTTCGACCTTGACGGAGGTCTACATTCTCCGGGGTATACCTCTAGTTTTAATGGGGAAATTCATTTCTGAATCGAGGAATGGAATTTGAAATGTACCAGCTTAGTGGACATAACAGAACCTAAACTGTAATTTTTGTCAGCATCGAAACTGATAGTACACGATATTTTTTCAAAATATTTTGTACCCACAGAGATGACAAATTTTACCAATTCGAGTTTCAGGCATTAGGTCGGAGAATAGTTTTCAATGAAAAAAAGAAAGAAAATGGATAACCCTCCCCTTGACTAATTAGTTTAGGTGCTGGGGGGGGGGGGGGGGGGGGGGGGGGGGGGGGCATCCATGTGACTCATTTCACGGTGAAGGATCAGAGGCGCCACAGAAGACCCTCTGCATCTCATACTGTCTCCTGCCCTCTTTAGCATTAAAATCAACAACATTGTTAAGTCAGTTCAACAGGGTTCCGACTGCTCATTGTGGAAGGATTTTGCCGTCTATGCAACTGGAAGCTTGTACCCAGTGTCCAGCGCAGGATCCAGATTTGTGTGGATAAAATTCATCATGGGGCGGAAGAAAACGCTTCACTTTTTCTCTACGAAGACACAGTGCATTCACTTCCATAATTTAAGTCATTTTTTTGCAGATCCTGAAATTCAAATAAGGAAATCTCCCATTCCAGTGTCAAAGAGGCCAAATTTTTAGGATTATTTTTGACCAAAAATTCAACTTTCTCAGCCACATTAAAAACCTCAAAGCATCTCGCCAGAAGCTTGAATATTCTGCGGGTTGCAGTCACACACTGACTGGGGCGCTGATAAGAAAATTTTGCTGCACCTCTGCAGAGCCTTGGTCCGTTCTAAACTGGACTGTGGTTGTGCTGTGTACGGCTCTGCAAGACCGTCTTACCTAAAACTCTTGGACTCTGTCCACCCTCAAGGGCTTCGTCTCTGTCTTGGGGCTTTCCGCACCACCCTTGTGTACAGCCTGTACGCATAGGCAGGTGAACCCTAACTGTCCAACTGCAGGCTGAAACTGTCCTTGAACTACTATCTGAGACTTCTCTCTGAACCGGAAAACCCTGCCTACGACTGTGTCTTTAACCTCAGTTTCAAAGTAAATTCGAAAAAAAATCCCAACTGTATTCCGCCGTTTGGTCTTTGTATGCAGCCTCATGCGCAGAATGCAGGTCTAGACCTAGGAGTTGTGTCTGATTTTTCCAAGTTTCCAGATCAGCCCCGTGGACATTTTCCACACCAGAAATTTGTTTTGACCCTGCAGCTTTTCGCAAAGAATCTACCAGGTATCTGGCATACAAGGCATTGGCCAAACTCCGAACAGGCAGCACATTACGGTCAGAATGCGTAAGCATCCTCAAACAGGCGAAACCCCCAAACCAAACCTCTCTGAAAAAGAACGACATGCTCTCCAGGACCTGAAAACAGACGAGTCAATCATGGTAGTCCCAGCAGACAAAGGAAGAGCCACTGTGATTGTACCGAAAGAGATGTACAAAGAGAAGGCCAAAGAACTTTTGGATGACAGAAACACCTACCAGCCCTTGAAGAAGGACCCCACTAGCAGGTACACAACAAAGCTGGTGCAAAGCCTAAAGGAAGTGAAAAACCCAGGAGACTTGATCCCAGAACAGTACAGGAAGTTGTGCCCCTCTACTGCCGATGTCTAGATTTTATGGCCTCCCTAAGGCGCACAAAAGAGAGGTCCCACTCCGCCCCATTGTGGCCTCCAGAGGCTCTATTACTTACGAGACTGCTAGGTTCCTAGCCGACATCCTAGCACCCTGGTGGGAGGACAGAACACCACATAAAGAACAGTGCCGACCTGGTCTCCAAACTCAAAGAGTTTTTGCTGAGACCTGATGAACAGCTGGTGTCATTCGATGTGACGGCCCTCTTCACCAGGGTCCCTGTCGAGAGAGTGTGGACATAATTAAACAGAGACTGGAGACGGACACCAGCCTTGCGGAAAGAACCTCACTCTCACCAGAGCAGATCTGTGAACTCTTGACGTGCTGCCTGACTACAACGTACTTCATGTACGAGGGAGAGTTCTACCAACAAACACAAGGCGCAGCCATGGGATCACCGGTGAGCCCAATTGTCGCTAACCTCTTCATGGAAGACTTCGAGAAAAAAGCACTGGCCACCTTCCACTCCCCACCCCGCTACTGGGGCAGATACATGGACGACACTATGGCCTACTGAAGACAGAGATAGTAGATGAATTCTCAATCCACCTGAACGAACAGCACCCGGCCATAAAATTCACCAGGGAAGTGGAAGAGAACGGCAGCATCGCCATGCTGGACACCAAGATCACCAGAGAGGGGAACTCCTTAGCATTCCAAGTGTACAGGAAACCAACCCATACTGACCAGTACCTCCAGTTCGACAGCCACCAGCCCTTAGAACACAAGCTGTAGTGATCCGAACCCTACGTCACGAGCAAATACCATCTGCTCCATCCAGTCTAACCGTGAAGAGGAACTCCGCCACCTCCGGGAAGTGCTGAGCATCTCAGGCTCCCCCAAATGGGCCTGGGACTTACCAGGAAGCAAGACCGCTGCTCACCCCTCCACCAAGAAAACGAGCCCCACCCTTGGACATGTCACCATCCCGTATGTCAAGGGTGTGACGGAAGCCCTCGCCGCAAGATCAGGAAGAATGGCGTGGTGGTCCACTCTAAGCCCTACAACACCATCAGAAGCAGACTAGTGCCCCAAAGGACAAAGTGGACAAACTAGAATGATCAGGGGCAATCTACGAGATCCAGTGTGGAGATTGTGACCAGACATACGTCGGAGAAACAGAAAGGAAAATGAAACTCCGCATCAAAGAACACAAGAGAGAATCATCAAGAGTCGGAGAACACTTGAACATCAGCGGACATGAGTTCTCCCGGGACAATGTCAGCGTCCTGGACCAGGAACCTAAATGGTTCCAAAGAGGAGTAAAGGAGGCCAACTACATCGCTCCTTCCCTCAACCGAGACCGGGGGCGACACAACCTACCAGCAGCCTACACTTCCCTTAGTTCATCTCGAGATCACGGGCACCGAACCCAACTCACTCAGCGAGACATTCGGCGCTGACGAAGGCCTCTGGATGGAGGCCGAAAGCTTCGCTTCGGCAAAACTTTCCTGTGTGAAAAGGTAAAAGACTGTGTTTAATCATACAAGGCACTGTTTGCCGATCTCTGTTTGAAATTCCCATCGTGTCAGAAAATTTTCACTGACGGTTCCAAGTCTGAAGATGGAGTGGCCTGTGCAGCCTATTGCCCTGGTGCTCCTTCTCAAATATTACTGGAACATATTCCTTCAGATGCTTCTGTTTACTCTACTGAACTTACAGCTCTGGTTCTAGCATTGACGATAATCTTTCAGTCTATAAAGAAGGACTTTCTGGTTTTGTCGGATTCGCTGTCAGCTTTGGAGGCCATAGCTGGCCGCAACCTCCACTTTTACACTTTAAAAAAAACAAACTTTTTACAAGGTTGAAAGCGGATGGTCACAACATCGTTGTGGCTTGGGTTCCCGGTCACGTTGGCATCGGAGGGAATGAAATGGCTGATCGTTTGGCCAAGAATGCCACAACAGGGAAACTGTCTAACATATCTATCCCCTGCACAGATCTGAAACCAAAAGTTAATGATTATGTCAGAGACCTCTGGCAGGAGGATAGGAATACACAGACGGACAGCAAACTCTATCAGATCCGTCCAAACCTAAAAGAGTTCCTCTCATCCACCTCAGGTGGTCACAAAGAAGAAACGGTTCTAAGCCGCTGCACACCAGCCATTCGTATTTTACTCATTCATACCTTTTACAGAGTGAAGAAGCTCCGTGGTGCATTCTATGTCATGCGCCACTCACAATGAAACATATTATTTTAGAGTGTTGCGACTTGCATGATGCGAGACACAAACATTTTACAACAGATTCCATGAAACTCTTGTTCAGAGATGTTCCGCCTGATGCGATCTTTGAATTCTTGAAAGAGATTAACATTTTTCATCGGATCTGAGATTTTACAGTGGAAAGGTGTTTTTTTTAAAAACAAAATCTCGGTTGGGTTTTTAAAAGATGTATTTTAAACAGTTGTGTGAACGAATAATTTGTGAGTTGATTTTAAACGTGGTGACAGCCCTGATATGACCCTTGCGGTCGGTTGGGCTATAAGCAACATTACCTTACCTATCTCGTTTCTCGTCCAGGGACCACCATAGAAATGACGTCATCAGGCAACGCATCAACTCGCGCCAAGGCAAACAGCAAGCTCTTCCTCTGGCAGGCACCATACGCCGCAAACGCACGTGGGAGGGGCACTGTCTCGCCAGTGCTGTTTATTTGTCTGTCTGTCTGTCTGTCTGTCTGTCGGCGTATAACGTGAGGAAGACGTCGTAGACAGACAGAACACACGTCCCGAACAGACAACATCAAACACTGGTCAGGGCGCTATGTCTCCACTCTGTGGCCTTTGACTGCAGGTCATCAATCAGTCAGCTTGGGTGGGTGGGTGGGTGGGTGGGGTGGGGGGGAGACCAGCGTGAGTAGGATAGGAGAGGGGAGGAGAGAGATAGGGGCATAGAGAGCCCGCGTGGCAGACGAGGAGGGGACGGAAAGAGTGGACAGCCGGAAGGGGTGTAGGGAGTGTGTGTGTGTGGGGGGGGGGGGGGGGGGGGGGGGGGGGGGGAGGAGGTTCGGAGGCTGTACTTATTCTTATCACGTAAGACGCATGCAGAATGAAATGAACGCAATAGCAGGAACAACAGGCATTGACTGCTCTATGTATGTGCCGCTAAAACCAATCGTCTAGAAATCAGTGAGAGCGAAATCTTGTCGTTCGGAAGCGAATCCCGCCCTAACTCCATTCTCTTTGTCTGTCTGTCTGTCTGTCTGTCTGTCTGTCTGGTCTGGACTTCGTCCCTCTGTCTTCGTCTCTGTCTCTGTCTCTGTTTTCTCTCTCTCTCTCTGAGTCTCTCTCTGACACACATGCATATATCCTCGCACATATGCAAATGCACGCACGCAAACACACACACACACACACACACACACACACACACACACACACACACACACACACACACACACACACACACACACACACAAGGACGCACGCACAACACCACACACACACACACACACACACACACACACACACACACACACACACACACACAACACACACACACCACCACCACCACCACCACCACCCCCCCACCAGCCGAAGCCAGTCTTTGAACCGGTCAAAAAGCCGATGGTATTAAAATCCGTTTTGACCATATTGACGTTCGGGTTACGATTGATGATTTAAGCCAAAAAGAGAGAAGAGAGAGAGAGAGAGAGAGAGAGAGAGAGAGAGAGAGAGAGAAAGCGCATGCACGAACGAACGAAGTTACAATGATGAAACGCGACTCAATTTCATTGACATGGAAACCACAGCAATGTTTTTTTTGTTTCACTTTACATGAACAAACGCGAGTGTTGCGGGTGCGTTTTCCTTTCCGAAGGCTGACCAGTTTGACACATTCCTCCGACGACATGTTTCTTTCTTCCTGCTTCACGAGCCAAAACAAGCAATCGTCCTCAGAGTGTGGATCACAGGAATATTCCGAAACAATATCATCAGATTCACACAGCAGCACACCCTTACTATCCGTTGGATGAAGCACAACCTTCCGGAACTCTTTTTTTCTGTGCGGATCACGCAGCCGTCTATGCAAGTGTCGATTAGAGTTGCAACATAATGCTTTACCACTCCAGTATCAAAATCGGCGACTATTTTTGTCTACGGACTGTTCAACACTTAGAGAGAGAGAGAGAGAGAGAGAGAGAGAGAGAGAAGAGAGAGGAGAGAGAGAGAGAGAGAGAGAGAGAGAGAGAGAGAGAGAGAGAGAGATAGAGAGATACAAAGACAGAGACAGAGACAGTGACAGACAGACAGAATGACAGACAGAAACGCATGGTGGTGTAGGGAGAGTGGAGCGTGAGGTGACTGAACACTTTTTGGCACCGTTATTGTCTGGAACGAGCACGAAACATAACTGTGGTGACGGCTTTATTATTACAAAACAAGAGCATTGATTTCCAGGAGTGACGTCATTCCAGCCAATATTGGAGTCAGCTTTTAGAGGGCAATGACAGGGCTTGTCACGGTGACATACAGCAAGCGTGTAGCCACTCACAGTGGTCATTGTGATCGAGACATTCTGTCCACAGACATGCCTACGGATCAGGTTCTGGAGCAAACCGCCGGAGCAGAACCGACAGTTTACCATTCTTAGTCTGCGTATTATGTAAGGAATGGACGCCTTGGGGTTTCTAAGTATTGTTTCAAAGTACGGTGATGATGAGAAGGAAGGAGGAGGAATGATGATGATGATGATATGATGATGATGATGATGATGATGATGATGATGATGATGATGATAACAACGATGATGATGATGAAGACGATAATGATGATGATAATGATGATGATGATGATAATGATGACGATGATGACGATGATGATGATGATGATAATAATGATGATGATGATGACGATGATGGTGATGACAATGATGATGATGATGATGATGATGATGATGATGATGATGATGATGATGATGACGATGACGATGATGATAATGATGACATCACAAAGTTCACTTGGATAAGATGACTGAACGTGGCCTACAAGGGGAATATTACTTTTCCGGAAGTTCCACCAGAGCAGTCTTCAAAAACCATAGCTGCTCAAACCTACTTCTGAGGTGAAGCCTCCATGGCCAGACGTGGTCCACAAAGATCTCTAACACTTCAGCTAGGGTCAGCCTTGACAGACAAAATGCCCAAGGGTGCAAGGAACATGGTGTTCAGGTAGTTCGTTCCAGTTCCTGTAGTCTGCTCTACGCGCTAATACACCCACAGCCTATGGAAAAGGTCAGGTTGCAGGGTGGAGGGGAGAGGCCAGCTGTTAACAGGGCATTCCGACTTTAAAAAAAACAAAAACAAAAAAACACACACACACACAAAGCAAAAAACAAAACAAAACAACAACAAAAAAAGTTCAAAGAATAAACAGCGAGGAAAGAAGAAAAGAAAGTAACAAATAAGTAGTAGCAAAAAAAACCCCAAAAAACCAACTCCAGGCAATCCATTCTTTCGTCGTCCTTAGCAAGGGTTGTATACAAGAGAGAGAGAGAGAGAGAAGAGAGAGAGAGAGAGAGAGAGAGAGAGAGAGAGAGAGAGAGAGAAAGAGGGAGAGAGAAGAGAGAGAGAAGAGAAGAAGAAGAGAGAGAAGAGAGAGGAGGAGAGAGAGAAAGAGGAGAGAGAGAGACGAGAGAGGAGTGAGGACGTGGAGGAGTGGAGAGAGGAGAGAAGAAGTGAGTAGTGACGTGGGGATGGGAGAGAAGGGTTGAAGCGTGGTAAGAAGAGCGTGCGGACATAAACTTCACCCTTAAAACGTACAGTGGACATGTCGGAACACCGAATTCTGTCTTGTGAGACACAATCGAAAGGGTGAGCGGCGATAAAGAGAAACAAACGGAAATCAGTGAAGGAAACAATTTCCCATATCCGTCCACCGCTCTCAAGGGTCTTGTTTTCATAAAGGCACATCACTCTTGTTTGTGGGAGATCAAAGGTAACTTAATACAGGTTAGGAGCGAGGGGAAAGGGTAGAGAGACAACGCAAGTCAGGTGGAAGAGGGAAAGAATGGTCGCAGGTTATATGGCCGAGCGTGGAGGGCGTGTGAAATTTCTAATAGTGATGACCTGCCACATCTGCCTTTCTTTTAGCCAGTCACGATCATATCGCCAGCTGGTAAAACGATGCATTTCTACCACACGGTTCACAGCTAAATGTCAGCATGATATGTAATACGTCGTCAGTCAGTGTAGGCCACATACGTCCATACGGCTGAAACGTTCCGGGGATGGCCGCTCTTAGAGGAAATAGCCTGGCACATATGGATTGACTGCAATACGACACTTAAACTTACGCATACACGCACACGCGCGCTCGCGCAGTTCGCACGACACCCGACTCACTTCACACACACACACACACACATCCACACACTACACACACTCATCAGACATACACTGAACCTACAAATCACAGTACTCCATAGTCTGGCAGCGCCAGTGCCTCATATATACACGTGCTGACAATCAACGCACAACCACATGCACGCCTTTTCTTCATCACACTACCGTCTCACCCTCCTCGTCTCCTACGCACACACACACACACACACACACACACACACACACACACACACACACACACACACACACACACACACACACACATGCACACACACACACACACACACACACACACAAAATATATATTTATCTGAAGATGTATCGCACGTCTTGCTATCAATCAATATCACGATTTAGAAACCTTCGTGACCAAAGTGAAACGCATTGCCTCCATACACCGAACATCCAATGATAACACAAGCCAGGTAGTAAACAGAGAGACAATCCTTAGACCAGCCACTTAATGTCAATAAACAGACAGATCAGACGCTCACTCTCTGCACATGACCCTTCTCTCGGCAAACTGCACCGTATCCAAGCTGCGCACCACACGTTCTTATTACCATCAACGCGTGCTGGCAGTGTCCAGTTCTGTGGCTCTTCACACCCTTTCTTCATCAGTCATGGTTACGCCACTTCTGGTTTTCCCACCACATCCGTGTCTGTGATCATGACGCATTGGAGTCTCCGATGCGGGGAGGTTTACAGGAAACTGTCGTTCCAGAGAGACTGGAAGGCAGTCTACCTTCAAGGGAAGTCGCGCTCACTAAACCTCGTTTCCGCGGCAAAGTCATTGTTGCTGTCAGGATGGAGGCTGTTTTTTTTGTGGCATATCAGAAGAGACACCGCTGGACAACACCGAAACGATTCCGCAGCACAGCACTTTCTCAAGTCTCAGAACCGTGGTGTGTCTTGTGAATTGCTGGCGCTAGAGTCGCGGTGGGATGAAGCGAGGTGTGGCTGTGTGGGCCCAGAGCCAGGGAATGAGCGACGTGGGAGTAAGGTCCCAGTCACAGATACGCTATGTTCCAAGAGCCGATTAGTTCCCAAGACCTGTATGTTCTCTGTTACACCCAAAGCTGCATGCAGGAACTGTCAGGAGAACAGACTCTTTAAAATCCAGATTCATGGGACAGTTCAGACTTGAGGCATGCTGTGGCTGACTCTGTAGCAGTTCCAAGTGTTGTTGGTTTTCCCTGTGCAGTCACAATCCACACGGTCTCTCTTTTCTCTCTCTCTCTCTCTCTCCCCTCTCTTCTCTCTTCTCTCTCTCTCTCTCTCTCTCTCTCTCTCTCTCTCTCTCTCCTCCCCCTTCCAACCCCTTCATCAACTAGAATCTTCTACCCCAAAATACTTGTGCTTCAGCAGTGTAGGCCTATCAAACAGAGCCTACAACTGACACATATTTCTGCCCCTCTTGTTGACATAAAGCACTGAACTAACCCAGTGACACCAAACCCCCGAGACAAAAATTTTCTCTTTCACATTCACCAAAAGTCTTTTCACATAGGCAGGGCGATTTCTGTGTGTTCAAACAGTTCCGTTCCTGACAGACCTCGGCTGTAACTCTGAACTCTGACCTGAAGGTGCTCAGAGGAAGACAGTGAAAAGAAATCATCTGCGCAGCTGCATGGCTTGACTGCGCTTCCATATACATGATTGTGATAAAGTTCGCGTTCCTTCCAACTGAAGTTTGCCGAATTAAGCTTTTCCTGTTAACGGAACCGAAAGTGTATAAGTGTATGGCTGTGACTCGGTCTAGAATAGCCACGAAAGCTCACATCCCGTGCACTGAACGGTGTGAAGACAATATTTGTTTCTTAAAAGGAACATGCGGTACGGACAATAAATGATTTCAGGTGCCTTGGCATAGGGGGCCCTCAGTTTAGACGACTCTCTCTCTCTCTCTCTCTCTCTCTCTCTCTCTCTCTCTCTCTCCTCTTCCTCTCTCTCTTCTCTCTCTCTCTCTCCCGTCTCTCTCTCTCTCTCTCTCCTCTCTCTCTCTCTCTCTGTCTCTCTGTCTTTCTGCCTGTCTGTCTGTCTATCCCTGTGTGATGCGCGCGCGCGAGCGCGCGTGTGTGTGTATGTGTGTGTGTGTGTGTGTGTGTGTGTGTGTGTGTGTGTGTGTGTGTGTGTGTGTGTGTGTGTGTGTGTGTGTGTGTGCTCGCGCTCGTGAGTGCGTGCAAGCGCGTGTCTGTGTGCATGAGACCCGCTGTGTGTCGTCCAAAAGAATCTGTCTGTCTGTCTGTCTGTCTGACTGTCTCTCTCTGCCCAAAGTAAGTAGATCTGAATGCGTGTGCTTTCCCAGCAAACAGTAAATAAGCTCAGAAGTGGAATCAGTTAGCACGCGCATGCTTTTAGCATTGCGTTGTGAGAACGGTGTAAAGAAGGCAGTCTCCTTGATGGTATTGAATATCATGGATGGTTCAGCGAAATTATTCTCCCGCCCAGAAATAGATGTCCTTTTTTTAAATTCCATCTCAGGTATTGCACGCGGGTTTGGGTTTCCTTTGGGGTTTTTGGGTTGATTTCTAAGAAGTTTATCAGCCTTGAAGCTGGAACATTTAAGTTTCGAGGGCCATTTTAGATTTTTCAACATGCTTTGCAGAAACCCCAAAAAAAGGGCCCCCCCAAATGGTAAATGAAAAAAAGGGGGGGGGGTGGGTGGGTGGCTCATATTCCTTTAACAAAAAAAATTTAAATAAATGATTAAAAGAATACATAAAAAATAAAAAACAAAAGAAAAATTTAAAAGGGGGAAAAAAAAGGTATCCTCTTTAGCCTTTGTTTATAATTCATGTTTTTAATTTCATCTTATGTCTGATGACAAAACAGACACGAAAATACCCCGGTCAGACATATATGCCCCAAAAATCAAAAAAAAAACCTTTCCTTTAAAAGGGGTGGGGAAATGTAACAGTTGGGGCGTTTTCGTGCAAGAAAACGAATCAAAGAATTTACCAAGGGACAAGTAAAAGAAACGGGGGCTTTCCCAAAACTATGCAATCAACGTAAAAGGGCAACTTTTTGGGGGCTGAAAAAAATAATTTAAAATGAATTTAAAACTTTCTGCTCCAAACCAGGGACATTTAGTTTTTTAAATTTCTTTGAAACTTCGACGCAGAGGCTGGGTTTTGGGAAGTGTTTCTGATCTATTTTTTTGGGAAACCCCAAAGCCTATGGAAAAACCCAAATTCTATACTTTGTAATCCAAAAAGGCTTTAAACCGATCCCCCCAACCCATTTAATTCTATCTTTTCCATTTAAAGAGCAAAGCAAAGAAATGGAAAGAAAAAAATGAGGAAGACGAAGAGAAGGAGAAGGAAGGGGAATAGAAAAATCACAAAAAAAAGATGGGTGGGGGAAAGAGAGAGAGAGAGAGAGAGAGAGAGAGAGAGAAGAGAGAAAAGAGAGAAGAGAGAGAGAGAAGAGAGAGAGAGAAGAGAAGAGAGAGAGAGACAGACAGACAACAGAAAAGAAAAACAGGGAGAGACATAGAGAAGAGGTGAAGACCCAGTTACAAAAAAGGGTGTGGGAAAAAAAGGGTTGTAGAGAAGGGGGAGAAGGGGGAAAAAACAAAGGGGGGAAGAGAGGAGAAAAAAGGGGAAGAAAGAGAAAAAAAAAAAACCCCAACAACCAAAAAATAAAACCGCAGAAGCCCCCAATTTTCCCAGGGGTAAAGGACCCTAAGGGCACTCAAAATTAAAAACAAGCTTCAGCAATTACTGTCATCGAGTATACGTTTTTTTGATGGTATCATTCTCTTCATTTGGCACAACGACTTTATTTTGGGCTGTGTTGATTTTCCGCTGTCGGGCTCGCTGTTTTGGGGTGTTTTCTGCGTGCGTGCGGGGGAGCGTCCCGCCTGTGGGGTTTTGGGGTGTGGTTGGGTGGGGTGGGGTTTGGTGTGTGTGTGTGTTGTGGGGGGTTTTTTGGGTGTGTGGGGTGTGTTGTGTGTGTGTCGGTTTTGGGTTTGTGTGTGTTTTGTTTGTGTGTTTTTGTGTGGGTTTTGTGGTGTGTGTGTTTGGTCTTTGGCGCGCTTTCCGGGGCGGCACACGCACCGCGTGCGTGCACACACACGCGCCGCGCCCCACAAAACACACACAAACACACACAAAAACCAAAACCACACACACACACACACATTGAAACACAGCACTACCATCTTTCCCAAAAATTTGACGGGCCCAAAAGGGGCCCAAAACCCCCAAAAAGGGCCCCAAACCACCAACACCACGGGGTACCAGTTGCCCTAAACGGGCAATTCCATCCTGAACGACAGGCATGGAAGGCTAAATTGGATGGTTTGATTTTTGCGCCCCCCCCTTTTTCCCCCATTTCATCTTCTGTCGCCCTGCCCTGCTAAACTGTCTGACTTTTAGCCCGGGTACAAAAAAAAAAAAAGAAAAGTATTTTGGTTTTTTTTCAAAAACCCAAATAAACCCAAATCGGACCCCAATTTTCCCTTAACGGAAAATTGTTGATCACTGTGAAAATGAAATGCTTTTTGGGAAAAAAAATTAATGTTTCCAAATGAACACCCTGAAACCCGCTAAAAAAAATGGCACTTGTGGGGGACACACCCACGCACGCACGCACGCACGCACGCATAAAACAACCCCCAAAAACACACACACAACACGCGGGGCAAAACAAAACCCCACACACACACCACACACCCCACACACACACACCCCAAAACCCACACACACACCCCACAAACACACTCATTTCACTTTCCCAAGTTTAATTGGGGAAAACAAAATCTTTTAAAATCGGGCCCCGGGAAAAAAACCGCCCCCAAATAAAAAATATGTTTACGCTTTAAACGAAATTCCCCCCCCTCCCCCCCATTTCCCCCCTGCCCCCTTTTTTTTTTTTTTAAATCAAAAAAATATTACCCAAAATGTTTCACAAAAATTTTAAACTGAAAGGCATTTGCGTGTAAACTCAATTTGAAAGAGGAATAAGAAAAATTTCACTCTGCTCACTGCACCCCCCCCCCCCCCCCCCCCCCCCCCTCCCTCTGCTTCTTCTCCAACCAAAAATCGGATTTTTTTTTTAGGGCCCCTTAGAGACACGCCTCTTTTAAAAGAGGCATCCGGGTGTCATGGTTTTAGTTTTTCCATCGCCCCATTTACAAAACCAACACATCCATGCACAAAGATCCCAGTCCCCAAACCCTCATCAGTTTTTTTTTCTTTT
This sequence comes from Conus ventricosus, assembly GCA_018398815.1. Taxonomy (NCBI): domain Eukaryota; kingdom Metazoa; phylum Mollusca; class Gastropoda; order Neogastropoda; family Conidae; genus Conus; species Conus ventricosus. The sequence continues at coordinate 63,689,658 of CM031603.1, forward strand.
TCCCCCGGGACCCCTTTCCTTCCCCCTTTAACTTTTTAGGGGCTGCACGTGTGCTACTCAAAAAGGAAACATGCAACAACCTGGAATAATAGTTTATTTACCCGGGTTTCATTCCCCGGGAATGTTTCGATTTTTTTGGGGTCTGATTTTAAAGAAACCCACTGAATAATGGGGGGTTTAAAAAAAAAAGGTTCATCCCACAATGAAAAAAAAAACTCTAACAAAACTGACCCACTTCGTCTTTTTTTAAACCCTTTAAAATACTGTTTCAAAAGGTCAAAATAAAGTTTAAGTAGGAAACATGAAAAGAAAAATTCAAACGGGCGCACACACGCACAAACACACACCCACACACACAAAACACACACAACACACCCCCCAACAACACACACACACACAAAACACTTAAAAAACTCACAACACACAAAACACACACACCACCCACACACACACACCCCCACACACACAACACACACAAAAAACCACATTTTAACACACCCACACACACAAAAAGTTCTTGAGGCGCGGTTTTAAAGCAAACCCAAAAAAAAAGGACCAAAAAGGGGGTGAAAAAATTCTAAAAGGGAAATTTTTTTTTGGGTGGAATCGGGTTTGCGAGGGGGCTGTTAAAGAAAAAACATTACTTATCTTAATTGGCTAAAAGTTAGAAAAGTTCCTGGGCAAGAGAAAAAATGAAGCCCTTTAAAAAAAATGTGCAGTACAAAAAAAAAAGCAAACAAGTTACAGCGCAAGCAAAAAAAAAATCCCTGGCCACATTTTTTCTGTCCTAAATAAAGAAACTGACTGAAAAAAGACTTGAAAAAAGGGGTGGGAAAGGAAAAGAAATGAAATCGGGCATTAAACTCCAAATTCCCCAAATCAAAACAAAAAAAGAAAAAAGGAATTTTTCCTATCCCCAAAAAAAAGGGGCTGGGGAATTTGCATCTATAAAAAGTTAAAACATTTTTGTATGGAATTTTGCCTAATGAAAAAAGTCTTTAGTTTAAAAAAAAAAAAATACTGTTTAACAAAAGAGATCCTGTAAAAAACAACAATAGTACTAAAATGAAACAATACCCTTTACGGGAAAGTCGGGAAATGCTGCCCCGTCTTTTGGGGAAAAAAAAAGGTTTCGGTTGGTTTTTAGGGGATTTCTTAAAACATATTAAACCATTTACCAAGAACGGGAAAACTTTTTAAACAAAAAAAAAATTTAAAAAAATTTTGGAATGGGACAAAATTCCCGAAAGGGGGAAAACGTCATTGTGACTCCTATTCAAAAGCGGGGCAAGCCTCGTTAAAACGTCAGCAATAGACCCATTTCAGCACTTTCTAAATACGGGAAAAGCCCATGAAAAAAAAAAAAATTTTCGGGAATGGCCTTTTAAAACTGGGGAAAAAAAAGATGTTTTTCTTCACATCAATCGGTTTAAAGAAAAGGACGAAGTAAAATTTATCACCTACCGACTAACAACTAAAAATTTAAGAACAGTTTGCTAAACGAAAAAGTGCCCTTTGTTTCCTTCTTTGATTTTACTAAAGCTTACGTAAGTGTGGCACGCCGTTTTATTATATAAATTAAAACAAATTGGTCTTTCTGGCCCACGTCTACAATTATGTAAATCTTTTTTTAAGTGGGAGACAAAAATAAACCAAAAGGGGTTGGGTGTGACTTTATCACCCTCAAGATCTAAAAAAAAAAAGGGAATTCCACAAGGTTCTAAAAACCTCCCCATTGTTATTAAATGAAATTTCTTTATGACTTATTTTACATTTTTTCCCAACAATACCAAGGTAGCTCAATAGGGCTGATGACAATTGCAATAGGGTTTTAAATTTTATTTTTTAAAGAAAAGAAAAAATTTAGGGTCAAAATAAATTAAAATTCAGAACCCCTTTCAGCACGAGCTAAAAAATTTAAATATTATATGCATTTAAAATGGTTTTTTAAAATTCTCTTTTAAAAGAAAAATTTGATTCTTTTAAAAACAATGGATATAACCCAAGAAAACCTGCCTTTATTTTTTCGGGGAGGACGGAAATTTTTTAAAAAAACTTGAAGAAAAATTTTTGGGTTGTCCTACTTACCCCAAAAACCTAAACGGGAAAAACATTTTTACTCAATTTGTTACTAAAGCATTTAAAATTTTGAATTTTCAAAAAATTGTCAGTCATTCTCCATGGGGACAGGAACCTAAAGTTTTGTTGCATTTAGCAACCAGCCCTGAAACGATCAAGATTGATTTAGGGACAGGAAGAAAATTTTTTTCTCTTCGCGATCGAAAATTAAAGAAATTTCCAAAAAATTTGACAAAAAAGCTGTAAATTTGGGCCCGGGGTGTACCGTGCACACTAAGCCCTGAAGCTTAAAAAAAAAGCGGGCCTTTCCCACGGGAAGAAGAAAAAAAATTAAGTTCGTAAAAATGTATGGAAAGGGGATTGCGGGGAAACGACCTTGGGAGTTAAATAAAACATCCGCATTGATTTTTCGAAAAATGCAAAAAAAAATTCAAATTTAGAGCCCTTTCCCGTTCTTTATGTTTCAGACTTTTTTAATTTCCCTCAAAGTTTGCCCCTACAGGTAGCGCCTCGCGTAGGGGCCCGGGGCCACCCCCGGAACAAAAAGGGAAGAAAAACAGTTAACTTTTTTCTTCTATCTAAATAAAGCTTTTTGGGCCGCATGTGTTAGCGCATCTGTAAAAATTTGAAAAGGAAGAAAAGTTTACTAACTATTTGAAAGTATACACTGACGGCCAGTTCTGATGATGGAAGTGGGGGGATCGGTTTTGGAAAACCCCAAGATTTAAAAGCTGAAAAAATCATTTTAATTTGGGTTTAAGGGGTCTTCCATATTTCCCACTGAACTATTTTGCGCCCCATGGCTTTAAAAATTTTTTAAATTTTCCCTTTGGCCAGTCTAAAATTTTTAAATTACCTGTTTTTGTTAAATTCCACATTATTAAAAAGTTTGTATTTTTTTGAAAAATAAACAAAAAAAGGAATTATTTTTTGAAAATTAAAAGAAAATTTTCCCACTTTTTTTACATAAAAGGTACTAATGTTGTATTTTTCGGGTTTTCCATCGCACCCCCTTCTTTTTTAAAAAGGATAAAAGCAATAGAGAAACCCAAAAAGGGGGGGCAAATAAAATTATATTTGTTAAAAAGGGGTTGTTTGCCCTTTTTAAACTAAAAGGGAAATTAGTCATAAATCGAGGGGGAATTTCTGGAGTCTTTACAGTCCTCATCAAAACCCGTCGGCAAACTCGGGTCAAACTTTGTGTCGTTTAGCCGCCCGGGTTTTTTTTAGCCTGATTTTTAGATTTTTATTTTAATTTCCCTACGAAACCCAATATTGGGCCCGACGTTAAGTGCGTATTTCGTGGGGGCTTTTTAATTTTAACATGTGATTTTTGATTGTGAACTAACGAAACCCTTTTTTAAAGGTGTTTTTACCAAGTGCGACACTGGGCCCTGTTTTTAAATTTTTTGGGCTTTTTAGATTCGTTTCCAGTTTTTCTCGGGAAATTTTAAAGAGAACCTTTTTTGGGGAAATCCCCTTAAGAACATTTTTATAATCATAATCGAAAATTAAATTATTTTAAAATTTTTTTATCTAATTTTTCATAGTTCTGTCCTACAATTCATCTAACCTTTATTTTTTTTTCCAAGTAAAACCCCAAAACGCCCTTTTTTTTTAAGATAAAACTAAAATTGTAAACAATTATGTTTTTAACGCCCCGCAATCACCTATATGTTGCCCAACCCTAAAACAGAAATTCCTTTCCCCAACCCCACAAACCCCATACACTCACACCCCACAAACACATACACACACTCACCCAAAACACACAACACACACCCACACCCCACACACACACACACACACACACACACCCCACACACACCACACACACACCAGCTCTTTTTGTTTCATCGCTACTGCTGAAACCTTTGGGGGACTGTGAAGGGGCCCCATCAAAAAGGGTTTCCCAAGCCTTTCGCGGCAAAGTTCTCCAATAAAACCCTTAACTGCTCACAATAAAAATCCCCCACAAAACCCGAAGACATTTACATCAAGTTGGGCACACACACAAGGCAGACAAACAGAACTCGGTAATTCAGACACCTTAACATTCTTACCTAAAACAGCTTTTCACAATATTTTGTTCGTGGGTTTTCACCATATCATCCGAAATTTGTACTTTTGGATCAAAAAAAAATGTCAGCGAACGCGTGCGGGGGGCAATATTTTTTGACCTCCAAAAAACAAAACAAATTCTAAACAGACAGACCGGGCCGGGCCCACAGACAAAGAGAAAGGGAAAAACACACACACACACACACAAAACAAAAAAAACCCACCCACACACACACCCACACAAAACACCCACACACACACACCACACACACACACACACACACACACCACCCTCATTATTTTTTGGGGGAAACAAAAACACGAAACGAAACTGTGGGGATAGCTTCATTAAATTTCAAAAAAAGAGCATTGGGTCGCCGAGAGTAAAATCATCCCCAAATAATACTGGGTTTACATTTTTTACGAAAAGGGCAACATGTCACATTTTTCATAAAAACAAGCGAATTTTTATTCCCCACAAGTAAAAAGGGCTGACTCACCCACCCACACACATGCCCCCGCCCCTTAGGTTTTGGGAAAAAGTCGCGGTGTAGTAATTTCCCCTAAACTTACCCTTTTTTTGGGTTTACACTTTCTGTCAAGGATAAAAACCTTGGTTTTCTTTTTTTTGTTCGTTCAAGCACGATGTGGAAGAGGAAGGGGAAGGGGCAGAAGGAAAATATTGATGATGTGAATTTGATGATGATGAAAATGATGATGATGATGATGGGTGAGGGGATGAAGATGGGTGATGATTATGATGATGAAGAAGGGCCTGATTTTTTTTGATGATGAAGAGAAGGATGATGATTATGAAAATGGGTGAAGATATGATGATGACGGGGTGAAGACGATGATGAAATGATGAAATCACAATGATGATGTTTGTTTTTTATAGCACCTAAACCAAAAGCGGGAAAAGGGCGGGCGTTTTTAAAAAAAAACAAAAAAAACCCCCAGCTCCCGACATACAAAAATTAAAAATAATTTTTCCCCCAGAGTATAAAATTTGATGAATTGCTGCTGCTGAAAACCCTTACTACCTTTCCCCCGGGTCAATAAAATGAAAAGTTAAAATAGAAGCAATGACTGCCTTTTCCCCAGTTCCATCACAAACAGCCTTTAAGAGCATCTGGCATCCTCGTCTGTTTTTAGAAGGGGGTTTCCTCCCCGGACCAAGGGGCTCAACCCCATTTAGGGCCACCCTTCCCGAACCCGTGCCAAGAGGGGTAAGCTTCAACAACAGTGGCTCTAGAAAAATTTTATTCAAGCCTCCATTTCCCCTTTACAGAAAAGTGCTAGAGATGTAACTGCGACAACAGTGTGCTCTAGAAATTTAATTTAACTCTCCATCCTTTACAGAAAAAGTCCCAAAAGTTTAAGCTGCAACAACAGGGCTCCCAAAATTCATTCAAGCTCTCCAACCCTTTACAGAAAGTGCCAGAAGTTTTAAAAACTGCAACAAAAGTGTCTCTAGAAATTTCCCTTTTAAGCTCTCCAAAAACCCCTTTACCGAACATGCCCCAATTTAAGCGCAAAACTTTTGCTCTAGAAATTCAAAACAAGCTCTCCAACCCTTTACAGAACAGTCCAAACATTGGGAAGCCACAACAGTGTGCTCAGAAAAATTTATTCAACTCTCCCCAACCCCTTTACAGGGAAAAGCCAAAGGAGCAAATGCAACGGTAAAGCTCCAGAATTCATTCAAGCTCTCCAAAACCCCTTTTTAGAACATTTCCCAAAAATGCCAGCTGTAACCCTGGGGCTCCCAAAATTCATTTTAAATTCTCGATGGGTCCGCTATACGTGCATCCAAGGGCTGGCAAAAAAGTCAGGGGGGTAAACCCAAAGGGGTAACTTATTAAAGACGGTCCTCACCTCAAAACCCAAAAAAAAGAAAAAATTTAAAGAAAACAAAAGTGAAAGGAAAAGGGAAAAGGGAAAAGAAAACAAAAAAAAGAGGAAGGAAATAAGTAGAAAGTGAAACAAGGGAGGCAATTTTTTTCCTCTAAACGCCCTGACAAGAACGTAGTAAAGATTAGAAAGAAAACAGTAAATCGGTGGGGACGATGGGTGGTTGGATTGGGGAGTGGAAAAGAAAAGTTTGGGGTGTGGGGACGGATAGCAATGTGTTGACGTTTTGATGGAGAAAAAAGCAGATGCGATAAAGCGTAAGCCTTCCCCCACGTTTAACCCCCTTCACATGGCATCCCCCAATTTGGGCGAGTTTGTCAGGAGAGAGGAAAAAAAAGAAAAGAGAAAAAGAAAAGAATCAAATGCAAATTTAAAAGAGAGGGAAAAAATCTATCCCCCTTTATCCATAACCGCAACAAGTAAAAATTTTTATTTCCCAGTCCCTAACCGCAACAATGCGTTTGGGGTGAAGATCAAAAGGATTTTAAATCATGATCGGACGAAGGGGAGCAGGGGCGGGGAAAGGAGGAAAAAAAGGGGGGGTGGGAGGGGGGAGAGGAAAAAAAAACGAGGAGGGGGTCAATATGGGGGTGGGGGGCGGTGGGATGTTGCAATGCTGAGACCTGGCCCCACAAAACCCGTACGTCTTTCAGGGACAGCTAAAATACCACTGCTAAACCGGGGTGCCATGTCTCACAAAATGGCTCCCCAAATTTTTTAAAAGTCAACATGTTCAGTCAATATGACACACGTATTTTTACCCATTTCTCGCTCGATCGCCGGGGTTTAAATGTTTTGAAAAATGTAGCTCTTATATTAGAACCAGTCACAGAATTTTTTTGCGGGGGCACCCCACCACACACACACACACACACACACACACACACAAAACACAACAACACACAAACAACAGCGCGCCGCGCGCGCACACACACAAAACAAACACACAAACACAAAACAAGCCCCATTCACACACAAAAAATACACACATAAGCACATTCACCCACCAACCCAACCCCCGTGCGCGCGCGCACACACCCACACACACAACACACAAACACCCACACAAAACATTTCCCTTGTGTGTTTTGTATATATTAAAAATTTTTATATATATATATATATATATATATAAATAAATATATATATAAAACAAACACCAATATTTTTTCTATGACAAAACTTTTGCATCTATGTCACACATCCCTTTGTTCCCCTCAACGCCCTTTTTTACAAACCTTTCCCGCAGTGCCCTCAAACGAAGTGAATGCATTGCATTCATAAAACCCCAATCATGACAATACAAGCCAGGGAGTAAAAAAAGGGCCAAACAACATCAACCAGGGCCCCCTTTTCAAACAATAAAACAAACAGAAACAAAAAAAAGCTAAATCTCAGTGTGGGGACCCTTCTCTTGGCGAACTGCACTACTCGTTTTGTGTCGGATTTAAATTAACGCGGGGACTTTATGGGGAAAAGGGGTTTTAAAAAAAGGGACTGTAAGGCAGTGCCCAAAGCCCAAAAAGGGGTTTCCCCACCTTTTAAATGGTTTTCCCCGACCCAAAATCGTGTTGCTGTCAGGGTTTTTTTTTTGGTGGTGTATGGGAAAAAACCCAAACGTGTGGTCAGTAAAGGGGTCATTTTTGTGGGGTATGAGAGGACCCCCCCCCCCCCCCCCCCTCCCCCCCCGATTCCCCCCGAAAAGACCAGCTCCCAAAAAAAATTTTCTCCTCTTCCCCTGTGGGGATAAACCGGGGGGCTTTTGTATAAATGTTCCCCCCCCCTTCTGGGCATTCTGTGCTAATACCCCCCCTTTTTTTTTTTTCGCATTCAGTAAAAACTGTCCCCCCTCCTTTGCTTTTACGTTCTACTTCCGTTCCCGTCTACCATAACTTTGATCAATTTTTCCAAAAACCTCATCCTACAAATTTTTCAGATTTCTGCACTCAAAGAAATGGAGTGAAACGACCAAAACTTTCGGTATAGTGTGAATATCCCAACAGGGGAAAAAAAGTTCCCCACGCCACCAGATACTGGAACGGGTTTAAGAAGAAAAAAGTCTCCTCTTATGAGAGGGCCCTGCCGTGACGACACACAACCCGGATTTTTCCCGTGAATTGGGGGCACCCCAGAGGGGCTGGCGGGATGATGAGGGGGGACCTGTTTTGCCTGGGGGAGAACCAGGAATAACGAGTGGGGGGGGGGTTGTTGGAAAGGGCCCCGAGGTTTTAAAGGAAAAAACCAAAAAAGGGCCCAAAGGGTGGTAAAAGGGGGGGGGGGGGGGGGGTTTTTTTTTTTTTTTTTTTTTTTTTTTTTTTTTTTTTTTTTTCTTGGGTTTTTCCACTTTAAAGGCTGCCCAATGGTTTAAGAATTAAAAAAAAGGGTTCCCGGGGGGAAAAACTAAAGTTCCCCGATGGGGGGTTTTTAAAAGCAAAAATTTTCTGGGCAAAAAAATAGGAAATTTCCCAAAATTCAAAATTTAACCCTGGGTTTCCCCTTTGGAAGTAACTCTGTCGCATCTTTGCTGTAATTCTCTAACTGTCCTTTCTGTCTACCCTTACCATATCTTTGATCTATCTTTTCCTCAACCTCTTCCAACAAATTTACAGATTCTTCTGCACTCAACAAATGAGAGTAACCGAACCATACTCTCACCTAGTATATGTAATATCCCAACAGGTAAAACGACTTCAACACACCCATCCAGATACAACGCTAAAAAAAGAATCTCCCTCTGATGAGAGCCATACATGACGACACACAAACAGTCTTTCCTTGAATTGCAGGCCCTAAGTCTGCGATATAATAACCCCTGTCCTCATAAGAACCAGAATGAACGATGGTTGGGGTATCTCGATCTAGAACATCCCAAATCTGTACTTTCTCTGTTACACTCAGCTCATGTAAGAATATGTCAAAACTATCCTATTTTTTTAAAGGCAATTTCTTGCATAGATCAGAGCATGAACCGTCCCTGAACTCAGACGCATTCCAACGCGTAGTTCTTTTCATAGTGCAATCACAGTTGCATGACTCCTCCCTCCCTCGCCGATCCTTTCTATTGCTATTAGCTCACCTGTCGCCCGAAAATCCGGTGCACACCATCACAGAATAGCAAACACAGTAAACAACACACACTGATTTTTGACTATACTTCTTGACAAAGAGCACTGACCAAAGTCGGAGACCCTAAACCCCAAAGACAAAGTCTTTGTCACATTAAGAAAATTTCTTACAAAGCACGGCATTTGTATTCTTCAAACGTCCCGTATCTTCTACCAGACCTCGCTGTAGCCCTGAAGTCTAGACCTGAAGCCGTTGAAAAACATAAAGAACCGTCATCACAGCTATGAGAGAAGACAAGAAGAACCGTCTTCCAAGCTGAAATAGGAAGACAGTCCCAAGAACCGTCTTCACAGCTGGAGAGAGGAAGACATAAAATCAGCTGTCTTTCACAGCTGAGTGAGAGAAGACAGTGAGAAATCCGCGTCCTTCACAGCTCTTGAGAGGAAAGACATTGAAAGAACCGTCCTTCACATCATGATAGAGGTAGACAGAAAAACCGTCCCTTCACAGCATGATGAGAGAAGACAAGTGAGAAGAACATCTTCACACTATGAGATGAAACAGAAGAAACCGTCTTCGACACCATGAGAGGAAGACATGAAAAACCTCTTCACAGCAGATAGAAGAAGACATGAAAAGTAACCTCTTCACCACTGATGAATGAAACAGAAAAGACCTTCTTCACACTGATTAGAAGGAAGACAGTAAATAACCGCTCAAACACTGATGAAGGAAGACAGGAAGTAACCTCTTCAAGCTGGATAGAAGGAAGACAGAAAACCGTCTTCACACTGAGGAGCGGAGACAGTGATAAACCGTCTTCACAGCTGATGAAGAAACATAAGAACCGTCTTCACAGCTGATGAAGGAAGACAGTGGGGGGGGGGGGAAAGAACCTCTTCACAGCTGATGAGAGAAGAGCAGTGAGAAGAACCTACTTCCCAGCTGAAAGGAAGACAGAAGAACCGACTTCCCAGCTGATGAAGAATACATGAAGAACCGACTTCATCTCACAGCTAGAAGAGAGGAAGACAGAAGAACCGACTTCAACAGCTGATGAAAGGAAGACAGGAGGAAAACCGACTTCACAGCCCAAGAGAGGAGACAGTGAAAGACCCGTTTTCACTGCTGATGATTGAAGAAAGAAGAACCGTCTTCACATCTAAAAGAGAGAAAAACTGATAAAACCGTCTTCCATACCATAAAGAAGACATGATAGAACCGTCTTCACACCAGCTTCAGGGCGCCATCCTTCCACTCGTAAAGCTAGCGAGTCCTCAATCTCAGTTTGCAGGATCGCTTAATATAATACCATTTATAACATCAATATTAAAGTGTATAGTGTATCTCAACATTGACAAGCCCCATGCACTGAACGCCCGTGCACTGAATTATATGCCTAGAAAATATTAGTATCATACACAAGGAAAAAAGTACCAAAATAAATGATAAAGGTGCCTCATGCATTGATGACACGAAGTCCGCACTCTCCATCTCTCTCTTCTCATCTCTCTCTCTCTCTCTCCTCTCTCGCTACTCTCGTCTCCATCTCTCTCGCTCTCTCTCTCTCTCTCCTCCTCTCTCTCTCACTCCTCTGCATCTCTCTCTCTCTCTTCTCTAGCATAAAGCGGATTTGAATCGCGAGCTTCTCCACCCCACCACCCCCCCCCAATCCCAAGCACCAAAATGACTCAAGCTCAGAATGAATCATTACTATGCTGCTGTTGCACTGCGTAAGAAACCGTGTAGGCGCAGTCTTCAGGACCAAATGACTCTCCCAACTACGATGGATGTTCCTTTCATTAAATCCCATCTCAGTAGACACTCAGCTTTCTTCAACTTTCGTTTTGTTGTAGTTGTGTGATTGGTTATTGTTGTTGCTGCTGTCCAATGTGTTGTTCTAAGCATAGACAACCTAAAACTTAGAAACAGTTAATTTGCTGGCCGAATACATTTTTCCAACATGTTTTGCAGCTTGGTCAACTGGACTTAAACTAAATGGAGAAGCAAAGAAAAGTGCGAAAAGCAACAAACAAACATACAAAACACACAAACAAACAAACAAACAAACAACAAACAAACAAAACTCAACCATAAAAAAACTTTTTGTTTGTGTTGAAAACCACTGTACTGGAGAAATTTACAATAACGATTATTAAGAACCTGACGCTCGCAAACTATATCAACAAAATCCAATGGGCAAACATTTTCGTCAGAAGAAAGTATTCAATTTAACCAACTTTTTGCCGAATCCCAAACAACGTGTTTTCTAGATCATTTTGAGACTTACAACGACCTCTCTACTACCTTTTGGAGTTTCAACGATCCTAGGCCTTTTGATGTCACAGCATAATTGTGGACAGAGCTATCCTAACACTTAGTTTTCGCGCCATATTTATTGCACAGATCGATACCCCCATCCAACAAAAAATCCAACCTTATTTTCCCAAAAACTACAACAAAGAAAAAAAGAAAAAAGGACGAGACGACGGGAAAAATTAAAGAAAGGAACAGAACAGAAAGGAGAAGAAAAAGACAGAGTCAGGAGGAGCAATGGAAAGTGCAACAAGGATTAAAAACCAAAACAAGAAAAAGAAATTTTATATATATATATAATAAAGCCTATAAACGTACTCCCCAGTTTTATCTTGAATATGCATAGATATTCCATTAAGAGGAAAACCGTGTTTGGGCCCGCCACAGCCTAGTAACGCTATTACTGGTAAAACAGCGTCCATCATCTTACCCTAATGAACATACCTACACATTTTCAGAACGATCGGCAAGTAACTTTCTCTGCGATAACCTTATGGCTGATACCAAAATACATCGGGCCTCATCCATGCTCATAAGGGAACATACCTACAAATTTCAGAAATCGCCAATACTTTCTAGATATTTCATAAAGCGAAAAAAAAACCGTATGGTCCGTTATAGCCTTAGTAACTGATATAACGGTATAATCAAACATCGTGCGCATCCGTACCCATAATAAACGTACCCACAAAATTTTCAGAAAGATCGGCCCTCATTTTGTCTGACCAGTGAACACATGTTGACCACGGACGACAGACAGACACACGACGCACTTCTTCGTTCCATTTAAAGTACTTCCCTTTTCTATAAGAACTGGTGAGTTACAAAAGCAAAATAAAAAAAAGCAATAAAAAGCGTGGAAAGAAGGGTCTAAGAAGAAGAAAAGAAGCGAGGAGGTGAATGGAGGGATATAAAGCGAGACGAGAGAGAAGAAGATAAACAAAAAAGAATCAATGAAAGAAAAACAAAAGAGCAGAACCTCAACACTCCTAGGTACGAAATTGATATTGGCACTTTAGATTTTCAAACACACGTACAACATTCCTGGCCATCTGAGTTAATACCACATCTTAATGGGTGTCATTCCTCACTGCAGAACAAAGACATCAGCCTGCTCTGTTTGATGTCGGGACAGATGCACGCACGCGCACGAGCGCCGACGCTTTGTGTTGTGGTTTTGTGTTGTAGTTAGGTGTGTGTGGGTGTGTTTTTATGCCGCGCCACCGCCGCGCGGTGTTTTTTTTGTGGTGTGGTTGTTTTGTGTGGATAGGTTTTTTTTGTGTGGTGTGTTTGTGTGGTTGTTGTAGGTGGTTTGTAGTTGTGGTTTTGGGGGGTTGTGCAGATGTGCCTATATCTTGCTAAGACCATTAATGTCCGTACATCAGCGTGCTGCCGTCGTCGTGCGGCTCTCGACTCGTCGTGTGGTGAGTTTTGTTTTAAAAAAGGTTTGTTGTAATGGGCGGAGCTTGAGAGTGGGTATGCTTGCATCCATGCGCGAATGTCATGTGTTTGTATGTGCGAGCGAGTAACCCCATGAAATAATACGGCTTACCCCATATATCAGTAAAAAAGAAACCATAAGTTTCAATGAGATGGAATCACCTTTTGACTTCAAGTGAATCCGTACTCGATACTGAGTGTTTCATACCACGTTATGTGGACAAAGCAGTCTTTACCGCGAGACAGCCCAAACGTTACACATTACATCAATAGCAACATATTTTTCATTGTTGTTTGCATTTCAGTATAGCAGCACAAAAACATAAAGACTGGTTATATTTCTATATGTCGAACACAAGTTTGAACCAACAATTTCATATAAAGAAATAATGTTCTTACAGCGCAACCGACCGCAAAGGCCATATCAGCGGCAATGCGAAAATGCACGGTTCAACGATTGGATAGAAAAAAAGTGCTCTGTGTCCAAGTTCTGCATTTACACTAAGGAGGAAAAAATCCGGAATATCAAAGACAACCAGTTTCTCCTACATCCCACATTTTGAAATATCTTTTGACCCAGCTAAAATCACAGAGAGAAAGGAAAAGTAAAGTACTTTGACTGGAAGCTTTGAATGGTAAAGAAAAAGTAAAAACTTCACTTCACGTAATCTCCCCAAATAGAAGATCATAGAGAATTGACCACCGAAGCTATTTGCCGATGAGCACATACTGGAAGACTTACAGCTGTTTGAATGGAGGTCTGGAAGGGCCCCCTTAACCTTTTACGTCTCTTTTCATCCCTTTCCCCCTTCCTCCTATCCACTCTCCGCTCATCACAACCTCAGACGCAATATGCCTAAAAGCGCGATTACGCACACATAGGCGCATACATGTCGCGAACACACAGAGCGCGCGCACATACACCACACCCATCACACACACAAACACGCACACACACACACATACACACACAGACACACACACACACACACACAGCCCACTCGACTCACACGCACACTACACACACACAGTCATCGGTGCTGTGCTGCGCATACGTCACATACAACACACAGACACACATATAAACACCGATTTATGACAGACAGACAGAGCAGAACCAACACCACACCACACACTTACACACACACACAACACACACAACACTCACAACACTCACACACACACACACATACACATACACACACCAACATACAAACATACATACAAACAAAGACAATACATACATACATACCTACATACTACTTGCATGCAAACCAAGCATACCAACACACCCATAACAAGTGAACATACACATACATACATACAGCATACATACATACATACATACCAACCACTCACACACACACACACACACACACCACACAACACACACTACGCACACACAACACAACACACACCACACCACAAATCGTACATGAGCATACATACATCATACATACATACATACAACATACATACATACATACTATACACACATACACACATACGATACATACATACTTATATACTGCCCATAGTTGGAAAAAGTTGCAAGAGCTTACATGACACTGTCTGTCGTCGTGTCCTAGTCAGTCGTGTCTGTCACCCCCCTTGTGTCCACCACACCCCCCCCCTCTCGCCTCTCTCACTCCCTCTCTCACTCTCTCTCTCTCTCCTCTCTCACTCATCTCTCTCTCTCTCTTTCAGTACAACTTTCGTCAAAAATCCACGCCAGATAAAACACTCACATGCACTACAGCAACACCACTTGGGAGCAGTTGACCTGAACGTGCAGACATTCATACACGAGCAGCTTAAGCGAAAATTGATGTGTGATGTCTGCGTCTCGGTGCTGACTTCTGTCTGTCTGTCTCTCGTGTATTCATGTATGTATGTATTTATGTATTGTATGTATGATTATTATGGTAGGTATGTATGTATGTATGCAATGTATTATGTGTGTGTGCGAGTGGCTGCGTGCTGCGAGCGGCGTGCGTGCGTGCTGCGTGCTTGCGGTGCGTTGTGTGTGTTGTGTTTGTGGTTGTTTGTGTGGTAGTGTGTTTGTGTTGTTGTGTTGTGAGTGAGTGTGTGGTTTGTGTGTGTGTGTTATGTAGTGAGTGTTACGTGCGTACGGTCACTATGTGTGTGTTGTGTCTGTGTTTTGTCTGCTTCGTGCTGGCTCGTGGGTTGTTGTTGGTTGATGTGTGGGTGTTGTGTGTGTGTGTGTGTTGTGTGTGGTGTTTATATCTGTCTCGTGCGCCTTGTAGGGGTGTAGAGTTGTGGTGTGTTGTTGTGTGTTGTGTGTGTGTGTGGGTTGTGTGTTGTGTGGTTAATCGGGTGTGTGGGTGCGTGCGCGTGGCCCGGGCACCGGCGCAACTCGCGCATGTGTGTGTTTTGTGTGTTGTGTTTGTTTTGTGGTGTGTCACTGCCATCTTTATTTTTTCAATCTTTTTGCCGCTTTGCTCCTTATTTCTCTCTGATTTCATCAAAGAAATATCTACAGAAAGGTGGAATCACCCCTTCGGGTATACACTTCAGATACATTGATATGTATCCATCCAGAGTTTTTTTGTTATTAAAGACCTTTTTTGCTGACAGCAGACGTACATGCCAATCATCCATTTACCACGACATTTGTCTCTGTTCAATAATGGTCCGATGGTATTGGTCCACAACTTTCTGCTGAAACCCAATACCATCCAAATTCAGAACCCTTTTAGTATCTTCCAAAATGACTAAAATTAAAGACGATAATTTTTTTTGATTCAGACATATTTTGGTGTGTCCGTAACTTGGTCTCTCTGACACATGGCCAGTAAAAATTTTAACAGAAGATGAGGAGACCAATCATGGGAGTCAACCTCGACAGCTCTTTGTCAGTCAACACTGCCGTTCATTCTTTTTTGATTCGTTTAAATAAAGAGTGCAAACATTAACCAGAAATGTTTTTCTTCCCATTTTTTAGAAGATCATTTTGCTGATAATAGTTTTTTTAAATGAGAGACTGGTATGGTCATTCAGCAGAACTGGGATTTGTTTTGAATTTTCCAATTCTTGAGACGTGCCATTCCAACTGCCAATAAATTGGAAAAAGGAGAGGAGTAGGGAAGAAGGGAAAATAGAAGAAAGGCTCTCCAGGAAAAAAGAAGTGAGGAGATGACAAAGATGAGGTAAAAAAAAAAAAAAAACAACGGTGCACACACTAACTCACAAGACACACACACACACACACACACAACACACACACACACACTCACACACACACCCACCACCACCCACGCACGACACACACAAAACCAACACACACACACACACACACACACAACACCCAAACACACTCACACACACACACACACACACACACACACACACAAAACAACAACATCAATCAACAACAACAACGACAACAAACGCAACAACCACACTAAACAACAAACAATTGGTCCAAACACAAACACTACATCACTGTTTACGAAACCCCCAACGTATGAGGACTACATCACATGGTAATCCATTTAATAAAACAAACGAGTAAACATCTTTATCTTGGTAGGATTTTGGATATAAATTATAATACTACGTTAAAACATACATAAATAAACACACCACACGCTGCGCGCGCGCGCGCACGCACACACACCACACACACACACACTCACACACACACACACACACACACACCGCCAGTCAGTTATGAATTGTTGGAAAGAAACTTTCAATCTCATCCAGACCCAGGAAAAAAAAACTGTCCGACTTTATAGTAAATAATTGCACAGAAGGGGAGAAAAATTATAAAATAGAAAAGATATATATATAGACCGCCTCCTTCACTGACTCTAATTCAGTGTCAGAAACTACAATTGGATTTTTAAATTGATGAAGTAAAAGATGGAAATAAGAAAAACATCGCTGCACCATGACTTGAGGTAACTGGGAAGCTTATTCACCGTGCAAGAAAACTAAAGCAAACACACACACACCAATTTTGCTATTCAATAACGGCAAGATCGTGGAGACGCATGATAAAACAAAAAAAAGACGTCACAAAAAAGAAGCATGATTGAAACTCCACGGCATCTCAGAGTCCCACAAAGCGCGGCCACAAACACAGGCGTAAAATTACCTTCACTGATTCCAAGTCTTCCAAAACAAATCTTTAGGTTCAGTCTTTTTGCATTATACCATTTGGTTCCCATTCTTTCGGGTTCACTCGCTGCAACAGACTGACATACAAAATCCGCATTCGCTCAAACAGCGTGTGTAGAAGTGGAGACATTCTGGCCATGCCATTAACAAATGTTCTAAACGCAAACGCGTTGAATTGTTCTAGGAAATCAACTCTGCTATCGCATACATGGTTCCCAATATAAACTTAGAGTCTTGGCTCCTTTAAATCATCTAATTAATATGTCGTATCTTAGAAGCCATTCTCTTGCACATCTCAGCTAGAAGGACAAACAAATCCTGAACATGTCGGTGTCACCATCTTCATCCTGAATCCCAGACCATGTAACCTAACTGTCCTGTTCATATTCATCAAGTTGTTGCTGGAACAAAAGTAATGTCGCCAGCACTAAGAAGGCCTTGCTCCCCTTAACTGCCACAAAGGTCAGTTCTCCCACTTGTAAAAGATAAAGTCAACAAAAATTGTGAAAGATAGCCAAATTGTCACACCCTCGTGTACTCCTAAAAAAAAAATTCATCCAACAAGTCGCCAAAGCACCACGCCCTGTGTCCAATCTCCTAAGTTGACTCAATAATTTTTCTGTTCATGGAAACCCTTTCAGTTAAATTCCTCAGTATTTATGAAAAACTTGACGGACCTGCTTACATCGTTCTTTTTTGGGGGATAATTCAAAAATTCTTTCAAACTGTCACGCCAGTGTGTAGAGAACTTTTACCAAAATGAAAGTTCTTTCTTTGTTTCTCTCAAAAATCCGCCGTTTCTATAGTTATATACTTCCTTTCCCTTGAAAGCGGCAACCATTTCAAAGACAACATGGACAAGTCAAGTCCATAGATCGTCTTAATTTTTTACATGTAACTGCAGAAGCAAGTGTAACATTGACCTACCTTAGTTCATTTTGCAAGACCATATTTTGATGACCTTGCCTTCAGTCTCTGTATGGTCATAAAAATGATTAACCAAAACTCCCCGAGGATACGTTTATTCCATCCATGAACTAATACAGTGAAGAAAAATACTAAAACAAAAAAGCACCATATAGTGTCAGTGTAAAATTTTGTACACAACCTGTTAAACACCCTGTAACTCGACTGACAAACGCTTATATTTCCTGCAGTATAGCTTGAATATCAAGGCCAAATAACAAGTTGTAAACTTATTACCAATGGTGTATGCAAAAGAAAGCCACTTGGTTGTTTGATTTAGATCAACAAAGAGTGAATTCTATAGTGATTTTCAATTCCCAACATGGCTCTAAGTCCCGAAACCTCTAAAAAATATCACAAACAAAAATGAATATCTTGGCAAACACTATAAGGTAAATGCTAATCTAACGATACTGAAATACAGGTTCTTTACCAGAATTGCGTGGATCGTTCTGATCAAAAAATTCATCAATTGATTTGTCCTTAGTAACTCCGTAATTTTTTCACTTTTGTACGTGAATGTCATTCAGTCACCACTGTGTAAGTGAACCATCTTCCTGTATGTTCAATCTGGTGATCCCGAGAGAAACTGGCAATACTACCCCCGACATACAAAATACAACGAAGATAAAGCAACTGGGACCTTTTTGCCTCAAACTCTAATTACTGGTTCTCTAAGCCAATTTTAATCAGAATATAGTATCAATAGAAGATCTGAAAAAAATTATGTAGACATTACGAAATCTCATACTGAGAGCAGCAGATTAGTGCCATTCCAAAGAATAAGTTTAAAGACCATCCAAAGAGGCCTCAAACCCTTGGTAACTCCTCATGTAGTTAGCCGTAAAAAGAAAACATAAGGCATTCCATAACTGGGATGAATATCGGCCATTCACAGCCACCCCCCAAGTAAAAAGTGAACTCCACAGTAAATATAAAATTGCTAACAACCTATAGTAACCAGCAGTAGCTCTCTGCCAAAAAACAGTAATAATGGGAATTTGATCATGACTTTTCTAACATCCAATAACGTTCTAAATTATGAAAGGAATAAAAAAATCTAGGTACAGTTCCATCTCCCTCAGCCTGCTCTTGCATGTTAATGATAAAATTTATAGAAACTAACAAAGAAAAAAGCTGGAATTAGTAGCAGAAACTTTTGCTTCAAAGATCAGACAGATGTTTTATCCTAACTGACAAAGTCGAATGAGTTGAGGATAAATTCCCAAAACATTGAGCAGCTTAACATTAAAGTAACACTTAATATAAACCGAAATTTAACAATGCAAGAAGATCTGTTTCGCAGTCTAGAGACGCATAAACCAGGAGCAAGATTATCCACTGTGTCAGACCTATTTCCCCTATAACATGATTAAGCATTTTTCCTGAAGTCTGTTATCAAAGATGTTGGATTCTCAGATTGTTGAATGCTGGAATGCTCCTTAACTCCTACAGATTGAAAAAAGCTACTTTATCCCAATCCTTAAACACGGAAAATCTAAAACTCTTCGCCTCTAGTTTGCCGACCTATTTCTTTAACACCTCATATAGAAAACTTTTTGGAAAGAAACAGGAAAACAGAATACACCGAACATTTTCCTTGAAAAATGGAGTTTTTGCCTTTATTCAAGCTGGTTTAGAAAGTAAGAGTCACAGACCACAGTCCACTGATCCTCGAAGTGAAAAAAGCTCTTGCCAAGCCGTCATTTCACCTATGCACCGTGCTTTGATGATCATAGAGCCAACGAGTCAGTATGGCATTCTAAAGTGTTACAAACACATGAAATGTAGGAAGACGAGGTCGTTTTTTCCACTATCTGAAACGCTTTTCCTTATCGACAGAACTATCCAAGTCTTATGTTCATGGACTTATAATCACTTCTAAGACATTAACATATCGTGTTCCACAAGGATTGTAAATCGCTCCAACACTTGTCTCGCTAAGCTTTATACGATATTAAACCAGGTTAATACAAATGCCCACAATAGCTCTGTACTCGAGATGATATTGCGCTGTGAGAAATTGTTAACTGCAATTTTTCAAACAACAATCCAAAAGAAAGAAATCTTTGAACATAATCAGAAATAGCTTGCAAATTTTTCATTACATGAAATCAAATGGTTCGGTTATCCTGCTCACAAAACTTTTTGTTGTCTTTACAAAAAAACAATGGGCTTTGAAGCAGAGAACTGTCTCTATAAAGGTAGATAATATTTAATATACCCTAGCAAACAAGTCATAAGTTTCTCGGTGTAAAATCGTTCCACTATAAACTTTTTTGGATAAACATAGCAATTACCTTGTAAAAAGGCTAGGAAAAAAGTTGGTTTAGTACGTTTCAATCTGCTATAAACCCTCCTATAACTGGGATCTAATCGCGTCTGAGTCCCTCAGCTAGTTTCGTTCTTTTCTGTCCGTATGGCCAAGAAGTTTTTTTTACAGCTAAAGACAGATTTTCACAAGCTAACCAGTATTGACTCGGTAGCCTTACAATTGTAAAAAAATATAGGACTCCACATGGCTGCAATTAGATCTGACGTACAAGAGCTGATCTTTACCCTTAAATAACACAGGCTAAGATGCGCCTTAAATTTTACAGTAAGCTAGAACCATTCCAATTCAGTAATGACTGAACTGGATGGAATACGTATGTTCAAGAGAGATCCGTAACAAATCGCGGTATACATGTCCCTAGTGATTATGTTTCCCCTTATTTCATACTGTAACCTTCACTTGATGGAATTGAGCGAGGTCCCCATGTTGTTCATACCCTTCATGTGTTGTCAGAAGCAGGCAAAATCATTTACACGTACGAGATCTGAAAAAAAAAGATAATTCCTCTGTTACTATCATCCTAATGTCCAAAGACTTAAAGATAGAAATACGATCCTATCTACACATTTCACGGATGGTTTCTGTTTTAGATTCTACCGATTTGTGCTTTATCCTTTGGGAAATACCAGCGCTCACATTAAAAGAAATACCATATTACGAAAGATGTTCTATATTACAGCAGAGTTATTGCCATTTTTGAAGGCACTAGATTTATACTGACATCCGTGTTTTATCATATAGCACATACATATAAACTATCGGACTCAAAATCAGCGCTTACGGCTCTACATTGTCAATCAAATCTAGTCGTTCAGACTTGGTGTGTGAGATCATATTTCCCATTCATCAGCTAATAATCCCGGAATCAATGTAACTATTGTTATTGGTCCCAGGACACTCAGTTTACTGTTCAATGATTTAGCTGACTTTTCTGCAAAGGAAGCTGCAATAAATAAATCTATGTTTTGAATTGTAGTATACTCTTCCTTCATACTGAACTTATCCACAAATTCTGAAAAAGTTCAATCTAGCATAGACAGAATTCATTACCTTGAAGATTCCTCTCGGTAGCACAGATGGATGTGACTAAACCACAAGCAAATTGTATGTAATCACTCCAGCCAATCCCAAATCGTAACCTTGTACTTAGGCTGCGGTTAATGTTGTTATGTTGGTACTTAAAACGCACCTGCTTTGTCATGTGTCAGACCCTCTCGATATCCCTCCTGTGTTTATTTGACTGACGATACATTTTTGATAGGATACCGCTTCGATGATAAATGAAGTCTCTAGCTTCCGCGACTATTTCTAGTTTGTTCTCCCCCCCAATCCCATTATGAAACTTTGGATCTGGCAATGTTGGCTGTTATCGATTAAATGTTCATCCTCTTAAATATTTTTAACTCTTCCACCGCCCCACCACACCCTCGTCTCTGCATCCCTTCCCCCCCCTAACATGTGCGTGAGTGTGTGGTGGTGTGTTGTGTGTGTGTTGGTGATTGTGTTGTGTGTTGTGTTGTGTTGTGTGTGTGTGTTTCTTCTCCAATTGAAATTTTTGAAATGTAAAATCTTATCTAGCAGAAAACTTAGCCGTATTGAGTTTTCGCGTCTAATTTGCATCGAAGAGTCAAGGCTTTTTTTCATGCCCCCCCACACCCTCCTATCCTCCCTCTTCTCCCCGTCCCCTACACACTCACAAGCTGTTCGACTCTTACGAGTAATATGTCAGCCATTCCAAACTTTAATGCTCCTTGATTACCCATTATTGATTACAGTAATCACACAGAATTTGGTTTTCTGAATACATATATATGGGCTCTTAGTGTGACGCGGCGAGCGCGCGCGCCGCGCGTGTGTGTGGTGTGTAGTGTGTGTTGTGTGTTGTGTTGTGTGTTTGTGTTTGTGTTGTGTGTTTGAGTGTGGTGTTGTGTGTTAGTGTGTGCTTAATTTGTGTATGTAGAAATATACTCGTCTTAGCCATATTGCGTTGATGTTTGTGGACGAACGAACAACAACGAATTTAAGGATGTTTGCTGTATACCGCATTAAGCAAAATCTACCGATGGACAACAACTAAAACGCACCTCAATTTCGATTTCATTAACATGGTAACCACACTATGTCCTTTCTTTCACTTTACATATGAACTTTGGAAACGAATCATTTCCACTGGTAATTCACTGTCATTTCTGTAGACACGTCACCCCGGTAAAACTGAATCAGTCCGCTGACAGACGTACATGGCGGCCATTGACACATGCTTGTTCTCTGCATCTTCGTGTTCCCGCTGCTCTCTTTTCCCGATGTAGCAATTTAAAACACATTCCTCCGCTTGACATTCTTTCTCCTGCTTGTCAAAACAGAATAACATTGTCTCCGAACACGATCGAAGGAATATCTAGAACGACCGTCGTCAGATTCACAAGCACACACCAACTCACGTTGATGAGCACAGCCTTCCAAACTTGATTTCTGTCGATCTCGATCGTCTCTGCACCTGTCCGCACTGTACGAGTAACGCAATAACCCTAACCATTCCCGTATAAAAAAAAACCAGCGATATTTTTGTTTATTAGCTTGCTCCGACTTGTGTCGTTGTCCGAACGTGATTTTCTGGCCCCTGCGGTTCACTCCAACATGTACATCGAACGCAAACAAACCGAAGCGTACCTGAATATATCGACGTGTCATCACCTCCTCGAACGGCTTGATTGTGTGCCTCCTGTCTGTGTACTATGTTCCTCCAATTCGTGTAGGTAGGCAGTCATATCGCGACACAAGTGGACCGAACCAGCTCCAACCTGTCATGTCTGTAGTCCGTTCTGCTGCACCGATCTCTCTGATTCCCGTCGCTCCTGGCGGGGAGGAGGGTGGGAGGTCAAAGGTACGTATTTTATATAATTGGCAAATTTTATTTTCTCTTGTTGGCGTGCCGTGCGTGTGGTGTGGTGTTAGTGTGTGTGTTGTGTTGTGTGTGTGTGTGTTGTTGTGTGTGTGTGGGTGTGTGTGTGTGTTTGGTGTGACGGTGGGTGTGTATTTGCCGTGCCGCGTTGTATTGTGCTGAAAGAGTGTTTGAAGTGAATGCTGTGTGTAACGAGTGCTCGATAAATGGTGGTGTAGCGTGCGTGCGCGCGCGCCGCGGCGCGTGTGGTGTGTGTGGTGTGTGTGTTTGTGTGTGTGTGTGTGTGGTTGGTGTGTGGTCGCGCTGTT
This sequence comes from Conus ventricosus, assembly GCA_018398815.1. Classification (NCBI taxonomy): domain Eukaryota; kingdom Metazoa; phylum Mollusca; class Gastropoda; order Neogastropoda; family Conidae; genus Conus; species Conus ventricosus. The sequence goes on from CM031603.1 coordinate 63,713,191, forward strand.
GTGTGCGCGTGTGATGTGTTGTGTGTGAGAGTGTGTAATTTGAGTAATATGTGAGGGTATGGTGTGTTTGTTATTAGATGTGTTAATTTTTGTATTTATTTAATCGTGTGTTTGTCGTGTGTGTTGTTATTGAGTACGTTTGGTGGGTGTGTGTTGTTGTGGTGTGTGTTTGTTGGTTGTGTGTTTGTGTGGTCGTCACGTATTTTTGTGTGTAATAATTATGCTTCTTTGCTTTAATAATAACTTCATATTTCTGTTCATAAATGTGGGACGTATAGTCAGTACAACCTTAGTTAATCCTGACAATAAATTGGGTTCAGTCAGGCAGTTGTTGTGGTGAGTGTTGTTTGTGTGGTGGTTGTGTAGTGTTTGGTTTGTGTGTGTGTGGGTGTGTGTGGTGTGTGTGTGGTGTGTGTGAAGAGAGAGAGAGAGAGAAGAGAAGAGGGTGAAGAGAGAGAAAATGGGAAATTACGTGTTGGTGGTTTTTTGTTGTGTTTGTGTTTGTGTGTGTGGTGTGGTTGTGTGTTTGTGTGTTGCGTGCGCGTATTTTGTTGAGAAGAAGAGAGCGAAGGAGAAAGAGAGAGGAGAGAAGAGAGAGAGAGAGAAAGGAAGAAAACATAAAGAGAGTGGCATAACACAATGAGTTAAAGTAGAAGATGGTCTGATCCAAAAAAAAGCAGTTGCAGAACGACAAGATACAAACACATCACAGCACCAGATCTAGTGGGGAACTGTCGTGAGTTTTGGATAACAACATACCTATTGCGTCTTGCTAAGGGCAACAGCTGGGGAGAGGATTCTTGTTCTCTTCCTGGTCTGATTGTCGTTGTGTTGGTTTCTTTTTTGTTGTTGTGGCCGAACGGCATGGGGCACAGTCCCCTCCTCTAATCAAGGCATCTCTGCGAAGGAAGCTTTGTCTTTTCCATTCCTCTCGTTTTCCAGTCCCTGGCACTGTCATCTGCACCTGTCCTATCCGTCCTCCTCTTCTCTTTCTTTGCCTTTTCAGTCGTGTCTGTGTCAGAAGACAGTCACCCCCCCCGCCCAACTCTCTCTCTCTAGGTCCCCCCCTCATCTCTCCTCTCTCTCTTTCTTCTGCGTCTGTCTCTGGCTACTCAGTGTTTTCCTCCTCTGGTCTGCCTCTCATCCTCCCTCTCTCACCCTCTCCTTCGTCTCCCCTTCCCGTCCCTCTCCCACTCTCTCCTCTCTCTCACTCTCTCTTATCCTACTCATCTCTCATCACTCTCTCTCTCACTTCTCTCGCACTCTACTACTTTCTCTTTCTCTCTCTGTTGCCTTCGGCTAATGTACAATTGAATAAGCGTTTATTCCCCGCAAAACTAACACTGATTGAAGCACAACAGTTGAAATAAATTAGCACACTCACGCTTTTAGCCTGCTGATGAGAACGGCCTGTTTGGCGGCAGTCTCCATGATGGCAATTGAATATCAACGGATGGTTCAGCAGACCAATTCTCCTACCCAGAAATAATGCTCTGTCGTTGAATTCAGGCCTCACTATGAGCTGTACGCTGGGTGCTGCCTTTCTGTTGCTGCTGTTGCTGTCGTTGTTCTAAGAGAATTCATCTTAAAGGCTCGAATAGTTATATGCTTTGCCCATAAAACATCGTTTGAAACTGCATGAGTCTCTCTTTTGTACAAAGTGGAGTGGCCCTAAGTCGGAGGGGGTAGAAAAATATTAACATTGTATCCATCCCAGAAACAACCACAACAAATCGAACAACTAAATAACAAATAAACAAATAAAGAATACACAAAAGTAGGCAAGTAAACAAATAGATAAATAAATGAATCATAAGCATAATAATTTAAAAACTTATAACCCTTATTAGTTTGGTTTTTTTTTATTGAATTATTATTATTCTTAGTCCCATGATGTAAAATATGTTCATTGCTGTTCGTGTTTGTTTGATTCCTATTATGACCTAATGTCAAAAATGAAATTTCGCACGTGTAAGCTTGCTAGTGAAATCAAAATAATACCTTCCTTTGAACGTGACAAAATATAACTTTTTAAAAACAACAAAGGGAGTTTGTTTTTTGTTGAAACGCCGGTGACTGTACCAATGAACGATCGTAAGGACTGACCTTGCGCGAACTGTGTAAATAGAGCAATGGGCAACAATCCTTTAAGTGGGAAGACAGTTTTTTTATAAGCTTCAACCTTGCCCGAAGTCCAGCTTTCGCTTTTGGGCGTATATCCTTGAGACTATCAATCAAACCTAACCGAGTTTAAAACTAACCAACAAAATCAGCCAATATCCACGACTCGATCTGGAGTGATTCTTAGTCTTTAATATAAAGCCACATGGATAGAGACTGAGCTAAATCATGCAGTACATGTAGATTTCATTGGATTAGATCCGCATTCAAGCACAACAACCTTACTTTGCCTGAAAATAGTAAAACGAGAGAAAAGAAGGAAGAAGAGGAGACAAAACGGGAGGAAAGCAGAAAGGGAACAGGATTGAGTGAAAAAGAGAAAGTAACGGAGAAGCAGAGGAAGCAAACAAAAAGGGACGGGGTAAGGGGGATTAGGAGTAGCAAAAGCAATAGATGAAACTTAGATGAAGGAGAGATGAAAAGAAGAAGAAGAAGAAGAAGAAGAAAGAAGAAGAAGAAGAAACGGGGGGTGGGAGAAAAGAAGAAGAAGAAGAAGACGAAGACGAAGAAGAAGAAGAAGAAGAAGACGACGACGACGTACGACGACTAAACGACGACGACTGAAGAAGAAGGAAGAAGAAGAGAGAGAAACGATGAAAAGAAGAAGAAAAAGAAAAAGAAGAAAAAAGAAGAAGAACGGAGAAGATAGTGTCGAAAAAGTAGAAGAGGAGGAGGGAAAAAGGAAACTTTGGCCGAAGCGAAAGACAAGAGAGGAAAAGAAAAACTGAAAACAAACCCCACAAGTAAGAGCTATCAATACGTCTGAGGGGTAGATAGCCGCAGTGGCACTCAGATGTCAAACAACGGTGAACATATTACTGCCATCTGAGTATAACTTCTCAATGGGTCATTCCTTTCAATGGTATCAGAGGATTTCAGATTAATCAGTGCTAGTGTCCAGTGTAGGTCTCCCTCTCCTCTCATCTCTCTCTCTCTCTTCTTCTCTCTCTCTTCCCATCTCGATCTCTCATCCTCTCTCTTCACTCTCTCTCTCTTTCTCCCGTGCTGTGGCTGCGTGTGTTTGCGTGCGTGCGTGCGTGTGTTTTGGCGCGCGCGCCGCGACACGCCGCGCGTTGTGTTGTGTTGTGCGTGTATTTGACGTCTTTTGTGTGTGTGTTGTGTTTGTGTGTGTGTGTGTGTGTGTTGTGTGCGTGCGTGCGGCGTGTGCTGCGTGCGTGCTGCGTTCGTGCGTTTGTGTTGGGTTGTGTTGTGTGTGTGTGTGGGTGTGTATGTTGTTTGTGTCAACAGACAGACGACAGGCAGTCAGTACAGACAACAAGAAACTAAAACTGCAAAAAATGGTTCTCACCAGAAAAAAGTCAGCTCCAAACAGCAGAGTGAGACCAGAACACCTCGAACCAGACAAACCAGAGGGGATAAATAGACGTTCAGACTTTTAGCAACTCCCATCATTCGAAGAGCAAAGCAGCTGCAGGAATCGGAGTTTCACGTCCTTGACTGAGGTTCTCACAGTTGATCTGAACGAGACACTCGGGGAAACACGGTCCTTGCCCATTAACGGTTCCCATCCTGTCGGGCAAACGAAGCAAGGTCTTGTCCCCTAAGACTTTTTACTTTCCAACACCAGGCTGCGGGCGCCATTCTCCCACCTCCTGGCGAGGGGGTACTCATGATTCCATCAGACTGTCTGGTCCTTTCGTCCCCCTCCTTCTCTGTCATTGTCGCTGGTCTGTCGTCTGATGCCTGACTCTTTGGCTTTCTGCCTGTCTTTCTTTTCGTCTGTCTGCCCGCTTTCTCTCTCTCCTCTCTTCCCGGTCTCTGTCCCTCCTCTCTCTCTCATCACTCACTCACTCATGCTCTTCTCTCTCTCTTCTCTCTCTCTCGCTCCCTGTCTCTTCTCTCTCTTCACCCACGCTTCTCACCCCCCTTCTCTCTCTACGGGTTTCGCTTTCTCTTCTCCCCTCTCCCGTTCACTCTATCCTCTTCCCCTCTTCTTGTCTGTGCTCTCATTCCTCTCCCCCTGCATGATTAAGTCTGAATCGTTATTTTCTCTAAATCTATAAAGTCCATTGGAGCTCAGAAGTGTATCTAGTGCACACTTACTCTTTTTGCATAATATTAATGAAATCTGTTTCTGTGGCGGCAGTCTTCCGTGATGTATAGAATATCCATGGCTTATCTATCAAATCATTCTCCTTGGATTTAGAGCAAAATCATCGCCTTTGGAGCAAAAGCATTTCACTGCCAAAAAAAGGGCTCTATTCTTTGAATTCTATGTCATGGAAACTGCACGCTGCTATTCCCCCTTTCCGGTGTCATTTTTGGTGGTTTTTGTTTGCTTATAAAAAGGTAGCCTTTGAGCTTGAACCATTAGATTTTTGCTGCCCTAGGTAGATTAACAATCTGCTGTGAAACTTTCAGAGCGTCTGTCATATCGTAAAATTGAGCGTCGCGCGTAAAAGACGTTTCATCTCCGCAGCTACTAGAACAAGAAAAAAATAAAGAAAAGATAAAGCAAGCATTATGCTCTTTGCCTTTAGTTATTATAGATTGATATTATGATGTCTATTTACGAGAAATGACGGTATTGTGTGAAAAATAATTTGATTCTATTACGAAGATGATATATTGTGTGTGTCTGACTTATACCATGAAATGTAGCCAAAAAAACGCCCCTAGAATGGAAAAGAAAAACGATTTTAAAAACAGTAAAGAAAAAAAAGCGGGGAGGCTTGTGTTATGTGTGCTTTGCGGCAGGAATGTCACCAATGAACAATCATAAGAAACTGGCATGCGCAACCTATGCAATCAGAGTACACGCAGAACTTCAAGCCCGAAGAAGTTATGTATGCACCAGAACTTAGCTGTCATCAAGGAACGGCGTTGGCGTTGCATTCTTTGAGAGACGCGCCCAAGCTCATGAGTTTAAAAAACAGTTTGTCCTGGTCAGTACTCCGCGTTTGTGTGCGTTACATCTTGCTAATTAACTTTAAATCACGTAGATAGGGGCCGAAACTATAGACGTAGTTAATGCGACTGATTTCAACAGATTGGTACCCCGCGTACCCCCCCCCCCACAAAAGTGCACCTTATTTTCCTAAAAAAGAACTTTAAACACAAAAAAAAAAAAAGAGAAGACATGTGAAGAAAGGAGGAGGAGGAGATAGAGGTACATATGAGAAGAATGAAGATTGTGGAACAGACGAAAGCCGACAATGGAGGGAGGCGAGAAGAAAACAAAAGAGGAGGACAAAAAGGAAAAAACAGCCGAAGAAGAAGGGGGGAAGAGGGAGTGAAGAAGAAAGAGAAGGAAGGTGAGAAAGAGGACGACTAATGAGGCAGAGGGACAGAAAGGAAGGAAGAAACTTTAAAAAACAAAACACCTCCACCAATAAAACAAACTAAACAAACAAACAAACCAACAAAAACAACAACAACAACAAACAACGGTAGAAAACCTCAACAGTCCAGTGGTAACAAAGTGAGGTGCACGTCTGTGTGTCTAAACAATTACTACCACTGACTACTTCAGCAATGGCATAGTGACTTTAATTATTTTGTGTATATGCCTACAGACCGGCATCGCAAATGTGACGTTGTGTGACTGCTTAGTGTTGTGTGTGGGTGGTGTGTGGTGTGTGTTGTGGGGGTGCGGTGCGTGCTGGCCGTGCCGGGCGGCGCGCGCGCGCTGTGTTGTGTGTTGGTGTGTGTATGTGTTTGTTTGTGTTGTGTGTTGTGAACGTGTGCATTGCAACTCATTTGTCCAATTGTTGGTGTTTAATTTTCAAAAGTATACTCATAAGGACAACAAAAACTACTTACAATAACATAATCGTTTCATCATAATGCTTTAGACAGATCAGCTTTCACGTCAAGGAAAACGCGAGCGTTAATATAAAGTATTATAGTACAAAAAGCTTTTTCTGCCACCTACATTTTTGGCTTTTACACAAAGAAAACAAGTTCTTTGCGAGCTCATACCATCCTTCCAACTTTTCAACAAACAATCCATAGCAGCTTTTGCCCGCTGAAATCAACCCGTGATAAGAAAAAGACAATCACTGTGATCGGAACTTTAGATGTGCGATAAAAAGGACCGAGCAGCCGCGCCTAAACGCATTTCAAGAAAATGAAAAAAAAAAAAAGATCTACTACATTGATATGCTTCAAAGGTAGAGAGGTCATCAACAGCAAATGACTGGACCAAGGAAAGAAACTCACACTCAATAACCTGAATGACTGACAGAAGTTTTGATGTTAGCTAAAGTGTTGTCCGTGAAGCCCATATTCTTCTCCGTTGTAGCATCGGCTCTGCCTGCTCTCTTTCTTCCATCATACCTTCTCATGACACACGCCACAGTGAACCCCAGAAAGGCTGCGCCTCAACAGAGCTTGTATTGGCGCAAATGCACATGGACAGACCACACACACACACACACACATCACACACACACAAATCACTCACACACACACACAGGCATGGGTGCACACACACACAAGCGCACACACACACACACACACACAGCACACACACACACACACACACACACACGAATCAACACAAGCACACACTCTCACACACACACACACACACACACATCACACTCAAAACGAACGCCCACATACACACACACACACACTCACATGCACATCAAGACACACACAACACACACACAACACACACACACACACACACACACACACACACACACGCACGTATGCACTCGCGCGCACCAGCACACACACCACACAACACACACACAATACACACCCAACACGCACACAACACAAATCACACTCACACACACACACACACACCACACACATCACTGTGGCTGTCGGTCGTTTCAAAAAATGGCAGGGCAGAAATGGCAAACAACAGCACCACGCAACACCCGTTGAACAGGTTACAGTGATCTTCAGTCCATAGTTACGCCCAAATTTTGTTGTCCTATCAAAATGTCTCAACTGACAATTTGGGCGGGTCTCGTTACAAAAGACATGTCACCGAAAACCGAATTTTCGCCGGGAAACAAATGTATGTTCGTTCAGTCCCAAATTGGGTTTAACAAGTCCCCACAAATGTCATAAGTGACATACATTGCTGGCATACGTGCTCTATCTAGATAGTCAACCGTTAAGGTGTTGATAACAATATATTCCCTAAACTGTGTATCAACTCGCAGGCTGCAAAAAAAAACTGAGCGTTTGCAATATTCACTCTATCATAGATATATAATGAACACACAAACACACACCACACACACACACAACCATTCACACACACACACCAACAACACACACACAACACGCAACGCATACGCAAGACGCAGCTCCGCACAGCAGCACGTACGAACGCACGCACACGTATATAGAAAATAATTGTGTGTATTATTTTGTCTCATTGCACGCGTGCGTGCGTGCGTTGCGTGCGTGTGTGCGGCGTGCGTGCAACGCGTGCGTGCGGCGCGCGCGCGACAGTTTTTGGTGGTGTGTGTGTGTGGTGTTTGTGTGTGTGTGTCTTTGTTGTATTGCCGTGATTTGCAGAGTGTTTTTGAGGAGGTACGCAAATTACAACCCCCCTCTCCTCTTGTTCTCTTCTCTCTCTGCTTCATCTCACTCTCGTGCTCTTCTCTCTACTCTCTCACCCATATTATCGCTCCTCTGGCAACAGCGGGGAGAGTCTGTTTTTTGCCCCTTGGGGTCTGATTTTCGTTTTTGGGTGGGTTTCTGTTGTTGTTGTGGCCGACGGCATGGGGCACAGTCCGTCTCTAATCAAGGGGCATCTCTGCGAAGGAAGCATTGTCTTTTCCTCGTCGTTTTCCTTCCTGCACTTTCATCTGCCACCTGTCCCTATCCGTCTCTCTTTCTCTTTCTTTGCCTTTTCATGTCTGTGTCTGTGTCAGACAGTCACCCCCCCCCCCAACTCTCTCTCTATGTCCCCCCTCTCTCTCTCTCTCTCTTTCTCTGCGTCTGTCGTCTGTCTGACTCATGTTTTTCTCTCTGTCTGCCTCTCTCCCTCTCTCTCTCTCTCCTTCTCCCTTCCCTCCCTCTCCACTCTCTCTCCTCTCTCTCTCTCTCTCTCCTCTCTCTCTCTCTCTCCCCTCTCTCCTCTCTCTCTCTTTCTCTTTCTCTCTCTTTGCTCGGCCTAAGTACATTTGAATAAGCGTGTTTTTCCCGCAAAAGCTATGACACTGAATGAGCTCAGAAGTGGAATAAATTAGCACACTCACGCTTTTAGCGCTGCCTTGATGAGAACGGCCTGTGGGCGGCAGTCTCCTTGATGGCATTGAATATCACGGATGGTTTCAGCAGACCAATTCTCCTCCCCAGAAATGAATGCTCTGTCGTTGAATTCAGCCTCACGATGCTGTACGCTGTTTGCTGCCTTTCTGTTTGTTTGCTGTTGCTGTTCGTTGTTCTAGAGAATTTCAGCCTTAAAGCTTCGAATAGTTATATGTGCTGGCCCATATGAACATCGTTTGAAACTTGCAGTGAGTCTCTCAATTTTGTACAAAGTGGAGTGGCCCCTAAGACGGAGGGGTAGAAAAATATTAACATTGTATCCACCAGCAACAACACAACACAATAACAACTAAAATAAACAAATAAACAAATAAAAGAATAAACAAAAGAGCAAGTAAACAAATAGATAAATAAATGAATCATAAGCAAATATTTTAAAACTTATAACCCTTATTAGTTTGGGTTTTTTATTGAATTATTATTATTCTGATGTCCATTGATGTAAAATGATTGTTCATGTGTTCGTGTTTTTTTGATTCTATTATGACATAATGTCAAAAATGTAATTGCACGTGTATGGCTTATGCTGTGAAATCAAAATAATAACCTTCTTTGAACGGTGAGCAAAATATACTTAAAAAAGAGACAAAGGGAGTTGTTTTTTGTTGTAAAACTGCCGGTGGACTGTTACCAATGAACGATCGTAAGGAACTGACCTGCGCGAACTGTGTAATTAGAGCGAATGGGCAACAACATTTTAGTTTGAAGACAGTTTTTTTATGAACTTCAACCTTGCCCTGTCCAGCTTACGGCGTTTTGCGTAGTATTCCTTGAGACTTCAATACAAACTCCTGAGTTTAAAACAAACCAACAAAATCAGCCAATCTCCACGACTCGATCTGGAGTGATTCTTAGTCTTTTAAATTGAAGCCACATGGATAGAGACTGAGGCTATACATGCAGTACATGTAGGATTTCATTGGATTAGATGCCGCATTCAAGCAAAACCTTACTTTGCCTGAAAATAGTAAAACAGAGAAAAGAAGAAAAAAGGAGGAGGACAAAACGGGAGGAGAAGCAGGAAAAGGAACAGATGAGGAAAAAGAGAAAGACGGGAGAAGCAGGAGGAAGCAACAAAAAGGAGGGGGGGAAGGGGGGGATGGAGGAGAGCAAAAGCAATGGGGATGAAACAGAGGAGGGGGAGGAGGAAAAGAAGAAGAAAAAAGAAAAGAAGAAGAAGAAAAAGGGAAGAAAAAGAAGAAAGAAGAAGAAGAGAAAAAAAGAAGCGAAGAAAGAAGAAGATGAAGAAAGACGACGACGACGACGCCCGACGACGACGACGAAAAGAAGAAGAAGAAGAAGAAGAAGAAAGAAGAAGAAGAAAAAAGAAAAAAAAAGAAGAAGAAAAGAAGAAAGAACGGGAGAAGAAAGTGTCGAAAAAAGAAGAAGGGGAGGAGGAAAAAAAAAACTTTGGCGAAGCGAAAGACGGGAAGGGAAGGAAAAGAAAAACCCTGAAAACAAACCCCACAGTAAGAGCAATCAATTACGTCTGAGGGGTAAGAGGAGCGCAAGTGCACGTTCAGATTGTCAAACAAGCGTGAACATTTACTGCCATCTGAGTATCTTCTTTCATGGTGTCATTCCTTTTTTCAATGGTTATCAAGGATTTCAGTTATCAGTGCTGGTGCCCAGTGTGGTCTCTCTCCCCTCTCTCCCTCCTCTCCTCTCTCTCTCTCTTCTCTCTCTCTCTCTCTCCTCTTCTCTCTCTCTTCTCTCTCTCTTTCTCCTGTGTGTGTGTGCGTGTGTGTGCGTGCGTGCGTGCGTGTGTGTGTGTGCGCCCCGCGCGCGCGAGCACGCGCGCGCGTGTGGTGTGTGGTGTGTGCGTGTATTTGTACGTGCGTTTGTGTGTGTGTGTGTGTGTGTGTGTGTGTGTGTGTGTGTGTGTGTGTGTGCGTGCGTGCGTGCGTGCGTGCGTGCGTGCGTGCGTGCGTGCGTGCGTTGTGTGTGTGTGTGGTGGGGTGTGTGGTGTGTGTGTGTGTGTGTGTGTGTGTGTGTGTGCAGACAGACAGACTGACAGGCAGGCAGACAGCCCAGACAGAGAAACGTAAAACTGCAAAAATGGTTCTCAGCCAGAAAAAAGTCAGCTCCAGAAACAGCAGAGTGACGAACACCTCGAAGCTGAAAAAAACCAAGGTGGGAATAAAGAGACGTTTTCAGACTTTTAGCAACTGCCCATCATTCGAAGAGCAACAGCTGCTGGGAGATCAGAGTTCACGTCCTTGGTCTGAGGTTCTCAGCAGTTGGGACTGACGGCACGGGGACACTGTCCGTTTCTCAATTAACGGTGCCTCTCTGGCAAACGAAGCAAGTTCTTTTCCCAGACTTTTTACTTCCAAGCACCAGCTGCTGGCGCCCATTCTCCCACCTCTCTTTCTCTTTTTCACCGTGTCTGTCCAGTCAGACTGTCTGTGTCCCCTTTTGTCCCCCTCCTTCTCTGTCATTGTCTCTGTCTGTCTGTCTGTATGCCTGACTCTGTTTGTCTTTCTGCCTGTCTTGTCTTTTCGTCTGTTGCCCGTCTTTCTCTCTCTCTCTCTTGTCTCTGTCTCTGTCCCCTCTCTCTCCTTCTCTCTCTCTCTTCTCTTCTCTCTCTCTCTCTCTCTCTCTCTCTCCTGTCTCTTTTCTCTCTCCCCTCCTCTCTCTCTCTTCTCTCTGTCCCGTTTCTCTTTCCTGTCTCCCTCTCCCGGTCTCTCTATCTCTTTCCCCTCTGTCTGTCTGTCTCTCATTCCCTCTCTGCCAGCATGAGTAGATCTGAATGCGTGTATTTTCTCTAAATCTATAATAGTCAGTTGAGCTCAGAAGTGGGTAATCTA
>CM031603.1:63734448-63739448 GCA_018398815.1 Conus ventricosus
ACATATAATGAAGCTCAAATGTTACCCTTAGATGATCAGAGGGAACTGGCTGCCACAAAATCTATGATAAGAAGCATTGCAGTTAAGAATGATGGGAAAAATGAGATTAAAATTTGATCAGATACTGATCTTTCCCTCTCAGATTACTTTGGCAACGTATGTATCCGAGCTTTGGCAAGCCACGGGCATTACTGTTGACGAAAAGTCTATATCTGCTAGGCCGTTCTTCTTCCCTACACCACCCTGGGAACTTCAAAGTGGCCCAGTTTGATATTGACCACACCACACTGATTTAAAAAAGAAAGACAATATAAATATAGTAGCAAACAATGTTAAATCTCATACTGAAGAGAAGTATCAAAATCAGTTAAAAGAATACACAGATGGATCATTAATTCAGAAAACTGCGGGCTCTGCTTATTTGACACCTGATTTAAAAGTACAGAAATGTTTTTCATTGAGAAAAAATAAATCAGTTTCTACTGCAGAACTTACCGCAATATCAATGGCGTTAAACTGTCAATTTCCCACGATCTATATTTCAAGTACTATTTTGTGTTGATTCAAAGTCTGTGCTTCGGGAACTAAAATCATTACAATTGTAGAATAAATCAGAAAGGATACCCGAAATTAGCAGTTTAATTCATTCTCTCTCTCTCTTTACAAGGCACGGCAATTACTTTCTGCTGGATACCGTCACATTGTTCGTTTTATTACGATGATAAAATAGATGGAGCTGCTAAACAAGGTGCAAAATGTAGTTCAGAGTCTCCAAGGATGAATTTTCCACTTTCAGTTCAAGAACAATATGGTATAGTGGATTCATTTGTTTGGAACCATTTCCAGAATTCTTTTTAAAAGTCTCACAATATCCCTATTTACACAGTTATTATACTTGCAAACATTAAAACACACTCCAACATCAGCAGAAAGTTATCGTCCCTTATGGATTGGTGGAAAGTTGATGCTTTTACAACAAAATCCAGTAAAAATGTCTCACGTGTTTGTGGACAGAACATCACAGCTGATCATATTCTCTCATGTGCCGCTATCAAACAAATTATACCCATGCTTTCTACATATACAATTGGAAATATTTTTGAATCACCGGTATTAACCTATGAATTCTTTCTTTCTTTATTAGAGTCCAATCAGTAAGGTGGGTTTTTTGGGGTTTTTTTCTGTCCCAACCTCTGCACCGCCTCAAAGGCAGTGCACCCACGCCGCTCATTCCGACACCCCATCCACAGCCACAGCCCGGTCGGCCCCATCGCGGCCCCGGCACCGACAATCCACAGGGAACAGTCAATGCCAAGTCGTCAAGAGGCAACCCACCGGAGGAGACACTGCATTGCTGCCGAGTCACTTTGGTGGTGTTCAGTGGCACCTGTTCTGATCTAACATACGCAGGACACCACCTACTAAGCCCCTACTGACGACAATAATTGCTTAGTCGCGGAGCCGTCGTGAGTGAGCTCTCCCTCCGGAGGGCGCCACCACGTCCGTCTAACGACAGCCCCCATGGACTTGCCGATACCGGTGACCCCGACGGAACCAAACCAAGACCACAGACGTGGAGAGGACATCGAAATTGAGGTCACCATGAGAGCAGGGAATGAAGGGCCACAGAATTTGAGACATTTTTTTTTAATGCTGATCGATGAGAATGAGGATGATTAAGATGATGCTACGGATTTCCATTTCGGTCTGAGACTACATGACAGCGCTGTACTCTACGCTTCCTTTCATAATATATCCCGGCGTCAACCAGGCCCGAGAGATACAGGCACCTGTAGTGTTGGTCAGGAAATTTGAGCAACACTCTCAGAAACGCATCCATTAAGTGGACGAAACTCAACTGTGTGGTCTCAGTCTTCCCAACTGAGTCCGTAGCAAACTCAACTCTGGGTAGGCGCCGGTCGGGGCAGAAAAACCCACATGACTCTGATGGGATTCGAACCCACGACCTCCCAGCCGGGAGTCCGCGACGCTAACCACTTCGCCACGGCGGCTGGTGTCCAATCGGTAAGTACTTATAGTCCTTACATTTATCATCGCCACGGCGGCTGGTGTCCAATCGGTAAGTACTTATAGTCCTTACATTTATCATCTCTTACTTATGAGGTTACTTTTAAGTGAGTCAATCATATACCTACTGCTAAATCTACGTACAAAATACGAAAAGACCATCTTCATCCGTCCCCGACTTCTCACTCTTCTCTCCCACACCAAAACCATTTGTAGTTTTCTAGTTTTATCATTAGGGTTTGATTTGTTTGTTTGTTTTTGGGTTGATGGGGTGGTGTTTGATTTCTTTCGTCTAATGTCACTTAGAGTGGATAGATTTAAATTTGAACACACACACACACACACACACACACACACACACACACACACACACACACACACACACACAACACAAACACACACACACACACACACACACACACCACACACACACACACACACACACACACCACACGTGAACAGTTACTTGAAAGTTGCTAGGTTATCAGGAAGGAAAACTCGATTAAAAACATTTGTAAAAATACCCCACCCCAAGAGAGAAAACATTTTTAATTACATGGGAAAACAAATCACATTTTGCCTTAAAAAGACACTGCGACAGATGTTTCCCTGATTTCACTTTTAAGTTAATTTCAGTGTTAACTCAGTTTGAAGAGCGGAATGACATGCTACTCTATGCTCAACCACCCTGCTCTACTTCTGCCTTCATTTCCCCCTAACACGCATTAATGTTTCTTCCTTCCTTCTCTAGACACCATCCTCATCTGAAAGTAGCAAACTAGTTTGTATGTAGCCAAGTGGTTACAGCAACCCCCTTTGAACCCTCTGGTGTCCGAGGTTCCAGTCACAGTAAATTCCCTTGTTTTTCCTTCCTCTCTGCCTTTCCCACTCTCTCTTCCCCTCTGAGACCCCTTTGCTCTCCATTCTTGATTTTTGAGTGATGCTTGTTGTGCTAACCATCTGAGAAATGCATTTCACAGAACAGCATGTGGTCATGAATCTTCCGCACAATAATCGGTTCTATCCGGGTGTATTGTCCACCATGTAAAGATCTGAGGTGAAAAAAAAATCAGAGAGCCATAAAGAGAGTCACTACTCATCACACACACACACACACACACACACACACACACACACACACACACACACACACACACACACACACACGCACGCACGCACACGCGCGCGCGCGCGCCACAACACACACACACACACACACACACACACACACACACACACAACACACACACACACACACACACACACACACAACACACACCCCACACACACACACAGAACGAAGCGTCTTAATTCAAATCAATACTTACGTGGGAAATCCAAAGAAATATATCATTCGAACATTCATTGTTCAATGCATTTTTAAAGCTATCAAAATCAACTAATCATCAGGTTTTCTTGATTTGTTGCCATGTGAACGGGGACGTCTACTTTGAAATGCTGACAGATTGATCATGTCTGCAACATTCTCAAATTATATTCATACATCTCAACCTTTGGGCAGGAAAGTTCTAGTAAATCTACTAGAAATGCTTACCATGTTTGCAATACTCAGGATAAATAAAAACACTCCTTCTTAGATACAAATGATTTAATAACCCTGATAAAAAAAAAGAGCTGACACTCTAGGCTTCTGTTCGTAGCTGTCACCATACAACATCGTTTCGTTTTGCTTTAGACAGCGCGCGCGCGACACACACACACACAACACACACACACACACACACACACACACACACACACACACACACACACACACACACACACACACGCACGCACGCACGCACGCACGCACGCACGCACGCACGCGCGCGCGTCTGGTGTGACTAATGCTATTGGTAGTGATATTTCACCCGCGATAAACAACCCAGCTAATCTAATGGATGGACCACTGAATCTGGAAATAGTCTGAGAGCAGCCCTATCAGATGCTATGCATCATCTCGAGCTGAATTCCTATAGTACGGATCACTGAAAGAGAAAGTCACCTTGTCTGAGAGTGAGCCTGGACACTGTGTAAACAACACAACAAAAGTTTCGGTTTCAGTGTCAGCTTCATCAAGGAGGTGTCACTGTGTGCGGGCTAGTCCATAAACGCTAGACCACATCCGCTAAGTTTAAAGACCGCACTGTGCATGATTTGAAGCTGATGTATAAATGAGTTAATGACTAAGATGAGAGAATTTAAGAGAAGGGTCTCGTGGCTACCTTGTTTGAACAGGTAAAGAGACACCACATCAAACTAATCCGAACATGGCTAAGGCTCGTTACACACAGCTGTCAGAATGATAAGCTACATGCAGCACATTAGCAAAACAACAAGAACTTTGACGCACTGCCTCGTGTGATTGTTTCACACACGTCCATGCAAGCATAATGTTGTTGTTTTTCTACCGAGCTGCAAAATCGACAAAATCTCCATTGCATACCCCGTTCTATCGACACGATGACGTCATGCGACTGACACCTGCATCAACCAATAAAAAAAAAAGAGAACAAAGTCGGATGAAATTTATCATAGATAATTAAGATAATGTGCCATAGAAGGGCATGTCATGGGTGCAGGATCGGCTCGGCATAAAACGAGGGCAACATAATATTCGCTCAACCCCTCTCCATAGATCACGATCAGATGAAACTTCTGTCTTGGAGCTTCTTCATTCAGCCCAGATCTTATCAACAGTGGTTTCTGGGTGAGTAACTAACCAGTCGATACCCATGATGGGCATGGCAGCTGAAGTGTAGCAAAGTAAGGGGTTGCCTCTGGCGATAACCCCAGCAGACTATGGCTGGAGATCATCAAAGGACAATTAACAGAGGCTAACCTGGTTACCCCATAGAGTGATACAGTGTCTGGGGGGGGGGGGGGGACGACACGCAGACTGCTGTGTATATGTGAATTACGGTGCCGGGTTCTCAAGGGTCGTGGTGTGATAGAGCATGTCTCTGATCTTT
>CM031603.1:63741948-63746948 GCA_018398815.1 Conus ventricosus
AAGCTTGCGGTATCTGGATAGGGGATACCACACCAGCAACCGTAGGGGAGGGAGGTCGGGAGGAGGGAGAGAAGGTTGGAGGTGGGAGAGACAAGAAAGATGGGGAGGTATCGATTCTGCCTTGTGCAGAGGTTTCAGGACTCGCAGAATTAAAAAAAAACAACAACAACATGTTGAAGCTGGCGGAGGGGAATCATGAGAGGACTCGGGAGTGAACACCATTCCGACAGCACTGGCAGCGACGGGTGGGGAGACGTCTGTCTGTGCTTCCGTCATTGGCCAGAGGTTTCCAGCACCTTGGACTGACAGCATGGGGCACTGTACCCCGTTCTTCCGGATGTTCGTGGAAAAATACGAATATCTGTCTTCCGTCCCCACCCCACCCCCCACCCCCCACCCCCGCCATCCATTCCCTGTCTTCTTCTATTCCTTTTGTCGTCTTCCTGTTCTTTCTTTTTTCTTCCTCGCCTGTTTTTTTTTTTTCCTTTTTGCTTTTTTCTTCTTCTTCTTTTTTTCTTCTTCTTCTGCTTCTTCTTCTATACTGCTGCTACCACTAATACTTAGTACTACTACTGCTATTAACAACAACAACAACAACATACTACTACTACTACTACTACTACTACTACTACTACTACTACTACTACTACTACTACTACTACTACTACTACTATACTACTTCTACAGCTGCTGCTGCTGCTGCTACATATCCTTCTTCCTGTACTTCTTCTTCTCCTTCTCTGTCGTTCTGTCTGTCTGTCTGTCTGTCTGTCTGTCTTGTCTGTCTGCCTGCCTGTCTGTCTGTACTCCTCTTTTCTGTAGTCTGATTTCCCGTCACTCATATTGGCCTTCTGTCTCGCTATTTGTCAGTGAGCATCTTCTCTCATCCCCCCCTCTATCTCTCTCTCTCTCTCTCTCTCTCTCTCTCTCTCTCTCTCTCTCTCTCTCTCTCTCTCTCTCTCTCTCTCTCTCTCTCTCTCTCTCTCCCTGGGTGTGGTTATGCGTAGATGTGGGCGTGTGCGTGCGATTCGTTCATCATTTGTATTGTAATCACCCCACACACACACACACACACACACACACACACACACACACACACACACACACACACACACACACACACACACACCTCTCTCTTGAGCATGCCCATCCTCAACCCTCACCCTGGCTCTCCCATTCCGCTATCGTTTAAGTTTCCCTTTACCGCTAGTCTCATATACACAGTTGCTACCATATTACCACATATGCTCACACAGACACACTCAAACACAGGGGCTTTGATAGGTAGTTAGATGTGTTACCTTGAACCGACTCCTCAGTTGTTTAAAAGTTCACCGAATAGATCCCGCCACTGTTGAAACATACACACACAAACGCTACACCAACACACACACACCACACACACCACACCAACACACACACACACACACACACACACACACACACACACACACACACACACGCAACACACACACACACACACACACACACAACACACACACACACATACAGAGAGAGAGAGAGAGAGAGAGAGAGAGAGAGAGAGAGAGAGAGAGAGAGGGGGGAGAGACAGACAGACAGACAGACAGACAGCAGACAGAGACAGAGACAGAGGCAGAGGCAGAAGCAGAGAGACAGAGAGACAGATACGGATACGGATATTTATTCACCATTATGAAGGTGGTGGATTAAACATGTACTAAAAGTGATAATATAAACATAATGAAGAAAACAAGGAGTGAAAAACAGCACGTAGTCAAGAACATGTTTTGCTCCGGCGTTTAAAAGCTTTAAAAAATTACAATGCAATCATTTTTCAGATTCCCTTCTGTGCAAGACAAGAATAAGATGAGCCTAAACAAAGATGGTTGCCGATAACATCTAGGAGGAACGAATTCATCTCTAAGACCTCTCAAGGCAGTACACTACAGTACAAAATGAACTTCATTTTTCGTTAATGGGCAAGTACGATCCAATCTACAATGTTGCCTTAACAAAAATGATGAACTAAGACATCCAATATTCCAAATCTAAATCTTGTCACGATAAATTTCAGATGTCTGTCCATTTTCATTGACAAGTAAGTCGGACTGCAGTGCAAGGAGTTATGCTGTCTATACAGATTAAATCCAGCACTATCGTCATAATTATGTGAGAATTCCATTCTTGCTATCTGCTACCAACCAATCTGGTACGGAGCGTTCGAAAAAGGTCGATTCACCTCCTGCTCCCTGATTTAACCAGGAATATCCGAATCCAGTTCATGTAATCTAATTCTCATTTTCGTGGCCCAGTTTATTTTTCCCCTGGCATCTAGGTTACATACCATGTTGTAAGCTTTCTTCGGTAATCTACAATCATTCATTTGTATCAGTTTTAACCAGTACCTAATACATCTAATTGTAGAAATCAAGTATATTGGGTATCTGTTAGTTTTCCCGTAAACCAAATCATTGAAGGTTTGTATTGAAACCCAAAGAAACCTTTTCAGGACAAATAAAAGGACTTTCTCACAATCGACTGCAGCTTTATCCAGACCCCAAATTTCAGCACCGTATTAAACAATGGGCTGGATTTGGGGAGTCAAATAATTTCACAAATAATGGGATAGTCTACAGATTTTATTCTGATACACTAGAATTAAATTCTTCAAGAACTGTTTCCACCAGACGGAGAGGAGAGAGAGAGAGAGAGAGATAGAGAGAGAGAGGGGAGAGAGAGAGAGAGAGTAGAGAGAGACAGAGACAGACTGGCAGACAGACAGACAGACAGACAGACAGACAGACAAGACACAGACAGACAGACAGACAGATAGACAGATAGACAGACAGACAGACAGACAGACAGAGACACCGTTGTGCAAGAACATCGTGGGAAACTGTGTCAGTCCGAACTGTCAGAAGTAGCAAGCACCAGAAAAGATCCCACGGGTAACATGCACCAAGCGCCCATCCAGAACCCCAGGGCCATGAAGCGATTCAGCGCTTAATTCTGTAGACAATCCCACGCTGAGCCCGGCTCCAGGGTACTTGTTCTGGACAATCCCACGCTGAGCCCGCTCCCGTACTTGTTCTGTAGACAATCCCGCTGAGCCCGCATCCAGTACAATCCACGCTGAGCCCGCTCCAGTACTTGTTTAGACAATCCCACGCTGAGCCCGGCTCCAGGTATGTAGACAATCCCACCTGACAAGCGCTCCAGTACTTGTTCTGTAACAATCCCATGAGCCGGGTCAGGGTACTGTAGACAATTCCACGCTGAGCCCGCTCCAAGATAATGGGATCGGCTCGATTCAGTGGCGTCATCTGATCTCTGTCCAATCGATCCTTTCGTAATCATAAGTAATCAGCGCGTATTTATTCATGCCAGCTCATCCGTGAGGCCACATCGATGCCTTTATTTATTAAAAAAAAATGGTATCTGACTGTTCACTTTGAAGAAGATGCAAAGGATGGCCAATAAGGAATGGAGGCACGATATTTAATCATGGACATCGTTGTTTTGACAGCAACGACAATGAGCTACGTCTCATATTTCCCTAAAAGAAATTACAACCACATAGAAAAACGTAAGACATAGACATTCATTCGAATAATTATCTGAGTTAGTCAAGTACTGAATGATTGAGAGAGAGAGAGAGAGAGAGAGAGAGAGAGACAGAGAGAGACAGAGAGAGAGACAGAGAGAGAGAGAGAGAAGAAGTAAAGAGAGAGAGGGAGATAGACATACAGACAAACAGACAGACAAGCAGACCGACAGACAGACAGAGAAACAGACAGACATAGCTACGGACTCGGACAAAGAGAGAGAGAAGAGAGAGAGAGAGAGAGAGAGAGAGAGAGAGAGAGAGAGAGAGAGAGAGAGACAGAGAGAGGAGAGAGAAGAGGTGGTAAAGGGTTAAAAGAGAGAGAGGTGTGTGTGTGAGAGTGAGCGGGAGAGAGAGAGAGAGAGAAGAGAGAAGAGAGAAGGTAAAGGTTAGAGAAAGAGAGTGCTGTGTGTGTGAGAGAGAGCGGGATGAAGAGAAGCGAGAGAGCAGAGAGAGAGAGAGAGAGAGAGGAGAGAGAGAGAGAGGAGGAGAGAGAGAGAAGAAGACAACATAGGCCTACAGAAGAAATAAAATGAAACGGAACATACCAAGAGCACCAGTTTAAGCACTGATGTGTGGCGCCGTTCATTTCAGCCATTTGTCGGCAGCCATTTCTATAATCAAATTGTCATGTCCACACTCCATCGACAACCCATCGACGTCGGCAAGTTCACAAGTCAAATGGCGCCAATTCGAATCACTAGGGCGCCAAAGAGAAAAGCAAAACTGTCAAAAACTTTTTTTTCCTTTGGCCACTCATCTTAATGTGTCGTCGTTCTAGTGGCAGAGTGCATCCCAGCGCTAGGCAGGGCTCCTTCCCCCATTCTCCTGGCATGATCCGCCGTGTCTGCCTTCGCACCAAGGAAAGGAAGGTGTGGACCGTGAATGTGTGAACTTTGTTGAATTTGCTGTAGGGTGGACGTTATGGCGCTCTTCAGAGTGGAACGCTCTCTCTCATGGGGGCTCCACGACTTGGCTGAATATTGTCATCTATAAGGAATCTAATATTACGATGTTCTGGGTATGCTGAATCAGAACAGGGAGTACCCGAACACCAGCAATGTGCCTCAGTCTCAGTGCAGTATCTGCTCTGGTGGGTTACCTCGTTTAATTATGATATCAATTATTCCTTGAGGTCTGCCAGAGCAGAGGTTGTGACGAGAGCGACCTGGGTGTTTGTGAATTTGTGGGAACCAACTGAGTGGCACGGGCGTATGTGACTGATAGGCCAAGGAAGATCTCTCTCTCTCTCTCTCTCTCTCTCTCTCTCTCTCTCTCTCTCTCTCTCTCTCTCTCTCTCTCTCTCTCTCACACACACACACACACACACACACACACACACACACACACACACACACACACACACACACACACCCGCGCGCGCGCGCGCGCACGCAAACAGTGCCGTTACTGT
>CM031603.1:63751948-63774448 GCA_018398815.1 Conus ventricosus
TTACTCCTAAAAATTTTATTCGGTGAAATAATCAATAATTGTTATCATTAAAAGTAGGAATATTGCAAGTACTTACACACGTCAAATAACATCATGTGGTTTTTCGCCGATTAAACTAAGGGCCCTTTTCAAAAATAAATATTCTATATTATTAGGTCACGCTGATAAGCTTTTTTTAATAAAATTTAAAGACTGACGATTTTTCTTTAAAGTTACGTTCATCCACTTGAAATATCGTCAGCATATTGCACCAAGGAACGTTTTTAGAACATGCTTTGGGAGATTCGCATATCGAATTTAATAGTGCGAAACAGCATGTCCCGATCCCCGAGGATGCCCTTTGTAAAAATTCTTGCTGAATAAACATTTTGTATTTTGTTTCCATTTTTTACTGGTCAGAAAGCTTTGATATAGTTATATATATGACCAAGACCAATGGCTTCGTTTTATAAACGTCTCTCATGCCAACTGATATACGCTTTTTTGAATCAAGAAAGTTGCGAGGAAAATTTTTTTCTTCTTGAAATTGTTGTTTTACATGAGCGTAATTTACCAGATGGTCCCATTTTTGATACTTTTTAAAGCTGCTTGTTTTAGTCGGAATTATACCTCGTTTTTCAGTGATATACAAGCTACTTAAAACATTCTTTCCAATTAACTTACAGTGTGAGAGGTGAGGGAATCGGACGGTAACTTTTATGTTGGATCAGGTTTGCCCTGCTTTAAGATCGGTACGACTAGATTCTTTCAACGAAGGTTTCTTCCATCTTGCCGCATTTTGTTTGATGTATGAGAAAAACGAATACAAAATTTTGGCAGGTGTTTTAACTTCATTCGAAAGCGCATCCAGACCAA
Source organism: Conus ventricosus (assembly GCA_018398815.1). Taxonomy (NCBI): domain Eukaryota; kingdom Metazoa; phylum Mollusca; class Gastropoda; order Neogastropoda; family Conidae; genus Conus; species Conus ventricosus. The sequence goes on from CM031603.1 coordinate 63,752,804, forward strand.
TGATTTTTTTCTCTGGTTATGTATTATTGCATTTCTTTAAATTTCCCGTTTGAGTGATGTCCGCGTTAGATAAAGTCTTTTTTTTCTTTCGATCCACAAACATTTTCGTTATTCTTGAGTTTTCCCATAGCGTTGCATTTATCAGAAAGACTATTTGTGGACTATTCTTGCCAATAATCTGCGAACGCTCGGCTTTTTGAGAAAAACAGTTGGAAATTGCTCATTTCTAAAATAACTGGTAAGTTGGAAGATTCACTCCCCGTTTATTCATGGGGCTTTGTCCAAAACTTTTTTACGTCGTGATGACGGCTTCGGGGAGACAAAAGGACGCCCAGTGTCCCGTTTAGCGTTTTCAATGACTCTGCTGCTATTTTTCTTGGCCGTTTCATAGTTACGTGTTTTTTGGCTTGCTTTAACATATTCTTGTCTTTGTTTCTTTTCATCAACACTTGTTTGCAGGGTTCCGTCCACCACACATTCCACTATGAATGACTTTTTTGTAATTTGTTTTTGGATGGATTGGTTGCGCGAACAAGACCCATTGTGTGTGTGGTATGTTGGTGTGTGTTGTGAGAGAGAGAGTGAGAGAGAAGGGGAAGAGAGGAAGAAAGAGAAGAGAAGAGAGAGAGAGAGAGAGAGAGAAAGGGGGAGAGAGAAAGGGGGAGTGAGAGAGAGGGGTAGAGACAGACAGACAGATAGGCAGGCAGATAGGCATGCAGAGAGAGAGAGAGAGGAGAGAGAGAGGTGAGGAGAGAGAGAGAGAGAGAGAGAGAGAGAGAGAGAGAGAGAGATACATGCATACATACTACAGACAGACAGAGAGAGACAGAGACAGAGACAGAGACAGAGACACAGAGTAAGAGTCAGAAGGGTTATGTGCATTACATTTGGCTGAAATTACCATTTGGTCCTCTTGTATTCTACTCACTGTCTGGAGAAAAAAACGGGGGAAAGGGAGGCGACTGGGGTGAGGGCGAGGGGGGGGGGGGGGTGGAGGGAGGAAGGGGAAAACGGGTGAGAACTGGGGAATCAATATCCAGATGAGATCCATGACCACAGAAGGAAGAGAGAGAGAGGAGAGAGAGAGAGAGAGAGAGAGAGAGGAGAGAGAGAGAGAGAGAGAGAGCTTGGCTCTTTTAATGTTCGTGTCATGATGTCTCAGACTTATCTCTCACACTTGTAGCATCTCCCTGCATCTGTTAGACATGACGCTCGATGCAGCCAATGGCTAGAAGGGCTTTCGGGAGGGGATGCAGACAACTGACTCTGACGTGGCAACAGCCCTGACATGGCCACCTGAGGTCGGCTGGGCAATACATCACATGAAGCGAAAAGAATGGGACAGCCACAGACCTGTGCAAAAATCGAATGAATCTGAGATCCATCCTTACAGAGTCAGTTCAAAGGGAAAATCAGAATTATTGTTCGCAATCAGGGGAAGCAATAGCTGGTATCGACTGAAGGAACTATCCACCCCCCTCCCAAAAGAAAAAAAAAAGAAAAAAAAAAAGAAAAAAAAGCAAAAATGCAAAATGTCGGCGTCTGTATCTATAGAACGTTTTAATATTTCACGAAAAAAGCAAGTTGTACAAGGTTATCAAATCGTAAACTAACCTCACAGTGCGCATTATCAGTGAAGAATGTGTAACAAATTGATCAATAACGTTACAGAGCTGAGATATCCGCTTGATCCGGATTCAACCCACGGCTCCAAACCGGAATTTCAAGGATTCCTCGTCTTGGCCGCACTTGATCTTTTCCACACAAAAAAATTAATTAAAATCGATTCAACATTTCAGTGCAGAGCGGAAGTGTTCATAATCTTGCTGAATGATCCAGAATGTTGTGTGTGACCCGGTTGATACCACAGATCGGCACCTAGCCTACGTTAAAGGGATTCGTCCTTGAACAGCAGTCCATCAGTTAAAATCGGGTTCAGTTTTTTGTGTGTGTAATCCTGCTGGCAGACGAACAGACGGACGCATGTGAAAACATAATCACAACTTTTGAGGCAGCAAACAACCCCCCCCCCCTTCTTACAAGTAAGAAAACCTCTCTCTCTCACAGACAGACCACACACACACACACACACGCGCGCACGCTCGCGCGCACGCACGCACGCACGCACGCACGCACAACACACACACACACACACACCACACACACACACACACACACACACACACACACACACACAACACCTAAAACTCCCGCAAAAAAAAAAAAAATAAAATAAACGAGACATGTGAAAACACACGTTCTCAGCGAAAGTAACTAAACCAGTCTTGGCAACTTGAAGATCTGACAGATCCAATATTCGGTCATTAACTTTTTCGCCCTATGATATAACCGCCATGTCCTTACTTTATTTCGGGTGATTATGTTTTCAACAGCGTCCGTTCATTTGTCTCTAACCGACTGTAAGATTGATTTCACAAAATCTCATTAACAGACATTAACCACACGTGTCAGAAAGGTAAAATGTGGACCGAGCATGATCCATGTATAGTTTGGTGCGGATCTGCAGAGTGGATCTGGATAAAAGAGCGAATCCAGGACCAGTTTTCTCTTAATGGAGGTCTGGACTTTCCTGAGAGCTCTTCCAATCAGACCTGCTCAGAACCAGACGAAACCTTTTTCAGAAATGTCGTGCTGTTAAGAGTGGAAGAACAGAAGGCGAAAAAACGAAAACAAAACCCCCCAAAACACCGAACACTAATCACCTCATTGACGATAGTCCAAAATAGACCAACAGCGTCCTGCAGTGATGCCACAGAGTGATAAGACATGGATGGTCTGACATGGGGTAGCTTCCTCAGAGCGTGGCTGAAGATAATGGCAGGTTGCTAAGCGATAAGTTGCGTGTACCTGGAACTCACAGTCTGAGCGTAAGAGGAGTTTCGACACCATCGTGTAATAACTTTACACAAGTTCCGAACTGCCAGACTTAAAGAATGATGCAACTGTGGTTTGGGCTGGCTGCTTCCTATTTTTTGCCTTGTTTTTTATCTTTCTCGTCTTGTTACTTATTCGTTTGTTGTAGTTTGTTTCTATGTTTGTTTTCCTAGCCTTCTTGTGCCGTCTCTTGTTTGCTTTTCTTTTCAACTCTCTTTGTTGTTGTTGTTGTTGTTGTTGTTGTTGTTGTTGTTGCTGTTTAACCTTTTTATATATTGCCTTGCTCGTTTCAGACTTTTGATTCTTACCAAGTGTACTTCTGTTTTTGCTTATTTCATATTTACGTTTTCTTGACAAATTTCTTTCCTGTATTGTTTTTTGTTTTTTTTTAAACCTTCCTTATTTCTAGCTTTTCTGTTTTCTTTTTTGTTCTTTTGTTTTGTTTTTTGGTTAACATGCCTGTCTGGAACATTGCTTGTACCTTACCCTACTTGTTTCTCACTTTACTGATTTCCTGCTTCTTGCCTTACTTTCTCTGTCCTTGATCGTTTCACGCCTCGCTTGTGTTTATCCACCTTATCCTCTTTATTCCTTGCCTTGCCTGCTTCTTGTCTTACCTGGTTTCTTTTCTTTTCTTTTTTTTTTTGCTTTGCATCTTGCTTGTCCCTACCTTTCCTTTGCTTGGTTCACGCCTAGTTCTTTTTTCTTTCTTTCTTACCGTTCTCCTCTTACCGTATATTCTTTTCTCTTTTTACTTTTTTTTGTATGCCTTGTCTGTTCTTCCCTTGACCGTTTCTAAATTTCCTTGTTTCTGCCTTCGGTCATTTCTTACCTTGGTTATAGGTACAGCCTGCAGAACAGAGTATCATTATCGGCAATGTCTTTCCTCACATCTGCATATCTGTGTGTGTGTGTGTGTGTGTGTGTGTGTGTGTGTGTGTGTGTGTGTGTGTGTGTGTGTGTGGTGTGTGTGTGTGTGTGTGTGCGCGTATGCGCACGTGCGCGCGCGTGCGCGCATGCTTCCTTTTCCTTTTCCATATCGCCAGTCGTACCCTCTCTTTGTCTCTCTGTATCTATCTGGCTGGCTGTCTCCATCTCTGTCTCTCCCCGTGTCGCCTTTACTTTGTCTCTGTGTCTTTCTGTTTCTGTCTCTGTCTCTCTCTGTGTCTCTGCTCTCTCTCTCTCTCTCTCCCCCTCTCTCTCTCTTTCTGTCTCTCTCACCACTAGGAAACATACGTGTCATAAAAATCTTCGCCCTAATTTCTTCTTCTTCGTTCTAATTTCTTCTTCTTCTTCTTCTGCTTCTTCTTCTTCTTCTCCTCTAAATATCATTATTATTATCATTTCATCATCTTCTTCTGCTTATTATCACCATCATCATGATCGTCATCATCATCATCATCATCATCATCATCATCATCATCATCATCATCATCATCATCATAAATCATCATCGTCATCATCATCATCACCATCATCATCATCATTATCATCGTGATCATCATCATTATTGTCATGAGTATTATTCTTATTGTTATAATCGTTATTATTTTTATTATCACTGTTGTCATCATCATTATCATTAGCAATCAACTCACTATCATTAACGTATGCTTTACGCAACATCCACGGTATTTCATCCAATGTTTTGGTATGCAAACTGAAGTCGTGTGAAACGGGTGAATTCATGTCCCCTGCTGTCCATCCCATGCGCCTGTGCCTTTTGCTCCAACTCCTCTCCGTCCCCTCCCTCTGGCTCCAGGTACTCCTTACCCTCCCCAGCTACCCCAGCTATGAACTAGTGATGAAAAGGAGCAATACACGAATTGTTACCAGACACCAGTGGTCGTCTGCATCATTGGACTGTAATCAATAATAGGAGATCTGCTTGTTCAGCTAACCAGATCGAGGTGGGGCTGTCTGTGAGCATGGTAACGTTCAGTGAAGTTGAAGTCATTACCATGAGCTGATCAAATCTGGCAGAATTACAGGTGAGCGTGGTGAAAGTTTCTGGCTTGCTCTGAATTGCCTCTCTCTCTCTCTCTCTCTCTCTCTCTCTCTCTCTCTCTCTCTCTCTCTCTCTCTCTCTCTCTCTCTCCGTCCAAGGACTGATTGGAAGAATAGGCTCCGCCTAAAATCTCAATCCTTGATCGAATAAAATTTTTCTGTGTTCTCACTCGCTCCCTCCTCTCTCTCTCTCTCTTCCTCTCTCTCTCTCTCTCTCTCTCTCTCTCTTCTCTGTCTCTCTCTCTCTCTCTCTCTCTCTCTCTCTCTCTCTCTCTTTCTCTCTCTCTCCATTTACAAGTCATTGGCTGCTCAGGTTTTCGTTGTTATATTGCTCACCTTCTGACGCTCCGAAAAAAACTTGACGCATCCCTTCTAACCTATTCAGCCTCTCCATTGAACAACCGACTATGGTCAGGGTCTGTTTTTTTTGCAGAGCAGGTCAGCATAAGTGAACTGTATGGAATGTGTGTTTCATCTTCCCAGGCAACTTGCAGGAGCTCTGGTGAAGACAACCAAGGAGCGATTAGCGGGGCCTAGAGTCATTAACTGGGGCCGGTGGAAAGTTGTGGGGAAATACGGCGCCTGTGGGAAGGAAAACATCGAAAGAATGAGAGTGTGGACATTTTGAGTAAGCGGCATATTATTGATCTGATCCTGTCTAATGGTGTCACAGCTCTCTCTCTCTCTCTCTCTCTCTCTCTCTCTCTCTCTCTCTCTCTCTCTCTCTCTCTCTCTCTCTCTATTATTTCTTCTTCTTCTGTTTCTCTTCTTTTCCCTCCTCCTCCTCTTCCTCCTCCCCTTGTTTTTCATCTCCTTCTTCTTCTCCTCCTCCTCCTCCTTCTTCTTCCTCTTTTTCTTCTTGTTATTCTTCTCTTTATCATCAACTCAAGCTTCACGCAAAATCCGCAATATTTCATGAGATGTTTCCCCAGCAAACTTAAGGCACGTGGATTGGGTGAATTCAAGTCCCACCCCTTCCATTCTTTGCCCTTGCATCCCTCCCCTCCCCCCCCCCCCACCCCAACCCCTCCCCGTGCCCTCGTTTCGCCCTCTTGTCGTCCATACACATCTGTTAGCTAGCATTAAAAAATAGCGATACATGAATCGTTGCTGGACATCAGTGGTTGTCTGCTTCATTGATTTGTAATCAGTGTATAGTTCAGTGAGGCTGAAGTGGTGACCATGAGCCCATCAAATCCGGCAAAATTACAGGTGAGTTTGGGGAAAGGGTTTCTGGTCTGCTCTCAATTGCTGGTTCTCTCTCTCCCTGCCTGCCTGCCTGTCTGTTTGTCTGTCCCTCCCTCCTTCCACCCCCCCTCTGTCTCTCTCCATCCCCCCCCCCTCTCTCTCTCTCTCTCCAGTTTCATGTTTGACTCAATATGAATCTAGTCAGTTCAGCAAGATAATCACAACAGTAACTGCTTACATATGAATGATGAACAGAAAGAAGACACACTCAGGGTCAAGGATCCAATTCTTCATAGTTGCAGCTTCACGTGCCTTGCCTAATCAAACAATATTTTGTTAAAATACCATCCACACACAAGCATGTTCAGTTTTCGTGTTTCCTTTTATATCAAGTAACAGTTTTTCATTACTCAAGTCATGCTGCTAAAAGCCCAGCCGACCGCAAAAACCGCATTGTTCCTCAGAAAAGCACTCAATCCAAAAAAAAAAAACAACGTTTTCATGTCTGAATCTAGCATAGTACTCCTTTGCACAGAGAGCGATGCCCGAAATTTATCCGCCTAAAAAACAAACAAAACAAATTTCCTACGCCACCCCCACTCTCCACCCCTCCTTTGTTTTCAAGAGCAAAACTTTGTGGTATACTAGAATTCAGTTTCCGAATTTTACAGGTAAAACGCCAACAAAATTTCTTGGTCTTTCACAAGATGTAGACTAAGTAACATACCGAGCTGGCTCGACTCGGTAACAGTTTTACAGGAACGTGAGGCAACAACGGTCAATATAACGTTGGAGTGGAGGAGAAAGGAATGACTATGACGATGCGCTGATGCAGCGCAATTTGTTCCAACGCGGCAATTTGTTCCAATGGTACAAATTGCCGCACCGCGCCCTAGCACGAAACATGTTCACCAATGGTTCAAATTGCACAAATCGTTCTTTGTGGCATTTGATGAACTAGACATGAAAGTAATGGGATTTTTACTTTAGTTCAGCAAAACATTGATTTGAAACATAGGGAAGGTAAAATAAAAAAATAAAAAATATAAAAAAAACATGGACAGGGCGAGAAACCGGAGCAGGGGATGGACGGATAATGGAATGTATGGTCAAACACAACCGTCTGTCCTGAAGAAGCAGCCTAAAGTTGCGTTACACGGATGGCAGGGGCTAGAATTCTCGCGAGTTTGTTGAGCGGTGGGCGTTGCATTAGGATCTCTTGCGGCGAGAATTCGCTAAACGTGGACAGCGAGTCTCGGCACCGGCTTGAATTCCAGACAAAGAAGGGGATACGGTGGGTCACATTCGTGAATGATGGGCTTAGGCCGTGTTCAGAATAAAACGTAACGAATGCGTCGCTGCCCATCGTGATGTGACTCAGCTCTCTTAACCAACTGTTAGACATCGCCACTATCCCACCTCTCCTGCAAAAGTGCCAATTTCATGGGATTTTGAATCCAGACTCTGAAAACAGGGTTTTTTTTTTAATTTATTAGTTAATCAATTGATCACTTAACGTATTTCGGATGGGGATGTTTTAATGATTTAATGCTATTTCTTAGATGTTTTCCTTTGCTTGTGTGTGTGTGTGTGTGTGTGTGTGTGTGTGTGTGTGTGTGTGTGTGTGTGTGTGTGTGTGTGTGTGTGTGCGTGCGTGCGTCCGTGCATGCGTGTGTACGTGTGGTGTGAATGTGTGTGTGTGTGTGTGGGGGGGGGGGGTGGATAGTGTCCCTGTCATCAACTTGCGGCTGGATAACTAGCATTTTCACGCGGTAAGAAATGAAGGCAAGTGGGTATAATGCAAGCTCAGGACCTGTCCCACAGGGTCAGCATTGCTCAGTGCATTTACGAAGTCTGGGCTTCTCACCGTAAACCACAGAGAAGGAAGCCTGGGGGACAGAGTGTGACGGTAAGCATTATTTCTGAGTTCCCACTCCCCATGCTTCCATCAATTACCCTGCCCCCCCCCCCCCCCTTCAAGAACAACGCCAAGAAAACAAGGAAGGAAAGAGGGGTGGGTGGTGGTGGTGGTGGGGCTAGGGGCTGGTTTGAGAGACGCCATCCCTGGGTCTAGGACGCTAATCAATGGGGGGTTAACATTGATCATTGCATCAATCTTCCCTGGGGAGATCCAACTTCGACTTGCTGTCTGGGTGGCCTCTTTCCACTTCCATGCATGGGTTTCTCGGTTGTATTTGTTGATGCCGTGTTTTTGTTGTGTGTGTTGTGTTGTTGTTTTTTTGCATCTGGTCTGATGATTTCGATTGGTTTGTCAGTGTTGGTCCTGTACAACCAAGAATGACAGACTGACACCCAACCGACCACTCTTTAACCCCCTCCCCCTCTCCAAAAATGAAATAAAGTAAACAAGTCAAGTCAAATAAGTATATGACGAGAAAGGTTCGAACACGTGTTTCTGAGTTTTGAACTTTTGCATTAGCCTGATGATGCATTGGTCCTATTGTGTAATCAGTTTCTCTGCTTGCTGATTATACTGTTAGTGTAAGCTGGTGCCGACTTCGTCTTCCTTCTATCCATTCCTCTGCCCTACCCACTATCAAGACTGTTCCCGATAGCTCCCAGGCTTCTCCCTATGTCCATTCTGTGACCTTACTCTCACTCAGTCTGGGACGCCACCCCCCTCCACCCTGTCCATCCCCTTTATTCTGTCCCCTCCCCCTTGATCCTAAAAGATGCCCTCTTGCTCAGTTAGTTCACATCTAATGACTTTACTTCTGACCGATTCTTATTTTCTAACATTTTCATTTGTTTTTGAATAATAGTACGAATCCATAAATACAAAGATACTTGTGTATGTACACTTACAATACCCAGCAGGAAAATCTGCATTACACAGCATAGAATCCAGTGACATTATACACGCACGCACACGCGCACACACACACACACACACACACACACACACCACACACACACACACACACACACACACACACACACACACACACACACACACCACACACCGAACCTATGATTCCATTCGAAAAACAACTCTAGCAAATTAAACCATTTCACCCCGTTTCAACAAAAGCGTTCAATGTCAAGTAAACGAACGCTTGAGATTCTGAATGAGACTTCCTATGTTTTCGAACGGGCCAATCGCCAACACAAACTTGTGAATTTGGGGTTGTTGTCGATTTTGTTCGATTGTGGTTCCTTTCGGCTAACTTTACGAATCTCGGTACCAACTGAAATATGTCCCCAAGACCATGCTATGATTGTCGTTTCCTTGAAAGCGAAGCAAGTCACGAATGCTTCGGCACTGGCTTGATGGCCGACTTGTTTCCTCTCTTCCATGTGGAAAGCCACTGCCGAACGCCTCATGTTTGTCTGTAAATTTACAAAGACGGCTCTGCCACAAGACCCACGACTGCTTCAGTTTAGCTTCAATGGCAAATTTGATAATTTCCTTTCCTCTTCGTTTCATGACCCACAGCTTTGGAATTCTCTACATTTTTATATGACTGCTGGCATTCTACTTCCGGTACACCTTTTTAGTCCGATTCAGCAGTGCTGCAATCAATATCTTTAACACCCCAACCTTCATTTCCTTTTACAGTTGCACATTATAATGCATTTTCTTTCAGTTCGCTTGCTAAATCTATATATGTCTGAATATATACATGTAGATATGAAATAGAATGTGAGTGTATGCATGCATGTATGCGCGTATGTATATATGTATATACATACCGTTTAATATGTCTGTGGTCGGGGTCCTGCATGGTCTGGTGGGTAAAGCGTCGATCTCTTGCGCCAGTGTTCCTGGTTCGACTCCCACGTTAAACAATGAGGTTAGAGGGAAAAACACCTGTACATATACTTCATCCTGCCTTACCATTCCAAGTCCTTAAACAATGAGGTTAGAGGGAAAAACACTGTACATATACTTCATCCTGCCTTACCATTCCAAGTCCCTAGGACACGACTTAACTCGAAACCAAGGTCCTGTATGTAAAAGGGCCCATACTAAATACGAAGAAACTTGCGCTGGCGTCATTAGATCCTCGCTGCTTCGTTCGTAGAAGTGTTCGCCATGTGGGCAGGTGGGATGGACGTGTGACACAGGAATACACACTAGTGTCACGTTTGGAGATTGTTTCCCGGGACGTAATGTTTCTACCCTTATACTGGGGCTGAAAACGATCACGTATGCAAAAATCCCCTCAGCGGTTACCCTCTGATTTCTATGAAAGGAAATCTTAAATGAGGCAGAGAACAGTAAGCAGCAAGTAGGGTCACTCTTGCTCCCATGATGAAATAAACACACGCCCATAACTCCAAACGAACGCTGCCCACGACATCGAATCGCCTGGCGGAAATGGCAACACAGGGCACACAGAACAAACAAGGAGACATTCCCTCCAGCTCAGGTGCGAAAAAGAAGAATAGGTGAGAAAGAGGAGTACAGGGTTAAGCACATTTTCTGTTGGAAAACTGGAGCAGAACAGAGTGAAGATCATTAAACTGGTTTGAACTGAATAAATATGTTTAAATATAGTGCATCGGGTTGAGCTGAATTATATTGACTGCATGGCACTGTGCTGAACTGTACTGACATCACACACACCACACACGCACGCACGCACGCACGCACCCACGCACGCACGCACGCACGCACGCACGCACGTACGCACACGCGCGCGCGCGCGCACACACACACACACATACACACACACACACACACACACACACACACACACACACACACACACATATATATATATATATATATATTTAATATATATATATATATATATATATATATATATATATATATATAACCAGTTTAAAATAGGATTTTGAAATGGAAAAATTAAAAACCTTCAAACTTGTTTCAAGCTAAAATGCTCTCCTCAGGGTGTGTGTGTGTGTGTGTGTGTGTGTGTGTGTGTAAACAACTAATCCAGCTATAGGTTTCATACCCCCTGATAAAGTCTCCTGCAAAACGCAGGCAGGAATACGTGCGTCAGAAAAAAGGTAGCACAGGTGTCTTCTCTCTACCTTAAGGTTTTCTTTCGTTTGTTCCTTATTTTCGCACAGCGAAACCTAACCTCCCCACAGACTCTCCCACTCAGATCATCCGAGCATGTTTTCAATTGTACGATCCCCCAGGCGCTCCATACTGACCTCCAGCAACCAAGCATCCTTCACCTCCTCCTCTCTGACCCCGGCCCCACCTCTCCGGACGGCCCCACCTCTCCGGATCTCCCGCACCCCCCCCCCCCCCAACCCCCCCACCCCCAACCCGCATTCACCCCAACACCCTTCCCCGCACTCTCTATCCTTCTTCATAGCTTTCCTGCTGGTTTCTCTGTACCCTGCTGCATGCCGAACCCACCGCCTCCTCTTCTCTCCATAAACCATACCACCTTACCTTCTTTCACGGACCTCACCTGAGGTTTCTTCACGCGGTTCACTCTTGGATCCATCCCTTTGTCAGATGGTATACATGCACGAGTGAATGTTATTATGATTTCTTATCTTTTTGTAATGTGTTTTGGGCAGACCTACTCGTGGAAAGAGGTAGGGGGAAGGGCGCCACTCGAGTAAAGACAAAATGGACGTGTAAGCCGATGGGAAATGAATTTGAGGCTTTGACATCCATTTCCTCTGATAGTTATGCCGTGAGAACAAACCTGTTCCGGAAAAAAAAAATCAGGGGAAAACAACGCATGTCCTTTCACTGCAAAATACAGTTACCTTTTTTATTTTATAGGTCAAACAAACAGCCCTAGAAAATCAAGTATTTGATTTGGAGAGCATACCAGAATAACGATCAGGAGATCTCTGTGTGCATTACAGATGCCTCAGGCACACCGATTAACACCCATGTGGCATTTTCTCTCTCTCTCAGTGAACGGCTTAGCTGATCGATAGGACAACATTGCATTGGGCATACCAAGAAGCGGCATCTTCGGGGTTACTCTCGCTGAAAACGGGCTCCGACACGATTACCTCCCTTGCAGAGTTCGGTACATTGCCATGCTTGAATTCTGCGGCGTGCTTTAATATCTGTATTTCTGTGCATGTTTTACCTTTTATCCAAACGCCCTTTCCTTGCGGCTGTATATATCATTGTAACGGACTTTGGTGGTTTTCATTTGGTTCAATGTTGACCTTAATTCATATTTGTGGTTTCATTATTTGGTCAGTCGTTATGGGAAACGTTGTCGAGTAACATTAATCCATGACAGTCATTTAGAAACTACCCCAGCTCTCGAAGTTTCAATTAAAAAAACAACAACTAGAATCTACCCCAGCTCTCGAAGTTTCAGTTTTAAAAAAACAACAAACAAAATTTTAGATGTTGATATAATGCACAGTTTGTCGACCCTACCAGAAATTTATGTTTTACTTTCAAGCCCAGCACGACTCTGGATCTTCACGTTTACGCATACAATTTCATTCACTCACGCACACACACACACACACACACACAACACACACACACACACACACACACACACACACACACACACCACAACACACACACACACACACACACACGCGCGCGCGCGCGCGCGCACACACACGCACGCACGCACGCACGCACGCACGCACGCACAATATGGTCTAATATTACGAATAGTGGATAGACGTTAAATGAAAGACAACACACACACACACACACACACACACACACACACACACACACACACACACACCCCCACTTCCTTTGCTGTGATTAGGAGGTTTTGTTAGCCTGAACAAGCATCGTACAGGAGAAGTCATCAACGTCTGGAAAAAAGGATACGCTGCTACGGGCATCATCTTTAACGATTCTGAATCTAACACAGGCACTACATGCGAAGCCTCAAGGCGTCAAATATGGACGTAGAAAATCAAATGTAGTACATCACTTGGCCTCTATGGAATATAAAGCGCAATGGGGGAATAAACTTATAGCACCCTTTTTGTTTCCTTTGAATGGTTATGCGAGGACATAAAAGGTGCACTCTATGTTCTGTTCAACTTTTGGCGGACAAAAGGGATCTGCATCTGTCACTTCGGAGGTTTGCCCTTCCTCTCCTTCCAGTGTTTTCATTGTTACCATTTTATGTTTCAGCTTATTGTTGTTGTTTTGTTGTTTTTACTATTTTCGCAATGAAACCGTCACCACGACCAACATTACAACAATCATCGTTACCGACATCACCACCATCGACAACTAAACACCTCAATACAAACTGTTGTTTAAAAAAAAAATTACGTTAAGCTGTGCTTGTTTTGGTCATGCAAATTATACTACTTTCAATACTGATTTTTTTTTTCAACAAACATTCACCGTTTCAAAAACTGTGTTTCTTTTGTTTATGCAAATTGTACGACTTCTGTTACAAACTTTCTATCATGCTTCTGTTACAACTTTCATCACTGCTAATGATTCTACTACTACTACATTTACAAACTGTTTCAACGAGTCGTCTTCGCTTGTGAGGTGGGTTAGGATTGCCTTTGCGTTATGACCAGATTGTGTCAATATGCAGCACTGGGTCAATCTGAGTTGGAACAGGGTAGTTTTGTCAACATGCAGCATTGGGTCAAGCCGAGCTGGAACAGGGTAGATTGTGTCAATGTGCAGAATTGGGTCAAACCGAGTTGTAACAGGGTAGATTGTGTCAATATGGAGCACTGGGTCAAACCGATTTGGAACAGGGTTCAACTGGCTGGAGAGCAAGCATGCGCCGTCACGTGATTGATCCATTGTTCCTCACTGAGGGTTAGAAACAGGATAAATACCGAAAGAAGATGTTCCTGGGATACTTCATGCAGACACATGGGGCGATTATTTGCATCAGAATGCATCTTCATAATGGCGGTGTGCGCGCGTGCGCGCGCACGCACGACGACTGCACGCACGCACGCACACACGCACCGCACGCACCACACACCCACCACACACCACACACACACACACACACACACAAGCGTCCCAGCTCTACCACGCTCTCCTCCTTCCCCTTCCTCCGACCCCTCTCCACCATCTTCGCAGAGAGTTCAGAACTCGTTTTGCGGGAGTGGAAACGATCCACAAGAAAACTGTGAGCTTCAACGCCATCAGGCGGTTTAATTTCTTCCCAATTTTTTTTTTTTTAAAAAGAAAGCCCATTAAACGCTGCACGGGCGGCCAATTTGATCGGAATTACGAGGACAGTTCCATCAAGGAGACACGGGGAGAATGTTCTGGTTTACAGACACTGCCTGCAGAAGCCTCTCTCTGTGATGCCTGCTTTTGATCGGTTACTCACTGGAGCGAAGAAATAAGAGCTCTTGTTACCCCCTCTTCTTCACTTCCCCACCCCCCTTCCCCACTAAACCAACGGCGTAAGAGAAAGGAGACTAAGGTTACGAGTGAAACAAACCATAAGTAAACAGCTATTTTTAATTTTTAAAAATGCTTCAAGCAAAGCTTGCTGCTCAGTCAGAGAGAGGAGAGAGAGAGAGAAGAGAGAGGAGAGAGAGAGAGAGGGGGGGTGGGGCGTGTGTGCATGTAAATTAGGCTGAATTCCCATTTGACTCGCATTCTACTCACTGTCTAGAGAAAAATGGGGGGGGGGGGGGGGGGGGGGGGGAGGAATAGGCTGGGATGGGGGTAAGCGGTGGAGGAATGGGACGGGAAAGTGAGGGAGAAGTCGGAATCAATATCCAGATGCGATTCATGACCGGAGAGAGAGAGAGAGAGAGAGAGAGAGAGGGAGAGAGAGGAGAGAGAGAGAGAGAGAGAGAGAGAGAGAGAGAGAGACAGACAGTCAGACAGATAGACAGACAGACAGGCAGACAGACAGATAGACAGACAGACAGGCAGACAAAGAGAGATTCTTAACGTTCGCGTCATAATGTGTCAGAAACAGTCCTCCAGTTTTAGCACCCTCCCTACGTCTGTGTCACGCGACTCACGATGCTGAAAATTGTTAGAAAGGCTCTCGGGAGAGCATGCAGGGAATCCATTCTGATGGGGAAACAGCCCTGACATGGCCACTTGCGGTCGGCTAGGCTGTAAACAACACCAAGAGGATTTAGACTGGACCGTACAGACTCTGCAAAGGTCGAACCGCTCTTGCATCGATGCTAAGAGTCAGTACATCAGGGGAGCCAGAGGAAGCAACAGTTGGTATCGACTAAGGAGTTACTTCCCGTGTACTTAATTAAAAAAAAAAGTAAAATTGTAAAATGCAACGTTTAGATCATTAAAAAGTTGTTATATTTCATTATACCAAACATAACGTCGTAGATAATAATCAGCTCGTAACACTTACTTCAGTGTGTTTATTGTCGGTGAAAAAATTCATAATAAACTTATCAATAATGTGAACAGAGCCCAATACAAGATGTCATGGGTTCCTATGTTCACCACTACATCATGTTTCTCGACTTTCATTAAATTGGTTCGACAGTTTTGCTGCAGAGCAAAAGTAACATTCAACTTGCTGAATGATCCATGGTCCAAGATACCGTTGGACCCGGACGCATACCGCAGATCAGCACGACAGTTATTCGTCCTTGAATCGCATTTCTTCTTCTAGGTCTAGGCCTAATGGGTTCTGCGTAATCTTGCTGATCGACAACAGGTTAAAAAAAAATGATCCACCTCTGGAAAGACAACAAAACATAACAAAAAGGGGAGGAAAGAAAGCAAACGAGAGCGACGTATGCCAAAAACGACCTTGGCGAAAGTAACTAAACGCGTCTTTGAGAGCTTGTACAAAATCTAGATTCAATGTTCGGGTTAATGACTTTTTTTCATTACCATGACCTCGATTGTGTCTAATCATCTCCACAAACGAGGTTACGCTTTCAGCCACGTCCGTTTATTGCCGTGTTTCTTTCTTGGTCTGACTGTCGTAGAACACAACATCTATTCAGCCAATTTTTAATGAAACTTGTCACACACAAAAAAAAGAAAAAAAGAAAGAAAAAGTGGACAAAGGATGATCCTGTCAAATTTTCTTACGGATTTGTGGAGTAGACCGGAACAGCTCAGTTGGTAGAGCGCCGGACTCGTGATCCCGGGGTCGCGGGTTCGAATCTTCGCCGGGTCGTTTCGGTACAGGGGGATTTTTCCCCCGGATTATCCATTGGTTCTGGCTCCTTTTCCCATACAGTCCTTCGAATGAGACTATAAACCAAGGTTCCGTGTATGAGCGCACGCATCACATCTTGCACACACGTAAAATCCCATCACCAACTTTCGGAAGAGAAGGCCAGTTTGGCCGTTGGTATGGATGACACATTACACGTAGCATGCACTCTGCGTGAGAAATGGAAAGAATGAAGGAAGTAAGGAAATTGACGTGAAGATATTGACTGGATGACACGGGAAACGACTGAATGAAGCGCCAGCTGGCGGCTCTTCAGTCGGCACTACCCGGTAGGCAGCCCGTTGTGTAAACGAGTGTGGATTGTAAAGCGCTTACAGCTTGGTCTCTAGCCGAGAATAGGCGCTATATAAGTATTCATTATTATTATTATTATTATTATTATTATTATTAGACCTGAACCAAAAAGCAGACCAGTGTCCCTCGATCTTAACAAAGGTCTGCGCTTTCCTAAGACCTCTTCCGGTCAAACCTGCTTCAAACCAGACAAAACCTATTCAGATAGGAAGTGCTGCAGAGAGCAGAAGAAAAGAATGAAAAACTAGAGAAACAGACAAAAAACAAACAAACAAACAAACAAAAAACCAAAACTGACGATGCTTATCAGTGGCAACGTGCTGTGTTGCTTCAGTGTGATAAGACATGGATGGTCTTACATGGGTTTACTTCATCAGAACGTGGCTGACGATAATGGTAGGATAGTTAGTGGAGAGTTGCGCGAATACCTGGAACGGAAAGTCTGGCAGGAGAGGAGTTTGAACGCTCGACAGCGTGTGATAATCTTACACAAGTTCCGTAATACTGCGAGAACTACGAGTGGTGTAACTATGTTTTGGGCAGGTTCCCTTCTGTTTCTGACTTTTTTTTTTCTTTCTTGCCTTTCTTATCTCCCCCCCCCCCCTTTTTTTGTGTGTGTTTCGTGACATTCTTTTGCCTCATCATGTTTGCTTTCGTTTTTTTCAACTCCCTAGTTGTTTATTTGCTTGTTGTTTGTCCTTTTCCTTACCCTCTCTTCATGCCTTGTGTGTTTCCGACCGTCTTTTTCTACCACCACACCACCACCCTTTTCCTCTGGCCTTGTCTGCTCTTCCCTTGCATATTTTAAAACCCACTCACCTCGAAATTTCCTTTTTTTTCATCTAAAGAGAATATAAAAAGGAGCAAAAGTTGAAAACACGTTATGTCACACAAAAAAAGCTCCAAGATTGGCTAGTCATATTCTTTCCACCCAGACTCCTAGCTTCTGGGATGTATTTTGCTCATTATGAAATATTTTGTCATGTTATATTAGCAAAAGAACCATTAAACGTGTCTTGGAAGAGAGAGAGAGAGAGAGGAAAGAGAGAGAGAGAGAGAGAGAGAGAGAGAGAGAGAGAGAGAGGAGAGAGAGAGGAGAGAGAGAGAGAGAGAACTCTCGAACTCGAACTCGAACATTTAATGACTTATGGCACGATGGCCTCTGTCACAGGGTGAGTGACGTTACAAATCATTTCAAGAGGGAAGAAATCATACTGAAAGCAATAATCCGACAAAATTCTTACAGGCATAAGTGGGGACGTGACAAACACTTATTTGTTTTTCATTCCATGCGTATACATTCATCTGATAACTTCTGGAGATTTATCTTTTTAACACATTACTATGAAACCTTTAGCAATTGGCTCTTTTTTCTTATTTCAAAACATTTGTACAAAAACCAAGCAAGCCGACGAGTAATATTAGCATTTTCACATGTCAAAATTTCTATCAGATACTGGTTTTCGAAATGAGGTGGAATAGTTTTGAAAATATTGGGGCGAATATTGTTGTACTGAGGACACTCAAACAAAACATGTTTTTCATCCTCTAGTTTATCTGCACAGAAGGGACAGTCATTCATACCCGCAGAAGTATCCCGCATGAAACGATTTCTGTGAGAGTTTATGTCGCTCACCCCTAATCTGAACCTCGTCAAGGATTCTCTGAAGCATTTTATCTTAACTTCAGAAAAATAATTTTCTTGTACAAGCATTGTTTTGAATGATGTATACAAGGTGAACGTCTACTGTCGCTTATGTCTGCAAACCACTCTTGTTTTGCTACGTCTGTAATTCTTTGTTTAAAAACAGACAGAAACGTGAAATCATTTTCCACACTTTGGTTAAGCCAAACGAAATTGAAACCCAATGTCTGTAAAAGTATTCTAGTTTTTGTGACCCAGTTAATTTTCCCTTGGTTATCTAGCCTATTTAGAAGGTCGTAAGCTTGCTTGGGTAGGCGATCTGTGTCCATCTTTATGATACGTAGCCAGTATTTCACAGCTCTGATACAACAGTTCACTTGAAGGGGATACCGTCCTAGTTCACCGTAGACCATGAGTGATGGTGTGCGCACAGGCACATTCAAGAACTTTTTGCAAGCATACAAATGGACATTTTCTACCTGATTACTGTCCTGCAACGGTCCCCAGATTTCCGAGGCGTATAAAAGAGTCGGTTGAACCACTGTGTCGAACAGTTTGAAAAACGTTTCTTTGTCATACTATCGATTCGTCTCAGAGATCGGATAATGTCGGCAGTTACTCATTTGCTTTGATCGCTAAGCGTTTTCCTGCTTGATAAGCGCTCATAGCAGTTGTGAAAGTAAAGCCAAGATAGCTGTTAAAGACTTCGAGTTGTTCTGTTCCAACATACCATTTCTCATGTCTCCCAAGGAACCCACCCTTCCTAAAAACCATTACTTTGGTTTTGTCACAATGTATTTCAAGTTTGAAATCAGAACAGGCCTTAACTAAACAATTAATCTGGTTCTGTAAGCCAGATGGCGAACTTGACAGTAGAGCAAGATCATCTGCAAACATCAGAATGAAAAGTTCAACAAGACCGGGACAGAGTTGTACACCATGCTTTCCGTCTACCGACAGTTATTCTGATAACTGATTGATGATTACGGAGAAAATGTTGTACTTGCAACGCATCCCTGTCTCAAACCTTGTGGGCAATCGAAACAGCCAGTGAAGTCGTTCTGCACACGTACGCGTGCTTTTAAAGACACGTACATCGCCATGACTGCTTTGGTAAATGTACATGATGTGCCAGCTTTGACCAGGGCTCTCAATAAGGTTGCATGTTGAACCGAGTCATACGCCCTCTTTAGATCGACGAAACATACATATAGTTTTCCAGGTTTGCTCAAATACTTATGGATTACGGAGTATAGGGTGAAAATATGATCCGTGGTAGAGTATCCTTTTCTGAATCCCGCCTGTGTTTCTGACAATTTGTAATTATCTTCCAACCAGAAATATAAATGATTGTTCAAAATAGATGTGTAACATTTTCCGATCACGCTCAGGAGTGATATTCCTCAATAGTTGGACGGATTTTCACGGTCACCTTTCTTAAAAATGGGCACAATGATGGCTTCACGCCGCATGTCTGGAAAAGTCCCGACAGAAAAACTGAATTGAATAGTCTTGTTAGAAACTCACATACTAACTCTTCTGCTGACTTCAGCATTTCCGCCAGGATTTGATCTGCGCCACAAACTTTGCCAGATTTTAAGTGTCGTAATGCTCTTCGAACCTCACTTTCAGTAATGGCTTGATCGAGTACGTCAATTTCTGGTAGTGTAGCAAAATCAATAGAATGATGAACATTAGATTCATTTGAAGCGCACTGGTTTGATTTGAACACTTCACTGAAATGATCAAACCATTTGTCTTTTGTGGTTTTGTCACTACAGACATCCGTGGACTTAAGATGCAAACATGAATTGACTTCTTTCCAGAACAGCTTTGGGTTACCTATATGATTCATGAGGGCATCTGCTTTCGCTTTTTAAAATGCTTTTCTCTTTTCCTTGATTAAAGTACGACTGTTTGCTCTCAAAGTAATCCTGCCAGTTTGGTTCAGATCTTTTGCGTCTAAATTTCCACAACTTTGTCTTTGCATCTTTTTTGCTTTGTCAAACATTGTCAAACCATTCCGCCTCTTTCTTCTGGTTGTTACCAGTAAATACTGTTTTATTCATGCACTTTGCCGCTGACAGTAGGCACTCCACGAACAAGCCAACCGCACCGTTGACATCAGTGTAATTGTCAGCTAATGCGCGTAACAATTTTTCCTGGGATTCCCGTGATCGGAGAGAATCTAAAAACACGTGTATTTTACTGTCATCCCAAACCAGTTTTTCCGTTTTCACTTTTACAGCACGTGCAGTTTCTCGGTCTGTCCGTGTTGGACCCACGGTCAGGGACACAGGCAAGTGATCGGATTCTATCCGGTTTTCAACAACAAGTGGCATAAAAATGTTTTGTGTACAGAGATCGTTGGAAGCACAAAAATAGTCAATCAGGCTTGACCCCGTTTGTGATAAATAAGTTACATTCCCTTCTGAGTTGAAAAAATGACATCCATTTAGAATAGAGCAATCAAAAACTTGACAGACATCAATCAACTTTCTTCCAAAAACATTAAATATTAAATCTTCAGACCCCCGTTCAAAAGTTTCATCACCATTGTGGAGTATGTCCTCATCTACGTATACAGTATTTTTGTTTCCAGTACGGGCATTAAAATCCACACACAAAAGAAGGTAGAAATCATCTAATGTTTCCCAAACATCTGTTAAGCACTGTTCCATCAAATCGATGCCATCCTGGTATTCGGTCGTACTATAATATGGAGAATCGTACGGCGGTACATACAATGACAACATAACCACATCTTTATCTGTGTTTAGCAGGTCTTTGTTCATTTTAACATAACTGTTTGCTCGTAAACAATATGAATCCTTTCAACGTAACGACTGAGGCACCTTTTAATCAGAACTACCAACCCTCCAGAACTCCTTCCGTGTTGGCTTAGCTTCTTAGCAGGTGCAAAATAAGAATCGAAATCTTCAAAAACACTTAGCTGAATATCAAATTCCACGAAGGTTTCGGTCAGGCACACTATGTCAAAAGACTTAATATAGTTTACAGTATCTTGAAGCACAAGCTTGGACAAAAGCCCTCCAATGTTCCAATTCAGTATATGTAAACCATGATGTGGTGTCTCTGCTTGTTGTGTTGTGTCGCTGTCACATTGTCAGCGTCAATTGTACTATATTGCGTTGTGTCGGCTGTCACATTGTCAGCGTCAATTGTACTATATTGCGTTGTGTCGGCTGTCACATTGTCAGCGTCAATTGTACTATATTGCGTTGTGTCGGCTGTCACATTGTCAGACGTAGAGTTCCGTGGTGTGTCACCTGTCAAACTGACAGAATCTGTCGTCGTATATTGTGTTGTGCTAGCTGTCACACCATCAGTATCAGTCGTTTTGTCTTGTGTTGTCACAGTAGAAATCTGAGCGGTGACATGGCCAGGGCCGAGTCCCTATTCCCTGTTCGAGTTTTGCAGGTGCTGACGATTACCAGTGGAGACTTTACGTGCAGAAGTCATACTGTCTGA
>CM031603.1:63779448-63781948 GCA_018398815.1 Conus ventricosus
CTGAGTAACCCGCAGGAGCTCTGGTGGTGAGGATCAAAGGGCAATTACCAGGACCTAAAGTCATTAACTCAGGAAAGTATGGGGAAAAACGGGCCGTGAGAGAGAGAAAAAGTCAACAGCATGAGAGTGTGGACATTGTGATGAGTGGTGTTATTGATCTGAACTGTGTAATGTTTTAGTAGTCCCTGAACTCTTTTCGGTCTGTCTGTCTGTCTGTTGTCTGTCGTCCTCCCCCTCTGTGATGATGATGGATGATTTACATTATTTTCATATTATTAAGATGATGATGATGATGATGATGATGATGATGATGATGATTGTTGTTGTTTTGTTATGTTTATAATGTTTCTTCTTCTTCGTTCCTTCTTTCTTCTTCTTCAAATTATCATAGCTTTTGCTTCACCAATATCCGCGATGATCAAGATGGACATTTAGTCAGCAAACTTAACGACACATGGAAAAGGGGCCTCAAACCCTGATACCCTAACTTTCCTTGTTCTCAATCTACTCTCTTCTTACTCATCACTCTCTCTCTCTCTCTATAGCCCCCCCCCCCCGCAAAAAAAAAAAGAAAAAAAATGCTTACAAGTCTTTGGGCGTTGTAGGTAATTCGTTGCTACACCACCCTACCTCTGAGTCATGCAAACAAAACTGACGCTCCCCGTTTCTCACACTGAACAATAGATTGGGGACGGACATCTTACGGGGTAGGTCGGCGTAACAGAACTGTAACGACTCTCTTTTTCATCTTCTGATGTAAAAACTGCAGGATCTTTGGTGAAATTACCAGGGTGTAAAGTCATAATCTAGAGCCGATGGAGAGTGTGGGAAAATAAGGCGCTGCAAGGTAGAAACATCGAGAGAATGAAATTGTTTATGATGCGAAGGAACGGTGTATTGTTGAACTGCTCTTGCCTAATGGTGTGATTAGTCCGTCGTCAACTCACATCTCTCTCTCTCTCTCTTCTCTCTCTCTCTCTCTCTCTTATTCTTATTGTCATCATCATAATCACCATTCTCATTACCATAATTCGCACTCTTCTCTTGTTATTATCATTATACTTGTTATTATTACCCTTAACACTATTGTTTTAGTAGTAGTAGTAGTAGTAGTAGTGTAGTAGTATTTAGTAGTAGTAGTAGTGGTATCAATGTTGCTGTTGTTGTCGTCGTCGTCAACATCATCATCATATCATCATCATTATAATCATCATCATCAGTATTATTACTACTACTACTACTACTACTACTATCAGTATTATTATTATTACTATTGTTATTATTATTTGTCATAATTATCACTATTATTGTTGTTGTTCTATCATCATTATTGTTTTTTATCATTATCGTCATCATTTTAATATTATCTCATTATCATTAACTCAAGCATCTCGGCGTATCATTAGACAGCTTCTGTCTAATGATGTGATAAGTACCTCATCTTGTTTCTCTCTCTCTCTCTGTCTCTCTCTCTCTCTCTGTGTCTCTGTCTGACTGTCTGTCTGTCTGTCTGTCTGTCTCTCTCTCTCTCTCTCTCTCTCTCTCTCTCTCTCTCTCTCTCCCCTCTCTCTCTCTCTCTCTCTCTCTCTCTCTCAATCTGCAGCGTGTAAGTCATTGGCTGTTTGGGTGTTTCGTCGCTATATTCAGACACAAAGAATAAAAATGGCGCACCCCTTTTCATCCATTGTGCCTCTCCACTGAACAGTTTACGGGGCCTTCTGTGCAGGGCAGGTCAGCATAACTGAACTTAAGGAATCTCTGTTTCATCTTAAGTGGTAACCCGCACGATGTCTGATGGTGATGATCAAAGGTCAATTGCCAGGGCCTAAAGTCATTAACACGAGCAGATGGAGGGTATGGAGCAAGAATCTGTCGTGAGAGGGAACAATCGGAAGTGTGAGATGGTCAACATTGCAAGTGAGTGGCGTGTTTTTGATGGTCTGCTCCTGTGTAATGGTGTGATAGGTCCTTCATCTCTCTCTCTCTCTCTCTCTCTCTCTCTCTCTCTCTCTCTCTCTCATTACTATTATTATCATAACAATTATTATTGTTATTATTGTTATTTTTCTTCTTCTTCTTCTTCTTCTTCTTCTTCTTCTTCCTCTTGTCTCATTATCATTAACTTATGTTTCATGCAATATCCACAGTATTTCATCTGACGTTTTGTAAGCGAACTTTATACGCAATTAAAGTGTGAATTCAACCCCCTCCACTACCAATCCACCCCTTGCTCCTGCATCCCTTTCCCCCGATTCCTGTCTGTCCCGTCCCTCTGCTCCCTGTAACCCTTACCCTCAGTCTGTGAACTTGCAATTAAGAAAGAAATAGATGGATACTTGAATCAGTGGTCGTCCGCATCATTGATTTGTAATTAGTCTGAAATCCGCGTGTTAGCTCCCGCGATCGAAGTGTGGTGGCCTGTGATCATGGTGGAGAGTTCAGCGAGGCTAAAGTCATTACCATGAGATGATCAAATCTGGCAAAATGAAGGTTCAGTCTG
>CM031603.1:63786948-63789448 GCA_018398815.1 Conus ventricosus
TTCCTTCTTTCTTTCTTCCGTACAGCGAGAGCAAACCTCCCCACAGACTCTTCCACTAACACCATCCGAGCATGTTTTCAATTATACGATCCCGTAGTGCTCCATGGTGACTTCAAACAGACCATCCTTCACCTCCCTTCTAACCCCGACCTACCTCTCCGTATCTCCCGCGACCCTCCCCCCCCCACCACCCCCTTCCCACCCCCGGTGCCCTCCTACCTCACCCTCCAGCACTTTCAATCCATCGCCATAACTTCCCTGCTGGTTTCTCTGAACCCTGCCGCATGCCACGCCGATTGTCGCCCCCGCTCCCTCCCCCGTCTGTCTGTCTGTCTGTCTGTCTCTCTCTCTCTCTCTCTCTCTCTCTCTCTCTCTCTCTCTCTCTCTCTCTCTCTCTCTCTCTCTCTCTCTCTTTTAAAAG
Organism: Conus ventricosus; assembly: GCA_018398815.1. NCBI lineage: Eukaryota > Metazoa > Mollusca > Gastropoda > Neogastropoda > Conidae > Conus > Conus ventricosus. The sequence continues at coordinate 63,787,370 of CM031603.1, forward strand.
TACCACATTACCTTCTTTTACGAACCTCACCTGACTCACTTCAGCCCCTTTACTTGTGGATCAGTCGCTTTGCCCTATGGTATGGCACAAGCAAATTATTATTGTTTCTCGTTTGGGTTTCTCATATTTCTTTCGTAGGTCTGTTCGTGGAAGGAAGAAGGGAGGAAGGCCACCACTCGAGTGAAGACAAAATGGACACCCAAACTGATAGGGAACGAGTTTAGGGTCTAGAGATCTGTGGTAACGTTTGCAAGGAGAATAGAATTTTCAGGGAAGAATATCAGGGGAAGATAACGCATTCCTTTCCACCGCAGATAGTGTTACTTTTTTCTCAGCTTATCGGTCCTATAAACAGACCTAGAGTGTCCAATATTTCATTCGGAGCGCATATCAGAATAACGACAAGAACGTAGACTGTCTGCATTACAAGTGCCCTGGGCGCATGTGGCATTTTCTGTCTCTGATTGAACTGTTAAGCCGACTGATAATCAAAATTGCTGTGGGTATGCCTGTCAGCGGCATATCTCATGAAAACAGCGGGGTCACTCTCACAGAACGCGAGCTCCAACACAGATTACCTCCCTTGCAGATTTCGTAGTATCGTCCATTACCACGCTCAAATTCAGCTATGTGTTTTTACCTCTGCATTTTTGACATCCTGTACGGGCTTTGCCTTTCATCAAAAAGCCCTTACTTAATACGTTTGCTTATTATTGTGACGGATTTTCACGGTCTTCGTTGGTTACATTTTGACCCCTTTTCTACTAAGGATTCTGTATATTTCGTCTATCGTAGTGAAGAAAAGCGATCAGGTAATATTAGTCCATGACATTTTTTTTTATAACACCCACTGCCATCGAATTTTCAGTTGAATAACAATAACATTTTTAGGCATATATGCTTTTGGCCGTCCATGTCACGCCCCTGCTTACAAGCTCCCTCCTCCCCATAACGCCCACCCATCAACATCAGCGCCCATCCCTTCATGCATATATGCCTATCCATTTCTCATGCTACATCCACTCTACCCATACCCCTTTCTCTTTGCTCACTACGTCACGCCCTTCATCCGCGTCCCCTCTTATCCAATGCACCCACCATGTCACGTCCTTCATCCAAGCCCCCTCTGCCCCAAAACGCCCACCATATCACACCCTTTAGCCATCCCCTATGACCCAACACGCCCTTCATGTCACACCTTTTACCCATCCCTTCTGCCCCAATACACCCACTTTTGAGATCATAAAGTATTCATATCATATCACTCAAGTCACACCCTTCATCCATGCCCCTTCTTCCGAATACGCCCACCACATCATGCTCTTCGTTCGCGCCCCCTCTGCCCAATACGCCCATTATATCAGCCTTTCATTCGCACCAATACACCACCCACATCACGCCCTTAATCAGCGCCCCCTATGCCCAATGCACCCACCACCCACGTCACACCCTTTATCCATACCCCCTCTGGTCAATGCACCCACCACACACGTCACGCCCTTTATCCACACCCCCTCTGGCAATGGACCCACCACCCACGTCACACCCTTTATCCACACCCCTCTGGCCAATGCACCCACCACCCACGTCACACCCTTTATCCACACCCCCTCTGGCAATGCACCCACCACCCACGTCACACCCTTTATCCACACCCCCTCTGGCCAATGCCCCACCACCCACGTCACACCCTTTATCCACACCCCCTCTGGCCAATGCACCACCACCCACATCATACCCTTCATCCATACCCCCTCTGGCCAATACACCCACCACCCACGTCATACCCTTCATCCACACCCCCTCTGGCCAATACACCCACCACCCACGTCATACCCTTCATCCATACCCCCTCTGGCCAATACACCCACCACCCACGTCACACCCTTCATCCACACCCCCTCTGGCCAATACACCCACCACCCACGTCATACCCTTCATCCACACCCCTCTGGCCAATACACCCACCACCCACGTCATACCCTTCATCCACACCCCCTCTGGCCAATTCAAGTTAGCCGAATTAAGCTTCTCCTGTTAAACGGAACCGAAATTGTAAGTGTATGGCTGTAACTCGGT
>CM031603.1:63794448-63799448 GCA_018398815.1 Conus ventricosus
GGTTATATGACCGTAATACATTTAGCGGCGATGTGAATGTTAAGTGTGCAAATCAAAGTGAGAAACGGGTTCTAAGTGACCTTGCCACCGAAAGAAGTGAAGACCAGGAAAACTTTACAGTAATGAAGCATCAAGAGCGGCCTTCTGCTATTGGTGCTAACGCATGGTTATGTCGTTTGTGAGGAGGAGTGTAAGAGTGGGCCGGGGAAATGGGAAACCAGTGACAGCACGGGAACAAACTCTTGCATTTCTTCTCAACCCACGAAGGGTGACGGAGTTATTACCCCTATATTAGTACCCGATGTAGATATTATTGATGCACATATTTTTGCGAACATGGTTGTGTGTATAGATGTTATGATCATGATCGTGTGTACGACGTAATGTATGATAATAATTTGGTGACAGAACGTAATGATAGAGTAATAAAAGTTATAAATGATACTGAAAGCCATGATGATTTGACTCATAGTCTAAGTGTATATAATCAATGTGTTTGAAGAAAAAATGTTGACCATGAATGGATCGAAATTTGATATGATAGTGATTGATAAAAAGGATGTCTGCGAAGTGAAACTGGATAGGAGGGGCAGTAAAGATGCGGTTGCGGTGTTTGTTGACAAACATGCAAGAGATGTTACTAATATTACTGAGTGTGCGAAAGTCTAAAAGAAAGTGGGTGTAGGCATATTGGTAAGGAACCCATTAACATTGGTGCTTGTTTATCATGATGACAACAGCAATGCTATTTGTACAGATGGTCAGAAAGATAGTCAGAAAGATAATGCCCCTAGTGATTCAGATAATCATTCTGATAGCAGTGGTACAAATGATGATGGCAATACTGGTGAAAGTAATGATTTCAATAATGAGAATAATGACAATAATAGAGATAGTACAGAAAAAGAAGATGATAATCTTGACAATGAGGGCAGCGAAGTAGACGACCTTTATGCTATTAATGGAGAAATGCCAGATAGATGCCTGAAGTGTGTTGCTCTCAACGTGTGTGGTTTCCTGTCCAAGCTTGCTTTTCCTGATTTTGTGGACTTTATTAACAGGATGATGTTGTCTGCATCTCAGAAAGTAAACTTGCTGATGTTGATACTGTTGAAATTGATGGATATACTGCGTTTTATAAAAATAGAAGTAAATATAAAAGAAAATCTGGAGGTATACTAGTATTAATAAAAGACTGTCTTGTTCAATATGTCACTGTCTTTGAAGAAAAAAGATTTAAAAATACCATTAGTGCTGAGTCTGCAAGTAGTTATAAGTTTGTGGATTTTGATATGTGTCAAAGTGCATTGTTTTTTGCTCTTTGTGACTCCATTTTTGAAAAGAAAGTTTTGTGTTGTGTTGTTTATATTGAACCAGAGGGATCACCTTACTTTAATAGAAATGTTTATAATGATTTACAAGATACAATACTGAATATTGGTATTGATAGCATCTGTTTGTTAGGGGACTTGAACTCAAGATCGGGACAGCTAAATGAATTGTTGGTCAATAATTTGTTTGCTGATTGCGTTCTTGATAGAGATTATAACTTTCCTGTTAGATCATCGCAAGATAGACAGACAAACAATATGGGACATGAATTAATAAGTTTTTGCAAAGCATGTCAGCTTATTATTGTGAATGGTAGATCTGGTAGAGATTATGGTAAAGGTAAATTGACTTGTAAAAATGCATCTGTAGTGGATTACGTTGTAGTTTCGTATGATTTATTCGATAGTGTTGTAGATTTTAGTGTGGACGATTTTAATGAATTATTTTCAGATGTTCATTGCCCTATTACCATAAAGTTTGCAATCGCATCAAGGGGGAGAACAGAGAAAACAGCGCCGATTTCGCATGCTAACGACGCCAATTCATACTATGTAAGATGGAATAATGCTTTGAAAGCAACTTTTGTTGATGACTTAGATGTTGAAAAAATTACATCATTAGAGATTGAACTAGATGACTTGCTTACAAGTCCAGATAATATTACTGTAAACAATGTAAATAATATTGTTGGCAGAGTTAATGATATATTACTTGAAAGTGCAAATGCACTAAACATGCTAAAAAAGAGGAGGAAAGGTGCCAAACCAACTAAAAAGAAAAAGAAGGATAAACCATGGTTTAATGAAATTTGTAAAGTTAAAAGGAACAATTTTTTTGCCGTTGTAGGAGAAGATGTTTACTTATGAAAAATGATTTATTTTTAAAGGCGGAAAGGGTACGTGCAGCAAAATCATACAAGAAAACAGTTAAAAAGGAAATGAGAAAATATAATCACGAAATGGCAAAACAGCTACGCCAATTACAGTCTAAAGACCCAAAGGTTTATTGGACTATCTTAAATGGACAGAAGAGAAAATCCAACCGTAATCAACCCAGTTGCCATGCTTTCTTTGAATTATTTAAAAATATGAATGTAGATGATGTAGAAGATGTTACGAAGTTTTTGAACATTTGCCTTTAATGATACCAGTTATGCCTTTTGGGATAATTTAATCACCGAAAATGAGGTGATGCATTGCATTAAAAGTTAAAGAAAAACAAAGCCAGTGGACTAGATAATATTGCAAATGAATTTCTGAAAAACTCGCGGCGAAAATGCTAAGATTATATGTCAAATTGTTTAACCTTATATTAATTACTGGTAAAGTACCAACTGAGTGGGCGCTTGGGGTTATACATCCAATATTCAAAAACAAAGGATGTGTCTTAGACCCTGGTAATTACCGTGGGATAACTATACTTTCCTGTTTTGGAAAGTTGTTTATGAGTATTTTGAATGAACGTTTAAAGATATTTATTGAAACATTCGATTGATTGTGTGAACAGGCGGCTTTGGAATAACTTCTCAACACTCGATCACTTGTTTACCTTATATGGCCTGATTGATATTCTGTTGTTTAAGAAAAAGCGTTTATACTGTGCTTTTCTGGATTACGAAAAGGCATTCGACAGAGTTAATCGATCGTTTCTATGGCATAAATTGATAAATAGTGGCATTAGTAGCAAAATATTAAAAGTTTTTACAAAATATGTATTCTCAAGCCAAGTCATGTGTATCTGTCAATGGTAATTATTCTGATTTTTTCTGTTCCAATGTTGGTGTAAGACAAGGAGAAAACTTGTCACCTGTATTGTTTGCCTTGTTTTTAAACGATATGAAAGAATTTATGTCTAGCGACATGGCAGGCCTTGCAACTGTCGCAAAAGAAGCAATTGAAATAGGCATAGGCGAATCAGATGTTGACATTTTGTTGAATTTATTTCTCTTATTATATGCTGATGACACTGTGATCTTTTCGGAAACTCCGTCTGGACTACAGAAAGGTTTAAAGTCTATTAAAAATATTGTGATAAATGGAAATTGAAATTAAATGCAAACAAATGTAAAGTTGTTATTTTTTCTAAAGGTAAGGTTAGACGTTTTCCTGATTTTCTTATAGGTATAGAAAAACTAAGTCGTCATGATTTCTTGTATCTAGGGTTGAGGCTGAATTATAATAACCGAATGAATGTTGCACAACGTGAACTGTTCGACCGAGCCTCTCGAGCAATGTTTGCTTTGATGAGGAAAGCTAAATTATTGATGCTTCCTGCAGACCTAGTGATGGATTTATTTGATAAAACTGTATTACCAATTCTTACATATGGATGTGAAATTTGGGGATTTGACAAAGAATGATCTTGTCCAAAGATTACAGTTAAAATTTTATAAGCTGGTTCTAAAACTACGACAGTCGACACCTTCTTTCATGGTTTTCGGTGAAACGGGAAAATTCCCCATACCGGTCATTGTTAAATCCAGAATGTTATCATTTTGGTTTAACCTTGTATCTGACCGTCATAGTTATAAATTATCATTTCTTGTGTACAAATGTCTTCACAGAATGTATGAATTTAAATGTACATGAAAACAAATATATCAAATACATCCATACATTATTAAATGAAATTGGTTTGAGTAGTTTCTGGCTAAATCAGAACACACTTGATATACACCCATTATGGTTTAAAGAGAAAGTAAAAAGATGCCTTAAAGATAGTTTCATACATACCTGGTACACGCATGTTGACAATGATGAATTATATATCAGTTATAGAATGTTTAAAACATCATTTGGTGCTGATCGATACTATTAGTTTTACCACAGAATTACATGGTTACTCTACTCAAATTTAGAACAACAAATAATAATTCCTGTAAATAAGCTACGCTATGCTGATTTTTTTTTTGATTGATTTAATTTATAGTTCTTTCACACAGTGTGATATTAGACAAAAAAAAAATCCCCTAATAAAAAAAAATAAATAAAAAAAATAAAAAATAAAGGTGTATTGTGTAATCTTATATGAGGAGTGTGTGTGTGTTTAGTATTCGTGTGTGTGTGTGTGTTGGTTGTGTGTTGTTGATGTGTTGTGTGTGTGTGGTGTTTTTGCGATGCTTTCATGCCATGCATCCGCGCCGTGTTGAGTGTGAGCGTATATATATGTGTGTGTGTGAGTGTGTGTGTTGTTGTGTGTGCCTGTGGTATGTGTGTGTGTGTGTGTGTGTGTGTGTGTTGTGTGTTTTTGTGTGTGCGTGTGAGTGTGATGTAGTGTGCTGTAGTGCGTGCGTGATGGCGCGCACAGGGCACGGCACAATGCATGAATGTTTGCCTATAACACCAAACAAATAATTTTAAACTGATAAATCAATTACAATAATGAATGAAACAGAACTCGATATCCTTTGCTATATCAACATTTTGGGGCTGTAAAAATTTCTTGTTAAAGCCCCTAAGGAACCAATGTCTATCCTTGGATATTATATAAAGATGTTAGAATTGCATTCAAAAGAATTTGAATAGATAATGGACCAAGCGCAATCTACATCCTTAAAATTTGTTTCACATTAACGCATTATAAATTATATGCAATGACTTTGAATAATACACTTTCTTTTTGCAGAAGTTAGCTATGCTGGCACACCTAGTGAAAGAATTTGTGACAAA
>CM031603.1:63801948-63811948 GCA_018398815.1 Conus ventricosus
GGGGAAAAACATATGCTGCCACAGAGAGGACAAGTTGCTGATGGTGCCAGGTGTGCAGAAAATATTTGACACTTTATGGAGTAAGATAACGCAATGCGTGCACCGGTTATCCTACACTTTACGGCAAAAAGTAACGTAATGCCAGACCTGAACCAAATATTCTACACTTTACGGCAAAATTAACATAGAATAAGTCATGCACCGGATCTCACACACTTTTCGGCGAAAGTAACAGTGTCAGGCATGCACCGAGTATCCAACACTTTATGGCGAAAGTTACTGTAAGGCGTGCATCTGGTATCCAACACCTTACAGAGAAAGTGACAATGTCAGGTGGTCACCGGGTGTCCTACACCTCACGAAGAAAGTAACAGCGCCAAGCGTGAACCGGGTATGCTACACCTTACGGCGAAAGTAACATGGTGCCACTGTGCATGGGTATTCTGCACATCACGGATTGAAAAACTTGTTGCAAGGAGTGCACGGATTTCGTACATCTTACAGCCCACACACTTTACGGAGAAAGAAACATGGTATTAGGTGTTCACGAATAATCTATATGTTATGCTGAAAGTAACATGGTGCTAGGTGTGCACGGACAGCCTACACTGAAAGCAACACGTTGCCAGACATAAACGTATATCCTACACCAAAAGTAACATAATGCCAGATATGAACGGATATCCTACACCAAAAAAAAGATAGTGCCAGATATGAGCAGATATCCTACACCGAAAATAACTTGGTACCAGATACGAACGGGCATCTTACACAGAAAATGAAATGATGCCAGGTGTGAACGGATATCATACACCGACAATAACATAGTGCCAGACATGAACGGATATCCTAAACCGAAAAGATCATGGTGCCAGATATAAATGGATATTCTACATCGAAAATACATAGTGCAGATATGAACGGGTATCCTACACCGAAAATAACATGGTGCAGATATGAACGGATATTCCACACCGAAAATAACATGGTGCAGATATGAACGGATATCCTACACCGAAAAGCACATGGTGCCAGATATAAACGGATATTCCACACCGAAAATACATGGTGCCAGATATGAACGGAGTCCCACATCGAAAACAGCACGGTGCCTGGCTGACCCGGAAGTGAAGCACCGCGTTCGTAGTTTAATTTCCGGCCGACATAAAAATCTTCCTTTCCACTGCCCATTTTAATGCGCTGTTCTCCTTTCCCGTGCTCCACCTTCCCTGCCCACACGCCTGAAATGGTTATTTTTACCTGTCACGTGAGTTATGGTGTATGTGGACATCACGCCTGAATCGAAAGAACTATAAAAAAAAAAAACAGACAGCCCTAATATGACCAATTAGGAAAAATGGATGAGGACATCATCAGAAAGGAAAGACAGCTGGGGACGTCAATGGATCAGTGGACAGAAAGGAGAGCTAGGGATACGGTGAGGCACGTAACATGGGAGAGCACTATACGACGAAAGAAAGGACGAACAAGGACAGATTTTTAAAACAGATGTGGATAGGGGCATTATTAGAACCGAAAAGAGACGCATAGAATCATATGAAAAAGGGACAGAGGAGGAAGGATTCGAGGAAAGGGAAGATGGATGAAAGATCATGAGGAAGGAGAAGATGGATGAAGATATCATTAGAAAGGAAAAATGGATAAGGACATCATGAGAAAGGAATCATGGATGAAGACTATGAGAGAAAGAAAGATCGATGAAGACATTGTTAAAAAGGAAAGAAGGATAGGAACACCATGAGAAAGAAAACATGGTGAGAACATCATTAGAAAGGAAAGATGGATGAGGACATTATGAGAGATGAAAAGATGGATGAGGATGCTATAAGAAAGGAAAGATGGATGCGGACATATCAAGAACGGAAACATGGACGAGGACATTATGAGAAAGGAACAATGGACGAGGACATTATGAAAAAGGTCAAATGGATTAAGGCTGTATGACAAAGGAGAGATGGATGATGGCAAGTTTTTTTTTTTTTGGGGGGGGGGGGGGGGGAATCACTAACACTTTTATGAGAAAGAACAGACGGATGAAGAGGTTAAAAAGAAAGAAAGAAAAGAAAGATGAGCGAGGATATCATGGGTTAGGGAAGATGGATGAGGACAACATGAGCTGGTATATGAGAATCATAGTCAGACAGGAAAGGACGGGTTACGACACTGTGAAGGAGGAAGGATGAGCAAGTAAGAAAGGAAAAATGGAGGAAGACATGCGAGAAACATGGAAAGGAAAAACACGAGAAAAAAAGCTCCGAGTGAAAAATGGTGACAAAGGGAAGGACTAATAAAAACAAATGGTGAGAAACAGGGACGGGTGAAAGATGATGAGGAAGAAAACACACGAGGACATAGTAAAAAAAAAGTGTATGAGAATATCACATGTAAGAAAGTCGGTAGAGAACATGATAGGGAAGGAAAGAACAAATGAAACATGGTGAGGAAAGAAAGGACGGATAAGAGATAGTAAGGAAAAAGGGAGGATGAGGACGCCACAGGCTAAAACCAAGGAAAGGTTAAATGGCATGAGGAAGAAAATGACGGATAAAACATAGTGATAAAACGAAGGATAGGACAATGGTAAGCAAGGACAATAAGGACATACGAGAAAGGCTAGTGATGACATTTTCAGAACATAAAGGACGAAGATCGGAAAGGCACGGATGAGTAAAGTAGAAAATTTTCCTCTCTACAGTAAAAAGCTTCGTGGCGTCAAAGACCCAAGGAGCATATATAGATGCAGTAAATATTGACAACGTTCTTAAATCCAACTGGAGCATACAATGCCATAAGAATTCAATACAACAGCTTTAACATGTAACAGGAAGAAGCCTATTATACAGATGAAGATGGTACAAAACAATTACTTCCAACACAAATCATTTCTTTTCTCTTCCCAATTTCATGTCATTTTCCCGTCAGTTAGACAGACAGAGGAAAGGCGGCAAATCATGCCAAAAAGGATCTTACGGTTTGCGGCCCTTTTTGTTCATTAAAATGAAGTGCCATGTTTTACTTTTTCCCCTGTAAGGAAAACATTAAGTGTCTGAAGCAACTGCTCGAGAAGATCACGAGCCGATTTTTTATAGACATTAAAGAGTGAATGGAGTATCCAAGAAACTTATTTTTAACTGCCTGACTTACTGGCTGATCGTTTGATTTCTTTTATTAGTATACTTGTTATCTATAGAAACTGACTTTTAAAAATTGATTTAATTGATGACTAGTTTTCCACACAACAACGAAAGATCGATTGCTAACCTTTACTGAAAATGGCAAAGCAAATTCCGAGAATCGCTGTTCACTAGCACATACACACGCACGGAACACACTCACATACGCGCGAGCCTACCTCTGTATCATACCACTAAAGTCGGCAGATGTTAAATTGAATAAGAAACAACAACAACGACAATAACAACCCCTCCAAATCACACGCGGTACACTACATACATACATATGCGTTTGTGCACATGCGCATACAAACCGCCATGCATGCCCGCGAGTGCGCACACACACACACAAATAGACCGTAGTTTTGTATGATCCACGCATTGCTGATATTACAGCGGTGGCTGCCCAAACTGAAGTTGCTAGATTTTATCATGAAGTTCCAACTGATGATAATGTCTTGGATCTGTTTGGTGTGTTGTAGAAGTATGTGAAAATCACTTAGTGTAGATTGTAAAGCTGCTTGTTGTCTACAATCATCTGTGATGGAAGAAGTAAAACCAACCACTTTCCTTGATTTACTGGTTCTGGAAATAACACCGACATTTTGTGAGTGTTGGCGTAGATTGTATAGCTTCTTATTGTCTAATACTATCTGTGATGGACAGAAGCAAAAAAAAAAACACCCACTGAACTGAACTTTCAGAGAGAGAGAGATGTAATTCTGCAACTGTCAAAAAGAAAAGAATGTAAAAACAAACGTATGAAGCAATTAGAAATAAAACTGAAAGATATTGTGGCATTTACCACGGCTACGTACACATTGTAAATTAATATTGTGTCAAACGCGGGAGCCATGTTGAGTTGTGAACTGATTAGGCACACAGCATCTTACATGCAGATGAACTATACATGCATGGTGATGGACCTGCCGTAACAACAACAAAAAAAAATAATAAAAAAAAAATAAAAATAACTGAATGATAATGACGAGTGTTGGAGTGTCCATATGTGACGGACATCCTAAAAGGATGATAAATGTAGTAAAGTCATACAAGCTGGACACCATATATCTTCAATTCAGGTTGGTCAGTTAAAATACTATACAATTTTCCATGTAGACATGGTGCGTATACTGAAGAATGTAAAAGCATAGTTCTGTCTTTTCTTAAGTAGCCAAATTCTACTACCACCAGCAAAATACGGGTACCTCCTCAAAAGGGGACACAAAATTTAAATTAAGCTTTTTGTTTTCAATTTTTATTTAGTCAGTACGCCATTTCGATGCCTAGGAATGTTTTCACATAATTTTTTCACAAACTTTATTTTCTTATAAATCGCTCATGATCTTTTTGGTCTCTAACCGCAAATTCTGTGTGTTGCTGAGGTGAGCTGACCTTCCGACGCACCACCATACACAAGTACTTTGTCCACCACGAAATTTCCGCACCATTTCGACTTAAAATCTATGAAAGATAAATACTCCAATAATTTCACTGGTTTTGTCACTCTACCTAACCTTTTTTAAAAATTGTTTTCACAGCCTGCTATGACTCCAAGCCTGAATTGTTTTCGTTATATGTCGCTAAATTGGAAAATGTCCTGTTCCTCCAATTATCACCAATTTTTATTTCCCGTTTTAGCACACCATCTGGGCAGTACTTCATGTATATCTTTTGGTTAATTTTAAGTGCCTTTTTAATGTGTTTGGCAGTGTGATTGTTAATGGTACCCACGAGCACACCACCAGGTAGTGGTGATGGTGGTGGTGGCGGTGATGGTCGTGGCTGTGCGTGCGTGCGTGCGTGCGTGTGTGTGTGTGTGTGTGTGTGTGATCGTGCATGTGTGTCTACGCCTGCGTATATAAGTGGATGTGTGTTGAGAGGAAATAAAAACTGCAATAGATAGTAGGATATTGTAGTGAATGTCATCCGTAGTCCTCATTAGATCCATATTCAGGTTTACAAGATCGACAAGGCGAGGCGAGGCAAGGCAAAGATCACCACAGTTTGTGGCCTCTACACATTTCCCAAATTACAGCCACGTCTATTCCCCATTTATGCGAAGCGGACACACAATGGATAGACCTACAACATATTCGGGGACAGGTACTAGGTGCTTTATCTCCTGCACGGTCCCTCTGACAACAGCAGCAGCAGCAGCAGCAGCAGCAAGACATCCTCAGAGAAAACGGACTCTTTCACTTCCTTTCCAGGGTCTGGCCAACTATGACCCTCCGTTTACTATATACCTCTACCCTGACCTACACTACACCGTCAATACTCCAGTATCCACACGCCTTGCCCTCCCTCCTCCTCCCTGCTCTTTTCCCTCGCTTGCCCTACCGCCTTTCCAAGCCGTTGTGTTTACCATGATGGCAAGTCATGCGCCAATGCAATCATCGCTTCCTTTTGCTTGGGGGCCGTTGATGTACGGCGGGCTGGCACGTGGGGGACAAAGGAGGTAACAGAGATAAACTGATGTCCCACAGGCAGCTTGTCCAGTCTCCATGGTGTTCGGTCTTTCCCTTCTGCACCCCCCTCCCTCCCCCTCCCCTAACCCCCCCCCCCTTTTTTTTTTCTTTCAAGTTTCTTCTTGACTCTTACTTTTCCTGCGGCTATGTTTGTGTATTTTTTGCAAAAGACTAATGCTTTATATGCTAGATTCGTTCAAGGTCGTGGTTATATAGGTTTCATTTTAATTGAGGCAGTTCTTGCTGAGAGAGAAGAGAGGGAGAGAGAGAGAGAGAGAGAGAGAGGGGAGAGAGAGATGAGAGAGAGAGGAAGAGAGAGAGAAAGAGAACAGAGACAGACAGACGATTGACAGACAGACACACGGAGAGGAGAGAGAGAGAGAGAGGAGAGAGAGAGAGAGAGAGAGGAGAGAGAGAGGGAGAGGAGAGAGAGGAGAGAGAGAGAGAGAGAGAAAGACCACACACACAGTCATAGACAGATACAGAGACACACTGTTAGACAGATGGAAAGGTAGATAGATATATGAACTGAGTCGTAAATGACGAGGTGTGCACAGAACTCTCTTATTCTTCAAATGTTCTGGGAAACACGTTACTTTTTTCAGGACCCCCCCCCCCCCCCCCCTCCCCCTTTAGTTTGTCCCTAAAGGTGTGCCACATGGAATCCTGCGCTCTCATGTCTTCATACTGAGACTAAAACTTGCTGCCATAATGCTGACATAAACCAAACCCAAAGTTATCACCAATTTTTAAGACTATTGTATACAGTGGTTCCGTAGTTTGTAACCGCTCCTGCCCCCCCCCCCCCCCCCCCCCCCCCCCCCCCCCCCCGCACCCTTCCCTGCCACCCCTCTCTATGCATGCCCTGCTCAACGATTGTAGGTTCACCTCCTCTTCTCCAGTCTTCGTTGCTCTTTTTACACCTTTTTTTTTTTTTTTTTTTTTTTTTGGGGGGGGGGGGGGGGGATACATTTCTCTTTAGTACTGGTCTGTACACATTCGAATAAAAAAATCTGCCCCTCTAACCGCAATCCCGCTCCTCTCTTTTCCACTCTCACTGCTGGTGGAAAATGATTAACCCCTGAACAACCACACCCTTCCAACATCCCATATTTGGAGATTCCACTTTAAGTTCCACTCTACGAAACATATAATTATTCACTGTCCTAAAACTATCAAAATATAGTTTTCTTTATGCAGTGACATGATAGTTCTATATTGTCCATTTCTTAGAATCGTACAAATCAAGTTGCTAGGAAAGACATCGTGCACTTACCTTTGCGGTGTTGCATGAAAAACCATGGCCTTTTAAAATCCCATAACCGGAGATCCCGCTGTAAGTTCATTCAACAAAACATACATTCACTGCACTGAAACTATCAAAAGTGGTTTCCTTTATGTATATCACACACACACACACACACACACACACACACACACACACACACACACACACATTCATATATTATATATACTGTTCAAAAAAAGTTAAGGACCAACATTTCACTGACATAAAAAGAAAATTGGGACGTGATCAATCTCCAAGTGTAACATGAATTTATTGCATATGTGAAAAGTGTGTAAAGACAATGACAAGTCCGAGGAATCAACAAACTGGAATCAAGCGCAGTACAAACACCCCCACCCCCAAATTTGAAAGTCACAGGAGGAGTGTTTGTTCAATGTCATGGTTAATAACGTGTGTGTCCCCCGTTATTGGCAAGGCATTCAAGGCAGCGTTGTCGCATGGAGTTTAACAGTGTGCGCAGAAAGGCCTGGGGGGCAGCAGCCCACTCCTGCTGGAGTGACTCAAACAGCTGACCCAGGTTAGCAGTAGGACGACGCTGCTGCAGTCTCCGGCCCAGCTCATCCCAAAGATGTTCGATGGGGTTCAGGTCTGGGCTGTTTGCGGGCCACTGCATTCTGTTCACATCAGCAGCTTGGAGAAACGTGTTTACTGCTCTAGTGCGATGGGGCCGTGCATTGTCGTCTGAAAGACTGCCTGAGGTCCAAGCTGTTGAAGGGCTTGCAGCACCAGGGATTGCAAAATCTCTGTTTGGTAGCGAACACCATTCAAGTTCCCTGCCACATTGTAGAGAACCGTTCTGTAGCGTGTGCTTATGCCGCCCCAAATTATAACGGATCCCCCACCATAGCGGTTCCTTTCCAGGACAGCTTCTTCTGCAAAACGCTCCCCACGGTGTCTCCAGACCCTGTTCCGTCTATCGGTGGGATCCAGGCAGAACCGCGACTCGTCTGTAAACATCACGTTAGCCCACTGTTCATGTGTCCATCTCACGTGCTGCGTGCACCATACTCGGCGTGCTGCTCTGTGGGCATCAGTCAAACGAGGTCTTATGGCTGGTCGTCGAGCTCGGAGGTTAGCGGCGTGTAGGCGGTTTCGTATGGTCGGATCACTGACAACAGTGTTGGTAGCATCTCTAAGGCGACGTCTGATGTTGTTTGCACTTGCTGTTCTTTCTTGTGTGGCTTGCCTTTCAATGTATCGGTCCTCTCGTGGTGGTGTTATTCTGGGTCGACTAGAGCGTGGTCGTTCTTGCACTCTTCCTGTGTCTTGAAAGCGTTGTCTGAGTCTGATAACAACAGAGTGTGATACCCCAAGTCTCCGTGCCACTTCCCGGACTACAACTCCTTCTTGGAGCCATCCTATTGCTCTTCCTCGATCCAGCTCGTTCAGTCTTCGACGTGGAGGCATGCTGTTGCATTGCATTTTTCGCCAGTACAGCGGCTTTTAAAGACATTTGGTTGAGCATACTTTATGACCTACAGCCTGATTTAGCTCGTGCTTCATATGATTTTGATTCAGCACATGCTCCTCGGATCCCCAAAACATCAGAAATTCACCCCAATTTGTTCCAAAAATGACAAGTCGCGACACGTGTTTTTCAAGGCGCGTGAGAAATGTGTGCCACAAAATTGCAGTTGCCGCATTCACTATCAATTTGTGCGTGTGGTTCAATTTGTTTGGACCACAAAGGCGGTACAATTGAATTTTTGTGAATTTTTTAAAAGTTTTTGTGCATTCTCAATGTTAGTCCTTAACTTTTTTGAACAGTATATATATATATATATATATATTATATATATATTATATATATATATATATATATATATATACTGCATTGATTATTCGCTAGAATCTTACAAAGCAAGTTGCTAGGTAAGACAATATGCATTTACCTTTGATGCGCTGCCATGGCTCATCAATGGCTGCCAGTACACGTAGCGGTGCAAGTCCACAAAGCTTTGCATGCGCCTGCTCTTTTTCTTCAACATGCTGAGATCGTTGCACTGGTGCCAACAAATTTCTTCAACATGCTGAGATCGTTGCACTGGTGCCAACAAATTTCTTCAACATGCTGAGATAGTGCACTGGTGCCAGCAAAACCTGCGACAATGAGAACAGTCAAGTGCAACAAATTACAACAAAGTTCATAGAACGAATATAAGCTTTGGCCTTTTTATTGTAATCGATTTCGTTGGCGGGCTAAGTTTCACAATATTCTAGAGAGTAGAAAAATCATTAACCTACACGCTTAAAGCCGGGTCTCATGAAACAGATCTAGAGAGATTTATTCGTTTGACAGCTAAACAGCATAAATGTATAAATCGGCGCATCTCCAATGTAAACAAACAAACCTCCTGCGAGGAAGCTCTTTCGAAAGTCTTTTTTTTTATGTTCAACTGAGAATGAGGAATGAGAGGATTGGACTTCCCCTCAGATTCCAAACCAAAGCGACCAGCTCTACTGCTGTCTGTGTGATCAAAGCTTGCTGCCAGATGAACCAGACACATCCATTACAGAGAGAGAGAAGAGAGAGAGAGAGAGAGAGAGAGAGAGAGAGAGAGAGAGAGAGAGAGAGAGAGAGAGAGAGAGAGAGAGGCAAGAGAGAGAGAGAGAGAGAGAGAGTGAGATAGAGAGAAAGATATGTATTTGTAAGGATAGTGGATCAACAGTGATATGTTTTTATACAGTCATCGCCCTGGGAGTGACGTACAGTAAAATGACACATGAAGAGTTAATGTAAAGATTATGTAATATATATATATAATATATATATATATATATATATATATATATATATATATATATATATATAGAGAGAGAGAGAGAGAGAGAGAGAGAGAGAGAGAGTTCTTTCCTACAACGGGTACCTATTTGTAGCTGGATGGACTGATTTGGGAAAGGAAGAGGAAGGATTTGGGGGTTCAGGTCAGGGCAGAATTGTTGAACCACTTTGTACGTATTGAGCCTCAGCCTTTGGACGTGAGCGCCGTAACTACCGCACCATTCCTCCTCTCGACTCTGTACCC
>CM031603.1:63814448-63819448 GCA_018398815.1 Conus ventricosus
TTTCACAAGAAAATGTAGCTTGTTTTGCTCTTTCATGATTTTCTTTTGCTTCTTAGGTGGCACCTTTGGTTGGTTTTTTGAAACCTCAACAAACATACTACGGTATTGCACACCAGCCTTTTCTGGGATAGCATTCTTCTTAAAACCGAAAAGGCAGAGAAGTCAAATTACCACTTTCCGCGGTCACTGAGGAGAATCAACCAGGTTTCGAAATATCGGTATATGACCAGGAGTTATGTGTTAGTGAGTTTCCTCCCTATTGGAGATTATAGGCTTGTTGAAGGCTCATTTTGAGAAGCATTTATTTTATTTTTCCCCATCCACCCACTTGAGCACATATTGTTAGTTAGGCAGTATTAACTGCCACTGCAGATACAAATGCTTATCTCCCCCTATTTCTTCAATCCAAGACATAAGAGCAAGCTTTGCTTATAATTGAATATATATATATATATATATGATTATTAACATAAAATAAAGTATTAGTCGAATGTGAGATGGACAGGCATCCACATTTTTTATTTCTCAAGGTTTAGATGTGAATATCAGACATTACGGTACACCGTTACTGACCTGCGAAGGTGACAGAACGTGTCAACATGCTTTGTCAGTTTTGTTGCTTCTGTACAAAGCATTTCAGCGGCCAACCAATTGCCCTTCATTGAAAATAACAGAATCTTATTCCATTTTTCATGATATGACATTTTTATGGAAATCTGTCAAGGTACTGTTGTTTCTGCTTGGGTTTTTTTGTAAGGCACTTTTTGCAGCATAGATGATTCATGCATTTATGGTAATGTTGGTTTTGTAAGGCACTTTCTGCAGCGTAGATGATTCATGCATTTATGGTAATGTACCAACTTCGTAAAGGCCCACGAATTTTGCTGACTGATCGATTAATTAATCAATCATTTAACCAGGCCATTAACTAATTCATTCATATCTTCGTTCATATGATCTTTCTCTCCCTCCCTCTCTCTCTTTCTTCTCTGTGTGTGCGTGCGTGCGTGTGTGTGTATCTGTCTGTCTGTCCCCCCCCCCTCTCTCTCTGTCTCTCTCTCTACCTGCTCGTCGTCGTCTTCGTCCTTCTTCTCCTTCTCCTCCATCTGACCCACTTTTCTCTGACCATCACGAGCTCCTCTCATGCCTTTGCACGCGCACCTGTCATGTGCCTCTACAGCCTTCAGAGCCAGGTTCGCCATGATGGTCCTAGAGCACCACTGACCGACAATAGCTGGCTGATGCAGACTATGTATGGCCGCTGCCACCACTGGTCCTTTGCCTGAGGTTAGGACTGGCACTTGCAGAGGGGTGGAGGGGAGTGTGGAGGGCATTAATTGATGTGTAGAATCTGGCCGGTGGGATCCCAAACTAGGTTGTTGTCTCATTATCTTGCCCTGCGAGAATTCAACGTTTATGAAATAACCAGAACTCCGACTTGTGTGTGTGGGGCATCGAGAGAAGGGGACGGGGGAGGTTTGTTGAATGGGAGAGGGTTGGCTGCGATGGGTGGAGGTGGGGATGGATTGCCTAACTAGGGTAGAAAAGCCCTTGACGACGGTCAGAATGTTGGGGGACATTAGGCCCCAGCGCTATCTATGGATCAGTGACGTCATCTCGCTCTCTCCGCTCTTATTTAGACCTGTTCTAACCGTTTCAGACAGTAGATCTGTTAAGGCCGTAACGTGGGTGTACATTATGATTATGTGTCCGTGCTTGCGTGCGTGCATGCGCGCACGCGCACGCGCACGTGTGTGTGTGTGTGTGTGTGTGTGTGTGTGTGTGTGTGTGTGTGTGTGTGTGTGTGTGTTGCTGCTGTTGCTGTGTTCAATTTAACGTCTTTCCACATTAAGTGATATTAGAGGAGTGTGTGTGTGTGTGTGTGTGTGTGTGTGTGTGTGTGTGTGTGTGTGTGTGTGGTATGCGTGTGCCTTTTTGTTAGTATGTCTGTCTATGTTTTGTTGTTGTTGTGTAGAGACAAAGGAGGAACACACACATGCACATGCACGTGTGCACACACACACGTGCACATACGCACACATGCACAATCTATCTATCTTTCTATCTATCTATCTGTCTATCTATCTCTGTCTAGAGCAGAACCAAAACAAATGTAGGGGACACGCTTCACTGTTAGCCTGCCTGGTATAGTAAAAGAAAGACGAGGAGAAAACAGAAAAAGACAAAAGTAAAGGCAGGAGGACAACATCAGGGTGAGGACAGGCCTGTCCCTTGCGAGAGCCAGAGAGAACTGCAAGACATGGGGGGATGGGGGGGGGGGGGGGGGGGGGGGGAGGGGATAGTGTATACAAGTCATGAGTTGTTCTTCAACAATCGCTATTAAGAGTTATGATTCCAACAAGGCAAGGCAAATAAATACCACAAGAGTTTGTGGCCCTTTAATTACCTGTGACAGACACGTTTCTCCACTCAATCTAAGATGATATACAGCACGTCTGGGACTGGTGTGTTGCACATGTAGGACAGATGTGTTGCACATGTAGGACAGGTGTGTTGCACATCTAGGACAGGTGTGTTGCACATCTAGGACAGGTGTGTTGCACATCAAGGACAGGTGTATTGCACATCTAGGACAAGTGTGTTGCACATCTAGGACAGGTGTGTTGCACATCTAGGACAGGTGTGTTGCACATCTAGGACAGGTGTATTGCACATCTAGGACAGGTGTGTTGCACATCTAGGACAGGTGTGTTTGCACATCTAGGACAGGTGTATTGCACATCTAGGACAGGTGTGTTGCACATCTAGGACAGGTGTGTTGCACATCTAGGACAGGTGTGTTGCCCATCTTGGACAGGTGTATTGCCAATCTTGGACAGGTGTGTTGCCCATCTTGGACAGGTGTGTTGCACATCTAGGACAGGTGTGTTGCACATCAAGGACAGGTGTATTGCACATCTAGGACAAGTGTGTTGCACATCTAGGACAGGTGTGTTGCACATCTAGGACAGGTGTGTTGCCCATCTCAAACAGGTGTGTTGCACATCTAGGACAGGTGTATTGCACATCAAGGACAGGTGTGTTGCACATCTAGGACAGGTGTGTTGCACATCTAGGACAGGTGTGTTGCACATCTAGGACAGGTGCATTGTCCATCTTGGACAGGTGTGTTGCCCATCTTGGACAGGTGTGTTGCACATCTAGGACAGGTGTGTTGCACATCTAGGACAGGTGTGTTGCATATCTAGGACAGGTGTGTTGCACATCTAGGACAGGTGTGTTGCACACCTAGGACAGGTGTGTTGCGCATCTTGGACAGGTGTGTTGCACATCAAGAACAGGTGTGTTGCCCATCTTGGACAGGTGTGTTGCACATCTAGGACAGGTGTGTTGCACACCTAGGACAGGTGTGTTGCGCATCTAGGACAGGTGTGTTGCACATCAAGGACTGGTGTGTTGCGCATCAAGGACAGGTGTGTTGCACATCTAGGGCAGGTGTGTTGCACATCAAGGACAGGTGTGTTATCTCCTGGGCATGCCCTCTGACAGCTGCAGGAAAGCATCCACAGAGAATACAGAGTCTTCCACTAACATTACTCACAGGGTTTGTACAGTTATGACCTTCCCTTTACTCTCACACCTCAGCTAAACCATCGCTACCCCTGCTATCCAGTACCCATCCATATTGGCCCACCTCATTCCCTCCATCTCTGCATCGCCTCTGCTACCCACGTTTCACCTTCTCCCCTTCCCCCGTCTCCCAATTATCACCTACCCCTTTCCCCTCTACTCAGGTCTCCCACTGTCCTTCCAAGCTGCGTTTACTCTCATGGCAAGGCACGCTCCAGTACAGTTATTGCTTCCTCTTGTTTCGGGCCGTTGATGTACGATTGGCACGTGCGGGGACAGACGGAGGTAGCGGTGGTAAACGGATGTCCACAGACAGCCCTGCAGGCCCCTAAACATTGTGTTCTGTATTTCCTTTCTATCACCAGCCTCGTGTTGCCTCTTTTGTTCTGTTTCCATTCCTTAGTGCTCTCTGCACGCTCCCTGTAGCTATGTTCGGATTTGACGTCAGATCAAAGAATTCAATGCTTTGCAGGTGTGAGTGTTAATGATGAGGTTTTTGCCATTGTCTCTCTAATCTATCTATCTATCTATGGATGGATCGATCGATCCATCTATCGATTCACATGTTTTATGCAGTGAGAGAGAGAGAGAGAGAGAGAGAGAGAGAGAGAGAGAGAGAGACAGAGAGAGAGACAGAGTCGATCCTGACGTCTTCCATCACCAGAGAGAGAGAGAGAGAGAGCGACAGGTAGGTTCTGTTTCCATGATGTTATAAGACAAGATTTAATAACGTTTCATAATCCAGTCCTTGTATACATGATCTTTATAAGATAATTTCCTTCATTTACAAGAACAGGTGATAAGCACTGATGATACTTTTGCATCTAATCTTTACACACACACACACACACACACACACACACACACCACACACACACACACACACACACAATATATATATATATATATATAATATATATATATATATATATATATATATATATATATATATATATATATATATATAATTATAAACAAAGCTTGCTCTTATGTCTTAGATTGAAGAAATAGGGGAGATAAGCATTCATATCTGCAGTGGTAGATAATTCTGCCTAACTAACAGTATGTGCTTGAGTGGGTGAATGGGGAAAAATATTCAAGAACTGGCCCTCAGCACTTGTGTCATAAGAGGTTATCTTTTTACATTTTCTACTTTTCACAAGAAAATGTAGCTTGTTTTGCTCTTTCATGATTTTCTTTTGCTTCTTAGGTGGCACCTTTGGTTGGTTTTTTAAAAACTCAACAAACATACTACGGTATTGCACACCAGCCTTTTCTGGGATAGCATTCTTCTTAAAACCAAAAGGCAGAGGAGTCAAATTACCACTTTCCCGGGTCACTGAGAAGAACAATCAGGTTTCGAAATATCGGTATCTGACCAGGAGTTATATGCTAGTGAGTTTCGCTCC
>CM031603.1:63824448-63841948 GCA_018398815.1 Conus ventricosus
CGCACGCACGCACGCTGACATTGCCGTCTTTGCCGCAAGGTATGTACTGGCCCTTTTCTGATCCTCCATGACCTTGTCCCAGCCCATTCTCCCTACCCTCTCTCCTCACCCTTCTTCCCCTCCCTACACCTCTTTATTGCCTCTCTACTCTCTTCTCTCATATTTGTCTCTCTGTCTCTCTTTTTCTGTGTGTCTGTCAATCTGTACGTCTGATTGTCTGTTTGTGTGTCTGTCTCTCTGTGTCTCTCTGTCTGTGTCTCTCTATCTCTTCCCCCCCCCTCCCCACTTCTCTTTCTCTCTCTCTCTTTCTCTGCAGGATACCATTAACCTGATAAAGTTGACTGATGCATGGAATGCTCTACTGCTGCCCTCACTGGCCTCTTGCCGAGGGCAAGGGCTGACACTTGCAGAGGAAGGGGTTGGAGGGGAGAGAAGCTAAACTAGTATGCAGAATCAGGCCTGCTGGTACTCAGACTAGGTGGAGTGTTCTGTCTAATTATTTCACCCAGCAAGAATTTGTCGTTTATGAAATAACCAGAGTTCTCATCCAAGGTGTGTGTGTGTGTGTGTGTGTGTGTGTGTGTGTGTGTGTGTGTGGTGTGTGTGTGCGTGCGTGCGTGCGTGCGTGCGTGCGTGCGTGCGTGCGTGCGTGCGTGCGTGTGTATGTGTGCGTGCGTGTACGTATGTGCATGTGTGCTGAGTAGGAGAGAGAAGAGAGAGAAGAGAGAGAGAGAGAAGAGAGAGAGAGAGAGAAGAGAGAGAGACAGTGCGCTCGTGAATGCATGTTTTGTGATCAGCGTGCATGGTATAACTACAGCGTGGTGAAGAAAAAAACAGGAGGCAGGAAGACAACACGATGAAACGTGGAGGAGCCAGTCTTCCACTAGCTGTCAGAGGCTCAAAAAGAACCATAACAGAGGGATATTGTCTTGAAATGTTCAATGGTACTTCATGATAGTTTCCTAGGAATACACAATTGACAAAACAAGGCAATACAAGATAAGCCAAGACAAACATCACCACAGTTTCTACACTGTACTTAGTCACCGACCGACAACAAACACCAGGTCCTACATCAGTCAGGTTGACATGCAGCCCATAGATCTTCGTGTTATCCTGGACACGTAAGCGTGGTCCCTGACAGCAGCTGCAATATATCCACAGAAAACAGACTTATGACACTCACTTCATCACAGGGTATGTTCAGTTTCAAAGCCCCTGTACTGGCGCCCCAACCCGACTCTCATTTAGACCGCCACAACTTCCTTGTATTAGGAATCCACCCATTTCCCCAATAAATTCCTACATCTCCTCTCTCGGCTCCCTATCTCCTCCCATTGCGCCCCCACCCCTTCCGTCCTTCCTCTGGCTACCCTCAAACCGTGTTTACTCTGATGGCATGGCATGCACCAATACTATCATTGCTTCCTTTGGCTTGGGGGTCATTGATGTACGATTGGCACGTAGGGGGCGGAGCGAGGTAGTGGAGATAAACGGCTGTCCGCAGGCAGCCCCGCGGGCCCCCAAACATT
This sequence comes from Conus ventricosus, assembly GCA_018398815.1. NCBI lineage: Eukaryota > Metazoa > Mollusca > Gastropoda > Neogastropoda > Conidae > Conus > Conus ventricosus. Next base: position 63,825,981 of record CM031603.1, read on the forward strand.
GTGTTCTGTCTCTCCTTACGGCAACATGCCCGGCTTGTTTCTGTGTTGTTTTGTTTACCTTTCCTGCTTCTTGTCTCTACTATCCCTGAAGTTATGTTTTGTGCTTTACAGAAGACTGCTGGGTTTTTCATATTCCATCTGTTTCAGATCGTCATGTTATTGTTGTCATTTTAAGTGTGTGTGTGTGTGTGTGTGTGTGTGTGTGTGTGTGTGTGTGTGTGTGTGTGTGTGTGTGTGCATGTGTCATAATTGAAGAACAGTTGGTTGGACCACTTTCAAATCTCAAGGTTATTTGACTGGGCTGTGTCAATGAAGAACCAAACTCCCGTTCTGTGAAAACGATTCAGTGGACAATACAACATTGACTGAGGTGAAGAACTGGATATAATTTCACGCTGAAACGTTTAATCAGGGCAAAGGTAGGCTCTGGTCACATATTTCAATCTTAAATTCCATCAGAAGATTCACAAACGCAATTTATATTAAACAGTTCCCAAACAGTGATGTGCCTTTTAACTCTAACATCATTCGTAAAACACACTCTTTCCTGAAGATCCCAAAACATGATCTTACAGTTCACAAAAAGATTTCAAGAATCATAGCGCAACACAGACAATGAATACACGTATGAAATCCGTTAGAAAGTCACAACCGTTACGTCACGTATTCATGCAAATTGCATGGAATATCCTGGATATAATTCCTGAATTTTCTTGGCTTTCTGGGTGGCTTGGGGGCACGTAAGAAAGATCGTAAATTGTTACGAGGCATGTACATAAGTTGCCCGGTGAAGCAGGGTCATGTAGAGCGAATCTTGGAAACATCTAAAGCAAAGTGCGAGGTATACTCGATCTGTTTGAAACAGAAGCCAGCATCTACAAATGACCCTTGGTGCAAAACAGACTGACAAATAAAGAAGAATGTAAATTTTCCCACTTAACTGAAAAGTCAGACTATCTTTGAACATGAGTTTTTATCTGCCCCACCCCCCCCCCCCACAGATTTTAAAACCAACCAGACAAACACACACACACACACACACACACACTCCACACACACACACACACACACACACACACACACACACACACTAACCATGACATGGAGAATAAACATGAAAACATGTTCAGGGTGGCAGGAATTGCACGTTTACAACATCAGCCGCAATAATAAAAAACGTGTTGTTTTTCATGACTTCCCCCCTTCACCCCTCTTTTTTCTCTCTTTTGTTTGTTTCGTGAGGTGCGCCACGTGCAATCCAACCAATTTGTGGTCTTACACAGTTTGTCCCCATATCAACACTATAAACTTCTTAGAGTTGACATACATGGAACAAACTAATCACTTTTTTTTTCTTTGTTTTTTTTTTGGTGTGTTTTTTGCTGTCCCATCTTCTGCGCTACCTCATTCCGACACCCGTCCACAGCCACAACCCGGTCAGTCCCGACGCAGCCCCTCCACCGGCAATCCACAGGGAGCAGTCAATGTCAAGTCGTCAAGAGACAACCCACCGGAGGATACACTGCACTGCTGCCGAGTCACTTCCGTGGTGTTCAGTGGCGCCTGTTCTGATCTAACATACGCAGGATACCGCCTACTAAGCCCCCTACTGACGACAATAATTGCTTAGTCGAGGAGCCGTCGTGAGTGACCTCTCCTCCGGATGGAGCCACCACGTCCGTCCAAGACAGCCCCATGGACTCGCCGATACCGGTGACCCGACGGAATCACCAAGCCACAGATGTTGAGAGGACATCGAAACTGAGGCCAACCTGTGAGCAGGGCATGAAGGGCCACAGAACTTGACACAATTTTGTAATGCTGATCGATGAGAATGAGGATGATGAAGATGATGCTGCGGATTTCCATTCCGGTCTGAGACTGCATGACAGGACTGTACTCTACGCTTCCTTTCATAATATACCCCGGCGTCAATCAGGCCCGCGAGATACAGACAACTCTAGTGTTGGGAGGAGAAATTTGAGCGACACTCTCAGAGACACATCCTTCAAGTGGATGAAACTCGACTGTGTGGTCCCAGTCTTCCCACTAAGCCCGTAGCAAACTCAGCTCTGGATTAGGAGCGGTCGAGGCAGAAAAATCCTACATGACTCTAATGGGAATCGAACCCACGACCTACTAGTCGGGAGTTTGCGACGCTAACCACTCAGCACGGCGGCTGGTAATTTCATCGCTATTGTACAAAGAGTGATTGGGCAGTTTGCATCCCCCTCCTTCCCTTCCAACCTCCTATGTGCATCCTGCTCAACAACTTCAGCTTCACTCCCTTTCTCCCATCCTTCTCCTCTTCTGAAAACATTTTTTTTTTTTGGGGGGGGGGGGGGGGGGGGGGGGGAGGGTGAAAGGGAGTGGTGGTCTTTACACACTCGAAAGAATATGTCCCTCCCCCCTATCCTTCATTCTACCCTCACTTTTAGTGGAAACGATCTACTTCTGAAGATCCACGCCTTCCAAAATCCCATATTTGGAGATTTGGCTTTATGTTCACTTTACAAAACACACATGCCCTGGACTACAGCTATAACAAAGGGGTTATCTTCATGTAGAGACATATACTATATTGCTTATTTTCTAAAAATCGTGCACAGCTTGTTGCTAGGGCAGACCTTGAGCACTTCCCTTGTGGTGCTCCATGAACAACCACGAACTTCCAAAATCCCAGGTTGGATATATTGCTTAAGGTTTACTGTACAGAACATGCATTTACTAGCTAAAACTATCAAAAGGGCTTTTCTTTACGTAGTGACATATACTACATTCTTTATTTCTTAGAATCGTACAAAACAAGCTGCTATGGAAGACAATGTGCAATTACATTTGAGGTGCTGTCATGGCTCACAAAATGGCTGCCATTAGAGGTAGGAGTTCAAGTTCGACAATACTTTGCATTTTGCTTGCTCGCTCTTTTTCTTCAAATCCTGCCATTGTTGCACTGGTGCAAAACAAAGACAATAACAATAAGAACAATCAAAACCAACAAATTAAAAGAATTAACAAGGTTCAAAGGCACAAATCCATGCTGTCTCCCATATATCCATCTATTGTGATCGTAATGGTTGAAGGACTAAGTTTCACAATATTATAGAGTGAATGAGAAACATGAATCTACACACTTAAAGCCGGGTCTCGTGAAAACAGTTCAGTAGGATTTACATGCTTGACAGGAAAACAGCATAGTGAACAAATTCCTTTTGATGGTGAGATCTTTTAAAACGCTTTTTCATGTTCAACAGAAAGTGAGGAATGAGAGGACTGGACTTTCCCTCAGATTTCAAAGCAAAGCGACCAGGCCTCGGCAAGTCTACTACTGATCAAAACTTGCCGCCAGACGAGCTGACACATCCATTCCATTACATACATGGAGAGCGAGAGAGAGAGAGAGAGAGAGAGAGAGAGAGAGAGAGAGAGGAGAGAGAGAGAGAGGAGAGAGAGGAGAGAGAGAGAAGAGAGACGGCAGGTTGGGGATCGGGCTGGGTTTTTTAAAGAGCACATAGTAAAATACAATAAGGATTAGTGTAACAATGTTGATGGCATTGTCAGTCACAACACACACCACAACACCACAACACACACACCACACACACACACACACACACCACACACACACACCACACACAGGGAGAGACAGAGGCAGAGACAGAGAGACAGAGACAGAGCGAGACGAGAGGATCCTTCTAGTTCTTAGTTCTAATGGATATCCATTTGTAACGGGGTGGAACTGACTTGGAGGAAGAGGGGGGGAGGGGGAGTCAGCCCACAGCACGAATCGGGAAACCACTTTGTACGTGTTGAGTGCTTGCTTTTGAAAGCGACTGCAAAACAGCAGCACTGTTCCCCTCCCGCCTCTGAACCCACTCATGTTCTTCTCCTTTAGAGGGAAGCACAACGGACCACTGACCAAATGGAGGGCATGAAGATGGGTTGTTTCCCGTTATCAGTAGCAGCACACACACACATCCGTGCGGAGATTACTGTCTTGGCCCAACGGTATGTTCTACTTAACTGGCCCATATTCATCCACATGACTTCCGCCAATCACCAAACCAACGCCTTTCCTTCCTTCCGTTCTCAACGATTCCCTGACCATGCCCTCCAGCCAACCCTCACCCCTCTGTCTCTCTTCCTGTAGTTCGTTGATAATACCTTCAACATTCAAAATAACGACAAGTTTTCATTTCGAACACTTCTTTAAGTCGCACACAAATCGCGTAAAATATCTTCCATTTGAGATGGACAGGTATACAAAATGTTATATGACATGGTTAAGATATGGAATGCCAGACGTTACAGTACATCATTTGCAAAAGAGACAGAACGTGTCAACATACTCTCCAGTTTTGTTGTTTTTGTGCAATGCATTACAGTGGCAAAGAACTGCTTTTGTTGAAAAAAAAAACACCCTGATATCTGAATTTATTAATGAAAGTTTTATGAATATCTTCAACGTGCTGTTGTTAGTCTTTGGTTTATTTATGCTCTATTTGCACATGCGTGATTCATACGTGTGTGATAGTGCAGCTTCTTCGTAAAGTATTCATGGCTTTCGAAAATTGATTGATTGATACAGCAAGCAATCGATCAGTCAGTCAATCTATCATCCACTATTCGCTCATTCATTCATTCTATTCATTCATTCATTCATTCATATCATTCATTCATTCGTGTCTTTATTCCTGCAATCTCTCTCTCTCTCTTCTCTCTCTCTCTCTCTCCTCTCTTTTTTTTTTGTCTCTGTCTCTGTCTGTCTGTCTGTCTGTCTGTCTGTCTCTCTCTCTCTCTCTCTCTCTCTCTCTCTCTCTCTCTCTCTCTCTCTCTCTCTCTCTCTCTCTCTCGTCCTCTCGCCCTCACCCTCCTCGTCCTCTGTCTCCTCCTCCTCGTTGTCCACTTGACCCACGTTTCTCTGTCCATCTTCCCCTCCCTCCCCCAAACACCCTGTGTACGAGCTCCTGCCGTGTGCCTCTACAGCCTCCAGAACCAGGTTTGCCACGATGGAAGATCACCACTGACCTAGAATAGCTGGCTGATGCAGACCACGCCTGGCTGCTGCCACCACTGGTCCTTGCCCGGGGCTGGTGCTGCCACCAGGAGAAGGGCGGAAGGGAGTGGGAGAGGGCATCAATTGATGTGTAGAGTCAGGCCAGTGGGATTCCAAACTATGTTGTTATCAAATTATCATACCCTGCGAGAATTCAACGTTTATGAAATAACAAGAATTCGGAAGAGGAGATGAAAGAGTGCTAGAAAAGGAGGAGGGGAGGGTGGGCATTGGCTGGAGTGGGAGTAGATAGCTTTACAAAGGCAGCAAATCCCTGGAGGATGGTGAATGTGTTAGAAGCCATTAGGCATCAGCACTGTCATTGGTTCATCTCACTCTCTCTGCGCCTGTTTAGACGTGTTGTTGTTGTGTACAAAGAACAATGAGTAACACATATTGCGAACGCAAGCTCGAGCGTGTACACACAGACACACACACACACACACACACACACACACACACACACACACACACACACACACACACACACACATACACAGAGAGAGAGAGAGAGAGAGAGAGAGAGAGGAGAGAGAGAGAGAGAGAGAGAGAGAGAGAGAGAGAGAGAGAAGAGAGAGAGAGAGAGAGAGAGAATGATAAAAGAGAAAGACAGATGATAATACTACAACGAAAAGTCCCCAAAGTAGCCACCTGGTATGAAACGCATCACAGTAACCCTGCTGCTTTCGCTCGGCAGCTGGGCGACCTGTTACTGTCTGTTTTAGCCTGGCAGTGATCAATGAACACAGGGATCAACGACACAGTCATCTGACCTCCTGGTTCCTGAGAGCTTTCAAAACGGGGGAGGAGCAGAAGAACGGAAAGACCAAATGTTAGGAGCGCCATTTCACGATCAGCCAGCCTGGGATTTAAAAGGAGGACAAGAAGGAAACAAGACAAGAGTAGAGGCAGAAGGACAACAAGAAGTTGTGGACTGGCCTGTCCTTGGCAAACTCTGAGAGAGTTGGATCTCTCACAGGAAAAGTGAATGGCAGCATAAGTAGGTTACTGTCTGGAAGCCATAAGTGGTGCTTCAAGAATCCGTATTTAGAGTTTGAAGGCAAGGAGAGGCAGGCGAGGCAAAATATCACCCTAGTGTGTTGCATTTACATGTTTAACAATCCACCCAAGGCATTATGATATACACCACAAACGTGACAGGTGTGTTATCTGCGATGCAGACTGTCTGACAGCTGCAAGAAAACATCCACAGAGAACACAGACTTTGCCGGTAACTTCTTGTATTACTGGTTGTATTCAGTTATGACCCTCTGCTTACCCTGACCTCACCTAAATCATCGTTACCCCTGCTATTCCCCTCAGTTCCCTATCTCCCCTGTTCTCCACCTTCCATCCTCTCTCCTCACCCTATCCTCTATCTCCTCACCCTTTTTTCAATCCATTCTCTTCCCTCCTGCCCTTCCAACCATGTTTACTCTGATGGTAGGGCACGCTCCAATGCAATCATCGCTTCCTCTAGCTTGGGGCCGTTGATGTACGATTGGCACGTGCAGGGAAGAGAGAGGTAGCCGAGATAAACCGATATCCACAGCCAGGCATGCTGGCCCCCTAAACATTGTATTCTGTCTATCCGTTTCGCCACCACGTTCTGTTGTCTGTTTTGTTGTTTTTCCATTCCTTATTGCTCCCTGAAACAGTTTTTTCCATGTCTGTCTGTCTGTCTCATCCATCCATCCATCCATCCATCCATCTACCCATCTACCTACCTACCTATGTATCTGCCTACCTACGTATCTATCTATCGATCGATCGATCATCCATCCATCCATCTGATATGTATACTTGTGTATCTATCTACTTACCCACATATCTATCATTTCTTCTATTTATCTATCTATCTATCTATCTATCTATCTATCTATCTATCTATCTATCTCTGTCTATCTATCATCCGTCTACCTGTCTATCTACCTACCTGTCTATTGTGTCGATAATTGGTTAGATAGATAATTTGATAGACAGTTTGATAATGGACACTTACAGACAGACAGACAGACAGACAGACAGACAGATAGACAGATATATGGGTATGTAGGTAGGCAGATGATACGCGTACATAACAGACAGACGGATGAATGGATAAGTGGGGGTACCACACACACACACACACACACACACACACGCACGCACGCCCACACACACACACACACACACACACACACACACACACACACACACACACACACGCGCGCGCGCGCGCGCGCGCCGCACACAGAGACACGTACGTACGTACGTATGTATGTATGTATGTATGTATGTATGCTTGTATGTATGGTATCTGTCTATACATAAGTCTATCTATCTATCTATTTATCTATCTATCTATCTATCTATCTATCTATCTATCTATCCATCCATCTGTCTCTCTATCTACACACACGTGTGTGTGTGTGTGTGTGTGTGTGTGTGTGTGTGTGTGTTGTGTGTGTGTGTGTGTGTGTGTGTGTGTGTGGTGTGTGTGTGTGTACAGTGCGCGCTTGCTTGTGTATGCATGTGTGTGGTGTGTGTGTGTGTGTGTGTGTGTGTGTGTGTGTGTGTGTGTGGTGTGTGTGTGTGTGTGTGTGTGTAAAATCACCATTAAGATGAGTGCAGAACTTGTAGGGTTTACAGCGTTAAGAAACCATTCTGTAAATGGCTTACAACTCAAGAAGCTTGTTGTTTGGTCTGGTTCAAATAATTCTTTAGTTACAATCCGCTATAATGAAAACAAAACTGTGCTAAAAAGGAGAACAGTCTGGCTGGAGAATTAAAATGAATCGAGATGTATTTACATGTACCATTAGAGAGGAGAGAGAGAGAGAGAGAGAGAGGAGAGAGAGAGAGAGGAGAGAGAGGAGAGAGAGAGAGAGAGAGAGAGAGAGAGGAGAGAGAGAGAGAGTTCTGTTTTCGTGATGATGTGGGATAGGTGTTGATAACGCTTTGTACATCCAGTCCTCTCATCTTTGAGGATAAGTTTGTGTATTTACGTGGAGAGTAGATAAGCATTTTTCCATCTAGTCTTCACGTACACTGATACGGGGGAGAGAGAGAGAGAGAGAGAGAGAGAGAGAGAGAGAGAGAGAGAGAGAGAGGAGAGAGAGAGAGAGAGAGAGAGAGAGAGAGAGAGAGAGAGAGAGAGAGGAGAGAGAGAGAGGGGAGAGAGAGAGAGAGAGGAGAGAGAAGATACATTCTTTGCCCTAGAGTGTGTTCAATCATATTGTTCAGTTATATTGGCCCTTTCTCTACCCTTCACGTAGCCCTTTCCCAACTGTGTTTTGAGCCTCAATCTTTAGAAGCGAGTGTTGTAACCATCACTCTGTACCTGCTCCCCAACGTTCTACCCGCCCCTGTCCCTTCTGCTCAAAGTAAAGAACATGGACAACTGACCTAGCGAGGGGAAAGAAGATGTGGTATCCAAAACACGTTATCAACAACACACTTGACACATCTATGCAGGCAACACTGTCCTCGCCCAAGGGTACCTTCAACTGGGATGGCCCACACTCATCCACCATGACTTCGCCCCGATCCCCTCACCCTGTCACCGCCCTCCCTTCCTTTCGTCTCCCTCGTTCCCTTCCATACCCGCCCCCACCCCTCTCTCTCTCTCTCTCTCTTCTTGTTCATAGACAATGCATTCTATGTTCAGAAAAACCAAAGGTGTTCGTTTCGTATGATCTCTTTTCTCCTCTCCTCTCTCTCTCTCTCTCTCCCTCTCTCTCTCTCTCTGTGTCATAGACAATGCATTTATGTTCAGAAAAACCAAGGTGTTCGTTTCGTATGATCTCTCTCTCCTCTCTCTCTTCTCAATGTCATAGACAATGCTTGTAGAAAACAGTGTGTTTTATATCTTTAATCAAATGTGGAATATCTTATCGGATGACGCACATACCCAGTTTTATATCACAGATTCACTCTTGTTCTGCATTAGAATATTACATTGCATCGTTATAGACATGCAAAGGTGACACACCATGTCCACATGCTTTGTCAGGTATGTAAAAAGAAAAAAGCAACAGAAGATTAACAGCACATTCTGTTTTCTTTATTTTTTGTTCTGCTTTTGAACATGTACAACAGGAATACATACCACAAAAATGCTTCGAAAACCCATGGTTATTCTGCACTGCTGTGCTAATGGAAAGTCCAAATGAAGTAACATACAAAGTCTGTTTCTGCAAAACGTACTGTTGCTTGTGTTTGTTTTTCTTGAGCTTTTCTTTGCACACATGCGTGATTCAAACGTGTACGAGGTCGTACCGCATTCATAAGGGTCCACGGCCTTTGCTAGTTGATCAAACAAACAGCTACTCCATTGATTAATTCATTGATTAATTCATGTCATTTATTCAATCTTTATCTGTGTCTCTGTCTGTCTGTCTGTCATCTCTCTCTCTCTCTCTCTCTCTCTCTCTCTCTCTCTCTCTCTCTCTCTTCTCTCTCTCTCCCGTTCTCGTCTCTAATCCACCTCCTTTTTCTCCTCCTCCTCAGCCTCTTTCGCTTTCTCCTCCTCCTTCTTCTCCTCCATTTGACCCCGTTTTCCCTGTCCATCTCGCCCTCCCTCCCCAAACCCCACGTGCACGAGCTCCAGGCATGTGCCTCTACAGTCTCCAGATCCAGGACTGCCATGATGGTAGAGCACTACTGACGTACAATAGATGGCTGATGCAGACCATGCACAGCTGCTGCCATCACTGGTCCTTGCCCTGGGGTAGGGGTAGGCACTTGCAAGAGGGCGGAATGAAGTGCAGAGGACATACACTGGTGTGCAAGAGTCTGGCCAGTGGAAACCCGAACTAGATTGCTATCTAATGATCTTGCCCTGTGAGAATTCGACAGTTTATGAAATAACAGAATTCTGACCCATGTGTGTGTGTGGGGGGGGGGGGGGGGGGGGGGGGGGGGGGGGGGGGTGAAGGGTGGCTGGGGTGGGTGGAGAGACGGACAGCTTTACTCGTGCAGCCAAGCCCTAGGAATGTGTCATAGTGTCAAACACGTTAGGGCCCTGCACTGTCTTTAGATCAGCTTCGTCATCTCACACTCTCTGCGCCAGTTCAGACATGTTCTAACCGTTTCAGGCAGTAGATCTGATAAGACTATGATTGCGCATGTGCCGAAGTGCACATGAAACGTATCAAAGGAGGAAAGAGAAGGAATCAAAATGGAAGATGATCACTAAGAGAAATTTAAACGAAAACGAAACGAAAGAGACAACAAAGCAAAAACAAACAAACAAAAAAGAAAAACAAAAACAAACAAACCAAAAAAAACAACAACACGTACAGTGTTGGCAGGCATAAAAGTCATCACAAGAATCCAGATAATTTAAACAGGGAGACTGAGGCCAGTAACTGTCCGTTACGCCTGATAGTGATCATTACGTAAAGGGGTCAAATAGGTGGTCTTCTGACTTCCTCGTTTCTGGGAATGGATTTTTCTAAATACCTTCAGAAGAAAGAGAACAGCAGACAAATCAAATGTTAGAGGCACATTTTATGATCAGCCTAACACAGCAGAAGGAAGACGAAGAAGAATCATACAAAAGCAGAGGCAGAAGGACAACGTCAGGGTGTGGACAGACCTATCCTTTGTGAGCTGTGAGAGAACCAAAGAGAACAGCCGCATTTGGAGGATATCGTCTGGAACTCAAAACTGGTGCTTCATCAGTCGCTATCTAGAGTTATGATTCCAAGAAGGCATGAAGAGGCGAGGCAAGGCAAATGCCACCACAGTTGTAGCCTTTACATATTTGACTACTTACCACAATACAATTCCCCACTCAAGCCAAGAGATATGCAGCACAAATAGGACAGGTGTGTTATCTCCTGTGCGTGCTCTTTGACAGCTACAAGATCACATCCACAGAGAACACAGACCCTTCCACCGCTTTCACCACTAGCTGTATTCACTTATGACCCCACCCGCACCCCCTGCTTCGCCCTGCCCTCAGCTAACCCATCACTACCCCTGCTATCCATTATCCCCGCCATTTTTGCCTACCCCATTCCTCTCATTCTCTCCATCTCTCCTGTTCCCCACCCTCCAACTTTTCTCCTTCCCCCTCCCCGTCTACCCCCTCCCTCTTGTCATCTATCCCTTCTCCTGCTGCCCTTCTAAACTCTGTTTACTGTGATGGTAAGGCACACTCCAATCATTGCTTCCTCTTGTTTGGGGCCATTGATGTACGACTGGCACGTGCGGGGATAGAGAGAGGTAGCGGAGATAACCTGTGTCCACAGACAGCCCTGCAGACCCCCTAAACATTGTGCTCTGCCTTTACGTTTTACCAACAACCTTTTGTTTTCTGTTTTGTTTTGTTTCCATTGCTTATTACTCTCTGTACTATCCCTGTGACTATGTGAGTATTTTACTGTACATTAATGTTTTTTATGAGTTGGTACTGTCATTTCTAATAATACAGTTTCTACCATTATCTGTGTGTGTGTGTGTGTGTGTGTGTGTGTGTGTGTGTGTGTGTGTGTGTGTGTGTGTGGGGGTGTGTGTGTGTCTATCTGTCTATCTACCTATGTGTTTGCATGTATCCATATGTACATGTTTCTACCCAAGGTTTTTGAAGCTTTAAAGAGAGAAGGAAAATCAAAGATAATCATACATTTGAACAAAGAGACGCTCTTAAATCACTCCAGCTCCTCCCAGTGTCCCATAGTGTAGCGTCCCGTAATGCTGACAAGTCAGAGGTTTCCATGATAACTGATCCTTACCAAGATGATGATAAAGTTTCAGATGAACTTCATAATTCCCAGGAATATAACATTTTCCCACTTACACTTGGTACCTGTTCCTAGCTGGGTTGATCAGCCGAAGGTGCAGTTTAACCCAGAGCAAAATGTGTGGGAAGAGGCTAGGCGTTCGGAAGCACTTGTTATAAGCATCCCACAATATCCATTTCTCCACCCTCAACTCTCTGTATTGACAAATGCTTGGTTGAATAAAGGCCACATCAAAAGATGGGTTGTCAAATGCATGTGCTTCCCCAAATTGGTAGCAAACATGCACGCACGCACGCAACGCACGCACGCACGCACGCACGCACGCACGCACGCACGCACACACACACACCACACACACACACACATACACACATACCCCATTTACACCGTATATACTCCAAAGTACATTCAATGTAACTGGCCTATTCTCATCCACTATGACATCATCCCAATGCGCTTCCTACCCTATCTCCACTGTTTCTCCCTCCTTCCCCCAATCCCATCCTACTCACACCACCCTCTGCACTCTCTCTCTCGCTCTCTCTTGCATTTTATACCTGCTTTTAATTTCCCTCCTCCTCTTTTCCACTTGACCCCATTTTCTCTGTCAATGTCCCAAGATCTCCTCAAACAACGTGTGCCCTGGCCACTGTCACGTGCCAGTACCTCCTCCAAAGCTGGTTCACCATGATGGCAGGGCACCATTGACCTAGCAAGGCTGGTTGATGCAGGGGCCGCACGACTGCCGCCATCACTGGTTCCTTGCCTGGGGCAAGGGACGGCAACTGGGGAGGGAAGGAGGGAAGTGGAGAGGAGTTGAACTTATGTGCAGAGTTAGGCCTCTGGTCACTCAAACTAGGTAGAATGTTTTATCTAATCATCTTGCCCTGTGTGTGTGTGTGTGTGTGTGTGTGTGTGTGTGTGTGTGTGTTTATTTTGTGTGTATGTGTGTGTATTTATGTGTGAGTAGAAAAGAAGACACACCTTTCTCGCATTCATCATGACAAAACTCAACATAATCTGGAGGAGCAAATCTAGCAATTTTCCAATTAAGCTGAACCTTTACAAATCCTTGGTGGTCTCCATTGTCGTTTATGGACGCAAAGGCTGGACACTTACGCCTGGTCTGGAGAGACGATTCAGGCATTTGAACACGAGTGCTTTAGGAAACTTCTGCGCATCCTTTACAGGTCACAAACTATGCCAGGCAGCGAGTCACCAAATATGCAGCAAGAACCACTGCTTGTAACACTCAAACACTGGAACCTTGTGGCATGGTCATGTGCTGTGCCATGATTCTTAGCCCTGGTTGGATGACATCAGCGAATGGATAGAACACAGCTTGGCTGACCATTTGCATATGACTGTGCACGTGAGTGATGGCGCCTTCTCGTTGCAAGGACATCTGTTATATCATTCAAACAGATGTCTCTACTGCCCGTGGGACAACAACGAGACGACGACGACGACGACGACGACGACGACGACGACGACGATGATGATGATGATGGTGAACTTTGACTTACGGTTTCCAGTGAATAATGGACAGAGGGATCGATGACACAAAAGTCGTCTGACTTTATGTTTCTCTGAACGTTTCTAAAAATCAGCATGAGAAAGAGAAGAACAGACAGATCAACATGCCTGGTACAACAGCAGCAGAATGAAGAAAAAACAGGAATAGCAGGAAGAGTTTGGACAAGCCTGTCCCGTGTTAGCTCTCACTGGCCGTAAAAAAACAGTAACAGACGAAGGTTATTGTGTGGAAATCATCAACAGCGCCTCAACAATCTTCAACTAGAGATACAAGATCAACGAGGCAAGGCAAGGCAAGATAATATAAGGCTATCATCATCACCGTTTCTAGCCTTTACTTTTTTGGCAACTTACAACAAACACAATGTCCAACATCAGTCAAGCTGACATGCAGCCATAGACATCCAGTTTATATGGGACAGCTGAGCGAGGTCTCTGACAGCAGCGGCAATACATCCAGAGACACAGACTCTGCTTCTCACTTCATCACAGGGTGTTTTCAGCTGCAAAGCTCCTTTTACTACCGCTCCAACCTGACCTCGTCCACTCTACCACTATCTCCCTGTATTAGGCATCCACCCATTTCCCCAGTATGATCCTTCAATTCCCTCTTGGCTCCCCATCTCCGTCCACTGCACCCTACCCTTTCTCTGGCTGGCCTCCAAACCGCATTTATCCTGATGGCATGGCATGCACCAACAGTCATCGCTTCCTTTTGCCTGGGGCCGTTCATGTACGATTGGTACGGGGCGGGGATGGGGAGCGGGGAACAGAGGGATGTAGCGGAGATAAACAGATGTTCGCAGAAAGCCCCGCAGGCCCCTAAACATTGTGATCTGTTTTTCCGTACTGCAGAATGCCTGACTTTTGTCTGTTTTGGTTTGTTTCCTTTCCTGCTTCCTGTCTCTGCTTAGCCTTAGGTTGTGTTTGTATTTTATATAAGATTACTGCCGTTTCATATTCGATCTGTTTCACTTCATGATTTCCTTTGCTGTCATTTTATCCGTTACAGTTCTGCCATGTATACATTTTTTCATAACCATTCAGGTGTACATAGAACATTCAGGTTTTTGAAATGTTCTGAAATGGTTCTGTGCATGAATGACCAATGAACGATGTTTGCCATTTGATCAGAGTCAAGAAGGTATCGGTAGTGGTATCATCTGTTCACACACATTCAAAATGGACTTGTGGTAATAATAGGAACATCCCAGTGGAAAAAAATCTAATGAATCATAGACTGAATTTTGCAAGTAATCGTCATGGTTTTCATTTGATGCTATGAATCTGCATGGCTTATGGAGCAGCAGCATGTTTTCTCTCTCTCTCTCTCTCTCTCCTCTCTCTCTCTCTCTCTCTCTCTCTCTCTCTCTCTCTCTCTCTCTCTCTCTCTCCTTCTCTCTCCTCTCTCTCTCTCCTCTCTCTCTCATCTCGTGTCTCTCACTCTCTCTTCTCTCTCTCTGTGCGTATGTGGACATGATAACTGAGAACAGTTGTTTATACTATATCCCAAGCTTACATGCTGCTGATTTGCTAGTTGTTACGGTGAAATTCAGATTCCATTATTGAAAACACTCCAGCGGATTAGAATGCTACTTAGGACAATATGACAGGAAACTGGTTCAAATCTCTGTTGTCTATTCAGACATGGAAAGGGCAGACTATAGTTACAAATTTAAACTTCCAACAGAAAATTTACAAATTAATTTTAGTCTTCATAAAATGATTCCCAATGGCGATTCAACTCCAAAACATTCATAAAACACATACCTCTCGAATAAAGCAAAAGCTCAGTTTTGTGGTACATAAAAATTGCAAGAATATGGTGTAGCACGGCTAGTCAAAATGCAAATATACAGATGATTCGAGAGACCCACGGTGATGTATAGTCAATCGAAAATGCACGGACATTCTTGACATAATTTGAGAACCTTCAAAAACTTCAGGACTTTGCAGAAGGTTCTGGACTCTCAAAGAAGTAATGGAAATGTAAGTTCGTCTGGAGATAATCATGTAGTGAATCAATGGAACAATATTCTTTAAAACGTCTCAGCAAAACTCGAATACTTGGCTCTGACACCCCATGATGTAATGAAACTCATCTATTTGTAGCAGTGACCAATATCTACGATTTACAAGAGACAAGTGCAAAAGAGACTGCCAAAATACTGTGGAATAAAGATACCCCCAAACAGCTATTACTGTCAGACTGTAATCATATTATGTGATTGGAAAGGAAAACACAACAACGACGACAACACAGCAGCAGCAGTAGCAGCAGCAACAGATACAACAAGCTGAAGAAATATGGAATGAGTGTGCAACAACTGGGACAGGAACTGTTCGATTATTGCATTCCCTGCCCATAAGATAGCTGAAAGTTCTGTTGCTTTTTTCCCAACAACACTCTCTATTATATGTTGAGGAGCTCAGCGTGCAATCCAATAATTCAACAAGCTCTTGGCCTGAATCTCTATGAGACCATAATCATTTGGATTAAACATCCTGGATTTCATGAAAAACAAATCGTGAATTTTTCGGAAGCACTGCAAACATCGGGTTTAGGTTGTTTGCAACCTACCTTCAACACCTCTCCTCCTCCACCCCTCTCAACAAATTTGTATCCACCTAATCCTCTCTCTATG
>CM031603.1:63849448-63856948 GCA_018398815.1 Conus ventricosus
ATGTACTGGTTAGTAATACGACCATAACAACCCGGCCGATTCACAAGAAACTTAAAAACAAGCGAGATCCAGGCCGCAACACCACACACATCTCGCTCGAGAATTGAACGTCAATGCAGAAAACTGTGCTCTAATGAGGGGACGTGGTGTCATATTTCATTTCTATCTGTCTGTCTGTCTCTCTGCCTGCCTGCCTGCGTGTCTCTCTGTCTGCCTGTATACCTGCCTGCCTGGCTCTCTGTCTCTGTATCTATCTGTATCTCGCTCTCTGTCTCTCTCTCTCTGTCTCTGTCTGTCTGTCTGTCTGTCTGTCTGTCTCTCACTCACTCACTCACTCACTCACTCACTCACTCACTCACTCACTCACTCACTCTCTCTCTCTCTCTCTCTCTCTCTCTCTCCTCTCTCTCTCTCTCTCTCTCTCTCTCTCTCTCTCTCTCTCTCTCTGCGTATGTGTGTGTGTTTGTATGAGAGAGGCAGAAACAGACGGACAGGCACACGGACAGATCGGCAGAGATAGACAGACAGACAGGCAGGCAGACAGAGAGACAGAGAAGAAGAAGAAGAAGAAGAAAGAAGAGAAGAAGGAAGAAGAAGAAGAAGAAGAAGAGAGAGAGAGAGAGAGGGGGGGGGGGGGGGGAGCCGTGCATTGAGCTGTGTGGAGAAGGCCTTTGCGTTCAGGTTTAGTTTCATATTTCTTTACATGAATCCCGAAAGGTTAGCAAATGCACAGCGCATAAACATTACGTATAGCGTTGACAGCTGCCTCAGGGTTATATTGAGCAATTGATTTGCGTTTCATACACAGAACGCAAATAGGTATTGCTTCCCTCTGTGCATGCAAACTGTTGTACAACGTAAACATTAGGCGGCTTTCAACATTATACTTCACACATGTATGTTGTAATCCAGAAGCAAAAATACGGCATCGAGAACACACTCTCTCTCTCTCTCTCTCTCTCTCTCTCTCTCTTCTCTCTCTCTCTCTCTCTCTCTCTCTCTTGTCTGTCTGTCTGTCTGTCTGTCTGTCTGTCTGTCTGTCTGTCTGTCTCTCTCTCTCTCTCTCTCTCTCTCTCTGGAATAAACAAATAGCTCACATAACGTATGTGTTCGTAATCAGATTATTCACAGAGAGAGAGAGAGAGAGAAAGAGGAGAGAGAGAGAGAGAGAGAGAGAGAGAGAGAGAGAGAGAGAGAGAAAGAGAGAGAGAGACAGAGAGAGAGAGACAGAGAGAGAGAGGACAGAGAGACAGAGAGAGTTCATTGAAACGGCGAGTCAGTTTACAGGAACTGAAATGTGTAACTCCAGGTTTCATCCATGACGAAAGTCCAGGTAAAAGTGACATTTGCCAACAACAGAACACAATTACTATCAATGCGTGTGTGGTCGTGAATGTTTATACCTTTCTCGTTGTTTATTTCTCATTGCTGCTCAGGAGAAACTGGCTGTGGTTCTCCTGAGCAGGCGACTGGAAAAGACAAGTACAGAGACTGGAGTACAGACCCAGAGGCAGAAAGACATACAATATAAAAACGATGTATAATGAACAAAAATCTGTCAACTGTCATCGAGATAATTCTCCGCGGAAGGAGACCATAAATCATGATCTGTATCAGCCGAGACATCAAGAGCATGGGTGCAGGATTTACTGTGTGGAGTGAATGACTGGGACTGCAAAGCAGAGCCCCCTGAATGGTGAAACCATCCAGGGATCAGACACTGTAAATCAGGCTGGAGACAGCAAACAGTAAATAAGGAATAAGTAGGCTAACGCTGGCTCCCTTGATGAGCTAATTCACCACCCATTACTCCAAACGATTCCGCGCTTACGACGCCCAAACCGTCTAACAGAAAAGCCAACACAGAGCACACAGAATAACCAAAGAGACAGGCCCCAGAAAGATGGTCCTGGCTTTTTCACACACCCTTTACCCTGGTACACAGCGCCAACAACTGTAAAAAACAAACATATGCAAACTCAGAGAAACATCACCTCACCTGTGTTTGTTTCTGTTCATCTGTGTGTTTGTTTGACCATATTCTAGACCCCAAAGTCCGTGCAAGGTTTGAATAAACGTTGATTTTGTACACTTCTCGGCAACATTTTTACCTTTTCGAATGTGTGTGTGTGTGTGTGTGTGTGTGTGTGTGTGTGTGTGTGTGTGTGTGTGTGTTGTGTGTGTGTGTGTGTACGTGCGTGCGCGTGTGCGTACGTGCGTTCGCCCGTGTCCGTGTGCGTGCGTGCGTTCGCCCGTGTCCGTGTGCGTGCGCGCGTTGGTGTGGTGTGTGTGTGTGTGTGTGTGTGTGTGGTGTGTGTAAGCGTGTTTATTTCAAGGGCGGGGAGCAGAAGCGTTGGAATAAGAGAGGGTAGAGAGGACAGGAGCAGGGGAGGTGGGGCACGTGCACACGTGAGTGTATCTCTCTGGTTGCTTTCACAATCACTGCAGTTTTCTTGCAAAGAGGTGATGCGTTCACTGTTGGGTGTACAACATATCAGGCTGATGCGGCAACCTTATTGATATTTATGCTTCGCTACATCTGTTAAGCTTTGGGTTACATTTGAAATACTTTGAAACTAAAGCTTCCAAGCAGATGTCTTCTCAACAACGCAACACAGTACACTGCACACACACACACACACACAAACACACACACACGCACGCACGCACGCACGCACGCACGCACGCACGCACGCACGCACGCACAGCACCACGACACACCACACACACACACACCACGTAACACTAACACACACACACGCAACACACACACACACACACACACACACCACACAACACACACACACACACACGCGTAACACACTAACACTAAAGCTTGCACACCCACACACACACACACACACACACACACACACACACCAACGTCAAACCAGCAAGAAAAACGGCGGCTTACTATAAATAAGCAGCCATTCTGTTGTACAGTAGGTGCACGTGCGAATCGTGAAATCCATATAGGTGAAAAACGGGGGGTTCTGGTTACCGCAATCACCCAGGAAGTCAGTTGAGAATCCCGGGTTTGGGTTCGAACCTCATACGAGGCAAATGTCTTAAACCTCCCTTTCCACTTGGCCTGAAATGGTTGTGTTAGTGCTGGTCTTTCGGATGTCACAATAAAGCCAGGTCCTTGGCACTGCAGGTGTTAAAAAAGATGGATAGGGGGGTGGGGGTGGTAGGGGAAGGGGAAGGGGGGCAGTGAAATGTTACAAATTTCCCATGCATAGTGCACAGTCCAATGGAAAGCAGCGCCTATTCTTCTCCATCCCCCGCGTCAAATTTCTGAGAAGTGAATCAGATACTTACCTACAGCTGGCTGGACGGAATGGGTTTTCAAGCCGAAAAACAACAACAACAACAATAACAGGACCGTCAGCGCCACTGCTGAATGTCCGAACTGTTCGTGTATGGGCCCTCGGATGCATTAAGGGCATGTAAAAGAACTAATGGCAACAAAAAAAGAGTTATCTCTGTCAACCGTCTGTAGAAAAATCCACTTAAGTAATTTTTGTTTAAATATGGGCACCGCCACACATTTTCAACTTGCTGATTTTAAAGACGCTTCTGAGAGTTTGCACACACACAACACACACACACACACACACACAACACACACAACACACGCACACGTATGCGCGCGCACGCATGCTCGCACGCACGCACGCACGCACGCACGCACACACACACAACACAACCGAAGTAAGGCAACACCACAAACAGACAAGCGTTCAGTCAGTCTCAGGTGCGAACAAAGAATGTACACATACACACACACACACATTATTTTGTTTTCGCCAGCGCCTGTCCGTGCACCGGAGGAGCTGCGCGTGTGTGTGCACGTGCGGCACGCGCTCTGCGATTACCCTCCACTCGGAGACTAAAGTAACCGACGCTGGTACCGCTAACAAGCTTGAGTGATCCATCGGAAACTCTGACCCGGAAGGCAATTGCACGATCCACCGCCAACGAGTTTGAGACTGCAAGTCAGGCAGCTTGAAAGTAATCGACCCCACACGCCCTCAGCTATTTTTACTGGTAGTTCTTACTGGGCGTGGCGGACAGCCCAGCAGCAACAGCAGCAGCAGCAAGCAGCAGCAGCAGCAAGCAGCTGTTGCCTTAGGTTTGTGGTGATTGCGAAACAGCGATTAGCTAGCCATCGTTAGGAACTTAACGAACGAACACGGATCGTTTGTCGCCCTCCCGTCTCTCTGCCGTCTACCTTCACATCTCTCCATCTATCCCCCTGCCCCACATGCCACTCCCTCCCTGCCCTCTGCGCTTCTTCTTCCCACCTCTGGGAGAAACCTGTAAATAGATCCACGCAATTTGGGAGGCTACAATTAGGCTCCGAAAAAGTGCCAGCGTTCGAGCCCGTGTCCTAGAACAAGGTGAAAGTATTGTTGACCAAGGGCAGCTGTTGGGCTGGAAGGGTGTGAATGCTCGTCACTTCCTCCACCAATCAGCCGGCGTTTACTATTAATAGCACGTTGGGAGGGAGGGGGGGGGGAGGGGGGGCTGGGATTAGGGGTGGACGTTTAAAGCAGTACAGACTTGGAAAACGTTTCTTTTGCTGACCACTGGTGCTTGCAGATGCGATTGGCCTTTCTTTGTTTTATGATTGATTCATAGAGAAAAGAGTCCGAAGCACAATTATGACGGTATGTAAAACGTCAATCCAAATTACGAAACGCGTCACATGTAATTTTCACATAGGCCTACGTTCATCGTGACATTTAGAGAAAGAAAGGGGGGGGGGGGGGGGGGGGGGGAGCAAAAAAAAGAAAAAAAAAGAAGTATATTTCAGAATCATATTTCACTAAGGCACCAGTTTCGCAGACAATAAATATGTCAACAGAAAAGAAAAACAGTTAAGTGCATGCGTTTTTTAAAATTTATTTTACATTTATCATCTGTTAGTTTAACGCATGCTAACCACTTTTTTTCCGGCAGCATAATTCATTCATACATGTTACTCCATTTTTGTATATGTAGTTCAGCTCTCTCGGATGCAGGATTTGATCAAGTTTAGTTAATAATTGATTCTATATTCATACGTGAAATAATTTCCTGTGAGAATGATAAATACTATCATCTTCTTGTTTGTTTCCTCATCAGTGGTACAACGAAGGGCAATCTTTTACAATGTAAACAGTTAATTCTCAGAATGTTTTCAAGTTTTTCCCAGAAAGTGTATGTACATTCCCATTCCCACAAAAACGAACTGATTGAGTGTTTGTCTCACTGTTACAGAAATTACACTTTTCACTATTAATAGACTGCTTTTTTCACAACGCATTGTTTATGATAAGAGGATTCTATGACATACTTTAAAATCGATTCGGTTTTGTTTCTTAAAATCGTGTCTGGTAACTCAATAAATATATTACGACGCTGTTCCCGTTTGACGAAGGCACTAATGTTAAAGACTTCAAGACATTGTAATATCGTAATGAGTACGTGTTCCGATAGTAATACTAAAATTTGGCACTAACTTGGAAAACTTTAGGGATTCCATTATAAAATCGTAATGAATAGGTGTTACGTTAGTAACATTACAATTTTCTATAATGCTAAATTTCTGTCTGTACTGATGGTACTATCTGATTCTATTTTCGTTTCTTTGCATAGGTTTTGACGGATTGTTCGTAGCTCACATGAATAACACAGCTGCCCGCCAAACTAGATTGTCTGACGGTATATGGTGGCTTGTTAAATTTATATCGTCGTCGCTGCACGGTTTATTTGAACTTTTTGCAGAATGTTATCTCAGTAGCTAGATTTTATTTTCAACTTTTGTTTTTTAAGTCAGCATGTTTGTAGAACATCTAATATGCACAAAAAAAAATGTTCTCAAAATTGATCTGATTTGCTTTCTGCAAATCTCTCGGGTTCTCATACATCGCAGACGTCGATTTCGGAAAAAGGTCGTAGTACTGCTTTTCATTTGCGATTTCAGCGTGTACGATTTATTTATGGAGGCGATTTTTTAATAGAGTGGATAAAACATCAAATATAATAAGCCTGCACTTGTTTTCGTCCACTACGAATTTGTTCAACCTAACACATATACGTGTGTATGCATACATAGCTTAAGGTTGGGTATACCCATTCCCCTCCTCCAAACATTTCGTACCGAGCATTTTCTTAACATTTTATCATTTAGATCATTTTCAACAAACTTGAAATATATGTTCTGTAAAACAGAACGAAGCAGTGGGAAGGAGGATTCAAAATCACATTGACCTTAATAGCAGTGATGTCTGAGCCAGGGCTATTCTACCTACTGTCATAATTTTTGACCATATTGACCATATATATCTACCTTCTGAGAATGTGTCTATCAAGCCAATTCTTATCACATTTGACTGGCTGGTCGTAAACCCCATCCCCAGGACTTTAAAGATTGACTATACTTTCTTTTTTCTCCACAGCAGGTGAGTATGTTTTCCTTGAATTTTTCTTGATTGCTAACCACAGCTCAGGTAAGTCCAGAGATATGCTCAGAGTCAGTGTGAAGGTGGGGTTGTCTGCAAAATAATCTGTCCGCCAGATATTCGCTCAGAGTCAGTGTAAAGGTGCTGTTGTCTGCAAAGTAATCTATCTTCAATTCTGTAGTTCCTGTTTGTATGCCTTTAAGATCTTGGATGAAGTAAGTGAACGAAAGGAAGTGTCCATTCATGGCTAAAACAAACACACAAACAATGAAACAAACAAATCAACACAAAACAAGAAGCAGAGACGACTTGCATTTTCAATCACATTCTCATTTTTATAGAATTTTCCCGAGTTCTTGAAAGTTCGGAAATAATGAACTTCACAGATGTCCACCGTTGTACAGCTTCCATTTGTTTGATTTACCGTTCTGAAGATATGCTAGTCTAGTGCCACTCCTTAAAATGAGTTTCTACGGAAGAAGTTCAAACATAAAAATAGTTTTATTAAAAACATAAATGAACGAAATCGTCTCTCTCTCTCTCTCTCTCTCTCTCTCTCTCTCCTCTTCTCTCTCCTCTCTCTCTCTCTCTCTCTCTCTCTCTCTCTGTTTAATAGTTCCTCCAATTGTCGATTTTTTAAAAATCGTATTTGTTGTAGCTGTTACTCACGTAGTCAGTCAGTCACTCACTCACTCATACACTCACTAACTCACTCATCCACCCACTCAATCTCTATCTTTCTAACAATCTATCAATCCATCCATCCATCAATCAATCAATCAATCTCTATCTATCTATCTATCTATCTATCTATTTCTCTGTCTATCTGTCTGTCTGTCTGCCTGTCTGTCTCTCTGCCTGTCTGTCTTTCTGTTTGTTTCTGTCTGCACGTCCACATGTCTTTCTCTCTTTCTCTCTCACTCACGCTCTGTCTGTCTGTCTCTCTCTCTCTCATCTCTCTCTCTCTCTCTCCTCTCTCTCTCTCTCTCTCTCTCTCCATCAGTCTGTCTGCATATCGCTGTCTATCAATCTATATATCTATCTGCTTGTC
>CM031603.1:63861948-63871948 GCA_018398815.1 Conus ventricosus
TGGGGGGGGGTGGTGTGTGGGGGGGTGTGTTGTGTGGGGTGGGGGGGGGTGGTTGGGTTTGGGGGGGTTATATGATTTTTTCTTTGTTAATTTCGTTTGTTTCCATCCCTTGCTTGCTGTTACCCCCCACTTTCCACCGGATGTTTACCTTGCGGAGGTGAAAAAAGTGGAACATCATCCTTTTTTTTTACAGGGAAAACCAAGTGAGACTTTTTGGGCAAAAAAAAAAAAACTGTACCAGGTCCCCCTACATTGGGCTTTTTTTCAATGTCGAAACAAATTGCCGTTTCCCTGAATGGCGTGACTGGGCTCTCAAAACAGGACGTCTAACACTTCCCCCCAAAAGGGGGGAAAACCTTAGGTTGGAAACACAATGGGCAGTCCCGTCTTTAGCTTCCTTCCAACAACAACAGCACCGGGCCGTAAAAAACGGGAATCACAAAAATGCAAGGCAAGCATTGGTCCACTTTTTTCTTTTTTTCCTCACCGAAAAAGCAATGTGCAGAATTTTTTTGTTAAAATCGTGCAGCGGAATTTGTAGTCCCTTTTGGGAAACCCCCAATAAAAACACAGTTTTACGGGAACTTTTAGTGCATCTTTCCTTTTTTTCTCTCACCTGAAACCCCCTTTTTTTCCATTCTCAGTTGTTGGGCTGCCTCGGGGGGACTTATTACCAAACTGGGTGGCAGTAATGTTTACATTTTCCCTTGGTTACGGTTTAAGAATTTTTGAAAGTCTCGTAATGGGGCTTCGCAATGCGAAAAATTTTCATGAAAAAATTTTCGTTTGATCGCATGCTGAAACTGAATTTAATATGATTTAAAAGTGGATTTCTCACTGTTACCAGAATAAACGGGCACGATTTACGGTTAGGAGCAGCTTGTCATAAAAGACCGCTCTTCTGTCTTAAATAACCGTTTTTTTCTGGTGTGAAAACTCTATTTATTTAAAAAAAAAAACAACAACAACTGCATTTTAAAGTTTGATGTTTTGATATTTCTTCCCCGTTGTTGTAGGAAAGGAAAAATACCTAATAGTCTATAAGATGAAACGATTGTTTGATAAGATTAAACGATAACAAGCTGCTTTTTAAATGGTTCCAGAGAAAAAGCTCCCCCAGAATGAGGGCGACAAGTGATGCTTAAACATAATTTTTAGACGGAAATAAATGCATCCGCAATCTTATAAAAGGAATTCACCTCCTGTTTGGAGGGGCTCATATGGAACAATTTTTTGGGTTCCTTTGATAAAAACGGGGAACAAACCCCAAACTTTCGATTGACAGAAAATCTTGTCTTGGTTGAATTGGATGGAAAACAGATCTGAAGATGTTTTTTGACAAACATCGTTCTGGTTTATCATGATATTAACAATTAAAGGGGGAGGGAAAACATTTTTCTAAAAAAGTCAAAACAATGTTTATTTCAAAACAAAAAAAAACAACATGTTCCGACAATTTTAAAGAACTGGTTTCCTACTAAAAAAACACAAAAAAAAAACGGGAATTTAAAAGTACGGGGCCTGTCATGTTTCATCCCCAGAAGCAAATTTTCAAGGGTTTTGTTCGTAGAAAGCCCTGGCGACCTGCACCTGATTGAACACAGCGCAGGTTTCCCGCACAGGATTTCTCCTATTTTTGGGTTTGTTTGGCAGTTGAGGACATACTATCTGGGTCCTATTTCCCATCTTGGAGTGATCGTTTTGTCTTACGGCTTTCATGTTGTATCGACCCGTCATGTTGTATCTGACCCTGTCAGTTTTATTCACCAGAATGCAACTTACAGAGTCGTGTTCATCCCGCCCCATCGCTGACATATTAAAAGCTGTTCAAATTCTGTGACCCTTTTTGCCTGTCCCCCGTGGGGACTACGATTCGATTTCCTTTCTCTGTCCAGCCCGGGCCTTTTTGCCTCTGTCTTTTGGGGTCATGGAACAGTTTTGGGTTTGGGAAAGGGGGGTGCTTCCAGAGTTTGGCCCCTCTTATGGGTGGTTAGGACCCAAATCATTACTGACATGTGG
Source organism: Conus ventricosus (assembly GCA_018398815.1). Taxonomy (NCBI): domain Eukaryota; kingdom Metazoa; phylum Mollusca; class Gastropoda; order Neogastropoda; family Conidae; genus Conus; species Conus ventricosus. Next base: position 63,863,968 of record CM031603.1, read on the forward strand.
GGGCTCGGTCGCGTTGTCCTGCGTACATTGTACCGTTTCTTGAACCCAAAAAAGGGTCTCCTGAGCGCCCGGGGAATCGATTTGGGGACATGCAAATTTTCCTTTTTGGTTACCTGGACGACCTGACACGATTTTCAGACTGCCGGGCACAAGTTACAATTTTACGGCCTGTGTATGGGGGGGTTTTTGAGCGGTTGGGTGTGCCACGATGGACACAATAGAAAAAAAACCGGGAGAGCGTGGCAGCAAGATCCTCAGAAGAGAAGCCCCCTTCAAGCAAGCGTTCGGCCCCTTATCTCCTGACATCTAGGGGGGTTGGGCCACACCCCGGTTCTGATCCGGGTGTCCCTCTGCTGCCCCCTTTTTTTTTTTTTTTTTTTTTTTTTTACCATCTTGGGGGCGACCATGGCGGGATTTTTGAACCCATGACCCCTGGGCACTATTTTTCCCACTTAATGACTCGCGCTTTAACCACTGAGCCACAGGGACACCTGATATTTGTATGGAAATTAAGCCTTATGAAGTTCACTTTTGTTCCTCCTTGACCAGATCCAGCTTGAACACCTCTCTGCCGCTTCTGCCATTGCTTTCAGGGCTCTGGTTTTTTCCTTCCCTGCAACAGAGAGCTGTTTCATGAGGCTGTATGCAGACGTTCCTACAAACCCCCTAGCTCCAATTTCTGCAGTGATGACTTTGACCTGATAGCCTTCTCTCCTCAGGCTGTTTGCCAGATCAGCATACTTTTCAGTCTTGTAGATTTGAGCTGCCTCCATTCTGTTCTCATATGGCACCGTGAGCTCGATCATGATCAGCCGTTTGGTTGACTTAGAGTGGACTACTATGTCTGGTCTCATGCCACTCTTGCTGATGATCTCTGGGTGACTCTTCCATTCTGGGAGGTCTGCAGTGCACTCCCAGTCATCTGCCCCGTCCAGCAGACTCTGCCTGCATGTTTCGAGTGGCACTGTTGTTCTTGGCCATGATTTGCTGCCTCCTGCCGTGAAGAATGTTGCGTGTGCTTTGGAGTCCTGCTTTTCCCTTTTGTGGTGTTGGTACTAGCCCAGACTACTTGTACAATCTCTTTGAGCACTTGGTTGTGCCTCCATGTGTACCTTCCTTGAGCCAGGGCTACTTTACATGAGCTTAGAACATGCTCCACTGTTTGTTTTTCATGGCAGAGGGGGCATGCAAGATCGTCTTTTTTCCCCCACTTCACCAGGTTTGCATTTGAGGGCAGAAGGTCATATGCAGATCTGAGAATGAAGCTGATCCTGAGAGGGGCCATGTGCCAAATGTCATTCCAAGTGAGACTTCTTTGGAGTGCATTCTCCCATGTTGTCCATTGCCCTTGCTGGCTCTGCTGGACTGCTTTTTGGAGTCTTTTTTGGTCTTCTTCTTTTCTCATCTCCTGAAACATCATGTCTCCTTTGGCTTTTCCTTTGGCCTTTGACCACCATTCAGTTTTGGTCACTCCCAGTCCTTGTCTGTTGGTCTGTGTGTGTCCTGTTATTTCTCTGATCTTGAGACTTTCTTTCGCAGAATCCATCGTCTCTTGAACTCTCCATTTTCTGCCTGTCTTCAGCTGGGGATTGATTGCTTCTACCACCTTGTCTCCTGAGTCCTCCAGCATGCTTTGAAGTCTGATCTTGCCTGCTTTGTATTCCTCCAGGATGGATTTCAGTGGTAGTTTCAGCTTTGCTTGGCGACAGTACAGCGCGATGTCAGTCAGACAGGGTGGGACACCAAGCCATTTCCTTGTGAACTTGTTAATTTTGGCTTCCATTGCCTCCACTGTGCTGGTGCAGATGTCGTATATCATCAGAGGCCATAGGAGTTTTGGTATCAACATGAACTGCAGACACCAGACCTTGTATTTGCCAGGGAGCCCACACTGGTCAATGGTCTCCAAGCCTTCTTCCGCCATCTGCTTGGTTTCTTTTGCTCTTTGTGTGTCTTTCAGCGTATCATCATACCATCTTCCAAGGCTCTTGACTGGTTCTTCTGTGACTGTTGGAATGGCCTGGTTGGCAACACTGAAGACCTGTGTATGGGGTGGTTGGTGGAGCGGTATGGGAGTGATGCCACGAGTGGAGCACCTGAAATACTACAGACACAAAACAAAGCAAAAAAGCATTCCGCCCTTTTTAGAGCCTCTCTGCGGTGCGGATGCTGCAATGCAGTGATGGCCTCAAAGAGCAGCCGGCAATAATGCTGCAATCTTGAGTTCTGTCACATTTTGTCAGATCGACGAAGAAAGAGCTGAAATTTCGAGAGTGACGTGTCTGTCCCTCTGTCTCTGTCTGTGTGTCTGTCTGATTATCTTTCTGTCTGTCCACCTCTCGTTATCTCTATCTCTGTTTTTCTCTGTCTGTCTGTCTCCTCTCTCTCTCTCTCTCTCTCTCTCTCTCTCTCTCTCTCTCTCTCTCTCTCTCTCTCTCTCTCTCTCTCTCTCTCTCGCTCTCTCTCTCTCTCATGCGCACACACACACATACACACACAGTACAAACACACCAATAACGTACCTGCACCTGCACTCGCACTCATACATACACAAACGGTCAAGTCGCACCGAGTCAGTGTGTGACTGAGGACGAGTAGCCGGAAAGAGCGGTGTGGGGGTAATACAGCTGAACTGGACAGAAGATGAGACAGAAGCGCACGTGCGCGCGCACACACACATACACACACGCGCGCGCGCGCGCGTGCGCTGGCGCGCACGCATGCACGCAATCACACACACACCGTAATATAAATCACTAGTCGTAGTATCATGAACACGTTTTTATCGTACAGTTATACTGCACTACACAACCTTGATTTAAGTGGTTCTAGTATACAGGAAGCTCACTGCAACGTTTTGCAAAACTGATACAAATATACGGTGAATCAGGCACTAAAAGATCAATAAACACAGCCCACTTTATTGAACTTAAGTGGTTAACAAAGATATGACAATGATATGTTACGTACAGGTATATTTCCTCGTTAAAACTGATGGTACAGTGTTTTACACAAGTACTTACAAGGGATGTCACATCCTATCTCATGTATCTCCATTGTGTTTTTAGAGATAAGTGAAGTCAAGAACACTTTATAATCTCCAAAGAGAAATTAAGAGTTGCCATAAAAACATGTCTATGGATCGATATTTAACAAATCACAAATCACATTCACCCATCCACCCCCACCCATACACCCACCCACACCACACCCACACACACACCCACACACACACACACACACACACCCACCCACACACAACACACACACAGACACACACACACACACACACACACACACACACACACACACACACACACACAAACACACACACACACAAATATATATATATATATATATATATATATAATATATATATATATATATACATATATATATTCAATTATAAACAAAGCTTGCTCTTATGTCTTACATTGAAGAAATATCATATGATATACAAATAAGCTTTCTGAACCGGATTTTATCGAAAGTTCAGTTTTGAGTCAGGATTTGATGGAACTGGGAACGAAACTGCGTTTAGTTCTATTTGTTTTGAATTTTGGAATTCGGAATCTTCGTCCAGAGGGTAGAACATTGTAGTTGTTTTTTTTTTTAAGAACATGCGAACTGTCGGCTGCAGGGTTCAAAGATTTTTTGCGTGACATGACATTCATACATTTGATCTAACTATCGTTGTTGTTGTTGCTGTTATTGTTGTTGTTGTTAACTAATAATCTTTCCACATGTATTCACCACTCAGTTTAAAATGTATTTGTTTTTTCATACTAAGATTTCCAAACCAGCATGAAAAGCCAAAGGACAGCACTGATTCAACAAAACAACGATAAAACACCTTTATGATGTCCTTTTTAATAGCAAGAGACCGAAATTTCTGAAGACAGTATATTCTAGATTGGCTTTTTTTGTAGATAAATTGAGTATTTGCATTCAAATTTAGTTTAACATCTAAAATAGTACCCATATACTTAACCTCTTGACTTGTCGTGTCCTGTCCTGTCTTGTCTTGTCTTGTCTTGCCTAGCTGCAATTGTCACCGTCAACATAGGCATCGAAAACAGTAACAAACGACTTCTGTCAAAGAACTCAGGAGTGAGCGGCAGACTGAAATTGACAGTCTCTTACCTCTCCTCACTCCAAACCCATTCCTCCGCACGCACACACACACACACCACACACCACACACACACACACACACACACACACACACAACACACACACACACCACCGTCACACACACACACACACTCACCCTCTGTCTCCCCTCACCTCTCATCCTCCAACCATCCACCTTCTTCGAACCCCCCCCCCCCCCCCCCACCCCTCACCTCCCTCTTCCCAAGCCCTTCGCCACCGCTGCTCGCTTTCCGGGTCCGAGTTATTTCTGGCCGAAGAGAGTTGCGTGTCTTAGCGGATTTACAGGAACGGCGGTTTCATTGACTGTCCTTTCGTTTCTTGTACTCCCAGTTTCTTATAGAACAGGGAGTACTTTTACAATGGGAACGAAGAAATGCTGTCTGTGTGTCTGTCTGTCTATGTGTCTGTCTGTGTGTCTGTCCGTGGTCAAAATGTGTTCTACTCACTCCAGACAAAACTTCTGGGCCGATCGTTCTGAAAATGTGTACGTATGTTCATTGGTCACGGATGATGCCCGATGTTTTACTTTACCAGAATAGCCGTTACTAACGGCTATAACAGCCCAAACGGTTTTTCTTCTTTATGGAATATCTCAGAAAGTACTTGTGTTAAGATAAACTGGGAGTAGGTTTATGTGCTTTGCATCTTGTATGCTTTTACAACGCGACTCTCTCTCTCTCTCTCTCTCTCTCTCTCTCTCTCTCTCTCTCTCTCTCTCTCTCTCTCTCTCTTTCTCTCTCTCTTTCTCTCTTTCTCTCTGCATTTCGTTATCTCTTTTCCTTTTCTTTCCTAATCGCTCGCCATCTCATTTCTATTTGTATGTTTGTCTGTCTGCTGTTTGTGTGTTTGTCTGCCCGTCCGTCTGTCCGTCCATCTGTTCTGTCTGTCCGTTTTGTCTGTCTGTCTGTCTCTTTCTCTCTCTCTTCTCTCTCTCTCTCTCTCTCTCTCTCTCTCTCTCTCCTCTCTCTCTCTCTCTCTCTCTCTCTCTTCTCGTGTTCTGAGGACACTGTATTGAATTCATATGGGAAAAAAACTACTTAACATGTGTACTGTATTTGGTTTATATATTTATAATGGTGTATGTATTGGTGACCTTGAAGGTCGTTACACGTTTATTTCGGACTCGGGAAGTAGTGTTAATGACTACTTTCTATCATCTGGGAACTTGTTCAATTTCTTGAATGACCGTGTAACATTTAGAGTTCTTGAAAGAATCGAATCCGATCACTTACCCTTCTATTATCTATTCAAAGGCAAACAGAAAAAGAATGTATTAACAGAAAACCAAGCATAGACAGAGCTCAATTTATGACAAAATATTATTGGAAAGAGATGTATGCGGAACGATTTACTATGTCTATGAGCTCATATCATGTGCAGCAGAAACTAGATATGGCAGAAGCTTTTATATATAGAGATGTAAATAAATCCCTTGACATGTTCAATCAGATTGTTAAAGAACAAGCTGTTGATATGAAGAGAAACGTCTTGCTAGGTAAAAAGGTCAAAGAGAAGGAATGGTTCGATCAAGAATGTACACGGGCAAGACGTGGAGTACGAAGACTGCTGAGAAGGTTTAGAACAACATTGGATATTAATATTAGAAGCCAGCTTTGCATTGCAAGACGTGAGTATAAGAACTTAAATATAAGAAAACAGAAAGATCATAACGAATCGTTAGTAAATGAATTGGTAAACTCTGTAAAATGTCAAAAGAACTTCTGGGACACAATGCACAAGATCTCGAAAAGAAAATCCCAGCCTTTAAATGATATATGTATGAATGAATGGTATGATCATTTTAAAAGTGTTTTGGAAAAAGACGAAGAAGTGATAATTGATATCAACCACGTTGAAGACAATGAAGACAATGTACTGGACAGGCCAATTTCGAGAGCAGAAGTTTTACTTGCCATTAGAAAGCTAAAGAATGGTAAGTCAGCTGGTCCAGATGGACTTATAAGTGAGTTCTTCAAAAATTCCGGGGAATCAGTTGTTAATTTCCTAGTCTCACTATTTAACTATTTATTTGAGAAAGGAATTTTTCCGAAAAATTGGACAGAATCCGTAATCATTCCTTTATATAAGAAAGGTCATGTCAATGACGTTAATAATTATCGAGGTATTTCCTTATGTGACATTAGTAGCAAATTATACAGTTCAATTGTTAATAGTAGATTACAAGAATGGATTACACAGAATGATGTTACAGGTGAGTACCAAGCCGGATTTAAAAAGGGATATTCGACAATCGATCATATTTTTACTTTGCTTGCTGCTATCCAAAAACAATTCGCCTATAATAGAAAGTTATATGTTGCTTTTGTGGATTTTGAAAAGGCATTCGATTCTATATCTAGAAGGTTATTGTGGCCAGTTCTGATTAAAAACGGAATTAAGGGTAAGTTGTATCGTTGTGTTAAAAGTATGTATAACGAAGTAAAGGCAAGAGTAAGGTCTGGGGCAACACTGTCTGATGCGTTGAACTGTACACGAGGGGTCAAGCAGGGTGATGTCTGTAGTCCTGTTTTGTTTTCACTTTTTATAAATGAACTGGCTTTGGAATAATTGAGAAAGGTCTTCATGGAGTTACGTTTGATCTCATAGAATTATTTATCCTACTTTTTGCTGATGGACATTATTCTATTGTCTATAACAGTAGTGGGTTTACAGAGACAGTTAAATAATTTATATAATGCTGCGAGTAAATTAGAACTGAAAGTAAATATGAAGAAAACTAATATTATTATTTTTCGTAAGGGAGGGTATTTGTCGGCAAACTAGAAATGGACGTATGGAAATGAGAGAATACAAGTAGTAAATACATATAGTATCTTGGAATCTATTTCTCAACAAGACCCAGTTTTAGTTTTGCTTGCCAAAGTATAGCTAATAAAGGGAAGAAAGCGGTTTTTCTCTTGCTAAATGTCTTATATAAATTAGATTGCAATGCTTTCAGTATCTTTAGTAAACTATTTCACTCTCAGATTCAGCCATTGCTACAGTATGGTGCGGAAATATGGGCTTTTGAAAAAACGACAGAAATAGAAAAAGTACATTTGTTTGCATTGAAACGCTTTCTTAATGTCGATAGTCGAACACCAAAAGATCTTTTTTATGGTGAACTAGGCAGATATCCAATTTACCTCAATTCATACATGAAATGTATTAAGTATTGGCTGAAACTGACCAGAATGAATGAAGATAGACTACCGTTTAAGGCATACAAAATGTTATTAAATTTAGATTCTCATGGAAAGAGGACTTGGGTTACAAATGTTCGTCATTGTTTAAATTCTTATGGATTTGCGTATGCCTGGACAACCAGGGTGCCCAAAATATATCAGGTTTTTTAACATCTTTTAGGCAAAGAATTATTGATTGTAGATGGCAGGACTGGCATGATCACATATATACTAGTGACAGATTTGCACAGTACAGGTTGTTTAAAACTACTCATTTGAGAGAACTGTATATTGAGCTAAAAATGAATAGATATATAAAAAGTGAATTGACCAAGTTTCGATTTGGTGTATCTCGTATTGCATGCCATTGCTTTAGATACAGCGTCAGAAATGAAAATATGCTTACATGCCATGCGTCTATGCAACACTGGAAAAGAAGATGAATTGCACTTTTTATTTAGCTGCCCTGCCCTGAATGATCTTAGAGAAAAATTTATACAACTGAAATACTATAAGGCTCCATGCAATTTCAGGTTAACTTTACTTATGTCGTCACAGAATGAGACTACAATGAAAAATTTAGCAATGTATATTTATCTGGCGCAAAAAAGGTTGAAAATCGTTACTTCATAGAATGTTAG
>CM031603.1:63881948-63884448 GCA_018398815.1 Conus ventricosus
CGCAAAGTTTTGAGACCACACTACGTATGATTTGAAGCTGATGGATAAATGAATTAACAAAAAAGATGAAACAATTGAAGAAGAGGGTCTCGTGGCTACGACTCAGCGGATGTCTGACCTACGCATTAGCCCAAACCGCTGGTCAGACCTTGAGTGCCTACCTACCATTTAAGAACAACACAGTCATAAATGGCCAATTCTCTGGCCATAAATGACTATTCAGTTCAGAAAAGAAACACAGAGGTGTTAAGATATTTGGTGTTAGGATATCACAATACCAAAGAGTTGTGGCAAAGGGAAGACCTCCACAGCCAATAAAATGGAACAAATGTTTTGATAAGCTTAAACTCCTAAGAGATCAACTTTGAAGTGGTTCCAGATGAGAAAGTTCCTCAGATGAAGGCGACAAATGGTGCTCAAAACGGGAACTACTGGACAAAAATAAATGCTACCTCTGTAACCTTTCATACAGTTTGGAAGTGTCAGGTATAACTACGGAACAATACTGAACTGAAAATCTGTTAGAAGAAAAATTATGTTATTTCATTTTTTTTTTTTTTTTTGCTGTCCCATTTTCTGCCCCCCCCCCCCCCCCCCCCCCCCCCCTCTCCCGGACCCTCACTACCAATAGTACTCCACCTAAGCCACACATTTCGACTCCCCATCAATCCACTGCCTGGCCCAACCCGCCACACCCTGACACCGGCAATCCACTGGTAGCAACGTCAAGTCGTCATGACGCAACCCACCAGAGGAGACACTGCACAGCTGCCGAGTCACTTGGTGGTGTTCAGTGGTGCCTTTCCCGACCAAACATACGCAGGACACCAGCTAGATAGCGCTACTATTCCCATACCAACAACAATAAACGCGTGGTCGCAGAACCAGCGTGAGTGAACTCTCACTCCAGAGGGCGCGACCACGTTCATCCAACGACAGTCCTCATAGACGTGCCGGTACTGGTGACCTCGACTGAATCAAACCATGGCTAGGAACGTGGAAAGACCATCGAAACTGATTTCACATGACAGCAGGGTATGAAAGGCCACAGAGTTTGAGACATCTTTAAATTCTGATAAACGAAGATGAGGACGATGAACACACACACACACACACAAGCACGCACGCGCGCGCGCGCGCGAGCACACACACACACACACACACACACACACACACACACACACACACACACACACACACACGGACACATGAACACCACACACACACACACACACACACACACCACACACAACACACACAGCACGCACGCACGCACGCACGCACGCACGCACGCACGCACGCACGCACCCACGCAACACACACACACACACACACACACAGACACACACACACACGACACACACACACACACACACACACCACACACACACACACACAACACACGGACACATGAACACACCACACACACACACACACGGACACAACACACACACACACACACACCACACACACACACACACACACACACACACACACACACACACACACCTTCACTCACCACCCATCTACTTTCTTCCATCCTCCCTCCCCCTGTTCCCGGCCCCCATCGCCTTCGCTGCCCTCCCCCTCCCAGAATCCGAGTTATTTCTGGACGGGGAGAGTTGCGTGGCTTACTAAAATTTACAGGTGCGGTCATTTCAATGACTGTCCTTTTTGTTTATATCCTTTTCAACGCAACTCTCTCTCTCTCTCTCTCTCTCTCTCTCTCTCTCTCTGCCCCCCCTCTCTCTCCTGCATTTCTCTCTCTTACTGTCTGTCTGTGTTCTTTTTGGCTTTTTTCTTTTCTCGCCATCAACTTTTGTCTCTCTGTCTGCCTGCGTGTCTGTCTGTCTCTCCGGATTTGATTTACTCTTTCCCGTCCTGGAGGACAGCGGTAGGGGCGGGCAGGGGTAAGGAGGGGACAGTGATCCGATTTGCCCTACGCGACAACATAAATTGTATTAGTTGCCATCTACAGATATCACCCTGCCTGCCTGTCTGTGTGTCTCTACCTCCTCCCTCGAACACTCTCCCTCTCTTGCCCCTTTCCCTCCTCCCAATTTCCCTCTTCTCTCCCCTCTCTCTCTCCCCTCTCTCCTTTTCTCTCTCCCCTCTCTTTTCTCTCCCCTCTTCTCCTTGCTAAAAGGGTTAAACCTACCTACACCGCACCAAACAAAGCCAGTAACGCATCTGTCTGTCTGCATTTCTTTTGCACTGCGAGGTAATCCGCCAACATTATCATGGGGCTCTGGAAAAATAACGCACTCGAAAACAGTCTCACTCTCATGCATGGACGCGCGAATATACACGCACACATAGATGTATACATTCATTCTCTCTGTGACCAATATTCCCACCCACTTCACGTGTCTGTCTGTCTGTCGTCTGGGCCCGTCTGGGCTCTGTCCTCTCTCTCTCTCTCTCTCTCCTCTCTCTCTCTCTCCTCTCTCACCACACACACACACACACACACACACACACACACACACACACACCACAC
>CM031603.1:63891948-63904448 GCA_018398815.1 Conus ventricosus
GGTAAGATAAGATAATGTTGCTTATAGCCCAGCCGACCGCAAAGGGCCACATCAGGGCTGTGGACAGGAGGGTAAAATACGCGTAGGTCATAAATCTTTTAGTTTCGGAAAAAAACAAGCGCAGGTCATAAACCTTTTAGTTCGGGAAAAAAAAAACAAGCGTAGGTCATCATTTTTTTTCAGTTTCGGAAAAACAAGCGTAGGTAATAAATCTTTTAGTTTCGGAAAAAAACAAGCGTAGGTAAATATCATTAGTTTCGGAAAACAAGCGTAAGTCATAAATCTTTAGTTTCGGAAAAACAGGCGTAGGTCATAAATCTTATAGTTTCGGAAAAACAAGCGTTGGTAATAAAGCTTTTAGTTTCGGAAAAAAAAACAAGCGTAGTTACTCAATCCTCTAGTACAACTCCAAACAGCCAAGCTTTCGCCACACGGTCTTCCATGCTCTCTGAAGAGATACAGGGCTGCCTGGGCACAGTTCCTGATAGTCTGTTACACTTTCATGGAAGCTTTTCGAGTTTCTAACTTTATCATGCGGCAGTGACTGCACAGATATCCTTCTACTACCCCCCCCCCACCCCCCCCCCCCCCCCCCCCCCCCCCCCCACACACACACACACACACTGCCCCCGTCATGTCATTTTCTTCGTAGGACATGGGTTGTCATCCAGATCTGCACCAAACTGTGCATGCAAGTTCGAAGACATCAAAGTGATTGATAACCTTTTTTTCACTCTTTTGAGATCATGTGTTATTTTTTCTGAGGAGTTTACGAATGAGTCAAAAAATGACATGCAGTGTTAAAGAAAATCCCGGATCTGCACTTTGATACGGATCCGTTCCAAAATTACTGGGTACCTCCTAGGGCCTCTTTCAGTCTTTCCAAGAAGTTTTGTAAATACCACTTCAGCAGTCTGGGTTGGGGATAAGGGGTTAATCATTTTAGCAGACAAAGAAAGAAACCAAGCAACAGTCGCTGGTAAACACACAGCTTCATTGGCAGAGTTTACATCAGTTGGCAAGCGGTGTAACAGTTGTGCGTTCGTTTTCCTACGCCACTTAAAACACACACCTACACTCAACACTTGAGTTCGTACTATGTACACACACCTGCTCCCACCCTTCTGCAGCCTCCATTTCCCCCTTCTCTCCCTGCTCCAGAAGAGAGAGAGAGAGAGAGAGAGAGAGAGAGAGAGAGAGGAGAGAGAGAGAGAGAGAAGAGAGAGAGAGAGAGAGAGAGAGAGAGAGAATAATGAAGAATATGGAAAAGCCATAAACCGAAGGCCCAACTCCCAACCAACGCTCTCTTGATCACTTCCTTGTACCAGCCTTCCCTCGAGAAAAGAACAAGAGCAGCGGGATTTAGGGGAGGGGGACACATAAACATCTGCCTTTGATGGAATTTTGAGGACGAACAGGAAAAACTCAACAACAAACACAAGATAAAAAAAATTCTAAAATCAGAAGACAAAAAACATATCAGTAAGAACGGACCAAAAATGTATGAACAGAACTGAACTTTGAATCCGATACTGCTTCCTTCAGGCAATCCTTGGAGAATGAAGACCAGTGAACATGAAGACAACACGGGTCTACGACGTAATTGCCGGTTGTAAGGGTGGAGGCTGAGGACGGGAAGGGGAGGGGAGGGGGGGGGGGGGGGAGAGCCGAAGGAGAAGACAAGTTGCGGAGAGGGCTGAAGGGAACAGGGGGTGGATATGGGATGTAGAAGGAGGAGGGAAGCAGGGGTCATCTCAGGACCAAGGCCAGTGTCAGGTCACTCTTTCCATTGGCTGCGTCGGTCAGAGTAGAAGCGTACATTTTGCACAGAATTCACAATCCCCGTTCAGACAGTCACATATTTGCAAATCGGCTTCAACAGTGGTCGGTCAGCTTTGAATGGGTAGGCTATTTACCCGGCACTAATCGAGTTGGTTCCGTAGATACGATCAATGAGTGTTTCCGACTGTGACCTGTTTTCTTGCTTGGGTATTTACCAGTTCTAGCAAGTCATAAGACTCAAAAATGCGTTTCTACTTATTGTGGGGTTAAAAATGTATATGAAAATTACCAAGTAAAATGACATCTAATGATCAAGCCGAGACACTCTCCGTTATGAACTCAAAACGATTGGACTGCTCTAAACGATAATCAGTTTTGGTACAAAATCTCTCTCTCTCTCTCTCTCCTCTCTCTCTCTCTTCTCTCTCTCATCTTCTCTCTCTCTACTATCTCTCTCTCTCTTTATCCTCTATTGGGGGATGTCTCCCCCCTTGGAGAATATAAACTTGCTGAAGGCTCATTTTGAGAAGCATTTATTTTATTTTTCCCCATTCACCCACTCAAGCACATACTGTTAGTTTGGCAGAATCATCTACCACTGCAGATATGAATGCGTATCTCCCCCTATTTCTTCAATCTAAGACATAAGAGCAAGCTTTGTTTATAATTCAATATTTCTTGCAGTTATTGCAACACCAAGCTGCTCTGTAAGTTGCTGGAACGGTGCGGTACTTATCCTTGGAATTTATTAGTTTGCTGTATATATATAATATATATTATATATATATATATATATATATATAATATATATATATCTTCTTCTTGTTACCTCCTCTCCTCTCCTCTCCTCTCCTCCTCCTCTTCCTCCTCCTCCTCTTCTTCTTCTTCTTCCCTTCAGATGTACATCTGAGCGTTCTCTTGCATGCGCGTGTATGCATGTATCGCACTTCCGTATGCACTTGTAGATGCTGTGCGCTTCTTATGTAACTTTTCATGGGAGAAAAAAAAACAGACAGAAGCGGGATAACAGACAAGACGAGACAGGCAACAGAGACCCACAAGAGAGAAGAAAGAGAGAGAGAGAGAGAGACAGACAGACAGCGACAGACCAGACAGAGAAACAGAGACGAGAGATAGTTTTCTCCTTTCCATATCCAAATTCCCTTTGCCTTTAAACAAACTTCAATGCCCGGGGAAAAGGGCAACACAGAACCCCAAGAGTTGAAAAAGCTTAAAATAACAACAAGAACAACAAAAACAAACCAACAGAAACAAAACAGAAGGTGAAGTGAACCAAATCTGAAGCAACAAAATTTGAAGTTGAGACTGCTCCCTTCGCCTAGACGAAAAAAATAAAAAACTGAAAAACACGGGTCTATAGCAAAAACCACGACCCCAGGGCGGAGTGAGAGGAGGAAGAGAGAGAGGGGGGAGAGAGAGAGAGAGAAGAGGAGAGGGAGAAAAGGGGGGGAGGGGGGGGTGGAGGAGGGAGGGAAAGAGGGGGGAGGGGGGGGGGGGGGGGGGGGGGGGGGGGGCGAAAATTAAAAAGGGGGGGGGGGGGGGGGGGACGCGGAGGGGAAGTGGTGTGGGGGAAGGGTTGGGGGGCACTTGGGCCGGGCCTGGCGGGGTCACTGTTTCATTGGCTGGAAATCTTAAAAGGGTCTACTTTAGGGTTTTCGAAAAATGGTCGTTTTAAATCCCGAAATTGAAAAGTTTGATAAATTGGTAAAATAAACACCGATTCGCCCCGATCACACGAAATCGATCCGCAAAAAGTGGGCATTTTCACCTGTAACAAAAAAACGGGAGGAAAATCAACAATTTTGGGCATGCTTAACTTCTTTTGGAGTGACGTCACATGAGGGACAGCGACGGGACAAAAAGCGATTCTGAGGGTCTTGCCACCGCTCTATTTTTTTTATCATGTAAAAGCAGTGACTAGTTTTGCACAACCAATGTGACTCGGGGAGTTTCGCAAGGCCTGTCCTATCTTTGAACGCTATTTTTTTTTTAAAAACCACGTCATTTTCATTTCCCAGCGGGACGCCCCGAACACAGCATTCCGAAGGCGTAGGGGACTTTCCCGAATCTCGAAGGGGGGCTACCGACTCTTTTTGAGCATCACGCGTGGGGCAGGGGAGTTTCCCTTTCTTAAGCCAAAACGTGTTCATTTTAAATTTAACAAGTGGATCTGTCCTAGATAAAACAAAAAACGTGCGACTACGTACCATCGTACGAGTTTACCACCCCGCCTTAAAAAGTAAACGCGCACAATGCAGACGAAGTTTTTGACCCCGAACGCGCTCGGCAATTGTCGAAAGCTCGTTCCGCGTCCAGCTGGAACTGCGTGTAGAAGAACTTTAGCTGGCCCGGCAGGTTGCACAAACCGAACCCCTTTCTTTTCGAGTATCTGATCAATGGAAATGTGGCAAAGAATTCCGTCTCCGCGGGAAGCGGCTCACTCGCCACAAGCACAAAAATTTTTTTGCCACCCCCTCGTGACTTTTAGCCTGTAGGGTTCGCAACTCGTTTTTTTTTCATTTGGGCGTTGGCTTTTTGTGTAGGTCGGGGCTGACGGCCATCCCCCAAGTGACGTCAGGGTTTTTTCGGTCCCCGCGCGGGGTTTGAACAGGGTGCAAAAGTCTTTTTTTTTTACTATTAAATTCTTTCGGCGATTTTATTTTAAAAAAAAGAATACCATAACCGAGTTATATGACATTAGACCTTTTTTTTAAAAAAATTATCAAAAACTCTAAAGTAGACCTTTTAAAAGAGCACGTGCCACGCCTGCATGAATTCTGATTGCCTTAAAAAGCTACGAGTTCGAAAAAACCCCGCCTCGTGGGGCCACCTCTTACTGCAATGCTTAAGCGTCGCCACTAGCCGTTGTCACACCGTCCTTTTGCACACGCGCATTCATGACAGCATTTACCCATACCACACGCAATTTTTTCCAATCAACCAAAAGGCGCACTACCGAATGTTTTTTTTTTCTCCCCCCCTCTCCTTCGGGAAAACACTTTACTCAATCACATCAAAATTTTATAAACAATTTAATAATGTAGCTCTCTTTCCACTAAAGGGGCAAACTAACTCACTCAAGACTTCATAAAGTCAGGCCCTTCACACAACATTGGCCCCACATAATCCAGACCAGGAAAAAAATGAGTCCCTCTCATTTCCTTGTGCTTCCTGCATCCGATTACATCGCCTCTCCTTTCGGGATTCCCGTCCTCCAGACACATCTCGCCCCTCGATTTCTCCCGTCCTGGAGATATACTTCCCGACTCCTCCCCCTCGACCTTCTTGTCACGGGAGAGATGAGTTCCAACTCTTTTCCCTCGTCTCTCCGTCCCGGAAATGACGATTTCCCACCCTCCCCGGATCCTTAATTCGGGGTGCCTACCGGTTGTTCCTCACCCCCAGGGCCCATCTTCAACCACCTCACGGGTGAAAGGTGAAGGGGAAGGGCGAAGGGAAAAGGGTGAAGGGCTGAAACACGAATAAGGTTCGGTAAGTAACCTTTTAATTAACATTAAAATTTCTTTCCTTTCTCTTTTTCTAAAAAGTTTCCCCCTGAGCTTCCCCCCAACATCATCCTCACCTGGTAATGCCCGGTCACAAGGGGCCCCCGCCTGCAGGTTCGAGTCTCAGCCATCTGCGGTTAAAACTGTTTCTTCCCCCTTCCTCCTAGTGAGTGCATACTCAGTGTTCAAAAAACATGACCCCCTTACCAGCCCTTGTAAACATCACTCATGGTCACTTTCACCCAAGACCAAACCCCTTCTTTTTTTTTACTGAGTCATACTCACAATATTTTGGGACGCCCGCTACACTAGTCAACCCACCGAATATTCTTCCTTTTTCATATGAAAGGGGGAAATGATTAATCACAAACTACATTGAGGGGCCCATCCCTTTGATGTGAGGCTACTCACAGACACCCCCCATCCGGGGATGAAAAAATTTTCCTCCAAAATTTTTTTTTTTTTTAAAGGATAACAACCATTAAAACCCTTCAGCCAAATCTCAAAAGTGTAACCATCACACTGATTCACCAAAATTTAAAATAATCAACGTATAAATCAATCATCATGATCCACCATAAATACATATTTCAAACTTTCAGTCTTTTTAAAAAAAAAAAAAGTTCATAATTATCACCATATCTCAAAAAAAATACATTTAAAATTACATAAAAAAATTTTTAAAAAGGGAAAACAATTCAAATCAAATTGTTTTTTAATTTAAAAAAAGAATATTTCCTTGGCTTTTTTCCACATCCGTTTTAAAAACCCCAGAAATGAAATATTTCCAAGTGAAATTTTTTTCTCAATAACAGGTAAACAAAAAAACAAGTTTAAAACAAGTTTTTTTCCCACAGAAATTTTAATCCATTGAAAAGCAAGTTTTTTTTTCATAAAATGAAAACAATGGTTTTTTCCATTGCACAACAAAAAGTAATATTTTTCAAAGGTTTTTCCCTTTAAAACAAAATATTTCACTTAAACAAGCAATTAGAAAAATAACATGAAAAAAATTTTCATTGTTCAAAAAAAAACAAAAATGATAGTAATCATAAAAAGACAAAAACAATAGCCCTTCCAAGAAATTATCATTCCATTTTTTTAAAATTCATGCAACTGCCTTTAAAAAAATATACCCGGAAAATTTAAAAAAGAAAAAAAACAGGAATATTTTTTGAAATTTAAATTTGTCCTGAAAACGAGTGAAATAAACTGCCATGACTTTTTTGTGTTCCAGGCACGGTTCAATGGTAAATTGGAATTCCTTGTAAGATCTTTCACAAAAAAATTTTTCCTTCTGAGAGCTGACACAGAAGTTCTTAAATTCTGGAAAACGCCGGCATCGAACACAGTGACTTATTTACTTTTCGAAATGAGCAGAAACGAAACCGATCCACAGGTTGGTCCCCCATACAACTGGGAGCTGTACGGAGACGAAAGGTTTATTACCTTTTTAAATCCAGCATTACTTTGATTTCTCCCCTCAACCCAAACCCTTTTTTTTCAAAGGGGAGGGGGTATGGTCGGGTCCGCACTGGTAATTTCAGAATTAATAAATATATGGTTTCAATACCATTACTGTACCTGGGTACTGCAACACATCCTGAAAGTCTTTAAAAATGTCTTTGAGCTGTTCTGTTTGACTTGTAGAAAAATCTTCGACAAAATCACATCACATATTTTTCACCTTTATAGAAAGTAGGAAGGGGAAACAACATCATCTGCACGGGTAGATTTTTAACACCCTACTTTTGCTTTTTTTCACCCCCTTTTATCTGTCCCTGTACCACATTGGGTACAAACATCACGAAAATGTCTGTCATTTTGACATCATTTCTGACACAGGACATATCCACCAACTACTGGGTTGATGGCAAAAATTTGTACGTTCAACATACTTTTTCAACATTTCCATGAAATACCTTTCGTTTTGCCATTTTGTTTTAAAAATTTACTGCAAAAATTTTTCGACCACCTAAAAAGGGACCCTTCCACAAAACACAAAACTTATTTTCTCATGAGATACAAGGTTTTTTAATCCCCTACAGGGAAGGAACGTACCTTTGCTTTTTTTCAAAAAGACCGTATACATCTGTTTTTCTATCACTGACTGTTGACAAGCTCACATGCATCCTCAAACGATTATCAGTTCATAAACAAATGGTAAAGAGTTTTAACTGTCGGGTTGTCCGTCTTTTTCGCCCATTGTGCATCAATAGATCCAAGGACCCTTGGGTGAGTGTCCGAAAAGAAAGCCGAATGGTAAAAAAATCCAGCGTTTCGTTCGGCATTTCCCTTATCAAAAAGCAAACCCGGGTATAAACGACCCCATTCAGGGGGTTTTTGCTTGAAAACCTTTCTCACCAGGACTTAAAACGTCCCTTTAAAAACGTTCAACCATGCCATTCGATTGGGGATGATATGGCGTGGTTAAATGAAGGTTGACAACACCCCTTAAATTTCCTCTTGAATCAAAATAAATTGCGTTCCACAACCGAGAGAATTTCGTCTGGAAGCCCCCCCTCGGGAAAAAAAAATCGCAGTAAAGCTCAGCGACAGCCTGTATAAAATTTTCTTCAGGGGAAATCGCCCGGATACCTTGTCGCTGTATCCCCCAAAGTTTAAGTATAGCGTGTCCGAAAAAACAGGGGAAAAAGCCCAACAAGATCAAATAGCCACCTTCCGAAAAAGGGGACGGAAAAGAGAGGGATTTTGTGCAAAGGGCACAGGGACCGACCTTTCGAGATGTCCTTTTGGGGAATTCACAGAACCGTATTCGTTCTTCCTTTGTGCACCGGCCCAAAAAAAAAGAACAAGAACCTCTTTTAAAATTCTTTTTATTCCCAGTGACCCCGCGCAATGCATCATGAGCCGTGTGAGCACTGTCCCCCCTAAGTGGCTTTGGGAAAGACAAAATTGTTTTTTCCCGTCCAGTACACCCGTAGAGAAAAGTCAGATTCCAGTATGACGTTGTTTGTCCTTTTTGTCCGTTACAGTCGTTTAGCCAAAAAAGTATTGTCGCAGCGTCCGTCTTTTTCCGCATTTTTTTTAGTCATCTGGGGGAACTGGAGTTCATCCATTTTTTAGACTTTTTTGCGCTTTGTAGCCTTCCCTGCCCTAGACGTTTGATCTAGTACCACAAGAAGGAAAAAACGACCTCCAGCACCACCAGTCTGTACGACAAAACCGGGAAATTGCCCAAGATCAAGTCGCGGGCCCGGGGTTTTTCAATGCACAGGCGGTAAAAAAAAAAAAGGAGTAAATACGGTGTATCACTAAATTTTCGCCACGGGAAACGTTCAAACTTGCCTCCAAACGACCTACCCCTTTTGGACGGTTGGAAAACGGTTTTGAAACACGAAAATTTCCGACAACACAAGGGGCCCCCAGGTCTCGCAAAAACCCAAGCCTGCAATCCATTGAAAAGGGTCCGTTTTTTAACACCATCCATCAACGCTTGATGTGGTGCCAAACAAGGGCCCCTTTTACAACTGGGGACTAAAAGCGGATTTTTTAAACATTTGGTTTTTGAAAGGGGAATTCTTTTTAAAGGGAAATTGCAACGCAATAGAAAAATCGCATTGTCGATCGGCAGCTGACTGATTTTGGAACTTCGGTTTTGTCCACGAACTGCCCAAAAGGCTACTGGGTCTTGCCACACCTCGGAAAAGTTTGCTGAGAAGCAACGGGTTTTTTTCCGGGGGTGATACGGACTGATGAAAACACCGAAACCGGGGGGAAAGATCCCTGTCCTTTCCAGGATAGGAAAACCTTTAGGAACCAAAATGACCCCCATTTTCCTTCCTGTAACTTCCCTTCCTATGGGATAGTAAAAAAAGACGCATGAGACTCAAAAATGGAAAATTCCCCTTTTCCCACCACGGCCCTTCTGGGGGAGCGTACAAATTGATCAGCCCCCCGACACATTTCCTCAAAGTTTTCAAAATTCCTTTCTATAAAAAATGGAGGATCTTTTCTCACGCTCGGAAAAGTTTTTTCTCAAGAAGGAGACTCGCGTGATTTAAAAAATTTTTTTCGTTTTTAGAAAATCGATTTCCACGATCCAAAACAATGACTATACGGACAAAACCGGAAACGATTCCCCCTTTGTCAGGGGCACAGAACGGAAACTTCGCGAAAACGTCACAGAACATTGAAATTTTTTTGAGGGTTCTTCTTTTTAACTGATCCCAAATTAAATTTTGTTTTCGCTGCAAATGAGTGGTACAGTTCAAAGCGCTACCCTTAAACAACGACGCAATATACAATTCCCTTTTTCCTTTTTCCAACCAAAAGACTTCGTGACTTTCAAATCGGAAAAGAAAACTATCAAGCACCGTTTTTTTTTTCCCCAAAAAAGGGGGTAACTTTGGGAAAATATCCGCTTTTGGGGTTTAGGTTTCGCTTCGGGAACCGCTGTGGAGTTCTCTCATGCCTGTATTTTTTTTAATTTCGCACACTCATTCTAACTGCCTCAAAATTAAAAATTGACTTCTTCCTTCAGCTTCCCGTAATCTTTTTTTTTTTCAGCTTCCCTCGTAGCTATTTTCTTTTAGCTTCCCCTGTCTTAGCCTGTCTGCCCTATCTATCATTGTTGCACATAGTTGGGAAGTTTTTTTCCCCCCAAAAAAAACCCAAGCGTTTTCCCCTGTTTAACATATTTTTCAAAACATCCATATGAACCCTCAACAGAATAAACACCAAACAATCTCTAAGAAGAATAAAAATAAAGGGGATATATGATTCTATTTCACAAAAAGAATTATAAAATCAAATAAAAAAATTCAATTTCCGGTGTAAAAAAAAAACACTTTCTTAAACAGGGGAATATGAAATCCAAAGGGAAATTATTTTTTCCAAAAATAATTTGCAAACTGCTATCAATTTGGAAAAATTTTAAAAAAAAAAAAAAGTTCAATGCAAAACTTTTTTTCCTAAGAAAGGAAAAAAACACAAAAGTTTTTCTGAAAATAAATTTTTTATAAAGTTTTAGTTTTTAAATTTTCTTGTTTTCTCTTTTTTTTCTTACTTAATTTTAAATGAAGTTACAAAACAAATTATCGCCTATACAAAAAAGAATAAAATTTTCAAAACAAAAGGAACACAAATTTAAAAAGAGGGGAAGAAACACAAACAGCGGAAATCCTACCTAAAAGATGAAAATTTTGAAAAAAAAAACAGATAGGAGCTATTGAGGAAAAGGTTTTAAAAGGTTTTGAAAAAGGGGGTAAAAGGAAAGAAAGGGTCACAGGACCGAACAGGGGGAAAAAAATCAAGAACAGCAAAAGAAACCCTCAACAGCACCCTAGTGGGTTTCTGTCTCCCCCCTGAAAATGGGCGGGAAAAACAAATCCGCACAAATACACCACACTACAGTAATAAACAAAATACTAAACAAAAATCAATAAATGCCATTTACCCAAAACCCAAAAAAAATCTCGCACCACAACCAGAAAAAAAAATAATCAAAAAAAAAAGATGTTTTTTTTGGGCTGACGGTAATCAACCCCCCACCTACATATTGCGTACGGAGGAGAAGTTGATCCCACACCCCCGAGGGGAAGGGGAAAAACAAACGAAAAAATAGGAAAGGGAAAGAAATAGATATTTATGAAAGGGAAAGACATCGACCCCCCAACGCCATGCCCCCCTGCTAAACGCAGGGAAAAGGTTTTGGGGCTACAGTCCTGGGAAGGGGACAAAAATTCTAATACTATAGGGGGAAAAACGTTTTCAACGCCCTGCCCCCTTTCCCAGGTACGAGCAAAAAGGGGGGTTGAGGCTATCGTCCGGGTGGGGAAAGGGCAAAAGAAATCCTACCAAAAAAAAAAAAAAAAAACCCAAAAGGAGAGAGCAAAACCCAAAAAAAATCTCAACCACCTAAACACACTAGAAATAGAACAAAAAAAATTTGCAAAAAAAATTATACACAATAAATAATTAAACTTTTTTCTTTTTTTTTTTTATTTTTCCTCCCCCCCTTTTTTTAGGGTACAAAAGAATCTTTTTCCCTTTTTTTTTTTTTCCTCAAACCCTTGAGGGGACAAATAGAAATCTTTTTTTTTAAAGCCCCAAGGGCACAAATAGAAAACCTTCCTCTGAAGGACAAAAAGAAATCTTTCCTTTTTTTTTTTTTTCTAGGGGGAAAAAAAAACAACGGCAGCTACGTCGGGAAAAATGGAGTCGGGTCACCACGCACACTGTCCTTTTCACAAACCGGGGGCATTCATGACACATTTTTCTCCATAACCACACGCAAACTTTCCAATCAACCAAAAGGGGCACTACCGAATGTTTTTTCTTCTCCCCCTCCCTTCGGGAAAAAAAACTTTACCCCAATCACATCAAACAATTTTAAACGATTTTAAGCTGTAGCTCCTTTTCCCCTGAAGGCAAACTAACTCACTCAAAGACTTCAAAAGTCCCGGGCCCTTTACACAACATTGGGCCCACATAATCCAAACCAGGAAAAAAAATGATCTCTCACTCCTTGATGCTATGCCTGCATCCGAATTACGACCGCCTCATCCTTTCAGGATTCCCCGTCTCTCTCAGACATCATCCGCCCCCTCGATTTCTCCCGTCCCCGGAGATATACTTCCGACTTCCCCTCCCTCGCTCTTCTTGCACTGGGGAAAATTCCAACCCCTCTCCCTCGTCTTCTCCTGTCCCTGGAGAATCGAGTTCCCGACTCCTCTCCCTGGAGTCCTTTTAAATTTCCTGGGCCCTACCGGGGTGTTCCTCACACATGGCCATCTTCAACCACCCAAAGGGGGGAAAAGGTAAGGGGAAGGGGGGAAGGGAAAAGGGGGAAGGGGGAAAAAACAATAAGGTTTGGGGAAGTAACCTTCTTTAATTCAACATATGAAATTCTTTTTTTCTCTTTCTATAAGTTTTCCCCGAGCTTTCCCCAACTAACTATCGCTCACCCTTTTTAAAGATGGCAGCAGAGAGGACCACCGTCCTGACGGTTTGAGTCTCAGGCCACTGCTGGGTTTTAAAAAGATTCTTCCTCCTTCCTCCATGAGTGCATATCATTTCAAAACAAAGACCAGCACCTTACCAGCCCCCTTTTTTAAAATAACACTCAGTGGTCACTTTTCACCCAAGACCACCCTTCTTTCTTTCTGAGTCAACCACCAAATTATTTTGGGGGCGCCCGCACACATCAAACCACACGAATATTCTTCC
>CM031603.1:63914448-63916948 GCA_018398815.1 Conus ventricosus
TTAGCTTTAGGAATAATGAATCTGAGCGAATCATGATGGTGATGTAAATGTACTATTGATTTTAAAATAATCTGGGCATGCGTCATGAACAATTTTGTGCATAAGAATCAGAGTGTTGAACGTTATACATGAGTGAAGAGGCAGTATTCTATTGTACCTAAATACATCACGCATAGAAGGATCGATTTCTTCTGACAGCTGATCATCTTAATGGCTCGTTTTTGCAATGAACAAAGTGGTTTTAAAGTAGATGGCGCACATTTACCCCAGATTATAGAGCAGTAGTCTAATCGAGCCTGAACAAAAGCAAAATAATACATTTTTCGTGAATGTTCGTTGAGAAAGTGTTTTATCTGTGACAGCTGGAACACACAACACGAGACTTGTTTGATTAGGTTATGGATCTGATCGTGCCAGGAAAGATTTTCATCGATGACGATGCCTAATAATTTGTGCTTTGCAACTTGTTTTATTGTTTTAATCTTTGTACATTATTTTTAATATTGCTTCTTTTATGACTTGTCTTTTTTGACGTGCACATATTAACATAGATTCGGTTTTATGAGGATGAACAAGCATGTCATTTGAATCACACCAGTCTTCCACTGATTTCATGCTTGCATTCAAATGATAATTAATTTCATCGATGCTATGACTAGAGTATTGTAAAGATGTATCATCAGCGAACAAATCCACACACTGCATTTTGAATTGATAAAGGGAGATCATTTATGTAGAGGGAGAACAACAGGGACCTAAGATTGATCCCTGTGGCACGCCTCTTGGCAACAGTCTCTTAGAAGAAATAACACCTCGTGAAAAAACAGATTGCGTACGGTTCAACAAATAAGATCTAAAAAATGATTCGTATTGTTGTCGACGCCGTAAACATTAAGCTTTTTTAGCAGTATAATGTGATTAATTAAATCAAAAGCCTTTGTTAAATCAATAAACACTACACCAACTGCTTTCCTGTTGTTGATATCTTTTAGCCACAAATTTGTGATCCGACACAAAGCCGTTTCACATGAATGTAGTTTCCTAAATCCTGACTGATTGATATACAACAGTTTATGTTTCTCAATAAAGATGATAGATGGTGATGGATATGACGTTTCTAATGGTTTTGAGACGGACGATAGCAGCGAAATTGGTCTGTAGTTATTTGGATCATCTAAATTCCCTTTTTGTGCAGAGGGATAATTTTTGCATGTTTAAATGCATCTGAAAGTAATGTTTAGATAAACATAGATTAAAGAGGTATGTAAGAGAATCTACAATATATGGTACAGATAGTTTTAATATCTTGGGACTAATTCCATCAAAGCTGTATGAACTTTATTTTTTCAAAGTTGATAGATATAAAAACACTTCATTAACAGATATTAGGGGAATAGAAAACTTTGCGTGTATATTTTTTTGCATCACAAAATTTCTGTAAATTCGCAGTATTAAAAATGCTAGTTTTATCTTTCCCTATGTTTTAGCTTGTTACCAATATTGGCAAAATGATCATTTAGTGTTTCTACTGGAATGGAACATCCTGTCTTGATGAACACGGTCCCGTAAGTTTATTAATAGCTTTCCAAATAGAGGCTCCGTTGTTTTTATTTTGGACCAACTTTCTGAAAGAATCACATTTAGACTTTCTAATCATGTACTTCACAATGTTGCGTTTTCTCTTATACTCTTTGTCAGAGCCTACACTTTTTAAATCATTCCCTCCGTCCATGGCATTCAGAATATCCTGAGTGAGCCAGACAGGCAGGATATCTGATTTGACTCGCCTCTGGATCAATGGGATGTGTTTGTCGACAATATTCAGAAAGGTTCTCGTCCAAAAGG
The DNA here is from genome assembly GCA_018398815.1 of Conus ventricosus. Taxonomy (NCBI): domain Eukaryota; kingdom Metazoa; phylum Mollusca; class Gastropoda; order Neogastropoda; family Conidae; genus Conus; species Conus ventricosus. Next base: position 63,916,294 of record CM031603.1, read on the forward strand.
CAAGGGCATCATCTGGATCGGTGTAGCTATAGATGTTTGCAAAAGGCGAGGAAATGAGATCAGATTGAAAAGCGTGTAAGTTGAAGTTTTTGAATGAACGAAATGTGATTACCAAATGACTTGCCTTTGGAACTTTAAAACCCTTTCTGTTTCCAAGTTACGCAAACAGCATTGTGGTCACTTGCACCAGTAGGGCGGTACACACATATTTCTGCAAGTGCAGCAATGTTCGAACGAATATATGTGGTCTATAAGGGTATTAGATTTTGAAGTAACTCTAGTCGGTAAAGAAATGCACTGATGAAGATTATATGAATTAGCAATGTTGGACCATTGGGAACAAGACTGAAACAGATCTATATTGAAATCTCCCAAAATAGTATTTCTGTTTTCAAAAGCCATACTGTGTCCATCATCTCACAAAAATCGTTATACCAGCTAGACTTACTTTTAGGATGTCTGTATACAAATCCGACAAGAATTGACGCTAATGTCTTACTTTTCGACTGAATTTCAAGCCACGTTATTTCAATATTTTTATGACAAAGATCATTACGAATTTTGTATGGGACATCTTTTTGGACGTAGACAGCAATACCTGTTTCAAGAATATTTTCAGGATTTCTCCGGACTATTGAGTATCCAGGAATGGATA
>CM031603.1:63926948-63934448 GCA_018398815.1 Conus ventricosus
TGCGTGCGCGCATGCGTGTGTATGTGCACGTTGCGCTGTACACCCCCAGATTCCTCTTTCACTCCCAAACATCTTATCAGCATTCTCTCTCACTGTATCTGTTTCTTTCTGTCTCTCCCTCTCTCTGTGTCTATCCATCAATCTGTCTGTCTCTCTCTCCCTCTCGTTTGTGTGTGTGTGTGTATGTGTGTGTGTGTGTGTGTGTGTGTGTGTGTGTGTGTGTGTGTGTGTGTGTGTGTGTGTGTGTGTGTGTTTCGTTCCTCTGTTTCCCATCTTGGTTATCTGGTTATCTGCAGTTTTGGGTCAGTCTGACCGTCCGCCTATTTTTTCCAAAAGTCTCTCTCTCTCTCTCTCTCTCTCTCTCTCTCTCTCTCTCTCTCTCTCTCTCTCGCTCTCTCTCTTTCTGATATGTAACAGACTCGCTGGAATAACGTTCTTCCTCCTTTTCGTTTGTGTTTGGTTCTCTCTCTATTCATTATGTATGTATACATATATATAATTATTGGTTGCAGTATTCTTATATTTGTACTATTCAGAAACAATCTGTATACGCTACGGATGGTACAAATTTCATCCCCCTGGTTTTTTTTCTCTCTCTGATTTGTAGCAACCTCGCTTGGATCACATTCTTCCTCCTTTACATCTCTCCTCTCTCTCTCTCTCTCTCTCTCTCTCTCTCTCTCTCTCCTCTCTCTCTCTCTCTCTCTCTCTCCCTCTCTCTCCCCCCCTCTCTCTCTCTCTCTCTCTCTCTGGTCTTTCTTGTCTCCCCCTCCTCCTCCTCCTGCTCCTTTGCCGGGACGAGGCAGGGAGGGTCAGCTGTAGTGTCCAGGCCCGGGGAGCAGGAGGGTTGCCCACCAATATGAGTCAGGACCAGGCCTGGAAATAGACCTACACGACCGATCGATGGCATCTAATCTGGGAGCGCGGGGCTCTTCGTTCCCCGCGCTGGTGTCGGCCGGACTCCGTCTCTCTCCGTCTCTGCCTCTCTCTTTCTTTTTATTCCTCTCTCTCTCTCTCTCTCTCTCTCTCTCTCTCATCTCTCCTCTCTCTCTCTCTCTCACCCTCCCCTCTCTCTCTCCTCTGTCTGTCTGTCTGTCTGTCGCCTCTCCTCTCTCTCCCGGTCCTGATTCCTCGTTGCCTCCCCCCCCCCCCCCCCTCTTGCTCCCCCTCCCCCCTTGATTCGCAACACCCCTTCCTCCTCCCACCCGCTCCTCCCTCCATTAACGTCCTCTGTATCTTTCCTCCCCCCCCCCTCCCCCACCTCTCTCTCTCTGTCTTTCTGTGTGTGTGTGTTTCTTTCTTTCTTCCCCCCCCCCTCTCTCTCTCTCTCTTTCTGTGTGTGTGTGTGTGTGTGTGTGTGTGTGTGTGTGTGTGTGTGTGTGTGTGTGTGTTTGTGTGTGTGTGTGTGTGTTTGTGTGTGTGTGTGTGTGTGTGTGTGTGCGTGTGTGTGTGTGTGTGTGTGTGTGTGTGTGTGTGTGTGTGTGTGTGTTGTGTGTGTGAGTGTAATATCCTTCTCAGATCGAAGTCAATGACTGTTGCAGGTGATACTTAATACTGCTCTATACATTTAACTCAGGCATAGAAATTATAGTGTACATGATTCTGAAAGAAGGTTCCGCATCAGAAGCAAGAACTTTCCGTTTCTTGTTCCCGCTGGGCTATCTACAAGAAAAGGCTGAGATCTGGCTTTGTTCTTCTTCTCCCATAACCTACTTTTCCTAAGCTTCTTCAGGTCTTCCAGGACTGATCTAAGGATTGATTACTCACGCTCTCTTCCCTCCATTCAGTGGCTTCCTCCTTTCCCTTTTTACCTGCTTAGGAGTGAAGGATGGCATCTTCTTTGGGAAGATTCAAGCGTGGGATTGAAAATCAATTCCTTGCCTGAAAACGCTTTGTTTTTAGGTAACACGGGTGAATTTGACCAGCCCAGTGAGTCGGATTCACTCGTGACGTCCCTTCCTTTGGCTATCCATGGCCTGGATACGTCAAAAAGGCGCGTGGGATTTATTTCTGTTCTTTAATTCACTTGTGCTATCGATTTCAGGGAGTGTGCTTGAGAATATTTATTTGTTTGTCTTTCAGAGACTTTTTTTTTCAGTCGCTTTTACTCAGAACGATAGTATGTCAGATGTGTGCCTGAGAATGTTTGTTTGTTTGCTTGCTAGTTTATTTGTTTGTTTTAGTCAGAAAGACAATCTGACAATTGTTTTTATTCAAAACGAGAGTATGTCAGATTTGTGTTGCGGAATGTATGTATCCCATGTGTGGGACGCTATGACTGAATGGGTAGATTTTTTCTCTGTTCATACACATTTTAAGAAATATGCTTTCTGATGAAAACGACTCAGTTTTTATTCCAATAAATTAACGAAAATAAACGTGAGTAAAGTTCACTGATAGAATAAAAGTAATATTTATTTACATGTGTTTAGATAAAAAAGGTAAATGATTATTTCTTATCTTCTGCATTCGTTCTTTTCCGGGAGATCCCTGAAGCAAAAACGGCTCTCTGAAAATGATAGCAAGCATTAACAGGTTTCTTGTTGTTGTTTTTTTATGGCAGAGAGATGTGTATAAATCACATGGATAGTTCATACTAGAGAACACAGAAATTCACACTGTCAGTTGCTGGATATGGAAATCTCCGAAACATCTGCCATGAGCTCCAGTGTCACATTTCAGACATCTGCCTTCATTTTTTTTGTTTAACAGCAAAGGGGGCATCAAAGCTGTGAACACACTATGGACAACTTGACGGTCTGATTCTGCGGAAACGGACTGCATCTGGCACAGGCTTGTCCAAAGACTCCGAAAGAGCTGGCCAAAGTAGGGAAGCGTAATTGACAGGATGGAGCATGGTGGGAGTGGCACTGTGGACACTGTACACCGAAAAACCTGAAGAGTTCAGAACTGCCTGTCTGGAGAACCCAGTCTGCCTCCACAAGTACATGCCTGCTGAATGGACAGATCCAGACGATAAATGAAGAGAGGCCACCACCGCCTTGATTTTGTCTCGGAGCCACGCGAAAGTTCCCCCGATTCTGGTCCGTTTTATCCGCTCCTACCATCGTCTTATGACGGTGTTTGCTGAGGAATGGCTGGGTCATATCTACTGTCGTCTTCTCTGACCTCCACCACCTTCGTGCTGAGTTCCGAGGACAGACGCCGTTTTTGCCTGAGACAGTGCTGAGGTGATGTTGCTAGTCCCTCCCACAACAATGCCAGACGTCACATGAGAGGTGGGGTCACATACTTCCCTTTTGTCTTCTTAAGTTTAAGGGTTGTCTTCAGTTGGCAGTCCTCTGCTCTGCTGTTGCAGGTCACATGTCTTGGACCAAATGTCTACTTGTCTAAGAGACATGATTAAGCTGCTGAATGTCAGATTAAAAAAAAAAAATTCTCCTGAATCGTAGCCATCAGATGCATGTCCCTTGCTAATTCCCAGTCAGGGATACTGAGTTCTTCTTCCTTGGGCTCTGAGACAGGGTCCGAACTGAAGACAGCAGCCCCCCAAAACACACGGAATCCAAAGTGCAAAGCCAAAGATAATAGGTTTCCCACTAATAAGTCGTTTCTTCCCATCGCTCCCATCAATACTCACACCAGGCAACTCTAGAGAGAGGTATTATCCAGCTAGAACTTTTGGTTAATCACGGTCCCATAGGGACGCACTTTTGCCATCTTCTCTACCTTGTAGAGCTGTGAGGTGTAGAGATGTAAGTATCTCGTTAACATATTTTGTCATGGCTGCAGCACATCTGTCACATCGTTATCCAGGGACCAGTGCATTCTTCTCCATAGGACATGATGGAATGCGCCCTTACAAAAATGTCAAGGCACATCAACCTCTTCACATCGAATCCTTGTGTGCAGGCCTGTTCTCAGAACTGTCGCTGAATCTCCTGCTGCTACTTGACGACTGTCAGCCCTCCATCCTCATCACCACTAGTCCCATCAGAGAGCTCATCACACTGTCTACTGCTCTGTGAAGATATCAGCTCACTTGTGTGCGCCATCAACCCCTGGCATGCTAAACATTCTCTTGAACATTGAAACATCTAAAAACAAGCGTCAGGCAATAGCAGTGAAGCAAAATAGAAAAAGAAAAACGCCTCTACCCCTCAAGGCCTAGTGCTCCATGTATATGACACATCTTGACAGACGTACACTATACAAAAATCGCAAAGGAAAAAACTGATATGTATAGTTTAAGATCTTGCTTATATCATCATTTCATCTTCCTACATATCATTAAAAAAAAAAGCAGCGGAAAAGAAATTTAACCACACCATGGTGAATTTGTCATTTTTTTACAGATACAATGGCCGCCATGTTGAAGAGCTGATAAGGGGAAATAATCTTCACGTCATTACTCACTTTGAGTAGCCCAAATTGCCTTTTATGGTGGTCCAGCGCAAACTGTTCCAATGCTAGCATAAGGATGCAGTTGCTAGAGGATGTATGTCGCAACCATATGAGGGACTTATGGTTTAAACGTTTTTTTTAAATTACAGAGAAATCGCAACCTTGACATTTCTACTGTTATGCATTTCACTCAAATACAAATAGCTTTATAGAACATCAAAAAGAAATACGTTGAAAACTAACTGCCCCAGTCATCTTGCATGTGTGTGTGTGTGTGTGTGTGTGTGTGTGTGTGTGTGTGTGTGTGTGTGTGTGTGTGTGTGTGTGTGTGTGTTCGTTCGTTCTTTAATTTAATGTCTATCCACTTTACAGTGATCTTAGACAAAAACAAGAGACAAACGAACAGGCATACAAACAAAGAAAGACAAAACAGAAAAACACATGTAAAAGGGGCCGGTGTGTGTGTGTGTGTGTGTGTGTGTGTGTGTGTGTGAGTGTGCGTGTGCGTGTGTGTGTGTGTGTGTGTGTGTGTGTGTGCGTGTGCGTGCGTGCGTAAGGGGGGGGGGGGGGGGCATAAATGTGTGTATTGTTTTAAAAAATGTCATTAAAAGTGTATGGAGTGTGGAGGTAGTGTGGTATACTAATCTTTGCATGCATAGTCTATTCAATTAATGAGATACCAATAAGTGACCATCACTTTAACCCCATTCTAATCTGCCGGCATAACGGTAAACTGCTTTAGCCTTGATTCATATCTGAACATTTTTAAAGAGACAAAAATTTTTAACCATTGAAATAATAAGAACAAATAACTCGAGAATCAAAGTAAATGTCCAATTGGACTCTTAACAATTGCCCTAACAACTTCTATAGCCTTCGCTTCGTTCCCAAAAACATCCCAAAAATTCGCGATTGATGGGTTCAAACTTAATAACCAAGTAGGTAAATATTTTTTAGTATTTCTGCAAAGGAAGATGACATGGAATAGTGTAATATTTTGGCCACAAATACAAGTGAAATTTTTACAATATTTTGTTTTGTATGCATCAAGTCTGAGTCTAAAGATCAGACTCTTCAAAAGTCGTTCCTGGTGGAGATTATGTCCCGTTTTATATTTTACAAGCTTCTTAAAGAATTTTCCCTTGTTGTCCTTTATCATGTTTGGACACTCTTTTTGTCTTCCTATCACCGAATCCTATGATGCTTTACCTAAAAGGCTATAATTTTCATGCAAGGATAAATGAATATTTATTTTTGTAAAGCTCTTTTCCTTAGCTGCACCATTTTTGGCTAACCGATCAACCCTTTCATTTGCTGCTAAACCACAATGTGATGGAATCCAACAAAAGTCAATAGAAGAACCACGTAAAGACAAAAAATGAATTAAATGGTATATCTCAGATATCATTTCTCCTCTCACTCTTGTATGAGAATATCTTAAAGCTTGTAAGACAGATTTTGAATCGACACAAAATAATATTTGAAATATCGAATATGGGAAACTAAGAAGATAGTTCAGTGCCATAACAATGGCAATCAGCTCTGCTGTGAATACAGAGAAATTTTTCCCAATGTGATACGATTTCTCTATTTTTAATGATGGAATAATGAATGCAGCACCTGATAATTAATTTTCAAGTAGAGAACCGTCTGTATATATTTTAAGATGGTTTATATAATTTTCGTTTATATGTGCCTTGACATATGTTGGCAGCAGGGTCCCATCACTTTTCCTTAAATCTATATAATTAATATCGAAATTAGCCTTGCTAAGCTCCCATTGAGGAATATTACTGTAACTCGTTTGAAGAGCTACTGTTTGGGGTTCAACACCAGCATTTGTAAATAATTGGGACGTATAGGAGCCTATAGCTTTTACAGAATCAAAACTCTGTGCTCGCTTTGGAAAGTGTATTTCTGATTTTAAACCAGTTTCCTTGACACATGAATTTGCATTGAATGACTCCTTAATATATTATTTTGCTGAAGCAAATTTCATATTGTCGGCAAAAGGCAAAATTCCTATTTCTGTGTAGGTTTTTAGTGTTGAGGCATGGACAGGGACACCGAGAGCTATTTTATAAACTTTGCTATCAATGCTTTGCATCTTTGTTATCAAATATTTTGGAGCTGAAAAGAATATTTTCTGAGCATAAGATAATTTTGATCTCACAAGCGCAGTTGCTAAATGAATAAGTACCTTACTATCTTTTCCCCACGACTGTCGACTTATCATTTTTAATAAGTTTAATCCTTTTCTGGCTTTTGTCAGAATATTTTCCAAATGGTAGTTCCAATTCAATTTAGAAGTCAGGCTTACTCCTAGAAATTTAACAACTTTCTTATATTCAAGCGGCCTTCCATTTATTTGAAAAGAGGGTAGAAGTTTAGGATCATACCCAGAGTTGAAGAGAACCATATGCGATTTTTCATGTGAAAGGGTTAGTCCGTTTTCAATCATGTATTTGCTGATTTTGTCTAGTTCATTTTGATATACCTTTTTAATATAGTTAATTGATCTAATCGGTGTAAGCTTTTTAGAGTAACTTTCATCCATATGCAAATTTTCATCCGCATATTGTGCTAGTTCGACATTGTTTGAGACCACTTTTGGAAGATCATGCATCAAAATGTTGAAAAGGATTGGGGCTATTACACCTCCTTGTGGGATTCCCATCTGTGTACGTCTTTGATTAGAGTAGGCATTACCAACCTTAGTGTGTATTGTTCTTTCACTTAAAATGCCTTTATATAGTTATACATACAACCTGAAATACCTATGGATCTTAGTTTGTTTAGAAGTTTTAAATGCCAAACTTGGTCATATGCCTTTCTAATGTCAAAAAAAGTGGCAAGTACGTTTTTCCTACGTGAAAACTGATGTTTAATCTGTGTAGTAATTTTTCCTAAATGATCAACTGATGATTTACCTTTTCTAAAACCCGCCTGTTGTATTGGTATTATACCATGTTTTTCACAGAAATGTTCAAGCCTTTTTAGAATTATTCTTTCCATAAGTTTTCCCACATGTGATGTAAAAGCGACAGGTCTGTAATTATTTTGATCTGATTTTGACTTTCCCTCCTTGGGAATAGGGGTAACAGTAGATTGTTTCCATAAGAATGGCTGAATCCC
>CM031603.1:63946948-63969448 GCA_018398815.1 Conus ventricosus
CCCACCCTTGGGGGTTCCTGATTGACGTCATACACTTTAAGTGGACGGGTCCATCGTGGCTAGGTAACATTAAACGGTGTGCAAGCAAAAAATGTGTAAATAAGGAAACGAATGAATAAATGAAAAAAAAAAAGAAAAAGCGAGAGACTTGGGTGTCTTTTGGGATCATCTGGATCAGAGTGTGTTGCGCTGTACTGAATTATGGACGCGGTCTTCTCACGGGCCCGCTTTCCTCCAACAATACCTACTGGTCATGAACTAGAACTGTTCGTGGCGTGCCGGGACAAATCAATGGCGGTACATGATTAGAAACGATTTCCTTCCGGACCTCTAGCGCCTGAACTATTTTTGTTTGCTTTGAAGAGGATGTAAATTAGAGATTGAGGGAAGCTGAAAGTGAATCAGAGACTAGATTACTTTTTTCATCTCTGAGGGTTTTTCTTGTTTTAATGATTCCCAGTGCGTCGGGCCGAACGGTATAAACCATTCCAACAGCATTGGTAGCGCCTTGGCACTCATGTACCTGCCTTACCCGCTGGTTCAAGCCCCGCGGTGACGTGGTTACAGCGTTCGGTTATGGAGCTGACGGTGGTCAGGGCTTCTTTTTGGCGGTTTGCACTCCCCCTCTGTCCACCCGGCAGTACATGGCGACCTGATCCAGCTGAGGAGTTTTTTAAAAGGGAAAGCAGAGGGAGGGAGCTGGACTCCCCCATGGGGTCTTGCCCTGGAACGGCAAACCTTAACATTTTCTAACCCCGGGGCCCAATGGCGTTTAAACCCATCAGCTCCCCCCGTTAGGGGACTGATTTTCGGGCATATAGAAAAACTTCTTCCCAAAAAGCCAGTTTCCTTCGCCCCTCTTTTTTTCCGTCCTCTCCCCCCCTTTCTGCCACTCGCTCCCTTTCTTTCCTCCTGGGGCATAGCCCCAAAGCCTAGGGTGCACATTTGGCTTTTAAGTGCAACACACGGGAACACAGAAAAATTTCCCCCTAGAAAATTAAAAGAAAAAGAAGTCACACACACACACACACACACACAAAAACACACACACACACACACACCACTCCCAAAACCAAAAAAAAAATACGCAGATCGGGATTTTAAAACAAAAAATGAAGTTGCACTATGGCGAAGCCCCTTTTAACTGGGCTACTTTCCGTAATCACTCCACCCCTTACGGCCCGCGCTTTTCCCAGAAATTACACTTCTGAAAAACCCCGAAATCACAAATTTACAAAACAAAGAATCAAAGCACAATGCCCCTTTCAGTTTAGGGGGAGGGGGGCCCGTTGGTTCTAAAAACTGAACCCGAACTGCCCCCCCCGCCCCCTCCCTTCCCCCCTCCATTTTTAAAAACCCCAAACCCCCAATTTTCAAGTGAATATATATATAAATATATAAATATTTTATATAAAAATATAAATAAAATATAAATAAAATAAAAACCATATAAAATATTTGAGGTGGGTGTGTGTGTGTGTGTGTGTGTGTGGTGTGTTGTGTGCGTGCGGCTGCGTGCGTGCGTGCGGGCGTGTGTGGTTTTTTTCTTTGAAATTTTTCGGGGACGAGGTTTATTTTGGAAACAAAAGGAAAGGGGGGTCGTTTTGGGTTTTCCCTCACCAGGGGGAAAATTTTCCGGGGGCCTGCCCCCATTTTTCCCCTCCCCCCCCCGGAGGGGTTTTTGGGGCCAGGGATTTTTTTACAGAAGTCAAAACCACTAAGAGCAACCCATTACTGATCGCCCACACCAGGAAAGCGAAACCCCATTACTGTTTCGTCACCCCGGGAAAGGCAACCCCTTTACAAAACGTCAAAACCGGGAAACGAAACCCCCTTTCCCTGATCGTCACACCGGGAAAAGCGCAACCCCTTACTGATCGCCCACACCAGGAAAGACAACCCCATTACTGATCTCCCCAAAAACCAGGAAAGAAAACCCCCTTTACTGATCGCAAAACCATAAAGCGAAACCAAAATTACCGATCGCCCACCCCAGAAAACAACCCCATTCGGGATCGCCCACACCAGGAAAGAAAAAAACCCCTTTAAGGATCGTCACAACCGGGAAAGAGAAAACCCCTTTACTGATCGTCAAAAAAAAAACCAAAAGGAAAACCCGAAAACCAAAAAACCGACGTCACACCGGGAAAAGGGAAGAAACCCCCAAATTACTAAACGCACACCGGGAAAGCGAAACCCCCATTACTGATCGCCCCACACCACAAAAAAGAGCAAACCCCCATTACGGGGAGGGGCCAAAACACCAGGAAAGCGAAACCCCCCTTTACTGTTTCGTCACACCGGGAAAGAGAAAACCCCATTACTGTCGTCACCCCAGGAAAGACAACCCCTTAAAACTGATCGTCACACCCGGGAAAAAAGAAACCCCCCCTTACTGATCGTCCCCCACCGGGAAACCCGCAACCAAATTACCGATCGTCCCCCCCCAGGAAAGAGAAACCCCTTTACGATCGCCCACAACCAAAAAAAGGCAACCCCTTTACTGATCGTCAAAACCAGGAAAGAGCAAACCCCATTACTGATCGTAAAAACCAGGAAAGAGAAAACCCCATTACGACCCGCACCCCGGGAAAGAGCAACCCCCATTACGACGTCCCAACGGGAAAAAGCGAAACCCAAAAAATTACTGATCGTCCCCAACACCGGGAAAAGGGGAAAAACCCCATTACTGTTTCGAAAACACCGGGAAAGAGCAACCCCATTTCAAAATCGTCACACCGGGAAAGAAAACCCCCTTTTACGATCGTCACACCAGGAAAAGAAAAACCCCCTTTACGATCGTCACACCAAAAAGCGCAACCCCATTACTGATCGTCACAACAGGAAAAGCAACCCCAAAACTGATCGTCAAAACCAGGAAAGAGAAACCCCCATTTACTGATCGTAAACACCCAGGAAAGTAAACCCCCCCATTACTGATCGTCAAAACCGGGAAACCCAAAAACCCAAAATTTAAACCGATGGGTCAAAACCAGAAAGAGAAACCCCCCATTACTATCGTCACACCAAAAAGCCAACCCCTTTAAAACTGTTTCGTCACACCGGGAAAAGAAACCCCATTACAAACGTCACCCGGGAAAAGGGGCAACCCCTTTTACGGGATCGTCACACCAGGAAAGAGCAACCCCTTTAAAACGGGATCGTCACCCCAAAGGAAAGAGAAACCCCTTTTAAAATTTGACGTCACCCCGGGAAAGAGCAACCCCTTTTAACTGTTTCCGTCACACCAGGAAAGCGAAAACCAAATTTTACCGATCTTTCACACCAGGAAAGAGAAACCCCCTTTACGGGATCTTCACACCAGGAAAAAGAAACCCCTTTTTTTTTCCAAAACGCCCCACACCAGGAAAGACAACCCCATTACTGACGCAACACCAGGAAAGAGAAACCCCCCAATTACTATCGTCACCCCGGGAAAAGAGAAAACCCCTTTATTTATCGTAAAACCCCGGGAAAGTGAAACCCCCATTACCGATCGTCAAAACCCGGGAAAAATGAAAACCCAATGTTCAGGGGTCATCCCCCGAATTTTAACACCAGGAAATGGCCCCCCCACGTTACACGTCTTGAAATGGAATAAAACCCAAACAAAAAACAGAAGAAATTTTTTGGGAAACCCTTCCCCGCAAAAAGTCCCCCGGAGAACCTTTCCCAAACTCCATTCTGACCCCCTCCCCCCCTCCCCCCTTTGCGGGTTTTTTTTTCAGCTCTAAAACCCCTTACAGCCCAAAAGGGGGGCCATCCCGGCTTCTGGGTCGTGACACCCAGTATGCCCCTTTTCAAACTGTCAAAAACAAACCCCAAAACTGGCACAAAATCAAGGCCAATGCTTAAAAGACAACACAACGGAGAACAACACAAACGCGTTGCAGTAAAAGACAACCCACAGTGAAACACAAAAACACTGCAATGCAGGGGATTCATTTGAATAGTTGTAAAGTGGGTGTTGTGTAAAGTAGTGAAATGCTTTTAAATTTCCCGACAATAATCATCACAAAACAAAAAAAAAAGAGGGAAATGGGCAAAATAAATTTACCGACCGAACCGAAAAGCCCCAATAGTTTGCCACCTTTAAAATTTATATCGGTTTAATGTTTCATGGGGTTCAGAAAAACCCTTTTTACGTTACCTGAAAGAAAGTAAAAACAATTAAAAACCAAACTTTTTTCCATGGCAGTCATCTTTGCCCAACCTCTACCCTTTTCCCCGACCTTCAAGCCGCCCTTTTTTTTTTTTTTTTTTTTTTTTAAACCAAATTTCTTATTTTTTTCCTCATTCCGTTTCCATTCCACAGTTCCTTCTTTCTTTTCTTCCCCCATTCTTTCATAAAAACATATCTTTTTTTTTTGCTGTCCCTTTTCCGGATGCAAATTACCCCCAATTTGGGGTTTTAATTTTGACAATATTTGTAAATATCAGTGAAACAAAAAATTTTAGAAATAAAATTTTTTTTTTTTGGGTTTTAATGGTTTTTGGTCCCCAAAGTTAAATGAAAAGCCGGGGAAAGGGGTTTTTTTCTTTTTTTGGGATAACAAACACATACACAAACAAACAAAAATCACTAAGCACAATCCCTGTTTTCTTAAAAAAAACACAAGCACAAAATGGCAAACAGACAACAACCCCCCCCCCTTTTACACCCCCCTCCCCCCCCCCCCAAACCCCCCCCCCCCCCAACTTTTCCCTTTTTTTTGATTTAATGTACACCTCCCATATGCATATTTTAAAAACCCAGGTAATTTAATTTTTTTTGTTTATTCTTTTTTAAAATAATACTTCAAAATTTAACCATTTTGTGTTAAATTTTGGGCAGATTCATTGTACGCTCATGAAATTTTTTAAAGGGAATTATATTTTCTTTTTTAGTTTTTTTTGGGAAAAAACTTTTAAATAAAGGGGCTTACATTGTTTTTTTTAAACAGCTAAAAATGTAGTTTTTTGGCTTTTTAAATTATAAGTTCGAATTTTGTAATCATTGTGGTTTTGTCATCTGCCCCCAAATAGTAAAAAGTTTTTTTCAGTCAGAGACAGTTTATTCGCTTTTAAAAAAACACTTTCCTTTTTTAAATTTCTTGCAATTTTTTTCCAGAATTCATTGACATTTAGGGCATCTCCAGAACACATTTTTTCGATCTGTTTTTTTCCTCTTACAAAACACAGTTAAAAATTTTCTACTTTTCCCCTTTCCTTTCAGAGCTCCCTTCGTTGCAATTATTCGATGCACAAATTCTTTTTTTGAAACCCTTTTAGCTTAATACCCCTTATTTGATGCATTTTTCAAAAGCATTTCTTCCAAGGTATCTGCTTTTTGTTTCTCCGTCCTTTTTGGGCACAACTTTTTGGTTTTCCCTTTTATTTTTTACTAAAACCCTTCTGTAATACTTTTGGAACCTTTATCTACAGAATAATTTTCTTAGGGGCTGTGTTGACTTCTGCTTCTTTTGTTTATTTTTATCTCATTTTTCCAAACCCTTGTTCTCTAAATGTATTTTTTAATGGATAATATGCATCCACCATAAGATAGGAAATCTATTTCAATATTATACTTGTTCTGATTCCTAAAGGGAAAGGAATCTCCTTTGGGGTTTAAAAAAATTTCAGATACTCTAAATACATTTCTTTTGGGTTCCAGTTTTTTTTTGTTTTATCATTTTATTTCCTTTTTTTGAAAGTTCTTTGTAAAGAATTGGTTCGCAAGTAGTTCTCTAGCTTTTTTCCCTGGTTTTATTTTTGGAAAAATTTTAAAAACTGCTTTATACGACATAATCCCATTTTTCCCAGAAAAAAAATTGTTTTTAGTGATTTTTGCACAGATGATTTGGGGATAATTCTAAATTTTCCCACAAAAATTGGGTAGAAAAAAACAACTTTGCCCTCCCCAAATCGTGTGTTGTTTGTCTCAGTCTTTTTTACCATTTTAATTTTAATGCAGTGAAAGAGCATGTATGTCAGGTAGATTCAACCCCCCATCCTGTACAAACTTTAATAACCCCTTTTTTTTGATTTAAATTTTAACTTGTTTTTATTCCCCTACAAACCAAAAAACAAAAAGTCCCTTTTAAATTTTTTAAAAAAATGTGCAGGGGATTTGGGAACATCAAACCAAAAGGTAAGTTATTTTTTACAGAATTAATTTTTTTTTTAAAACTGCCCAAAACCTTCCTAAAAGGGGGAAAAGAAATTTTTCCCCTTTAAGGGCCCAAATTTTTAAAAAGTGCCTTTTTACTTTTTATCAATCTATCATTGTAGTTTTTTTTTTTTCCATTGTGTTTAAATCCTGAGGAAACCAAATTCCCCAATATTTTGAATTCTTTTTTTAAAATTTTCCCGATCAACTTTTTAAAAGTTCCCCCTATATCTTATTTTTAAATATGCTTTTTTTCTTCCCAAACCCAAAAAACTTATGTTTTTTCTCTTTGTTTTTTGAATAAACCCGATGTTTTCCCAAACCTATCAAGAATCCGATAGATTTTTTTTAATGATTTCTTATTCCCCGTGTTTCATCAGTTTTATGTCATCGGGAAATTGTGATTTTCTTTTGTTCTTTTTTCCCCATTTGTATACCTTCAAAAAATTTTTTCTCTTTGAAACATTACGATAAAATTTTTTTTCACACAATACGGGAAATATATGGCGAAAAACTTGGGTCTCCTTGCCTACAACCCCTTTCTTTCAGAAACCCTGATGATGTTTGGGGGCCCTTTAAAAATAACAGTAGACTTAAAATTTTTTGTAGAATTTCTTCTATTTCCCTTTTCATATGCTTTTAAACCCCAAACCTACGCCTCTAGCACTTTGTTTCAGAAATCCCAATCTAACGAGTCGAATTTCCTTTTCGAAGTCCCCCAAAATTAGCATCCTGGGATATTTTTTATGTTGAATGGGGTTTTTATTTCCCTAAATTAACCCAAGGGTTTCTACCTATATTTCGTTTGGACAAATCCTTTTGGGGCTTCACTAATCCTGATGGAAGAACTTTTTTAAAAACCCATTAAACAAAAAAAAGATGACCCAAATTTTTTTATTAAAATTTTTAAAATGAAAAGGTTCCCCCAGTTTTTTTCATAAACTTTTTTGGTTTTCCCCTTCCTTTTGGTTTTACAAATTTAATCCTTCTTTTTTGGTGTTTGATAGTTCGCCCCTTTTCCCGGGAAACTTTCATTTAGAGCTCGGGTTTCAAACAAAAAACCAATTTGTTTTCCCAAAAAAAAATTGAAAAACTCCGCCCAAACCCCTCCGAAACCCAAAGGGGGTTTTTCCCTTCTTTTATATTTTTCAATGCAATTTTCCCCGCTTCTTCTATTTTATTTTACCTTTTTAATTAATTTTTGCGTTCTTCTGTTTTGTTTCCCGGGATCCCATTCACCCAAAACTTCCCAAAATTGCATTTCACATCGGGCTTTTTCGGTATAGAAACTTTAAAAAAGTGTTTTACTGTAAACTTTTTTTGTCTTCTGGGTTTTTCCCCGTGTAAATTTCCTTTTTCCCTCCAGTAGTTTAAAAAATTTTTTTTGCCCAATGAAGTTAAAGCTTTTTTAAGCGCGAAATAAATTTTGTAACCTTTTCCCCATCCGCAACCCATCTTGCTTTTTATCTTATAGTACACCATTCAAGACCTTTTTCTTTTTATAATTTTCAATTCTCTATTACTCTCTTTTAAATTTTCTTTAAATCCTCCCCCTGATTTTAAATTTTTTTTACTCTCAAAACTTTGAAGTTTGCATAAGGGGTGGGGGGGGGGGGGGGGGGGGGGGGGGGGGGGGGGGGGGGGGTTTTTTTTACAAATTTTGATTCCTTTTTTTAATTGTGGGCATACTGGATGGATTTTTCTCTTATCTTCATTTTAAAAGTCAAGAAAAAACCCGATCAGACACTGTTTTTTAGGGTCCCGACTTTTTTTGACTGGTTTTTTATCTTGGCTATTGCATCATTTTAAAATCATTCCCCTTTATCTTTATCTGGGTTTCCTCTGTTATTTCTTTTTTTAGATTTTTTATTCCAACTACAAAATTTATTATCTTTTAGTAGGGGATAAAATTTAAAAAACCAAAAAAGTTTTTTTGTTTTAAAACCCCTTTCCGAAATTTTAAATTTTAATGTAATTTAATGAATGATCAGAAACTATAGCCTGGAAATGTCAGTATTTTTTTAAAAAACCAGATTTAAAATTCGGCAGAAAAGGGAAAAAGTCTAGCCTACTTTGTTGCAAGGGGGGGGGTCCTTTCCCCAAATGTAACTCCCCACAATCCGGGTTTTTTTCCTCCCTAAAAACTGCTAATGGGCAAATCTTGGGATCATAAACCCCAACTGCTTTTTTAGCTTTTTGGGGTTTTTTAAAAGTTTATAAATTTTAACAATCAATTTCCGTTCTAGTACCAAATTAAAATCCCCCCCACAATAACGGTTTTTTTATTTTTGGGACTTTTAATCGGGGATTTGTGAGTTTTGCCCTAGAATGGGTGGGTCGTCTTTTTTTGGTCCATATACACTTACTAGCAAAAAGTTTTCCTTTTTATTTGTTTAAATAATATGATTATAAAAATTACCCCCATGTCGTTTCCCCCTTTATTTTTTTGAATTCGAAAATTTTTATTAAAAATATTGCTACCCTCGGGCATTAGATCCCGTATGAGGGGAAAAGCATTTATACCCCCATTCCCCCTCTTAACACTTTTTCCCGTATCTTTTTTCAAAAAGAGAAACTTTTGGCAATATATAGATTTTTGTTTTTTTTCTTAAATAAAGGAATACATCTCTTTTTTTCGATAATTTTTCCCAACCTTTTTAGTTTAATGATGGGAAAATTTTTAACATGTTTTCCTTGGTTTTTCCTAAGAATCCATGGGGTTTTCCCCTTTTAGTCCCAAAAAAATTACTTTAAAAGGAAACCCCAAATGCCACAGGAGGGGAAAAAAAAGCAACAAAAAAAAGAAACCATTTTAATGTACAATGGGGAGGCAAAAAAAGGGAAAAAACTTTTCAACAGCAGGGATTTGAACAATCATCGTAATCATGGCTTTCGTAATTACCCCGATATGAAAAAAGTAACCGTCCATTTGGCTATGAGAACAAAAACACTAAAACCCTGTAGCCCATTTCAACTAAATTTTACAGGGGTTTGGGCCCACATCACAACTGTTTTAATTTTTTTAAACAAAGGGCATTGTTTTGCCCCAGCACAGGGCACCCCCCCCCAAAAAAAATTGGGAAGGACAGAACTTTTCCCTGACAATCTTCCCTTCCCTTTTCCCCACAATCACACACATTCCCCTCCACACACTTGACAACACAAAACCTACGAGAAAAGCAACAATTTTCAATACCCCCGCCCATACCCCAAAAACAGAAAAGCCACAAATAGAAACAAATCCCCAAAAGCGGAAAAAAAAAACCATTCTCAGCACGCAAAGAAACCCACTTGAGTGCTGTTTTATTAAACTCATCCGGATCGCCCATTCACAAAAAAGGGTATAAAGACCGTCAAAGGAATGGCTCACGTTACAACGTGAAGCCAAAAAAAAAAAAAAAAAAAGAAGTTTCGTTTTTTGAGTCCATCAAGCAGTCAAACCAAACCCCTCCCCTTTTTAAAAAAAAAAAACAAAAATAAAAAATTTATTAAAAAAAATTTAAATTTAAAAAAAAAAAAACTTTTTTCCGGGACCTATTTTTGTCTAAATCAGGCCCCCCCCCCCTCCGCCCCCCCCCCCCCCTCCATCCCACCCCCATTCAAGGGATTTTTTAATAAAAGGCAAAAATCAGTTACCTGAAAGTTTTAAAAGGGGAGAGAAAAGAGAGAAAGTTAAGGGGGGGGGGGGGGGGGGGGGGGGAGGGGAAAAGGGGAGGAGGAGGGGGAAAGAATGGGCCGTGTTTTGTGCGGGGCACACGTGCCCGCGCGCCCCCCAGCGTGGGGGCAAAGGGTGTGTAAACAAAAAGAAATTGGAACTGACAAAAGTTTCGTTAAACACTCATTTAAAACCCCTTCCTATTCCCCAAAAATCTAAATTATTTCTTTCTTTCGATTGGACTTTGACCCAAAAAAAAAATGTATAAATATATTTCTTTGGGGATCACCTGTCCATGGTAAAGCCAAAAACCCAAACGGGTTTTTGTATAAAAAATTGTAGAATTTACCACATTCTAGTTTCTCAACGTTACCTTAAAGAAAGTAAGACCCAAAGAACCCAAAATCTTTTCCCTGGCAGTCTTTTTTGCCCAAACCCTACCCCTTTTCCCCCTTCCTCAAGCCCGTTCTTTTCATTAAACAAAAAAGGAAAAAACGAACGAGGGGAAAAGCTGAAAATCCACCGACATGTTTTATCGTAGGGCCAAACCCCCCCCTCATTCCCAAATGACATCGTAAAAAAACTATTCCAGAATGAAAATCAAAAGGGGCTCCCAACACCAATTTTTTTTTTCATCCATCCTCTCTCTCCTCTCTCTCTCAATCTTCCCTCTCCCCCCTCTCTCTCTCTCTCTCCTCTCTCCCCAAAAAGAATTTCCTGTGTGTCCCCTCTCCTCTCCTCCCCTCTCCCCCTGCTCCTTCTCTTCTCCTCTCCCCTCTCACTCTCTCTCTCTCTCAAAAAGGGTTTCCCCGTCTTTTTGTCTTTCCGTTCTTCTCTCCTCTCTCTCTCCTCTTTCCTTCTCTCACCCCTTTTTCTCTCACTCTCTCTCTTGTCTTTTCTGTCTGTCTGTCTGTCCCGTCCCTTTTGTCTTCCTCTCTTTTCCCTCTCTCTCTCTCTCCTCTCTCCCTACTCTCTCTCCTCCCTTTCCACACGAAAAAGAAGCTAGTTTGCCCTGACCCCCTCAGCAATCGAGAGCATTTGTGATTTTTTTTTTTAAATTGTTACTACTCTTAGACACTTTTGGGGAACGAAAGCATTAATCAAATTCTACTGTTTTAAAATAATGAACTTGCGCAAATTTAAAAAAAGGCTCAAAATGTTTCTCTATTTTTTTTCTAAAAAAAAAAATTTAGACAAGAAGTTTTTGTCATAGAAAAAATACATTACAAAAGTGCATTCTGACCATCTTGGGACTTTCATTTTTATATCTGTTGATGTAAGAATTAAATTTAAAAATAAGGCTTATATATATCCCCCCCCTCGCTCTCGTTCCCCCCTCTCCTCTCTCTCTCTCTGTGATTTTAAGGCTGCCCCACCTTATTCCTTTTAAAGTCGAAACAAAAATGCTCCTCCACGCTGACGGGGAAAAAGGGGCCCCCACACCCGAAACATTGGTATCTAATTTTCCCCCCCTTTCTTTTTCCCTTTTTCTAACGAAATTCGAAATCCTCCCCAGGGGGCTGAGCTGATTCCTCACAACGCTGAAGCTCAGTAAACCCCTTCACACTCAACCATCCCTTCCTGATTTTTTCTCCCCCCCCCCCCCCCCCCCCCCCCCCCCCCCCCCCCCCCCCCCCCCCCCGCCATCTCTAAACAAATTTTTGTGCAAACTTAACCAATTTTTTAACCCAAGCTTGGTTAAAAGATGGGGTTTTTGTCCAAGGGCGAACCCCCAAAAACTGTTCTGTTGGGTTCATGCCGATTGGGAGCCCCATCATTGGTGCCCGGGGAGATTATTACATTTTTTTAAGGGAAAATGCCCCAGTAAATCATTTAGGGCGAATTTTATAACTATTTTTTTTCCTTTAAAGACGGGGCTTTTTTTTTTGGAACATGAAAAAACCAATTAAAAAAAAAGCCGATTTGAAAGCTCCAATTTCAAAATTTTTCCCCCTTTTTTTTTCCTTTTTTTTTTCCTTTTTTTTTTTTTTTTTGTTTTTTTCTATCTTCACGGGGGTTAACTCTTTCCCCCCCCTACCTACTATTACTTTTTTCCCCGGCTTTGAAAATTAAATTTTTTTTTTTGCCCCGTGAACTGACTTTGCTCACATTTTTTTAAAAAGTGAAAAAAAAAATTGATAAAAGCCTGCAAAACCCCCCTGCTTCTTTCTCTTGTATTCCACAAAAAAAAAAAATTTTTTCGGGGAAAAGGGGGAAGAGAAAAAGGGGTTGGGTGTAGAGGGGTCCCTTTTTTATGCAGAAACCCCGTATCCGGGCCTACCTTGGCAAAAGGCTGCTTTACTCCTAACTTGCCCTTTTCCTTTCCCCTCCTTCCTTTTTTTTCTTTGGTAAGGGAACGCCCCAACCCTTTTTCGAAAAAAAAACAAAAAATTAAGGAACAAAAATTAAAAACCGCCCCGTCCCTTTTAAATTTCCTTTTTTGATTTCGGGGTGATTTTCAAACCACTTTTTTTATTGTAAATTTTCATTTTAATTTTCCGTTTCCGGAAAATGCAACAAAAAACAAAAAAAATCACATTAAATTTAAAGGTATGGGAAAAAGGACGGAGGTTTTTGGGAAAAAATGGCTTGAAAACCTGCAAAACTCGGAAAATTCTTTTTTTTGGGAAACCGAGCCCCAACCCCAAAAAACCAATTTCCCCCAAAAAACAGGAAAAGGGGCCCCTTTGCCCCAAAGGGGTTTTGGGTTTCCCCCCCTATTAGGCCCCCCCCCTTCCCCCCAAAAATTCCCTTTCCCCAATTTTTTGCCAAAATTTCTTTTTTGGCCCCCCAAAACCAAAATTTTTCCCCCCCAAAACCCATTTCAAAAGGAAAAGGAAAAATAAAAAATTTTAAGTTCCCCCCTTTCCTTGGGCCCCCCCCCAAATTTTCCCCCCCCCCCCCAGAGCGGTACCCGCGACCCCACTTTTCCCCCCCCCCAAAAAAAGGGGGGGTTGCTTTTTTGGCAGGGGACCGTTAAATTTTCCAGGGCCGTTTTTTTTTTCGTTTTAAAAATTACCCTTTTTTCAAAGCCCAAAATTTTTATTGGGGGTTTTTTCATCCACCTTCAAATAAAAGGGGTTTTACCCCCCCGCGAATTCCTCAAAATCTCGCCCCTTTTTTTTCCTTTTATTTCCCCCCCCCCCCGCCCTTTTAAATTTTCCCCATTTCTTCGAGGCCACGCCCTTATTGTCCTCGGGACTCTTTGATGCGATCGTATCCGGCCTACTTGGCAGAGGTCTGCGACTCTAAGCTTCTCGTCACACTCCGTTCCTTTCTTTGTACTTCGCGTAGTAGTGTGCATCTGCTCCTCATTGTCTTTCGCAGAAACGACACATCAATATATAATGGGACTGACATTGAACAACAGGCGCGTTCGACTTTAAAAGTGGCTGGTGATTGCGCTGGCACTTTTCAAACTAGCTTTTCATTTGGTGTAAAGCGACACTTTACTATTCAACGTGACCACTGTCATTTCATAAGACAGGCAGAAATCTGCACATTAGCTCACGGTTGTGTTTACTGGTTGGAGTGAGATGGAGATGGGTGAATACTCTGCAATTTTACTGCGGAAATTGTCTTGTTTGCCCTCCCCATCCGATTCGCCCCCCTAAACACCATTCAAAAGCAGAAAAGCCACGTAGCTCATGTTGACGTCTCCCCCCTTCCTCCATCTAGCCCCCCCCCCCCCCTCCCCCCTATTCTTCTCCCCAGTTCCTGCCATTTCTGTTTCCTGGACAGCGACCAAGATCAAGTATTGCTGAAGGACCGGATTTTTTTTTAAAGGAATAATGAAAACAGAAACTTTGAAAATAAGTTCATTTCTGTGGGCAAGATTTGTCCAGATATTGTAGCGGTATTCTGTCGATCAACACTAATCATTCAATATGAAAAGGAGGTTTGCATTCAGCATGCGTAGCGTTGAGTCAACAGACTCGCTTATTTTTTCGTCCAGTATACTTCCAAAAGCATTTGTATTGTGCTCATTATCCAGCGCGTTGCAAATACCGGCTCACCCACCTGCGCCAATTCACTCACCTCGCCTCTTGTCCTGTGCCCCTTCCTTTCATTTCCCCTCCCACCCCGCCCTACCATTATTCCTTTTTCTTCGTAGGTCATCGCCGTCTGCATTGTCTCTCGCGTGCACGCGTGTGCGCTCGTGCGTGGACAACGAAGGTGATCGCGTAAGCAAAACTTACTTATTCATGTGAGTCTAAAATGACTGAAGAGAGAGAGAGAGATGAAGAGAGAGAGAGAGGAGAGTTCTCATCTGGAAAGGTTACATGGATAATGTTACCAATCTGAACTGTTCAGAGCTGTGTCAAACCCAAACAGATTATGCTCAGACAAATAGGCCGACCTAAAACAGACTTCCTAGACATACGGGAGTGCGTCCATACCAAAGTGGCAAGTAGAACCATTTTTACTTACTACGCTTTGCAGTAAATTAACGCGGAGTTTTTCATATCCCACTATAGGAACAGAACAGACTCATATATTTGAAGATAAATGACATTTCATAATGATTTTCCGCAGAAAACAGTTCATTTGGCAGTCAAGCGGGATTTCAAAATCCAATGGTTTTTAATGCCCGTTTCCTAATATCCAGCATAGCGATAAATAACCGTTATTCCTGCATCTTGAAGCGGGTGGTCAAACCACAGTTAAATCTGCCCGAGTGTCTTGTTATACCGTGAATTATAAATTACATGGACAACACACACACACACACACACACACACACTCTACACACACACACACTTTCACTCATCTCACGCACATGCCCTTCTCTTGTACATGTATAATTCTCAATCCCAAATTAGTGACCTTAAAAAAGGAAAGTCTTTCAAGCAGAAAGCGAAAAAGTGTGAAACGTCTAAAGCCTTTTTGCCCCCAAATCGGATCAGTTTAAGCTGACATAACACTGGCGCAGGTACATCGACATTGTACTTAAAATCCGCTCCGAATTTCTGACGCAACTAAACCTCTCTGACCCTTCACCTGGTAAAACGTCGTTAGCCGTGCTGATACGGTAGTTGTCCCATTGTGTGCGATATTTTGGAGGGAGCAGGGGGACAAAGGGGTTTGTGAGCTCATCTATTTCTGAGATGACTTGATGGAGAGAGAGAGAGAGAGAGAGAAGAGAGAGAGAGATGAGAGAGAGAGAGGAGAGAGAGAGAGAGAGAGAGAGATGAGAGAGAGAGAGAGAGAGAGAGAGAGAGAGAGAGAGAGAGAGAGACAGACAGACAGACAGACATACGGACGGATAGAGACGGAGACAGAGGGGCAGAAAGCAGGAGAGACAGAGCAGAAGTGGAAGGTAAATGGATGGGTAGACGCCGGGCTAGGGTACACGAACAGGCGATTTTCAGCTTTGTCATGGCGTAGCCAACACATGGAACCCTTTCACAGCAGGCATCAAGTTTTAATTGTTTCTATGACAGAATGATTTTGTACACATCATATGGCTGTTTCAAACTAGAGTATGTGGAAATTCACACTGTCAGTCTCTGAATATGGGAATCTGTGAAACATTTGCCGTGAGCCTCAGTGTGACATTTTCGATATTTGTATTTCAAATGCAAAGAGAGCATGGCAGTTTTGGAAGCCAATGAACAGCTTGAAGATCCAATCCAGTGGAAACGCACTGCACCTAGCACAGGCTACTTTTTCTTGAGATGGCGCTGACAACGTTACTGCCATTCCATCGCGCGACAATTCCAGTCGTGACATTAGAGGTGTGGGCGGTTATACGTTCCCTTTTGTCTTCTCAAGTTCATTGGTTGTCTATGGTCAGTCCTCTTGCTCTGTTGTCGAGGTACGGGGTTAGAAAAGAACCACCGTCTCAGGACATGAATGAAGTGTTGAACGTCGGGAAAAAAGAAAGGGGTTTCGAACTAAAGACGTACCCCAGGAACAACAGAAATTCAAACCTTTGGTAAAAGACGGACAGTGTCCCCACCGATTAATTGTGCACCCGATGGCTATATAGTACGACACCCTGCCCCCTTCTTACTCAAATGGGTGGGAGAAAAAACGGAATAATTCACCGAATTTGCATTCAGCAATATATTGGGGTCGAGCTTTTTGCCGTCGTTCCACCTTGGGGGAGCCGCGGTTGCACAGAAATGTAGGCTTTAAATTAGCCCCCCCCCCCTTTCTTGTTAGCTGCAGTGACGGTTGTTGTTCACAACTGTTACCCTTGGACCGTGCATTCTTTCAGGGTGCAGAGGGAAAGTGCACCTCAATTATTTCTTTAACTTTAAAATTTCCCTTCAGGTTATTCTCTTGTGCAAGCCTTTTTCAAAACGTCGCTGAATCCCGCCCTAGCGACGCCCTCGGGGGTTTCTGCCGTAAATCACTACTTTCATCATTTGTTTCCTCGGACAGCTTTAAAGGGTCGAAGGCTCTATGAAGATTCATCTCCCTGGGAAGTGCTATTAACCCCCCGCAAGGCAAGATTTGGAACTTGAAAAGTCTGGAACAAACAGGGGAAAATGTAGTGAAGGTGAAAAGAACCTTCCCTCATTCGTCCTAGGGTCCCTTGTACGGGGATGTATTGCCGACGACATAGCAAAAAAAAAAAACAAAAAAAAAAACCCAAAAAAAACCAAGTATAGTTTTGATCTTCCTTGGTAAATTTTTTCCTTTTTGCTTCCCATTAAACTTGTGTCAGAAAAAAAAATATCCTCACTGTGCTGAACTTCCAAAATTTTTTTTATAAAACATGTACGTGGTGCCATTTTGAACAGTTGTGAAGAGAAAAATCTCACAGTCTACAATTTTCCCTTTAAAGCCAAAGCTCCGTTTTTGTTTTGTCCAGTGCAAAAGTCCCCATGTTCGCATCTAAGAGCAGTCGCTTCAAGGCCCCTGTATTGGGACTGGGTTTTTGGGTTTGAAAATGTAGAGATACGCAATGTAGCTTTTTACATTTTGTTTATAGAACAGAAAAACAGAAGTGGTTGAAACTTTTCCAGTTATCGGTATACCTGTGTGTGGGTGTGTGTGGTGGTGTGTGTGGTTGTGTGCGTGCGTGGTGCGTGCGTGCTGGGCGTGCGTGCGGGTTCGTTTTTGCGTGGTGGTGTGCTGCGTTGTGTGTGGGTGTTGTGTGTTGTTATGTGTGTTGTGGGGTGGGGGTTTGGGTTGGTGTTTTGGTGTGTGTGTGGTTGTTTGTGTGGCATGCTTATTGTTAGGTCCATGGGGCCCAAACGCTTTTGCCTTTTAAAAAACGGTTGAAAGAGACTAAAGTCAAAAAATGTTTCCAAAAACGGGTTTAAAAGGTTTGGTTCAAGGGGAGACCTTAAATTTTCCCGATGAATGGGCTTTTCATTCTGGGGAAAAGGAGGTGGAGCGTTAGTAAAATATCGGGGCCCAATAAAATTGATACATTAAATCCCAGCAGGCTATCCACACAAAAAAGTTTCGTTTGGGCCCCTTTTTTCCCCTCCTTTTACACCCTATCCTAAGCTTTTCCATGCCTTTGAGGGAAGGACCGTGAGTCGGGGCTTGACACACCCAGCCCCACCGCCCCGTATAATTCCGGGTTTGGTCTATTGAGTTGGTCCACAGGGAAGACAGCATCGGAGTTGGATTAAATAGTCTGGGGTTTGAGGTCGATTTCCTTCCCCTGAATATGGCGGGGAAAAAAATGACCCAATTTTCCCGAGGCCCAAAAGATTTGAACTTGACTTGCTTCCCCATGCTTTTTTGATGTGGGTGGTGAGTGATTGGTGTGTGTGTGTGTTGTGTGTGGTGTGTGTGTGTTTTTGGGGGTGTGGTGTGTGTGTGTGTGTTATGGTGTGTGGTGTGTTTGTGTGTGGGGTTTTTTGGTGGTGTAGTGCTTTTTTTCTCGGGGGTTGTGTGAAGGTGGGGGGGGGGGAATCTGAGGGGGTGTGGGGGCGGGTTGTTTTTCCTGTTTCCTTCTTTATAGCCTCACCCCAAATTTTTTTTCCTTTGAGGTAAGGTTTATACCCCCCCCCCCCCCCCCCCCCCCCCCCCCCCCCCCCCCCCCCCCCTTTGAAGTTGGTTGATCATGTTGCTTATATGCAAATGATTTTGTAAACAATTTTTGTTTTTTTTATTTGGGATCGCTAAATTTATTTTTGCTTTCACTTCTTTTGGGGCTGTTTGCAAGGTTACACAAAAACCTACAAAATGTCTCACGAACTTGGGGGAGGATAGAATGTGACCCCAGAAGATGAAGTGCGAAAACGACAAAAAAGGTGGGACCCAAGATTTTTTGACCATGACAGAGGTTTCCCTTCCCCACAGTGCCGCGTGCCCCTTTGGTTATCTTTTTTTGTCTCTTTTCCTTTTCCTTTATTGCTCATTTCTGGAGGCGGTTTCATTTCCGGGTGCGGCACAATTTGTTTAGCCTGGGAAAATACTAAACTTCGGCTTCGAAAAACTAACACTCTGCGCCCCCGGCCTTTCGAAGCGTCAAAATGAAAATGTTGCTGTCGTTGGCATCGGAGAGGTTTACTTTGCCCCCTCCCTTTTTTCTGTCTGTCTTTTGTTTGGTGGTTGCTTTTTTCTTGTTTTTTCTTTTTTTTTTCTTTCTTCTCTCTTTTCTCTCTCTCTCTCTCTCTCTAATCTCTCTCTCCCCTCTCTCTCTTTCTCTCTCTCTCTGGGGTATGTGAGTGGGTTTGGTGTTTACGCGCATGCGTGCGCGCGTGTGCCATGCGGGCACGTGCGACCGTGTGTGTGTTTGTGTGTGTTTTGGTGTGTGGTGTGTGTGTGTGGTGTGTTGTGGTGTGGTGTGGTGTGTTTGTGTGAAGTGTTTTGTTTTCAAAAGTGTGGTGGTAAGTGCAGCATGCACGCGCCGCGGTGTGGTCGTGTCTGTTTGTCGTGTTTTGGGCGTGCGTGGGGTTGTGCGGGTGTGTGGTGTGCGGGTGTGGGGTGTGTTATTGTGTTGTTCCTTCTCTCCTTTTCTTACTTAAAAAGTCTTGAATTCTGCCACCCACTCTCAGGAAAATTTTTTCAACTATTTTGTCAGGAGGATTGCCTTTGTAAAAAATTCCACAGCCGAAAATTTTACCATGCGGGGGTTTTTATTTTCTTGTGGAGAAGAGGAGAGAGAGGGGGGGGGGAAGGGGGGGGGGGGGAGGGGGGAGAGAGGGGGGAGGGGGGAGGAGGGGGGGGGGAAAGGGAAACAACCAATGGCCTGACATTTTTTAACATTTTTAACTTTTTTTGATTTTCCATTTTCGCATTGCTATTACATCCCACTCGGAGGACGAGAGAGAGAGGAGGAGGGAAGGGGAGGGGAGAGAGAGGGGAGAGGGAGAGGGGGGGAGTTGCAAAGACGGGGCGGGAGAGGGAAAAAGGACACACAGGGAAACCCGGAAACCAGAGAAACAAAGATGACGAACGCCGACAGGGGAGGGAGAGGGGGGGGGGGATTTGGGGGGGGGGGGAAGAAAGGGGAGAAGAGAGGGGGAGAGGGAGGAGGGGGAAGGGGAGGGGAGGGGGGAGAGGGGGAGGGTGTGCGATTAGAGATTGGGAAAGGGGAGGAAAAAAAGAGATGGGGGAAAAAAAAAAGAAAACGACACCGCGAGACGCGACGCCCGGAAAAAAGAAGAAGAAGAAGGAAAAGAGAAAAGAGAAACGTGCCCGCAGTAACAGGTTTTAAGCCTTTTGTAGTGCCTTCTTTCATTCATCTGTCGCCCCCCGGAAAAGGCTCCCCCTGAAAATTTACACGTTGGGTTCTGGGGCTGGGGTCGTCAAGTGGATTTTAAGGCTTGCGTCCTCTTTTTCACCCAGACGAGTAAATGGACTTCTTTTTGCTGAGGACTGGTTTAGGCGGCGGGGGAGGGTTAGGTCCGCCTTTTTGATACCCTTCTCTGCACCGCCGCCCAACAGTTTACAGCTACAACGACAGCTAAAACAAAGGGACGTAAAATAAGTGCTTGTTTTGTAATTAAAACTTTTGGGAGGTTTAGGTTTGCTCGGGTGGGCTTCCTTTTACCCCCCCCCCCCCCCCCCCCCCCCCCCCCCCCCCCCCCCCCCCCCCCCCCCCCCCCCCCCCCCCCCCCCCCCCCCCCCCCCCCCCCCCCCCCCCCCCCCCCCCCCCACCCCCCCCCCCCCCCCCCCCCCCCCCCCCCCCCCCCCCAAAAGGGGTCCCTTCGGGTGCCTTTCCCTTGAAAAGGGGAAAGTTCCCCCCCCTTTTAAATTTTTTCTCCTTTTTTTCCTCCTTCTTCTTTTTTTCCTTCTTCTTTTTCCCTTAATACCCCCGAGAGAGCCGAGCAGAAGGACGCAGCACCCAACGCAGCACCCCCCCACCCAACCCCAAAAACACCCAAAAGGACGCGGGTTAGGGCGGCCCTTTCACAAACTTTTTACCCCCCGGGGGGGGGGGGGGATTTTAACAAAACTTACCCCCTGCAAAAGGGGACACTTCTATTTGGAAAATCTTAAAAAAGGGGGAACCCCCAAGAAGTTTTTTTTCCCAAAAAACCCCTTTTGGGCAGGGTTTTGGGCGCCCTTTTTTCCCTCCCCAAGGGGGCCCCTTTCTTTGGGTTTTTCAATTTTCCCCCGGTTTTTTGCATTTTTCTGTACTTTGCGTGTTAGTTGCATCTGTCCTAGCTGTCGTAAACGAAAAATTTACCGTCCCCCACTGAGGGGGTTTACACGATTTTGAGGGGGAGAAAAAAAAAGTCAAAAAATCGAGGGTTTGAGATGATGCTGGTGACTGTGGTGCATTTTTTAGACTAACTTTTCACTTTATGTAAAACACACAGTAAGTTTAGGGGCGACTGTCTGCTTTATGTAAAGCGACACAGTAAGTTCGCGGGAAAAATCTGTCATTTATAGCCGGGAGGAAAAGCCGGTTAACTCGGGTGTACTTGGGGGACCCGGATGAACGAATGGGATAAAAACCCCTGTGCTTTTACCAAGTAAATTGCTTTTCCCCCCCCCCCCCCCCCCCCCACGCCTATTAAACCCCCGTTCAAAACATAAAAAACCATGTAAATCATGGACGTCCCCCCTTGCCCCCAAATCCTCAACCCCCCTTTCCCGCCCGGCCCCTTTTTTTTTTTTTTTTTTCATAGGTCATTGCCTCCATATTGGCTCTAGGTGCAGGTGTGCACTCGTGGTGGACAAGGAAGATGATCGCGTAGCACATTTTTTTATAAAGTCGTCATAATTTGACTGCAATTTATAACAAGAGAAGGGGGAGAGAAGAGAGTGAGAGAGTTTAGACAGACAGACAGCGACAGACAGAAAAGAGAGAGAGAGGAGAGAGAGGAGGGGAAGAAAAAGAGAAGAGAGAAGATAGAGGAGAGAGAGGAGGGAACGCTAATGAAAAACGGCTGCAGGTAATGTTATAACCCAACACTTTTCTTAAAACAAAAGCCAGTCCAAAATAAACTTCCAAGACAAAGGGTCCTTCAAAACAAAGATTTCATGTCTGCATAAATTTTTGAACAAAATTAAAAAGCCCCCGCTTGCCAAAAGACCCCCGCAAAGTTGGGAGTACAGAATTTTTTAATGAAAGTAGATATTTGATTAGCATCCCTTTTTCAATTAAAAAAAATGTCTGTTTACAGAATTTGGGCCCAAAATTCATCTGAAATTAGTGGGGCTTCACAGGCCCCGTCAAAAAATCACCCGACGAGCTGCCGTCCCCGAGCTCTAATACCCGGGGTGTCCGCCAAATTTTCCCCGTGCACGCCCCCTTTGGGAGCGCTCCTTATGGAGTAGCAAAGGTTTTTGCAAGAACGCCCGTGGCAGTCCATCCCATCCCGTCAGTGCGTGCCTCAATTTATCGGGTCTGTGGCGTCTTCCCCCGGGGCCCCAAGAGCCCCAGTCTCCCCGACGTGTTCAAAGGGGGGCCCGTCAGGGGACAAGGGGTGGCCAGGGCAACAGGCATGTTTTTCGCCCCGGGAAACGCAGCGGTGGCTTTGGGTGTGGGTCGTGCATATCTGCTGGAAAAAATGAGTCCCCGGGTGCTGGCCAAACAGTGGGACGACGTGGTTTTGGCACTGCTGGGACGTGTTGGCATTCACATGGTTGTAAAAAAGCAGAGGTGTCCGGTGTTGCGAATGCCCCCCCAAAAAATCGACTGCCCCCTCCCCTCTATCGGGTTCAAAAAAAAAGAGCAGTTGGCGTAGCGTTCCCCCACCCGCCTCCCGATCTCATTCTCCCCCTCGTGAGATAACGCGAAGGACTTTTGTCAGGAATAGCCAGTCTCCCCCGACGTGTGTCCCCTGGCAATGGGTTGGGCCCACTGCGGCGTTTTTCTGACGGTTTCTGGGTGAGGACTGGCCAAAATGGGGCTCTTGCATTGAGCCCTGATTCTTGCAATCGCGTCGAACGGTTTTGTCCAGACATGGACCCCGTCGACCAAACACCCCGGCGACATGTTTCTGCTGTGTAAGGAACGATTTTGAAGTGAAGCTGTCGAATGTTCGACTTGCGCGGTTTGTGGAACACGAGGTTGGCCCCTTCGGCGCAATCATGGTGGAAACCCGTCCTGCCAAAAAGTTGTGTTGCCTTACAATTGTTGAGTGCTGCTTTAGTTGTCTGGCTGCTCTCTCGATGACCACCGACCATCAACATTTCCATGGCTCCTCGCGTTCTTTCATAGACGTCGCGGCATTGTTTTTTGGGCCACTTCGCCCCGGTCGAAGACAATATCCGTTTTCCAGTCGGCATGACTTCAAACTCACCATTTAGACAACGAACGATGAGCTAC
>CM031603.1:63974448-63981034 GCA_018398815.1 Conus ventricosus
TTAAAAACACAGGAATAAAAACGGCGTATCAGTTTAATATGCAGAAAAACAGAGGGTGTGCCCGGGTATATTTTTTTGTTCTAATACAATGGTTTGCGTAAATTTGATTTTTTTCCCCCTAAAGGGATTCTGTAATTTGAGTACATGGGAAATGGGGGAAGTAAATTTCCCAAAAACACGCACCTGGAAAGATAAGCTTGTTTTAAATAATCTATTCTAGTGGGGGAACCGGAATTTGGGTTAATCCCTAGGTTTATCTAAATTTGGACTGAAAGTTTGTGGTGCTAAACCCTGAAATTTTTTTTGCATTCTGACTTTGTTTCAGCAAACATTTCTTGTAACGGAAGACCCCCCGCTTTAGTATAATCCCCTTCACAAGACTAGATGTTTTTAATAGAATGCTTTAAGGCCTTTTGTAGAAAACCCTTTAAGAGGTTTCAGGCTTAGCACTGCAGAATCAAATAGTGTTGCAATAATTGATTTGAAGAGAAACATGTGCGTGTAGAAAAATTTTCCGCATAAATTTTTTTAAAAAAATGTTTAATCTGCACAGTGATATTTTTTTTGGGTTTGATTTAATAAACGCAAAGGTGATGGCCCAAGAAAGATTTTTATCAACATATACACCTAGAATCGATGGCTATCCCCACTTCAATTTCCTAAATTTTTTGATAAAAAAAGTGGGGGCTGTGTGGTTATGTTTTGTCTTCTCTCCCTGTTTTTAATCAGCATTATTTTTGTTTTGTTGGGATTCAGTGAATGGATTACTTGGCACCAATTCCCTTAAATTTGGCATTTCTGAAATGAAGTAAAAAACACTTCCAAGCGGGGCTACTTGTAGGGGACAGTGGATCATCACAAAAAGATTCACATGAATCCTCAATATAAAGAGGGGAGATCATTTTTATAAACTGAAAACAGCAAAAGGACCTTTAACACAAAACCCCTGGGACCCATTTTGGATGTAATTTCCCCTTGAAAAATTGTTATTGACACAAAACGATTTGCGAGGGGTCTTCTGAATGGTTACATTTGGGAAGGTATTTCCTTTTATACCATATGATAAAAGCTTCCGCAAAAATTTGTGTAAATACATCAAATGCCTTTGAAAAATAAAAACATGCGCCAAATTTTTTATTCTCATTAACACGGTAGCCTTGATCACTAGGTTTGAAAAGCCTGTTACAAAATGTTTTTTTCCGAACCCCGATTGATTTTTTTTTTGGGGTTGGAGGAGTCAAAATGGTGGCAAAGATGTTTAAAATTTATGTTTTTTCCAAGGGTTTGGGACGAAGGCAAAAGGGGATAGGTCGTATTCAAAGGGTTCAGATTTTTTCCCCCAATTTGAAAATGGGTTAACTTTTGCAACTTTGAACTGAGCGGGAAAGTGGATTTATCAATCATAAAATTGTAAATGTAGGTAAAGTTTCACAAAAAAGGGTGCGATATTTCAGTATTTTTTTCCCTCAATCCCGTCAAATCCCCCGGGTTCCCGCTGCTTTAACGGCATAAAACTTGGCAAACTTTACAACTGTCATGGCGGGAAAGGGGTTTTGGACGAATTTCATACATTGCAAAAAAATTTTTAATTTTTGTAATTCTTTGAGTCAATTCGTTTCTTTGACAACGTGTTCTGCAAATGTTGTAAAGTGTTGGTGAGTTCATTTGGGGTTTTTGGGTAATGGGCTTTTTTTTGCTGGAAAATTTTATTTGTAAATTCATTTTTTGCTTGCCAAATTTTACTTTTTGAATTTTTTTTGTTGGCCAAGTTCACGAAAAAAATTCATTTTTTGCTGTCGTTTGAGTGAATTTCTTTATCGTTGCCTTTTTAAAACCTCCGACCCCCTTCCCCTTCTGCTTCAAAGCAGATCGGCGCAAAAAACAAGCAGCTTTTATTTCATCAGTCATTTCCCCTTTGGGTTTTGCACTATGTTTAATCGACGCGTTTTGAAAGGGCATCTTGTCATAAACAAATTAAACGTGTGAGCCATACCAAACGCTTTCTTGGATCAGGAAATTAAAAACTTTATAAAGGGGGATTCATGAGGGCAGTGGAAAGGGATCTTCGTGAGGCCAAAATATGTAAGTGTGGTTTTTGCCGTTTTAGGAAATTTTGATTTTTTCCCCTTCTTTCCACTAATGCATACTGGAAAGTGGTCGCTGCATCCTTCAAAGGCACAAATTTCTCTTTAGTTTTTGGGGGCAGAAAGATAGGTTGGGCAAAATTTAAAGTTTTTCTATGAATGTTACTCTGGTTGGCATTATAATTTGGGGAAAATTTTATGAGGATCCTATCGGGCCATGATTTTTGGGATTCAATGATCAATGTTGAAATCCCTAAAAGTATCAATTTTGTGGCTAACGTTTCTGCATCCCTCATGCCGTAAACTTGTCCATCCCCAAACACATTTTTTCCCCGGTTTTGATATCAAATCCTATTTTGACGGTTTTGTTTCTTCAACTTTTTACTAACCAAATGCTTCAATTCCAAACTTTCAAATCATACAAAAGTTGGGCTTTAATGTTTCATGAACAAATAATATGCCGTAATTTTGGTTCGGTGGGGCTCTGCGTACAAAATTTTACCAGAGATTAAAACATGGCACAGGGACAAAATTGAAAGTCTTGATTCAGTAAACCCAAAAATTTTGAAAAGGGTTTGTCTTGATTGACAAATTTTTGGGTACCTCCTTAATGTTTTTTTTATATGGTTTTTTATTAAGATGTCCAATACGTATCCCTCTTCCGTGGCCATTTTGAAGATGTTGCACCCTTTGTGCAACTAAAACAAATATGCAACTAAAACAAATATAGCAAGGGTACACTAATACAAAAATCAGGTGTAGTATGGTAACAAACCCCCAGCAAATATCTCAATTCAAAGGATAGGAATAGGAAAAGCAAGTGAAAACTACAAATAAGTTGTACAACACATTACACACCAAATCCAAAAAAAAGCCAATAAAAAAATGAAAATAAAAAACACAAAATTTTAAATTTACAAAGTCACGTTCACGCTTGTGGCAAGTTCACCAACTTTATCCACACCACAGGTTTCTGAGCGTGCCACACACCATTCAGGGACAAATAAAACATAATAAAAGCTCGCTTTCTTCAGAAAACTAATAATGTGTTCGCAACCACTTTTTTTTCTCAGTTTTCGATAGTCCGGGAGATTCGGGAAATTTCACAGTTTGCCCCAAAGCATATATTTTAAACTCGCATTTCCACACGATGTAATATACATAACAACACGCACCCCCACACACACACACACAACACACAACACACACACCACACACACACACACACACACACATTAAATCTAAAACTGGCCTAGTTTGGTGGCAGTGGGGAGAGTGTGGCCACCCCAAAAAACAGTGGGGAAACTACGAGGGAAAAAAGGAAAAACATAGGGGGATACACAGGCGGTGGAAACATTGGTGGGGCTGTGGGGGCGAGGTGTAGGGCCCTCCCCCATAGAATTTGTTCCCCGCTGGTTGGGGCCTACTGTCCCCGGTCGTCGGAATGGGGGGTGGGGTTTGATGGGGGTAGGAGGGAGGAAAGACTTCCGATATTTTGGGGCGTCCCGGGGAAAGGGGAAGATAGGGGGGGTTCTGGGTTGAGAGGACTTTATGTGTGATTTTTTGTTGTAAATGCGTGGGTTGGGAAGACGGGAGGGGGAACGGAGCGGTGATACAACACGGGGGGGGAGGGGAGACGCCATGGGGCGAGGCCCCGGGGCACTGCCCCTCTTTTTGCGTGCTGCTCCTTTTCCTAGCAAACAAATTTTCAGCGAGGGTGCTGTCCCCTTCCTTGTTGGCGAATGGATTTGGTACAAGCCCTTCTGGGGGCACCACTGGGTGGGGAAGACAGCATGTGGTCCCCGTATGCACCCATCCGTCAACACCTGCGCGGTTCTTTTTGCTAATGGATGACAAGAAGGGGGTGTCGTCCCGGGGAGCATGATAGCAGAGGCACGTGACGCTTTGGGAAAGACCCTCCGGCATGGGGGAAAAAAGGTCTTTCCCACTTGTCACTGCTGAGGCCCTGTCTGGAGCCCCCGGGTTTTGCACATCGTATCCCAACAGAAATGCAGCCAGCTCGCGGGGGTTAGGGGGGTCTGGCCATGGCCACTCAGTCCCGTGGGTCCTGTCAGGTCACTGACACACACTTTTTGGGGCTTGCTGTTGGGGGGTGAGGAGCGGGATGGATCCCCCCCTTTCACTCATCTCCCCCCGCAAAAGGGGTGGGGTCCTTTGTGACACGACATGGGGGGGGAAAGGGGTTGGGGGGGGGGTCCTTTTGTGCACTGACATGGTGGGGGGGAGGGTTGGGAGTGGTTTTTTTCCTTAGTGACACGACTGGTGGGGGGGTTTGGGGGGGGTGTCCCTTGTGGGCACTGACATGGTGGGGGGGGTTGGGGGTGGAGGGCTGCTGACTGAGGGGGCTCGACACGCTGTGGAGTCTGCTTTGCCCGCGCTTTTCCACTTCAGCATTTCTCCTGTGGCAGTGGCATTCCCGCCGGGTGGGCAAAATGGGGGAAAGAGATTTTTTGGGGTGGTATTTGGGGGGGGTGGTTTGGGGGATGCAGTCTTGAGGGAATTTGTGATTTGAGGAGCGGGGAAGGGTTTGTGGTGTTTTGGGCTTGTAAGGTGGTAAAATGAGTGGGGATGGGATCTATGTCAATTTAAATGTGTGTCTTTTTCTTTTTAGTGCTGCAAAAAGAAAGGGCCGAAAAATTGGCTTGTGGGTTTTTTGTTGTTTGAAAAACTCTGCTTTGGACCCCCATTTTTTTTCATGGGGAGCGACACATCTGGGATGTCCCGGGTTTGAAGCTTGGTCACCGTCTTTTTCACTGGAAACGCTTTCAGTGTCTTGGTGTGTCGCTGCTAACGCTTTCAGTAATGCCGTGAAAATGGTGTCTTTTTTTGGGGGAGGGGGGGGGCATGACTGAGTCAGGGGGGGCGGGGGTTTCAGTGGAGGATGGGGAGGAGGGGGTGAATTTCGTAAAGTGGGGGACGTTTAAGTGGCACTAACGGCCGATGGCCCGGAGTTCCCCTAAGGGGCGGGGGGGGGAAGGGTTTTGTCACGGTGGAAGAGCAGGCCTTAGTGGGAAAAAGGGGGGGGAGTGGGGGGGGGATGCTGGTGTTGGCGGTGGGGCGGTCAAAGGCTTCCCCCTCACCGCTTTCTGCCCCTGTAATTTGGGGGGGATAAGCACACGGCCCTTCTTCTTTATGGCGCTCTGCTGGGGCCCCATCCACGCAAAAACCCCCCAACGCCTTTCGCCTCGCCGTCGCTGCTCCCATGTCTGGGACGACAGTGTGTGATGGGAGGGTTTGAGCACCAGGCCCACCCCTGTGTGTACAATGTACGCAGCCGTCAATCCCATCCACCCACTGTAGACATCTTTCCCTTGATAAGAATGGGACCCCTTGATGTAAAGCATCTTAAATCTTGACTTCCCTGATCTACTCTATCGTTGATTGGCAAAGGGCAGAGGGAATTGAGAGGGAGTAAAGTCTTCAGAGCAGTCATTTTCTTTTGTTTGTGCACGGTAAATTTTTCCCGTCATTTTACTCCCGTAGGCATGTATTTCCCCCTTTTCCCGGATGGGGGTGAAACCTCCAGTGGGGGATACAGTTTAACACATGTAACTGTTTTCTGATTGGATCAAACGTGTCCGTTTTTCTGTTTGAGGTTTTCCCCCCCACACAAATATACCGGTGTCTTTTGGGCCCTGGATCGAGTAGTGGGCCCCATGGTGGGTCAGGGTGGGGTAACCCACGCCAACATCTAGCTACGCCCCACTCCCATGCCGCCGGCCGGGCCCCACCCACGCCGGCCGGCCAAAGGGTGTCGGCTGGAACTTTTTTTTTTTCTCTCTCTCTCTAATTACACCCAAAAACATCAGACGCGTCACACTACATTTTGGGTGACTTCAATTTTCCAGTATTTAAGTTCAATTTTACGTTCTTAAAAATTTCTTGAGTAAAGAAATCAGTGTTTTTCCCGGGCTGACGAAACAACACCCCTACCACCACACTACAAACAGAAAAAAATGAAAGACTATAAGAGAGAGAGAGAGAAGAAGGGGAGAGGAGAGAGGAGAGGAGAGAGAGAGAGAGAGAGAGAGGAGGAGAGAGCAAATGAAAAACTTTTCGGGAAATGTTACAAAACCCAAACCAAACTATTTTCAGAGTTTTGTAACCTTAAACAAACTATGCTCAAAAAGTTTAAGCGTCCAAAAAAACGTTTACACGCAAAGTAGAATTCTTAACAAAATTTTGCACAACAAGAGGTTTTTTTTTAAACGCGTTTTCAGGCAGCCAGTTAAAAAAAGGGTTTCACATAGGTGGTAGGAACAGAAATAGCTGATTTATCTGGAATTTAAAAGCCGTTTTTTTTTCCTGATTCGTGTCGAACATTTTATTCTTCAGCCAGGAGTACTTCAAAATCCACTGGTTTCGGAGGTTATACCCTAATCACTGGCATTGCAATTAAAAAAATAAATTGTTCCAGTTTCTTTAGGTAGGTAGTCCAAACCCAAGGTAATCCTGCCTTGGCGCTCTTTTTCTCAATGATC
>CM031603.1:63994534-64005102 GCA_018398815.1 Conus ventricosus
TATAACCGCCCACACCTCTAATGTCACGACTGGAATTGTCGCGCGATGGAATGGCAGTAACGTTGTCAGCGCCATCTCAAGAAAAAGTAGCCTGTGCTAGGTGCAGTGCGTTTCCACTGGATTGGATCTTCAAGCTGTTCATTGGCTTCCAAAACTGCCATGCTCTCTTTGCATTTGAAATACAAATATCGAAAATGTCACACTGAGGCTCACGGCAAATGTTTCACAGATTCCCATATTCAGAGACTGACAGTGTGAATTTCCACATACTCTAGTTTGAAACAGCCATATGATGTGTACAAATCATTCTGTCATAGAAACAATATAAAACTTGATGCCTGCTGTGAAAGGGTTCCATGTGGTTGGCTACGCCATGACAAAGCTGAAAATCGCCTGTTCGTGTACCCTAGCCCGGCGTCTACCCATCCATTTACCTTCCACTTCTGCTCTGTCTCTCCTGCTTTCTGCCCCTCTGTCTCCGTCTCTATCCGTCCGTATGTCTGTCTGTCTGTCTGTCTCTCTCTCTCTCTCTCTCTCTCTCTCTCTCTCTCTCTCTCTCTCTCTCTCTCTCTCTCTCTCTCACTCTCTCTCTCTCTCTCTCTCTCTCTCTCTCTCTCTCTCTCTCTCTCTCAAGTCATCTCAGAATAGAATGAGCTCACAAACCCCTTTGTCCCCCTGCTCCCTCCAAACTATCGCACACAATGGGACAACTACCGTATCAGCACGGCTAACGACGTTACCAGGTGAAGGGTCAGAGAGGTTAGTTGCGTCAGAAATTCGGAGCGGATTTTAAGTACAATGTCGATGTACCTGCGCCAGTGTTATGTCAGCTTAAACTGATCGATTTGGGGGCAAAAAGGCTTTAGACGTTTCACACTTTTTCGCTTTCTGCTGAAAGACTTTCCTTTTTTAAAGGTCACTAATTTGGGATTGAGAATTATACATGTACAAGAGAAGGGCATGTGCGTGAGATTGAGTGAAAGTGTGTGTGTGTTGTGAGTGTGTGTGTGTGTGTGTGTGTGTGTGTTGTCCATGTAATTTATAATTCACGGTATAACAAGACACTCGGGCAGATTTAACTGTGGTTTGACCACCCGCTTCAAGATGCAGGAATAACGGTTATTTATCGCTATGCTGGATATTAGGAAACGGGCATTAAAACCATTGGATTTTGAAATCCCGCTTGACTGCCAAATGAACTGTTTTCTGCGGAATCATTATGAAAATTGTCATTTATCTTCAAATATATGAGTCTGTTCTGTTCCTATAGTGGGATATGAAAACTCCGCGTTAATTTACTGCAAAGCGTAGTAAGTAAAAATGGTTCTACTTGCCACTTTGGTATGGACGCACTCCCGTATGTCTAGGAAGTCTGTTTTAGGTCGGCCTAATTTGTCTGAGCATAATCTGTTTGGGTTTGACACAGCTCTGAACAGTTCAGATTGGTAACATTATCCATGTAACCTTTCCAGATGAGAACTCTCTCTCTCTCTCTCTCTCTCTCTCTCTCTCTTCAGTCTATTTTAGACTCACATGAATAAGTAAGTTTGCTTACGCGATCACCTTCGTTGTCCACGCACGAGCGCACACGCGTGCACGCGAGAGACAATGCAGACGGCGATGACCTACGAAGAAAAAGGAATAATGGTAGGGCGGGGTGGGAGGGGAAATGAAAGGAAGGGGCACAGGACAAGAGGCGAGGTGAGTGAATTGGCGCATGGGTGGGTGAGCCGGTATTTGCAACGCGCTGGATGAATGAGCACAATACAAATGCTTTTGAGAAGTAACTGACCGAAAAAATAAGCGAGTCTGTTGACTCAACGCTACGCATGCTGAATGCAAACCTCCTTTTCATATTGAATGATTAGTGTTGATCGACAGAATACCGCTACAATATCTGGACAAATCTTGCCACAGAAATGAACTTATTTTCAAAGTTTCTGTTTTCATTATTCCTTTAAAAAAAAATCCGGTCCTTCAGCAACTTGATCTTGGTCGCTGTCCAGGAAACAGAAATGGCAGGAACTGGGGAGAAGAATAGGGGGAGGGGGGGGGGGGGGGGCTAGATGGAGGAAGGGGGGGACGTCAACATGAGCTACGTGGCTTTCTGCTTTTGAATGGTGTTTAGGAGGGGCGAATCGGATGGGGAGGGCAAACAAGACAATTTCCGCAGTAAAATTGCAGAGTATTCACGCCATCTCCATCTCACTCCAACCAGTAACACAACCGTGAGCTAATGTGCAGATTTCTGCACTGTCTATGAAATGACAGTGGTCACGTTTGAATAGTAAAGTGTCGCTTTACACCAAATGAAAAGCTAGTTTGAAAAGTGCAGCGCAATCACCAGCCACTTTTAAAGTCGAACGCTGCCTGTTGTTCACATGTCAGTCACCATTATATATTGATGTGGTCAGTTTTCTGCGAAAGACAATGGAGGAGCAGATGCACACTACTACGCGAAGTACAAAAGAAAGGAACGGAGGTGTGACCGAGAAGAGCCCTTAGGAGTCAGCAGACCTCTGCCAAGGTAGGCCGGATACTGGATCTGCATCAAAATGTAGCCCTCTACATCCATCCCTTACTCTTACCCCTATTTCCGAAAAGGTTTTTTTTAGTGGAATACAAGAGAAAGAAGCAGGGTGGTTTGCAGGCTTTTATAATTATTTTTTTTCACATTTGAAAAATGTGAGCTAGTCAGTTCACGAGCAAAAACAAAATAATTTCAAAGCCAGGAGAAGTAATAGTAGGTAGAGACTGAAAGAGTTAACTCCCGTGCAGATAGAACAAAAACAAAGAAAAAGGATACTGAAAATATGACATAGGAGCGTTCTGATCGCTGAAACATTTTCATGTTCCACAGAAAAGACGTCATTAGAGAAATAGTTATCAATTCGTCATAAATGATTTCACTGCTGTCATGTTCCTGGAAATGTAATAATCTCGCTGCACCAATGATGGGGCTGCCAATCGGCCTGAATCCACAGAACAGCTTTATGGGTTCGTCCTTGGACTAAATCCCATCTTTTAACCAAGCTTCGTTGAAAATGGTTAAGTTTGCACATAAACTTGCTTAGAGATGGCGGGGGGGGGGGGGGGGGGGGGGGGGGGGGTGGGGGGGGGAGGGGGGAGGGAGAAATCAGGCAACCGATGGTTGAGTGTGAAGGGTACTGCAGCTTCAGCGTTGTGAGGAATCAGCTCAGCACCCTGGGGAGGATTTCGAATTTCGTTAGTAAAAGAAAAGATAGGGAGACAATAGATACCAATGAATCTGGTGTGGAGCGCCTTTTGACGTCAGCGTGAGCAGATTGCTTCGACGTCATATGGAATAAGGAGGGGAGCCTTAACATCACAGAGAGAGAGAGAGAGAGAGGGAGAACGAGAGCGAGAGGGGGGGATATATATATAAGCCTTGACCCCTTATTAATCATACATCAACAGATATAAAAATGCAAAGTACAAGATGGTCAGAATGCACTTTGTAACTGTATTTACTTCTATGACATAACTTCTTGTCTAAATCTATTTTTTTAGACAAAAATAGAGAAACATTTTGAGCAATACTTGCGCAAGTTCATTATATACACACGTAGAATTTGATTAATGCGTCGTTCTCCAAAGTGTCTAAGAGTAGTAACAATTTAAAAAAAAATAACAAATGCTCTCGATTGCTGAGGAGGTCAGGGCGAACTGAGCTTCATTTTCGTGTGGAAAGAGAGAGAGAGAGAGAGAGAGAGAGAGAGAGAGAGAGAGAGAGAGACAGACAGACAGACAGACAGACAGACAGACGACAGACAGAGAGAGAGAAGGAGAGAGAGAGAGAGAGTAGGAGAGAGAGAGAGAGAGAGAGAGAAGAAACGGAGAGACAGAAAGACATGAAATCCTTGTTGAGAGAGAGAGAGAGTGAGAGAGAAGAGAGGAGGAGAGAGAGAGAAGAGGAGGAGAGAGAGAGAGAGAGAGAGAGAGACACACATGAAATTCTTGTGGAGAGAGAAGAGAGAGAGATGAGAGAGAGAGAGAGAGAGAGAGAGAGAGAGGGATGGATGAAAACAAAATCTGGTGTGGAGCGCCTTTTGACTCATTCTGGAATAGATTTTTACGATGTCAGTTGGAATGAGGAGGGGGTAGGCCTACGATCAACATGTCGGTGGATCTACAGCTTATGCCCTCGTTCGATTCTTCCTTTTTTGTTTAATGAAAGAACTGGCTTGAGGTCAGGGGGAAAGGGTAGAGGTTGGGCATGATGACTGCCATGGAAAAGTTTTGGTTCATTTGTCTTACGTTCTTTCAGGTAACGTATGAGAAGACTTGAATGTGGTCATTCTACAATATTTATACACAATCGTTTGGGTTTTTTTTGGCATACCAGGACAGGTGTTCACCAAAGTATATATATTTATACATTTTTTTTCTGGGTCAAAGTCCATCGAACGAAAGAAATAATTTAGATATTAGACTAAGCGAAGGTGTGTTAATGAGATGTTTAACGAAAACTTCTGTCATGTTCAATTTCTTATGTTTACACACACGTGCGCATGCGCTCGCGGCGCGCGCGGGGCAGATGTGAGGCGCACACACACGCGTTTATCTCTCTCCCTCGCTTCTCTCTCCCTCCCCCCCCCCCCCCCCCCCTTAACTTTCTCTCTCTCTCTCTCCCTTTAACTTTCATGTAACTTGATTGTGCCTTTTATTCAAAAACTACTTGATGGGGGGCTGGGATGGAGGGGGGGGGGGGGGGCGGAGGGGGGGGGGCCTGATTTAGACAGAAAGGTGCGGAATGTTTGTTTTTTTTTAGTTATTTTTGTTAATGTGATGAATTTATTTTGTGTTTGTTTTTTAAAGGGGATGGGTTTTGTAATTGCTGCTTGGATGGTACTCTTCAACGAAACTTCTTTTTTTTTTTTTTTTTTGGCTTCACGTTGTACACGTGAGCACCATTCTTTGACGGTATTTATATCCTTTTTGTGAATGTGCGATCCGGATATGAGATTAATGAACAGCACTCAAGTCGGTTCTTTGCGTGCTGTGCACGTGTTTATTTTGTACGCTTTTGTGTATATTGTTTTATTTGTGGCATTTCTGTTTATTGTGTATGGGATGGCGGTATTGTAATTGTTGCCTATTCGTAGGTTGTTTGTGTTGTCAAGTGTGTGATGAGAAGGATGTGTGGTGAATGTGGGACAAGGGAATGGAAGATTGTCACTTTGACCAAGTTCTGTCCTCTCCCAAGTTTTTTTGGGGGGTGCCCTGTGCTGTGGGCAACACAAATGTCTATGTTTAATATTTGATACAGTTGCTGCGTGGGACAAAGCTGTTTAAATAGTTGTAATCGCTACATTGGTATAGTTTTTATATGTTCTCATAGCCAAATGGACGGTACTAATTCTATCGGGGTAATTACGAAGCCATGATTACGATGATTGTTCAAATGCAGCTGTGTAAAGTATATTCCTTTTGCCTGCCCATTGTGACATAGAACTGGATTCCGGTTGTTGCTTTGATTCCTCCTGTGGCACTGATGGTCTTTTATGTATGTTTTGACTACAAGGGAAAACACCATGGAATTCAGTAGGTTACAAGGCAAACATGTTAACAATTTCATCATGTAAAAACTGTGCAAGGTCTAGGAAATTATCAGGAAAAGTAAGAGATGTATTCCCTTATTTAAGAAAAAAAACATACTCTATATATTGCCTTCAAGATACTTCATTTTGAAAAAATACTGAAAAGTGTTAAGAGCGGAATGGGGGTTTGACTTGCTTTTTCTCCTTCATCAGATCTATTGCTCGAGGAGTAGCATATTATTTAATAATAATTTCGAAATTCAAAATAAATAAGGTGGAAACAGACATGCAGAGGTACTTTATCATCATATTATTTAAAACAAAATGAAAAGGAAACTGTTTGCTAGTAAGTGTATATTGGACCAAACAAAGACGACCCAGCATTCATTATTGGATTTACGAACTCACAAATACGATTAAAAAGTACCAAAAAAATGTAAAGTTATTGTGTGGGGGGATTTTAATATGTACTAGAACAGGAAAAGATTGTTACAATTATAAAACATTAAAATAACCCAAACGCTAAAAAAGCAGTTGAGGATATGATACAAGATTTGTCATTAGAGATATATGGAGAGAAAACAACCGATTGTAGAGATACACTTGGCGGAGACCCACCCCCTTGCAACAAAAGTAGAGGATAGACCTTCTTCTTCTGTCAGAATATTTAATTGGTATTTGGAAAATACTGACATTTTACTGGCTATAGATCTGATCATTCATTTAATTACATTAAAACTTTAAATTCGGAAAGGTGATTAAACACAAACTCTTTGGAAATTTAATTCATCCTACTCAAAGATAAAGAATATGTATATGGAATAAATAATTAATAAAAGAATTACAGAGGAATACACAGATAAAGATGTGGGGAATGATATTAATGCTGACAATAGCCAAGATGAAACCAGTCGAAAAGCTCAGACCCTATACTAACAGTGTCTGATCGGGTCTTTCTTGACTTCTTATAATGAAGATTAAGGTAAAATCCATCCAGTATGCCACAATTAAAAAAGAGAATCACAATGTAAAGAAAAAAGCCTTATGCAAACTATCAAAGATATTGAGAGTAAAGAAACTTAAATCAGAGGAGGATTTGAAGACAAGTTAAAGAGGGAGTAATAGAGAATTGAGATTACTAAGAGAAAGGTCATGAATGGTGTTGTACTACTAGATCAAAAAGCAAGATGGGTGGCAGTTGGGGAAAAAGGTTACTAAATATTTCTGCCAGCTTAGAAAGCGTAACTTCATTAGCAAAAAATTGTAAAACTACTGGATGGAGACAAGGTAATTACATGGAGCAAACCAGAAGACATAAAAGTTACAGTAAAACACTTTTATGAAGATCTATACCGAAAAAAGACCGGATGTGAAATGCAATGTTGAGATTTTTTGGTGAATAAGATACCGTAACTAACGAAGAACAGGACTAAATCATTACAAGGTGAAATAACATTAGAAGAAGCAGGGATTGCATTGAAAAATATGAAGAACGGAAACGCCCTGGGTCGGATGGTATTGGAGCGGAGTTTTTCAAATGTTTTTGGCAACAAAATTGGTGTGTTTGTAACCCGAGCTCTAAATGAAAGCTTCTGAGAGGCGAACTATCAAACAACCAGGAAAGAAGGTATTATAATTTGTTTACCCAAAGAAGGAAAAACCAAAAAGAATATGTAAAAACTGGAGACCCTATTTCACTTTAAACCGTATAATACAATATTGGCTAATCTTTGTATTGCTAATAGGATTAAAAAAAGTTCTTCCATCACATGATTAGTGAAGAACCAGACAGGATTTTGTCCGAACTGATATTTTAGTAGTAACATTAGGTTTATTTATGACATGATACACCATCCAACAATAAAAATAATCCCAGGATGCTAATTAATTTAGGACATTCGATAAGGCATTCAGACTCGTTAGATTGGGATTTTCATGCACAAAGTGCGTAGAGGCTGTAGGTTTAGGTAAAGACATATGTAATGGATAGAAAGTATTTACAAAAACATTAAGTCTACTGTTATTGTAAAATGGCCCAAACATCATCATGGTTATGAATAGTAAAAGGGGTTGTATTGCAAGGAGTTCAGGTCTCGACATATAATCGTATTTGT
Organism: Conus ventricosus; assembly: GCA_018398815.1. Lineage (NCBI taxonomy): Eukaryota > Metazoa > Mollusca > Gastropoda > Neogastropoda > Conidae > Conus > Conus ventricosus. The sequence continues at coordinate 64,002,210 of CM031603.1, forward strand.
GTGCAGAAAATTTTTCCGTAATGATCAAAGAAGAAATAGTATTGAAGGTATTACAAATTCGGGGAGATAAGAAAGAACACAAGATATCACCAATTTCTTGCCGATGACACTCAACTGATGAACACAGGGAATAAGAAATCATTCGAAAATATCATCGAGATTCCTTGATAGGTTTGGGATAAAGAAAACATCAGGGTTTATTCTTAAACAAAGTAGAAAACACAAGGAAGTTGCTTGGAAGACAAAAGCATAGGATATAAGAGTATATGGGGAACATTTAAAGATGATCTGAATCCAAAAGAATTCAAAATATTAGGATTTGGTTTACTAGGGACTTAACACACATGGAAAAAGAAAACTACAATGATTGAATGATAGAAGTGAAGGCACTATTTAAAATTTGGCTTAAAGAGAATCATTTACCCTTTTTAGGGGGGGGGAAGAATTGCAGTCTTTAAAATCATTTAATTCTGTCAAAACCCAACTTACCTATGGTTGATGCCTTTCCCAATCACCGACACATTTGTTAAAGAATTACAAGACTTATGTTACTGGTTTGTATGGAATAAAAAACAAGATAGAATTAGTCGAAAAACGGTTATTAAAGATGTACAGGATGGTGGTTGAATCTACCTGACATACATGCTCTCATCACTGCATTAAAATTAACATGGATAAAAAGACTGAGACAAACAACACACAGATGGAGAGACATGTTGATATTTTCATACCCAATTATTGAGAACATTGAGAATTACTCCCCAAATTATCTGTGCATCACCACTCAAGACAATGTTTTCTGGAAACATGTATTCATGTCGTATAAGCAGTTCTACTACAAAATAAAACCAGAAATGCTAGAGAACTACTTGCAGAACCAATTCTTTACAATGAACATATTAAAATAGGAAATAAACTGATAAAACACAAAAACTGGAACAACAGAAATGTATTTAGAGTATCTGATTGTTTCAAAGCCAATGGAGATTCACTATCCCATGAGGAATTCAGAACAAAGTATAACATTCAAATAGATTTCCTATCTTATGGTGGATGCATATTATCCATTAAAAAATACATCAGAGAACAAGGGTTTGAGAATGAGATAAAAGATAACATTGAAGCAGAAGTCAAAACAGCACTAAAGAAAATATATTCTGTAGATAAAGGTTCCAAAACTTATTACAGGGTTATAGTAAAAGATAACTGGGAACCAAACTGCTGTGCAAAATGGACCGAGAAGCTAAATAGACAGATACCTTGGAAGAAATGCTTTAGAAAAATGCATCAAATTAAGGATATTAAGCTAAAATGGATGCAAATAAGAATAGTGCATCGAATAATTGCAACGAATGTAGCTCTGAAAGAAATGGGAATAGTAGAAAGTTATAACTGTAGTTTCTGTGAAGAGGAAAACGACAGCATCCAACATGTGTTTCTGGAGATGCATACATGTCAATGAATTCTGGAAATCATTGCAAGAATTAATAAAAGGAAAGTGTTTTACAGCGAACAATCTGTCTCTGACTGAAAACACAATACTATTTGAGCAGATGACAATTCCACAACTGATACAACATTCGATCTTATAATTCTGATAGCCAAACACTACATTTTTAGCTGTAAAATAAACAAATGTAAGCCTTCATTAACAGTATTTCTAAAAATACTAAAGAGAAGATATAATCTTGAAAAATACATAGCAACTGTACAACTGAGTCTGCTAAAATTTAACACTAACTGGATTAATTATGAAGTATTATTTGAAAATGAATAAACAAAATCATAAGATACCTGGATTTAACATATGCATATGTATGTGTATCATTAATTCAAAAAAGGAGAGGGGGTGGGGTGGGTGGGGAGGGGAGGGGGTGTAAGTGGAGTGAGCGGGTGTGTTTGTTTGCCATTATGTGCTTGTAGTTTGTAAGAACACAGAGGATTGTGCTTAGTGATTCTTGTTTGTTTGTGCATGTGTTTGTATATCCAACAAAAAGAAAACAACCTTTCCTCGGCATACATTGAACTCACACTCAAATCCATTGAAACCGAAAAAATATAACTCATTTCTAATGTGTTTCACTTATTATTTACTACAATATTGTCAAACATGTACAAATATGATTAATAACATACAAATATGTGGTAATTTGCATCCGGAAATGTACAGCAAAAAAAAGATCATGTTGATGAAAGAATGGAGAAGAGAGAAAGAAGAAAACTGTGGAATGGAAGACGGAATGAGGAAATAAATAAAAAAAAATGTATTAAAAAAAGCATGTGTTTGCTGATCTATTACCTTTGGAAATGAAGGTTATCATTATCTCTCTCCCTCCCTCATCCTCTCTCTATCCCCCCACTCTCTCTCACTCTCTCTCTCTCTCTCTCTCTCTCTCTCTCTCTCTCTCTCTCTCTCTCTCCTCTCTCTCTCTCTCTCTCTCTCTCTCTCTCTCTCTCTCTCAATTTGGACCCGATGCCGAAGAGGGCCTGTGGTGTTCCTGGTGCCTTGTGACATCATCTGGCCACTTTCCACCTCCTACAGACGTCGTTCCTTCCTCTTCCCATCGGTACCTTCCTTGCCGATGGACAATGGAAGGGTCTGTAACTAGTGCGTGTGTCCTGTTCCAGTGTGTGAGCCCTAGCTGTGAAAGCTGGTTAATCAGTGCCTCAGCTATCTGTTGTGCTCTTCAGCCCACCTTCTTCTCTCACGGTGTTCGTCTCCCAGGACCTCGCCAAACAAGTATGTACTTTGTTTATCCTCTTTTAAAGGGGACCAGGATGTGTGGAGCTTAGACTTTGATTGTTGGCAGTTTACTGCGGCGCGCTCTACCCATACCCACTCTCCCCAATCCCCCCCTCCCGTTTTCGTCTGCCCATTTACCCTTCCAGTGTA
>CM031603.1:64007702-64012702 GCA_018398815.1 Conus ventricosus
TTCCAAGGGGTAAAAGCAAAATTATTTTCTTGTCTGTTTTTTCGTTTTTTATTTATGATTTTTTTATTCGTTCCCCCTTTTATTTCTTCTGAATTTTAAAAACTCAGCTGAACCAAACTGGGCATTTCCAACCTCCAAACACTCCCTTTCCCCCCCCCCCCCCCCCCCTCTCTCTCTCTCTCCCCCTCTCCTTCTCTCCCCCTCTCCCTTGAGGGGAGGGTAGGGGGATTGGGGTTCCGGGGGTGCGTGGTGAGTGCGTGTGTATGGAAGACGACAACAGACAACAAGACAGCGACGAGGGGCAGAGGGAGAGAGGAAAAAAAATAGAAAACAGACAGGGAGACAACAGAAGATGAGATACAGAAACAAGACAGCATCTCTGTTCGTAAGAAGAGAAAGAGAGAGAGAGAAAGGGGGAGAGAAAAGGAGGAGAAGAAAAGAGGAAAGAGGGAAAAGGGGTTTATTTGAACCCAAAAAATAACCAATCCTTATCAAAAAAGTAAAATTTCCCGACTTGGGACGATTTATCGATTTAGCCCGCCTTGCCAAAGGGGTTGAGATACACAGGGTAACATGAAAAACCTTTTCCACTTCTCTTCTGTTTGTCGGTCCTGTTTTCCTTCTGTTTTGCTGTCTCTCTCTCTCCTCTCTCTCTCCTCACACACCACACACACAAACACCCCCCCCCAACAAACACCCCCCACACACACCAACACCACCCCCCACCCCCACCAAACAAAAACACCCCACACCACCACCACCCCCACCCCCACCCCCAAAACACCCCAACCTGCCCCACCACCACACCAAACACCCCACCCAAAACCCCCCCCACAACAGCACGCACGCACGCAGCCACCACCACACACCACACATAAACCCCAAACACACACACCCACCCACACCCACACACACACACACACCAAAACCCCCAAATATAAAAAACACACCACACACACACACACACACACACAACAACAACACACACACATAAATTTTCCCAAAAACAAAAACAAAACAACCACCCAAAAAATAAAAATTTAAAAAAAATTTTTAATATAAATTTTTTATATATAATATAATAATATTATAAAAAATAAAAATTTTAATATTTTAAATTTTTTTTAAATTTTTTAAAATGTTTTCCCCAAAACACTTTAAAAAATTTTGGAATTTTAAGATTCTCTTTTTCCCCCTTTTTACCCTTTTTTTCTTTTCCCCCCAAAAATAAAATTAAAAAATTTTTAATAATTTTAATATATTATATTTTTTTCCCCGTCGTCCTTAAAAAAGCTTTTTTCCTTTTTTCCAAAAAATTTTATTTTAAAAAAATTTTTTTTAATTTTAAAAAAGTTGGGTTAATTTTAAAAGGGCAAATGTATTTCCCTTTGTGTTCAAAAGGGTTTTTAAAATTTTGGTGGGGAAAAAAATTTTGTTTTTAAAAACCCCAAATTTTTTCCTTTTTTTTCAAATTAACGAGCCCTTTTCGTAAGATAAATTTTCAGAGAATGGAAGGCATGGGATACAAATGTTACCAGGGGCATACTGAGCTATTTTTATTGTTGTTTGCTGATGATTTGTTCTCCTTTCTGATACACCTGTTGGTTTGCAGAAACAGTGGACACTTTGAAAAAGGTATCTGATAGATTACAACTGACTGTAAATTTAAGTAAACTAAAAATCATGGTTTTTAGAAATGGAGGGCATTTAGCACAACATGAAAGATGGTTCTACGGCAGATCAGAAGTCAAAGTGACAAATAGTTATAAATACAGTATATATTTTTCACCACAAAATTAAGCTTAAATACATGCTGGCTGGAGACGTGTAGGAAAGGAAAGAGAGGGGTCATTGACATTTTAAGAACAATGAAAGACTGAATTCAGTTGAGGGGGTCTTGTTTTGGAAATTATTTCAAACACCCAGATACAACCAATCCTGACCATACGCATCTGAGGTGTGGGGGTCTGTTGGATAACGCCCACATGGAAAAAGTTCATACTTATGCAATAAAACGTGTTATGCGTGTGCCGTTACATTGCATCAAATAAGATAGTTTATGGTGAAAGTGGTCGATACCTCTGTTTATACGAACATATGTCAAATCAATTAAATACTGGTTAAGATTAGTTCATTTACCTACCACCCAGACTCTGTAACCAAGCGTAGAAATGCTTTTTGCTACAACACGATATGGGAAAATTTAACTGGGTATCTCGTGTAAAGAAAGTACTAACAGAAAATGGTTTTGGTATCGTCTAGCTTTGTCAGGGTGTAGGCAATACTGCGAGGTTTATATCCGAATTTACTGATCGTTTAATTTGTTCTACAACAAAACTGGCATTCCAGCATGGATGGAAACGTCAAATATGAATGGTTTCTCTCATTTAAAAGTAGTTTTTGGAAATGGAAAAGTATTTCATGTTTATTACAAATAAATGGCATAAATATAATTTAACAAAATTTCGAACTAGAACACTGGGCCTCAATGCAAACAGAAAATGGTTCGAAGCATCGGACAATAAAGCATGCCCCATGTGTGTAGAGGGAAACAACAGTGAAGATGAAGTGCATTTTGTTTTTGATTGTCCTGCTTACCAGATATTCGAAGTAGATGTAAATTTTCAGGGAGCCAGCTGCTCAAAGAAAAGACCTCGTAGCAATTCTATCTAGTAAGAATGAACAAAATACCATATCATTTGCAAGATAATAGCAGAAGCTTGTGATTTTCGAAGAAAGAATATCTTAAACAATTTGTTGAGCCAAAACGTGTGACGATGTATGAATTCACTGTTAGCGCTTTTCGTGTATTTTTTCATGGCTTGATGGTCGAAGACAATGGATTGCTGAAGTGTGCAGAGTGAGTGAGTGAGTGTGTTTGTGTTGTGTTGTGTTGTGTGTGTGTGTGTGTGTGTGTGTGTGTGTGTGTGTGTGTGTTGTGTGTGTTGTGTGTGTGTGTGTGTTGTGGGGTGCGAGCGCACGCGCGAGCGTGCGTGCGTGCGCACGTGTGGTGTATGGTGTGGGGGTGTTTGTATCCGCAAAAAGTTTGTGTTGTCGATTGTAGATTTGAATTTCTGTTATACTGTTCGATTTCTATGTCTTTTTTGTCTTGAATGGCAGATATTTGACGCATGCAGTTAAATACTGAAATTTGTAACCCCCTTTCCAACAGGCTTGTTTGCTATTGGCAATAAAACTGTGTCAGTGTCAGTGGGCATGTTTTTCTCTCTCTCCTCTCTCTCTCTCTCCTCTCTCTCCTCCCTCATCCTCTCTCTTCCTCTCTCTCTCTCTCTCTCTCCCTCTCACCTATATATCTATATAATATATAATATATATATAATATATATAAAATATATGTGTGTGTGTGTGTGTGTGTGGTGTGTGTGTGGTGTATTAACATATATTTTTTGAGGGTCCAACGAAACCATCAAACGTTTTAATTTCCAGAAGCAAATTCTACATTGTCAAAAATAAAATAGAACATTTTAACGAGATCAAAAGTATGTGAAGGGGGAAAAGAAAGAGAAGAAGCCAACAGAAACGTGGGCAGAATTTTCTTTATTGTATGTGCTGACTGCTGTCAAGGGAGGACTGCTTTGAGCATTCTTTTTTTGTTTTGTTTTCTCGTTGTAAACGTCTGAAGAAGACGTGTTTGTCGACAATTTACTTGTCTTTTGTACAGTACATCAAAATCCGCGTCGCTTGAAAAAAAAAAGTTCACACAGTCTGCAGCATCTCAACCTGTTAACATCTAGCCCATTCTGTCGGACAATATTTTTGTCCGTCTCTCCTTCCCTTTGGTATTTATGTGTTTATCTGTCTGTCCGCCTACGCTGTATGCTCCCCGGACATGCGTATCCTCTGAAATGATTGTAACATGCATACTTTATTGAATGATACCTGATTCTATAATCACTGTGTATCCATGTCAAAAAATAGATACATGTATAGGCAAAGTTTGGTTAACATCTTGTCAATAGCTACATGAGAGGACGGGGATGGTGTGGGTGGGGTTTCTGGGAGAGCGGAGGGGGGATGGGTGGGGGTAACGGGGGTGTTTGTACGTGGGACGATAGGTGGATAGAGATTCCTGTACAAAACATTGGAGGCGAGATTCAGAAAATGGTTTATTTTTGGGGAAAGAAAAAAAGTCAACATAAAAACCAAAAACCCTGATAGGTTCTAAAACTGGTCAGTCACCTTTTGGATAGTCTGTCTACCGTTTTCTAGTAATCCTCTCTTATCCGTTATCCTGACACCCTTCCTTTCCTCTCCAGTCCCCCCCTCTCTCTCTCTCTCTCTCTCTCTCTTTCTCTCTCTCTCTCTCTCTCTCTCTCTCCTCTCATCTCCTCTCTCTCTCTCCTCTCTCTCTCTCTCTCTCTCCCCCCTTGATTTAAGTCAAAGCTGTTCAAATTCAGTTTCATAGCATTAGCTTGTAAACTCATTTGAATTGATGATGTGCCATCACTAAAATAAACAGTCATTTTTCGTTTTTTTTATTTGTTTTGGTGAAAGTGTATGCTGTCAATGCCATCCTCTCTTTATACTGTGGCCCAAATCCGATTTGTATAAACCTTTCTGAGTTCTGGAGGAAAAAAACACCAACTTTCTTTCTCTCTCTCTCTCTCTCTCTCTCTCCACTCTCTCTCTCTCTCTCTCTCTCTCTCTCTCTCTCTCTCTCTCTCCTCTCTGGCGTCTTTTCGATTTTTCTGTCCTCCTCCAGTCAATAAGACCTAAACACCGTGGCTTGACCTGATTCTTTTCTATTTATGTCTTTCTGCTGTTTCTCGCCGTCCCTCCTTTCACTGCCTTCTCCCCCACCAAATCCCCCGCCCCACCCTCACCACCCTTCCCAACCTCCCACCCCACCCACCCCCCAACCCCCATCCCTTTCTCCCACCCCTTCCGACCATGGCAGCTGACAATGGAATGGTGGTTTCTTGCTTTCTCTTCGTCCACTTCTCATCGATTTCGGCTCCACGCTTTCTCGTGCTTGTATA
>CM031603.1:64030202-64035202 GCA_018398815.1 Conus ventricosus
AGTTTCCACCTATACATCAACGAAAGTATATTTTATTTAAACTAAAGTTATGTTGAATAATTTTAATATCAAAAGTATCAAACTGATTTTGATTGTCATGTTCTATCATTCTATCTTTGAATTTTTTCAGAATATGTGTTTTAAAACTAGGTTGCACTGCTCATGTACCGTTTAAGGCTAGTTTAAGATATTCAGAACCAGAGATATGTTTTGCTCCACATTTAGCTGCCCTATCTACTTTGTCGTTATAATAAAAGGAACAGTGTGAAGGAATCCAACAAAAGGATAACTGGGTGCCTCCTTCAATAAGCATGTGGATCAAACAGCTGACCTCAATAATCATTTCAGGTCTAGTATGCAGATGAAAATCTTTTAGCGCCTGGAGGACTGATTTTGAATCACACACAAAACAGAGCTTGAAATATTGTTTGGGGGAAATTTAAAAGGTAATTCAAAGCCATGAGTATTGCTGTTAATTCAGCTGTGAATATGGATATGTTACATCCAATGTAAAAAGATTTCTCCACCCTCAAGTCTGGGATTAAGAATGCACAACCTGTATGCTTACCAATACATGAACATCTGTGTATATTTTTAATTGGTTAGTGTATTTCTCGTCAATATGACACTTTGTATAACTTGTGAGCATATTGATATTTTCATCTTTTTTAATGTTGGTGTGATCAAATCAAAATGGGCTTTTTTAAGTTCCCAGGGGGGAATAGGACAAAAAGATGGTCTGGAGAGAAAGCTTCCTTTTCTAAGGAAACCCCAGAATCTGAAAGTATTTTTGATGTATAAGTTGCTATAGTTTATTTGAGAAGTTATAGACTTTGCTCTTTTCGGAAAATCAAAATCTGATCTCATTTTAATTTCTGATTTGATATGTGTTTTTCCTAGCTGTACTTTAATGACAAATTTAAACATGTTAAATCTCTATAATCATCTAGAGGAAGTACCTGGGCTTCATAATATGTACGTGACGATGATGCGTGCACAAGAAGTCCAAGGCTAATTTCAATGCCTTACATTCAATACTTTGCAGTTTTTTAATAGATATTTAGGCGCATTGAAGAATATTCTTGGCCATAAGTTACTTTTGATCTCATTAAAGACTTACATAGAGTAATCAAAGTAGCTGGATCTTGTCCCCACTTTTCTTTAGAAATAATTTTCAGAAAGTTTAATGTTTTTCTCGCTTTTGTTAATAAATATTCGATATGAAAGTTCCATAAATAACTTAGATGTAAAATAAACTCCTAGAAATTTAATCTCTGTTACGTACTTAAGAGGAGTATCATCCAATTGAAAACAGGCATACTTTCTGGGTTAGATCCACTGTTAAAAAGAATCATATTTTTTTTTTTCGGTTGACAGACTTAATCCATTTAGCTTCATGTAATCCACATCTTGTTTAGTTCTCCCTGATAGATCTTTTTGACGAATTTTATATCTCGCTGCGAAGTTTTCTTTTTTAAACGTTACATCCATCCACATGCATATATCGTCGGCATATTGGACAAGAACAACATTTTTTGATAGTTTTGTTTGGCAGATCATGCATTAATAACGAGAAGAGAAGTGCGCTAATACTGACCCTTGAGTATTCCCATTGAAAGTGTTCAAATTTTGTGGAATATGTTTTTCCTACTCTGTTCTTATTACCCTATCCTCAAAAAAACATCTGACATAGTTGTATATATTTCCTGTCAAACCAATGTTTTTAAGTTTGTTCAATAGCTGTAAATGCCACACTTGATCGTAAGCCTTATTTATGTCGAAAAAGGTAGCAAGAACACATTTTCGTCTAGCAACTGTTTCTTTATATTTGTTGATAATTTCAGTAAAATTTCTGTAGTGGATCGACCTTTCTGGAAACCAGCTTGATTAATTGGTATTATGTTATATTTTTTCACAGTAATGTACAAGTCTATTCATAACAATTCTTTCTGAAAGTTTACATACATGTGAAGTTAATGCAATGGGTCTATAATTCTTAGGATCCTTTGTACTTTTTTCCTTGCTTATGAATTGGAACAACGATCGACTGTTTCCATATTTTTGGCATAACACCATTGCTCCAACATGTACTAAATAATTTATGAAGAAGCTCTACAAAGTTTTCAGACAAATTTCTTAACATTTGATTAGATATTGCATCTAAACCAATAGATGATTTTCTTAATGGCATGGATCTAATGGCTTCTTTTACTTCTTGGATAGTTATAGGAGCATTGATATTGTTACTATTGTCTGCTGTAGATTCATCCTGTGCTTTACTACCTTCTTCTTTCTCTCTGTATATTTGGTCCGTACTTGTTAGACCTTCAGTGCGGCTTACCTCAGCAAACATGTTTACAAAGGCTTCTGCTTTCTCATCAGCACTAAGAAGACTGTTGTTATCTATTTTATAGGGTACTGTGGTGATGTTAATCCATTTTTCATAGCTTTCAGTTCCTCCCACACTTTACCAATATCTTTATGATTTTTTAACTTCAGAGTTACAAAATTCATTCCAATGCTGCAACTTTGCATCATCTATGACATCTACACTTTCTTTATCCGCCTTTTTCATTTCTTTATGATTACTTGCTGATCTTTTTTTTACAATAAATCTTGAATCTTTCTTTTTTCTTTTTATTGGCTGTGTGTGAGTGTGCACATGCTTGTGCTCTTGTGTGTGTGTGTGTGTGTGTGTGTGTGGTGTGTGTGTGTGTGTGTGTGCGCGCGCGCGAGCGCCGCGCGCGCGAGAGAGAGAGAGAGCGCGCTCACGTGCACGTGCGCCTCTCTCTCTCTCTCTCTCTCTCTCTCTCTCACCCCTCTTCAATATTATACAATACCTTCCTCTCCCTGCCCCTCCCCTCTCTAATAATATGCGTGCGATTTTTTCCCCTCCTTGGTCTTTCTTTCTCATCCTGTTACATTTCCATCTGTTTTACTGATCACCTCATCCTTGTTCACGTCATCTTTGACATACGTCATTTTTGTACTCCCAGTTCTTATAGAACAGGCAGTACTTTAGAATGGGAACGAAGAAATGCTGTGTGTGTGGTGTGTGTGTGTGTGTGTGTGTGGGGTGTGTGTGTGTGTGTGTGTGTGTGTGTTCTGTCTGTCTGTCTGTGTGTCCGTGGTCAAAATGTGTTTTCCCCTCGCTCCAGACAAAACTACTGGGGCCCATCTTTCTGAAAATTTGTAGGGATGTTCATTATGGGCCACGGGTGATGCCCGATGCTTTAGTTTACCGCTATAGCCGTACTAACGGCTGTAACGGATTTTTCTTTACGGTATATCTCAGAAAGTACTTGGCCGATCTTTGTAAAAATGAGCAGGTGCGTTCATTATGGGTCATGGATGATGCCCGATGTTTTAGTTTACCTCGTTATAGCCGTTACTAACGCTGTAACGGCCTGTAACGGGTTTTCTTCTTTATGGAATATCTCAGAAAGTACTTGGCCGATCTTTCTGAAAATTTGTAGGTATGTTCATTATGGGTCACGAATAATGCCCGATGTTTTAGTTTACCGTTACAACCGTTAGTAACGGTTGTAACGGCCTGTAAAGGTTTTTCTTCTTTATAGAGTATCTCAGAAAGTACCCTTGGCCGACTTTATGAAAATTAGCAGGTACATTATGGGACATGGATGATGCCTGATGTTTTAGTTTGCCCCGTTAATAGCCGTTACTAATGGTTTTTAACGGCCTGTAACGGTTTTTCTTCTTTATGGAATACTCAGAAAGTACTTGGCCAGTCTATAAGCGGTTCGGATGATCTTGTGACAAATCGGGGCCTCTGTCCATGTGTAAGTGATGTAATGCTGAAAATGGATTAAACAACCGTTAAAAACCGTTATTCTGCCGTTATTTCTTATATATAGGTGGATTTTAATGAAATTTGGTATATAGAAAGGTTATCACACACAAATGGCACTTCTGTACATTGGTTCAAAATTTGACCGTTAAAACCCGTTATTCTTGACATGTTTCCGATTGGATGAAATTTGATTTGTAGACAGGTTTAGCCCAGTGAGGACTAAAATACGGTTTCGAAAGTATATATAAGTTATATAACCGTTAAACCGTTATTTTGCCGTTATTTTTTTTTATATATTGGTGGGTTTTAATGAAATTTTGTATATAGAAAGGTTATCACACACAAATGACACTTCCATGTAGTGTTTCAAAATCTGACCGTTAAAAACCGTTATTCTTGACATATTGTCCGATTTGGATGAAATTTAGTATGTACACAGGCTTTAGCCAATAAGGACTAAAATACCCGGTTCAAAAATGTACGTCGGTTAAATAACCGTTAAAACCGTTATTTTGCCTTTGTTTATCTCACAAAGCACTTGGCCGAAATTTTTAAGCGGGTTTGGAAAACTGGAGTACGTTATATGCTTCATATCTTGTTTAAAAAATACGTCACCTTTATCCTACTAGCCGAAAGGCAGAATGCTCGACGTTCTCTTTACGCTCTCTAAGGCCCTGGGTTTATCAACAGGGTGAGACTGCCGTTGTGTGCAAATCATGTGATATAATACACCAGATGATAGTTCGTTTGTCTGAAAGTAGCGTGAGTATTAACCGGCGGTTTGTTCCACTTTCTACAAGTCACGAGGTTGTTCAGCCAACTTGCAGATGGACGGGTCTCCACCGTGTAACGTCTGGCAGATCCATGCTTCTGTTATTAACTAGTTGATGATGCCATCTCCTGCGAGTCTCGTGATTATTCATTAGTTTATTATACTTCCTTCATCTGCAGGTCGCATGATTATAGTCAACTAAGATTAGAATGAGATCCGCCAGCGCATGACTGATGCACATTCCGATTATTAACCTGCTCAGGGGAAGATTGGGAGGTTTTGGGATCCAAGAGCCCCCACTCCCCCAAGCCAATAAAATAAAAAAAGAAAGGGGATTTACAAACGCCTTGTGGGAAAAACTTCCAATGCACGTTTTTGATTAAGGTGCGAACCCTTGCTCTCTCCTCCCCCCTCCGT
>CM031603.1:64049726-64054726 GCA_018398815.1 Conus ventricosus
CCGTCTTCGTCTGGTGGATTCTCATATTCATTGTCTGTCTGTCTGTCTGTCTGTCTGTCTCTCTCTCTCTCTCTCTCTCTCCTCCTCTCTCTCTCTCTCTCTCTCTCTCTCTCTCTCTCCCTCTTTCTGCATCTGTCTGCCTGTCTCCGTCACTCCCCCATCTGTCTGTCTGTCTGTCTGTCTGTCTGCCCGTCTGTTTGGTTGTCTGTCTGTCTCATTCTCCTTGTAAAGATTGCCTGTTCTTCATTTCCATTAGGAAAAAAGAAAAACACCAGTTGATGAGAGTAATATGGGTGCAAGTCTGTTAATTTTCCATGCAACTTGGCCAGTTTATTGGAAGGATCTGATAAGTTTTGTTTGTTTGTTTGTTTGTTTGGGAAGTGTTTATAATGTTGCTGTCTCCCTCCTCCACACCCATCACCGCCGCTCCTCCCCCTCCCATGTCTCTTTTACTTCTCTCTTTCCCTCTTATCTTCTCTCTTGAACATTCCTTCCTCCTCTCTCTCTCTCTCCTCTCTCTCTCTCTCTCTCTCTCTCTCTCTCTCTCTCTCTCTCCTGTTTCCCTCTCTCACTCTCTCTTTTCCCCCACATCTCTCCTTCTCCCTCCCTTTCGCCCCTCAATCCTTCCATCCCCTAACACATCCCTTCTTTAACCTCCACCCCCCTCCCTTTTTTTCTTTTCTTTTCTCTTTTAATTTAGATACAGAAACCGAGATATTGTTAACTTTAGACACGGAAGCGGGGGTGGTTGTTGTTCATTTGTCAACGGTAAAGGGCACAGGGCTGGTGCTGAGAAGAAAAGGTAGAGGAGGAGGAGGAAGAGGAGGAGGAGGAAGAAGAAGAAGAAAAAGGAGGGAGGGGGGGGGGGGGGGGGGGGGGAGAGGAGGAGGGAGGAGGGAGCAAATAGGCTTCGTGTGGGCTCCAGAGAGAAAGGAACACGTGGGTGGAGATGCGGGCCGTGGTTGCCTCTGGTGAGGATTAGATGCTGCTTGACGGCAGATACTTGGACTGAGGGCAGGTTGGTCTGAGCGGGGATGGTGACGGGTCCCTGTCTGGTCGTTGGCTGTTGTCGAGGGGCCTGGAGGGATGAGGAGGTGCTCTGTGTGTGTGTGTGTGTGTGTGTGTGTGTTGTGTGTGTGTCAGGCGGCTTTGAGGAGGTGATCATGTCATGGATGCTATCCAACCTCTTGCAGTGTGACTGTGTGTTAAACGGCTGTGAAGATCTCTGTCTGTCTGTCTGTCTGTCTCTCTGTCTCTCTGTCTGTCTGTCTGTCTCTCTCTCTCTCTCCTCTCTCTCCTCTCTCTCTCTTCTCCTCTCTCTCTCTCTCTCTCTCTCTCTCTTCTCTCTGTTTCTGATCTCTGCCTCCGTCTCTGTTCGTCTGTCTGCCGGTCATGTCAGTCGTCTGTCTGTCTGTCTGTCTGTCTGTCTTCTGCCTCCTCTCTCTCTTCTCTCTCTCTCTCTCTCTCTCTTCTCCTCCTCTCTCTTGTCCTCTCCTCTACCTCATTCACCTTCTCTCTCGCTCTCTCTCTCTCTCTCTCCTCTCTCTCTCTCTTCCTTCTATTTATCTCTCTTTTCTGTTCTTGTATTACGGTTTTACCCTTTCGTAATTGGCTATGGCTCGTCTAAATGAATCACTCGTATTCACATTCTGTTTTGCCATTTCCTGTCTGGCTATCTCTCTCTCTCTCTCAACTCTCTCGCTCTTCTCTCTCCTCATCATCTCTCTCTTCTCTCATACATGTCCTCTCTCCTCTTCTCTCTGTGTCTGTCTCTCTCTACTTTCTTCTCTACTCAATCATTTACTGATCTTCTCCCATCGCAGAACAACCATTCAAAAGGCTGGCTAAGCTCATCTGCACCCAAGACTCTGCAAAGGTCGCATCAGTCCTGCCATATATTTACGACAGTCCAGCAATACACATGACAACTCTCCCCTCATCAGTTTTCTTAGGCACACACACACAACACACACACACACACACACACACACACACACCACACCACACACACACACACAGCACGCACGCACGCACGCACGTGCACGCACGCACCACGCACGTACACAACGACCACACACACATACTCGCACGCACGCGCGCGCGAGCACGCAAACGCGCGCGCGCACAATCACACACACACACCCAACACTCACATCACTACACACACACACTCACACGCACCCACCCCACACACACACTATACCCGCGCGCGCGCGCAGGTGTCTACACATAGGCACGCACATACACAGTTACTTATCCAATACTTGACCAGCACATCCAATACTACTCTCAGCACTATCATACAGAACAGTGGAGAAAGGAATGAGTCGAAGAGTACAACAACCCTCTAACCTTCTAATGTCACTATTCCACAGAGGCTACGAATCCTACGAATGGCCAGGAATTGATAAACCCCGGGCTTCTTAGTTAAATCGTAATAAGAAGTTCCTGAAGTTCGTAACCGATTCACATTAATTTTGTTCTTAGTCAGTTCTTGCAATTCTTGAGCATTCTGGAATTCGGGGCAAAAGTTTTGTGCTGTTCAAAATTTGGGCCACGAACTCCCGAATAAAAAAAAATCGTAGTCAATTCTCAACAAAATCGTAGTGATTTCTTATGTATCGTAACTGAGTCCTAATCGATTCGTAGGCATTCCTGTGTATTCTTAACTCATTCTGGCAATCGTGAAGCGGTGTCTTGACAACGAATCGGCTACGAATCTGTCAAGAATGCCACGAATGCACGCCGAAGCATCAACGAAACAATTAAGAACTGTCTACGAATTTACGATAGGGTAAGAATCAGGTACAAATTTGCAGCAATGTCCGTGAACCATGTAACCGCACTATTTCAAGTCGTTGTTCCAGAGTGCCCAGGAAGCATCTGAATCTGTTGGCCAATATTCCGAAAAGCATTCTCCACCACACATCTGCCCCTGGAAATTCTGTAGTTGGCCACCATCACCTCATTGTCCAGACCCATCCTGCCATAGGGTTTCATGAGAAAAGTTCCGAGGGGGAAAGCATCATATCCCAGAATGAAGAAGGGTGTGTCTCTGTCATCGTAGGGTACAGGATCACTGTCAGGAAAGAATATGGTGTTGTCGTCGATGCACTCCACCAGTTCTGAAGCACCAAACAGTTGTCCGTCGGATTGATGACCGTCTCCACCAGTGTCTATCCAGATGAACTTGTAGTCTGCATCCATTAAGGCAAGAAGGACCACAGAGAAGAAGCCTTTGTAATTGTAGAAGACACTGCCTGAGTTATGTGGCTTCCTGAGAGCAATATGCTTGCCATCCAAGGCCCCCAGGGCATGAGGAACATTCCACCGGTCTTGGAACTGCTGGGCAATGGCCTTCCAGTCCTCCTGGGTCCGTGACGGTGGCATGGCTTCATCCTTCAGTTCCTGTATGATGGCCTGACAGACTTCCTGCACACTGCATACCACAGTGCTGTAGCCACATCTGAAGTCATACTGAAGGGTATGGTACCGGTCTCCTGTAGCCAGATGCCTCAGGGTCATAGCCAGCTTCATTGCGGCATCATGGGCTGGTCTAATGTGGGTATCTTTCCTCTGGATGAATGGGCCGATCCTGTTAAGTAACTCATCAGGTGGGGTGGCATTCTCACATAGTTGGCAAAGGCATTCTCATCTTCCACCCTCGGCTCCTGCATCAGTCTGCTATAGTGGCCATACTCTAGTCTTCTTGCTGGTGTCAGCCATGGTCTGACCCACCACCTGGGGGCCCTTCTCCTTCTTCGAACCAGTCTTCTTCTATCCATCACCAGCTGCTGTTCATGCCCCAGTTCCAGGGCCAGAGCAATAGCTGCTCTACGTTGGCAATCCATTTTGGAAATGATGCCCCAGCTGGGATGAGGGCTTTTTATGCTGTATTGAGGGAAACTTCCACGAATTTTCAAGAACAGTCACGATCTAAATTATAAACGTACCAGATTCGTGATGCCTTCGGAAGATTCGTAGCTTATTCTTGACTGAATCTTAACATTCTTTAAGTATTCCTTAGCGATTCTTGCAAATCGTAGTTATTTCTGGGCAATCTTAATACGGTTCCCGCCGATTTGAGCAGAAACCCACGAATATTCCTAAGTCTATCTTACAAATTCGTTACCGATTCGTACAGCGTCAAGATTTTGTACAGAAATTTGCAAAAATCCACGATTCCTTACGATTTCTAAAATTTATCAATTCGTGGCGATTCGTTGGACTCGTAGCTTGTGTGGAATAGTGGTATAAGCTATGAACATGTTAATCCAAGGAAACCATTCCTTGCTGATACCAGCTCGACCTTCATCCTCTGGCTCCGGATCTTGGCACCACGTCCTCTGACCTTTGCAATGACCTTACATTCCATGTCCACTGTCGAAAACCCTAGCGGTGATCTACAGAGTTTGTCGACCCGGCAGCGCTCCTCCCCCCCCCCCCCCCCCTCTACCCCGATCCGCAGCCTCTCGCTCACTCTCTCTTATCTTCTCCCGTCCTCTCTACCCTCACTCCTCCTCCCTCTTGACTTACGTCACTTATGTCCTGTTGTCCTTTATCCAGTTCTCAGAAAAAAGTAAACAAACAAACAAACAAGCCACAACAGCGGCCGTAACATCAACAAAATAGAAAAAAAGAAAAAGAAAAAGAAAGAAAGAAAGAAAGAAAGAAAGAAAGAAAAACAACAGCAAAAACTAAAAGAAAGTCTGCTCCATCTGCCTGCAATTCCCTTCCACCAGATCTCTTGACTGAGCCAATTTACCTGCTTTTTGAAACTCAAATTGAAACGTGTGTGTCTGGCACAGGCGATGATGTACTACTCTGCCAGTCTATAAAGCGTGCCTTTAAATCTCGTTTGAAGACAGATGCCTTCAATTTGCCTTTGATATAACGCGGTCGGTGAAGTCAATGTCCTCAAAAACACAACAAAGGACAGGTACAAAGTAACGCTCGTTTCATTCTAAACAGGTAAGTAAGTGAACTTTTATGCAGTATGT
>CM031603.1:64062226-64067226 GCA_018398815.1 Conus ventricosus
TTTTCTCACCACCAAGGGTTCAAAAAAGAAATCCAACACACCCAGCGAAGGGGTAGAAAAGGGAACAAAACAAAATGTGGAAGAAAAAAATTTGCTGAAAAATCTAAAAGAAATTTTTAAAAAAACAGTAAAAAATTTGAAGGGGACATCTTTGACCCTATGCTTGAGTTTCCCATTCAAGGTTTCCCGGGAGATCAAAAGATAGGGAAACCCGTCTGAGGGGGTTTCACTCTGTTTTTCAAAAACCAAACCCAAATTTTTTGCGAGTGGCAAGAATAGTACAGAAAAAAAAACCCTTTACTTGGATCTCCTAAAGATTCAATCCCCCCCACTAAACTAAAACCAAACAATAAAAACTGAAAAAAAAAAGTAGGGGGGGGGGGGGAAAACAAGTCCCAATTTAACAAATTTTTCAGTCGTTGTAAAAAAGGGACGGGCAAAGATTTAAACAAAAAAAAAAAAATAATTGAAAAAGAAGAAAAATGGAAAAATAAATTATTAATATGGGGAAGCCCTATATATACACACACAAAAACACACAAACACAAACACAAAACACACACACACCCCAAACAAAACCCCACCACAGAGAGAGAGAGAGAAAAGAGAAGAGAGATAGAAGGAGAAGAGGGGAGGAGAGAGAGGAAGAGAGAGGAAAAGAAAAAAACCAGAAGTTTTTTAATTTATGTTCGAGAAAAATTCCATTCCCTTTTAATTTGGCAAATCACACCCAACTTTAATGGGAGGGCTGCTACCAAAATAAAAACCCAACTAAATCCACATTTAAAGGGCTATTTTTTGATAGCATCACATTTTTATCGTTCGTAAAGAGGCGCCCCTTTTAAATAAAATACCCCGGACCCTTGAAATCCATGCAATGCATTGTGCATTGTGTTTTTTTTAAAATTTTGCATCAAGCAACTAGCTAGCGACTAACTAGTTTACCGACAAACCAGCTAGCTGGGGTCCCCCTGTTTTTCATGGGTCTATCGATCAATCGAGGGAACGATCAGCCCCATCTGTCTTTTCTTTTCGGGTCTAATAAAATTTTCTAGTGCAGACCCCTTTGGGAACACACTTGGGTGTTTAGGGGGGAAAAACAGAGAAAGTCGGATTCAAAAACTTTCACAACTGTTTTTTTGTTATCTGGGAAAAGAAACATGTTTTTCTTAGGTGTTATGTTTTGTTGATGAAGAGAGAAGAGAGAAAAACAAAACAACACCCCACCCCACACACCCCAACACACACCCCCAAAAAAAAAAAAAAAACAAAAAACCCAACCCGGGGGGAGAGAAAAAGGAAGGAAAGGAAGGAGAAAAAGGAGAGAGGTTTTGGGGTGACAAAAAATAAACCCTTTACAACATTGGGCCCGGGGCGGGGCCCAAAGAGGAACCCCCGAAACCCCCCAGCCAATTTTCAATTTGCCCCCCCCGGGGAAATGCCTTTCCCTTTTCCCTGTGGCATTTTCCCCCCCACCCACCTTCCCGGAAAAACATTGTTTTTTTCCATTGGTTTTTTCCAGCCTACGAAAATTTCCCCTCTGGGAAAACTTGTTATCAAACAGCCCGGGAAACCCCCTGGGGAGGGCCCAAAAACCAGGGAAACCCTGGTCATTTCCGCCCACCCCAAAACCTTAAAAAAACCCCAAAAATTTTTTAACCCCCGGTTTTGATCTTTTAATCCAAAAAACAGGGGAAGGAATTGGGGGTTTTTGTTAAAACCTTTGGGGGGGTGGGGGGTGGGGTGGGGGGGGGGGGGGGGGGGGGGGGGGGTTTGGGGGGGGGGGGGGGGGGGTGGGGGGGGGGGGGGGGGGGGGGGGGGGGGGGGGGGGGGGGGGGGGGGGCAGTATGGTTTTAGGGTGTTTTTGGGGGGGGGGGGGGGGGGGGGGGGGGGGGGGGGGGGGAGGGGGGGGGAAAAAACTGGACGTAGGGGGGGGGTCGTCTTCCCCCTCTCTGAAATCAAACCCCCCAAAGTAAACCCCGATGAAAATTCTTTAATTGTTTCAAGGGCGGGGTGATGGTCTCTGAGGGATCTGTTTTGGGTTGAGCAATAAAAAAAAAAGCGTTTCATTTAAGAACCCTTTTTCCCCCCCTTTATTTTTTTTCCAAAGGCCCCCCTTTCCCCCCCCACCGCCCCCCCAAGCCCACAACATAAATTTGCCTGGCTGTCTGGACAGGAAAAAACCAAAATTTGTTTTAAAAGAAATACTACCCCGGGTTTTTTAAAAATGTTTTGGGCCCTGCGGGGAACCCCTTACTGTCGATGCCTGTCGGCAGCGCCAAAATAACCCCAAAGGGTTCACGAAAAAAAGACACCGAACAAACCCCTGATCGAAAAACTGTCTGAAACAAACTACGTTGGCATTCGATCATGATAAAAATTTTATTGTGTCTTTTCGATCTTCAAATTTTAAGCCTATTAAGAAAAAGAGAGAGAGAGAGAAAGAAAAAGAAAAGAGAAAGAGAGAGAGAAAAGAGAGACAGACATACAGACAACAGAAAAGAGGGGAGAGAGAGGGGAGAGAAAAAAGGGGAGAAGAGAGAGAGAAAAAGGCAAGACCAAATGCAAAAAACCAAGAATGCGACCACATTTCATCCAGACTGAAAATTGTCTTTTGGGGGCAGACCCTGACTTCCAACATTTTGCGGGAACAGCCTAAAACCCTTCCCCCCCCCCGCGTTTCCCAAATACAGAGAAAAACGGGCCGACTTTATACAATGCTATGTAGATAACAAACCCAGGGGGCAGTGGGTGGGGGGATCGCTGAAACACTCTAGCCAATACAAAAATTTTTCCACTTACTTTCCAAAACCCGTTTTTTGTACCGTACATGGAATTCAAAAACCACAAATAACTGTTTTACAATTTTTTAATTAAACAATTTTTTCCTTTTTCCCACTTTCCTGCCTTTTTCCAAAAAACAATGACCCAAAGCAAATGGAAAATTCGGGGTCAAAAAATTCCCCCCAGGGAAAACCCCAAGACAATAAAAAAACCCGAAAGACGGGCAAAACCCATCGCCTCCCCCGGGGGGCCCATCCCTTTAAATCATTAAAAACCAAAGTCACCGGGGGAAAATTTCCAAAATTAAACGAAAAAAGTTCAGTAAAAATAGCCCAAACAATTTTTTACTACCCAAAAATTACCGTAAAATTTTCAATTTAAATTAATTTGGAAAAATTCACAAAAGGTTAAATTTTGATTTTGCCCAGTTTGGGGTGTGTGCCTGAAAAAACCCAAACTTCCAACGACAACAAAGTGTGCGATGTCACAAAGCACTTTTTAAAAACCTTTTATCTTCCTAGTTAGCAAAAACAACAGGGCCTTTTTTTTCTCTTTTCTGTCCAGAAAGGGAACTTACTATCATTTTGACACAAGGGGAGGAAAACCGGGGGTTGAAAACAAAGTCCACAAAGGGAATTCTTCTTTTAAGAAAGCAATTGATACAGAAAGAGGTATCTTACACAAAGCCAAAAATTCTTTCTCTCCCCCTTTTCCTCTTCTCCCTCTTCCCCCCCCTTCTCCCCCTCCCCCACCTTTTTTTTCCCCTCTTTTGTCGGGGAATCTACAATCTTTTCATTTTAAGGAAAGTCATAAAATGACCTCTCACTTTTGCACCCCAGTGAACCGCTTTTATAAAAGAGAAAGAAAAAAAAAAAATACTAGGGTCCGCGTGCCTTTTCCTTTAAAATCAATAACTACTTTTAAACGATCAAAAAGCTTGCTTTTGCGGGACTTTTAAAAAATTTTTGACCACCCCTTGTTAACAGAAACCCGGGAATTTACCCCCTGCCCCACCCCCCTTTTTTTTCCCCAAACCCCCCCCCTTTCCCCCCCCCTTTACCCCCCCCCCATACCCCCCCCCCCCCCCCCCCCCTCCCCTCCTCCCCCCCTCCTACCTCCCTTCCCCCTTCCTCACCTCTCATCTGTCCTCCTCTCTCTCTTTAATTTAAGTGATAAATATGTGTTGGATTCCCCCCCCACAGCTTTGTTTTAAGAGTTGTTTTTGCGTGAGTGTGTGGTTTTTTGTGGTGTATTGTGTGTGTTTGGTTTTGTGTGTGTGAAGAGAGAGGAGAGAGAGAGAGAAGAGAGAGAGAAGAGGAAGAGAAAGGGGAAAAGAGAGAGAGAGAGAGAGAGAGGAGACCCAAAACCATCCGGGGCAAGACGGGCCAAAACCAGAACCAAACAGACACACACATACACAGGCAGGCAGAAAAACAAACCCAAAACGGAACGAAAACAAAAAAAACAAAAAAAAAGAACAGAAAGAGAGGGAACCGGGGGGAAACCGACAAAAAAAAAAAGGGGAAAAGGGGGGGCCCCCAAAAAACCCCCCCCCCGGGGGCCCCCCCCCAAAAACCCCAAAAAAGGGCCCCCCAAAAGGGGGGCCCCAAACTCCCCCCCCGGGGGGGGGGGGAAAAACCGGGGGGGGGGGGGGGGCCCCCCCAAAGGGAAAAAAAAAAAAACCCCCCCCCCCCCGGGAAAAAAACACACAAACAAACCCCCCCCCAAAACCCTCCCTTTCCCCCCCCCCCCCAAACCCCCCCCCCCCCCCCCCCTTTTCCCCCCCCTCTCCCCCCCCCCCCCCTTTATTTTTTCCCTTTTTCCCCCCCCAATTCCCCCCCTTTTTTTTTGGGGGTTTTTTTTAAAAAACCCCCCCCCCTTTTCCCCTTTCCCCCCTCCTTTCCTTCCCCCAACCCCCCCCTCCCTCCCCCCCCCTCCCCCCCCCCCCCCCCCCCCCCTCCCCCCTTTTTTTTTTTTTTTTTTTTTTTTTTTTAAATTGGTTTTTTTTTTTTTTTTTTCCTTTTTTTAATTTCCCCCCCTTCCCCCCTCCCCCTCCCCCCCCTCCCCTTCCCCCCCCCCCCCCCCCCTTCCCCCCCCCCTTTTTTTTTTCCCCCCTTTTATAATTTTTTTTTCCCCCACTCCCCCCTCTCTCTCTCTTTTTTCCCCTTTTTTTTTCCCCCCCCCCTTTTTTTTTTTCCCCCCCTTTTCCCCCCTCC
>CM031603.1:64072226-64079726 GCA_018398815.1 Conus ventricosus
AACGCAGAGATGTCGAGAGGTACATTGACTAGACTCACCAGTTCTGCAGACGTCTTGCAAGTAAAGTTTAGAGGTTTCCAGTTAGGATAGAATTTACCATGACACGGTGTCAGAGGGGGAGGGGGGTGGGGGGATACTGCTATTGTCGGAAGGGAGAGCGAATGGAGAGCAACAGCTTGTGCATACATTTAAACTGCGAACCATGTTTACCCATAACTGTTCTGTTGTGAAACAACACTTCGACAGGACATTCAGCTGGGGGAGCTGAAGGTCATGAGCAGGAAGCACTCTTTGGGGTTCTACAGTTTATTAACCCGTGCCTGCCAGGCTACAGGCTCGTAACCTTTGCTCTTTGACCTGTACCCTCCGTCGCTCGCACCGCCATCCGGGCAGGGAAAGGGGGAGGGGGAGGAGGAGGGGGAGGGTACATATTGGTATTGATGCGCAGAATGCTTTTTTCTTCTATTATGCTTTCTTTTTTTTGTGAAAAGGTATGATAGCGTACGTGTCATTACAAATCGTGTGTGACAAAGATGCGGAAAATTAACTCGGAAACACTGTATATCCGTTTCACATCCGTTGTCCTTATCCAAACTCCTCCCTTCTGAACAACCCCCCCCCTCCCCCCTCCCCAATCCTCCTTTCCCCTCTTTCAATTTTCTCTGTATCTGTTTTGTTTTCTTTTTCTCGTGTGTTCAAGGAAACACAGATATTACATGGTAACCATGGACGCGGGCAGCTAGAAGTCCAATATAGCCAGTATTTGGCAGTGATAAAGACAAGATTAGCAGTTAGCATTCTGTGTAAACTAATGTCGGCGTCTGTTTTTACTTTTCACTTTTTTTTGACATGCAGTGTATCATTCCTCGGGGACAAAGGAAAGAATGAAGGGAAACAAATCAAAAGTGTTAATGTGCTTACTTTAAAGGAACATCCTCTCTCTCTCTCTCTCTCTCTCTCTGTCCTCTCTCTCTCTCTCTCTCTCTCTCTCTCTCTCTCTTTCTGCCCCCCCCCCCTCCTCCTCCTCCCCAACTCCTATCCCCCAACGGCATTCAAACCGACTGAAGTTCCTGTCGCCCCCTTGTCATGCACAGACCACTTAGGGCGGACATCCTGAAAAAGCAATTCCCCGTAAAACAACCACCGCCGGGGAAGATGGTGGTGGAATAAAGGCGGATGGGAGCGGGAGGGAAGAAGGAAGAGGAGCTGAGGGCGGGGAAGGGGGTTGGGTTGGCTGGAAGGGAAGGAGAAGAAGAAGGTGTTAAGACGGTGAGGATAAACTGACATCTTCATTGCCCGGTCAACCAGGCGGTCACAGAGGGTCCAAAGGGAAGCGGTAAGAAGATCCGCGCCGCTGCCTCACTGAAATCAATAGTAAATCGAGTTGCTGACTGCTTCTAAAGAGAGAGAGAGAGAGAGAGGGGGGGGGGGGGGGTGAGGGGCGGGATTATCCCACGGCGGAAGGTGGCTGGAGTTTCAGATTTCCCTCTGAAGCTAGTGTGGCTGGAGTTGGATGGCTGTCAGTTTTCGTGTTCATCTTCGTTCCGCGGCGCCTGCTTCGTTTAGGTGGATAAAAGCTTTTTGGTAAGGACTGGGCATCGTCGTGTGTGCATGGACACTTCCCGTCTGTAATGTAGAATAATATCAAGAGAGAGAGAGAGAGAGAGAGAGAGAGAGAGAGAGAGAGAGAGAGAGAGAAACAAACAGACGGGCAAAGAGAGAGAGAGAGAAACAGACAAAAAAGAAAGGACAAACAGACAGACAGAAAGAGGCAGAGACTGGCATACATACATACATACAGTCAGGCAAACACAGACGGGAACAGTGAGAAAAAAGGAGACATGACAGACTAATGTTTGCTGCCAGTTGGAACGTTCTTTCCACAGCTCCAACGCCCAGCCCAGTGAACGCAAGTAGTTTTCACTTCATTTATTTCATTGCTGTCTGCACCTCAAGGACGGCTCTCCTCTCTGGCTCCCGCCATCTCCACGGCCCGGCCCGCCCCTATAACTTCCCCCTACTCATGCACACACATCTATACCTCAGCACATCAGACTCTACATACACCACCATGAATCTCACTCAATGTCACATGTTCCACTCCGCATCCACTAAACGTCACGTTTAGCACGTCGCATCCCATTCCACTTCACTCCGCTCTGCGTCCCTCTCCACTCTACATGATTCTGTTATGCCGCATTCCACTTCCACTCCACAAAGTACCACATTGCATCCCATTTCCATTCACTCCACATAGACCACACTGCATCATCTCACACGCCACTCCGCTCCACGTACATCACGCCGCCTTACACGCCACTCGTAATATATGACACTGCGTTCCTTCTTGCTTCACATATACCATCCTGCTTCTCAACCCTACTCCACATAATTATACCAAACCGCACCCAACCCACTCAACATATACCATGCTACATCCAACGCCCACTTCACATACACCAAGCCGCATCCCATTCTACTCACAAAAATCACTCCACATCCTACTCCACCTGCACCAAACCGTATCCCATTCCATCCCTCCTATACCATTCTGCCTCCCACACCTACTCCACATATCAATTACTCCGCATCCTACTCCATTCTACATACACCATGCTGCATCCCACCCCACCACGGCTCATTACAATCCATACAACACTACACTACACTGCTCTGTAACCGGACCACCCACGGGACCCGCCAAAAGTGGTCCACTTACAGAGGTGGTCCGCTTACGGAGGTAGGGGTGTGTCACTGAGTGCCGGGGGGAAGGAGGGGGTGGTAGTGGGTGTGTGCATGTGTTAGGGGCATTTCTTTATATTATTATTGTCCGTTTTTCACAGACTCATTTAATAAATCAAAATGTCTAAAATTGTACTGTACAGTATATAAAAAGGCCTTTATAAAAAGACAGGCAGTGGTATGCGAAGGCTTTCATTTAAAAAAGTTTTCCATTGTTGTTTGTTTTGCGGCTGAGAGAGCACACATCCCTTCTTCCAACTGTGTGTCTTCAAGCTTGAGTCTTTTTCTGTCATCATTTGTGTTTTCTTCAAACGCAGTCATCCATTCTGCTTTTCGTTTCAAGATTCTCTGGACTTGCGACTTCCCAACGCCATATTCTGCAGCAAGTTGTCGTTGTGATTTTCCATTTTCGCTTTTCCTAATCAGCTGGACTTTGTCTTTAATTGTCAGTTCCTTCGCATTCGCCTGTTTCCCTGCCATGTTTGCTAAGCAAGTGAAGCGAGTACAGGTGTATAGAAGCTTGTGGACTGTTAAGCAGCTATTGAATTGTTTATGAGTTCCTATTCATCACATTTGTCGCACTACACACCCCATGCAATGTGTGGAGTGAACTCTTACTCTCTCTACATGGTGGTCCGCTTAAGGAGGGTTTTAGGCCAGTTTGGGGCCAAAAGTGGGTGGTTCGGTCCGGATACGCGAGGTGGTCCGGTTACAGAGGTTTTTAATAGTCATACAAAGAAGGAAGAAATTCGGGACCAGAGAAAAGTGGTCCTAGTAAAACGAGGTGGTCCGCTTACGTAGGTGGTCCGCTTTGGAGGAGGTTCCACTTCTACATTATCGGGGACAGGACAGACGGCCGAGATGATCTGTGGAAACCACTGTATTCCTCCTACTGTATCCCCTCTGTCGATGATTCCTTTCGAAGGTCCTGCTCTCCCCTTTTCCTCGGTAAATACAAGTACCCACTGCGTCCCCTGCGCTGCGAACTATCAAGGGGACGTGTTACACCGGGGGAAATGTCGCAATCTAAATCCACCCAACGGGATGGAAGGATATGGGTAGATGGACTGGGATGAGGGGGGATGAGTGGGGGGGGAGGGGGGGGGGGGGGGGGGGGGGGGGGAAGGTTTTCCACAAGGTGTCGCAATGCGTCAAAGAGTTGCGAGTGTTTGAAAGGAATCGCCACGTTTGGTCGCAGATGCATGGAATTGCGGCGAAAGTGTACTCCTCTCTCTCTCTCTCTCTCTCTCTCTCTCTCTCTCTCTCTCTCTCTCTCTCTCTCTCTCATATCAAGAAAAAGGAAAAGGAGAAATGATACGTTCTCTAGAATAAAGGGGAAAAAAAAAAGAAAGAAGGAATCTGTAGATAACTCGATCGTCTGTCGAGATAAACCACAACCAGGAATCGCCTGACCCACCCAAAAAGTAATCTCGACACGCCTTTTTTCAAACTTCCAACCAAATGTCAAGACCAAGTTGAAATTCCCGAGAGTCCACGACAGGAGGGGCATTTAAGCTCTCTCTGTATGTGTGTGTGTGTGGGGGGGGGGGGGGGGGGGGGGGGGGGGGGGGGGGGGGGGGGGGGGTGGGGGGGATGCTGCGTGCGTGCGTGCTGCGTGCGAGTGATCGCGCGTGTGTGTGTGTGTGTGTGTGGTGTGTGTGTGTGTGTGTGTGTGTGTGTGTGTGTGTGAGTGTGGTGTGCCCGCGCGCGCGCGTACGTGCGTGCGTGCGTGCGTGCTGTGCATGGGCGAGCGCGCGGCGCATACGTGCGCCGGCGTGGGTACAGTTAGGCGTGCCCGAGAACATAAGCCGGGTTTCTTCACTATTTCTCATATAGACTGGAAATAAATCCTTGAATGTATTCTGTCTGCGGTTGTCACAGTTTAATCTCTGGGGTCTTGCCAATGGGCCGTTCTTTCTCTCCCCCCCCCCCCCCCCCCCCCCCCCCCCCCCCCCCCCCCCCCCCCCCCCCTCCTCCCCCCTCCCTCCTCTCTCCTCTGTTGAAACGCCGTATTATATGTTATTTTTCTGTCCAATTCTGGCAACAACTTATGATTTCCTTTTATTTGCTTGCTTTGAACTTACTGTCCAGGTCCGACGCTACGTATGAGGTTTCGTCGCCATCATCATCAGCCACCACTGCTTTTCTGCTGTCTTTTTTTTTTTTTTTTTAGATATACGTGGTCAGAGACACAAAACTGCTTGAGTTGAAATAATGTAAAGCGTAAATCATCGTCAGTGATGCAGAACATAAACTGACTGAGCTCTGCTCACTGTAAATATATGTATGTCATTATGCACATCGCACATTGACCACATACAGATTTAATTACCTTTTAATGTCTTGACACTTTGAAAGACATATAAATCTGTACAATTAACATGGGTTTTCTTTTCCGACCTACAACAAATGAGGGAGGTTTTCTGGACCTGGGTCAGAACTAACCTTCCACCATGTTCTGAAACCATTTGCCGGTGAGTAGTTAGGGCATGGTCCATGAAAACCCCGTGGACTGACAAGGGCAAATGCCCAAGTTTGCCTTTCCCATGGTGTGGAAATGGATACTTGCTTAAATTTACTCCAGGTGGTATTTTAGACCATACCCCAAATTACACACTGACCAGTAATTTTAGAACAACGTGAAAGGCAGTTCTGGTTCAGGTCCAGAATCCCCCCCCCCCTCTCTGTCTCTGTCTCTGTCTCTGTCTCTCTCTCTCTCTCTCTCTCTCTCTCTCCCTTCAATGATTTCATCCCCGCCATTTCCAAGCCATCAAACAGAAGACATGAACGTTGGCAGGCAGGTCTACGTTGGAATTGTCCATGTTTCATACTAACCAGATTCTGGACTTAAACTGCTTTATATTGCATATAATTCCCACGTCATCCAAGGCAGCAAGAAATATTCTGAACTAAGTCGAACTACCTTGCAGGTTACCACAAATATAAGTCTATAATGTTAAAAAAGACGCATTGGCAGCTTTTTGCTGATTTCGAAACAAGTACATTCTTTTTATCAAATTTACGAAGTCCTGATAAGGTTATTAAAAGTTTAAGCGTATTACAGATTATATTTGAATTCTCCACCTAAGAAACATTGCAAAGAAAAACATTTCATATGCAATGCACTATTGGCATTTGAAGACATTTTACTTTGTTGTGTCCCGTTTAGACAATTTTTCCTTCTGTAGATGTTGAAAGCTGTGTGGCTTTGGACGTTCTGATTATTACGTTATTATCCTGACGTTATTCTGGAAAGACTCATTTCAAATGTTCTGTTTTAAGATGGGACATTTATTTGTTAAATAGTTCAACAGGTCGTTGTTTCCCATTTCTTTCTCATCACCAAAAAAGCCCAGTAACCTATTCCTGTGCCTAACCAACCCCCTATCCCCATGTTCTCCCCTCTCCTTCCCTTTTTTCATTTTATTTTAGTTTTCGATTTTGGTTTTTGTGTATTCTACCGATGAACATCGATCTATAGACTAAATTTATGTAAAGTCTATATATAATCAACATAGAGAGACTAAATCAACCAGCGAAACATCACCCGCTGTCACGTGGTTTCCTGGCATAACAATAGTCTGGGGTCTCACGCGAAAAAAAGCTAAATAATCTGACAAGGAAGTATGGCTGCCCATGTGGCCAGATAATGAAGCAGGGCCGTGCGCGCCAATGACGCCATCCTCCTCACTCTTGGAGAAAAGCACTGGGAGGACACTATGAGAAAGGCACTGGAAGGTCTTACAACAGCAATGGGGGAAGCGTACTGTTTTCTCTCCACACAGAAACGGAAATAGCGACCCAGCCATCCAGAAGAGGCGACTGTTTATCTTGCATACTTCCTTCCTCACCCCCACCCTCACCTCTTTGTGCATCACCTCTTCTACGCCCCACTCTTACCCTTTTCGTCCAGCCCTTCGTTCCTCTCCCTCTACCCCTTTCCCTACACTCACAACAATTGGAGGGAAGTTAATAAAGGCGTATGTTTCCCATTTAATACCCTTCCTGCATCCTTCCTTCTGCCTCCACTCTCTCTGTCTCTCCCTGTCTCTCTGTCTCTGTCTGTCTGGCTGGGCTGGCTGGCTGTCTCTCCTTCTCTCTCTCTCTCTCTCTCTTCTCTCTCTCTCTCTCTCTCTCTCTCTCTCTCTCTCTCTCTCTCTCTTTCTCTCTCTGGACCTTCGCGTCTTGCCAGAAGTCTGAAGCTACCATGTTCATCAGATTGATGGACTTCCTACCTTTTATCTCCTTCCCCCCCCCCCCCACCACCTCTTCTTCTATCTCTATCTGTCACTCTCTCTCTCTCTCTTTCTCTCTCTCTCTCTCTCTCTCTCTCTGTCTCTTTGTCTCTCTGTCTCTCTCTCTGTCTCTCTCTCTCTCTGTTCTCTCTCTCTCTCATTTGCATTGTTTTTGTTACCCTCATGTGACAGGGGTGGCTATTTCTCTCCAAGTGAAAATGGACATACCAGGAAGAAAAGATATTAAACAAAAACAAAACAACACAAAAAAATGACCGAAGATATTTTGAATTAGGAATATGGGAATCGAGTTCTGGCGGAACATGTTCGGAGTTTAGTTTATTCTTTGTTTGATTACTTGGTGTGGTGATTTGTTCGTTCGATTTGATCGTTTGTTTGTTCTTTCTTTTGCTAAGATAAGTTGGTTGTTTACAGAGTAAGTTAACTGCCAAATTAAGTAGTTTGTCAGTCACTTACTCACCGCGCTTATCTGTAGGTGTGTATGCCAGAAATACTTTAAGGA
>CM031603.1:64084726-64097226 GCA_018398815.1 Conus ventricosus
AACATGTGGAAAATCAACTCGGAAACGCTGTATATTTGGTGTGCATCCTTGTCCTATCCAAACTCTGCCACCCCCCGCCCCTTCCTCCCACCCACCTCTTTCCTTCTTTCGTTTTCTCTATATCTGCTTTCAGTTTGTAGTATGCTCAAGAAGAACAATGATGTTACATGATAACCATTGATGCTGGCAGTCACAGTTCAATATAACCAGTAGCTGGCAACAGCAAAGACAAATAAAAGCTAGCATTCTCTACGACTAACGTCAGCGTTTGCTTTAATCTCCCAGCTCTAATTTTCTTAATCTTTTATCATTCATTATGATGTTCTCAGGAACCAAGGAAAGAACGAAGAGAAGGAAATTAAAGGTGTTCATCGATTACTTTAAAAAAGAATCTCTCTCTCTCTCTCTCTCTCTCTCTCTCTCTCTCTCTCTCTCTCTCTCTCTCTCTCTCTCTTCAAATGACTGTGTGTGTGTGTGTGTGTGTGTGTGTGTGTGTGTGTGTGTGTGTGTGTGTGTGTGTGTGTGTGTGTCTGTCTGTCTGTCTGTCTCTCTCGCTTTTCAAATGACTGTGTGTGTGTGTGTGTGTGTGTGTGTGTGTGTGTGTGTGTGTGTGTGTGTGTGTGTGTGTGTGTGTGTGTGTGTGTGTGTGTGTTGTCTGTCTGTCTGTCTGTCTCTCTTTCTCTCTCTTCTCTCTCTCTCTCTCTCTCTCTCTCTCTCTCTCTCTCTCTCTCTCTCTCTCTCTCCCTGTCTTTTTCTTCAGAACCCCACCTCACCTGCCCCCAAAACCGCATCCCCTATGGCATTCAGCCGACTGTAAGTTCCTGTCGCCCTCTGTCATGCACAGACCATGAAGGGCAGACATCCCGAAGAAGCACTCCCTCGGAAAAGAACCACCACCTGCGATAAACAATAACGCACCAGTGGGAAAAGATGGAGGTGGAACTTCTGAGAGTACGGGATCGAACGTTTACACGGTGGCAATCCTGGGATGGCTTTCATGATTGGCTGGGCTGTGGACCGCATAACTTGAATTGATTTGCAGTCCAAATCTATAGATACTTTATAATGTATCAGATCTGTCAATGTACTAATAGAATAGATTAACACGTGAAGGACAGAAAGAAAGGGTGAAGGACAGATTATTCCACTATTACTAAAGGACACTATACACCATCACCACAAACAATACAAACCCATCCAGTGACTCATACCTACCCTCCCCCCCCCCCCCCCCCACACACACAATTTCTTTATTATTCTATCCTATTCAGTTTATCTATCTATTATTTTATTTTAATCAATTTATTTCATTCATTTAATTTGTTTTATCTTACTATACTATTATTTTATTTGATATTTATTTATTTTGTCTAATATCACCTTTGGGTGAACAGACGTTAAATCAAAGATGATGATGGAGGTGGAAATAAAAGAGTATGGGGAGTGGGAAGGAGAAAGAAAGAGAAGTCGTGGGTGGGGGAGGGGGTCTAGGATGGGTGTGAGGGATGGGCAGGAGGGTGTAAGGCAAGGAGGATCAATTGACATCTTCATTGCCCGGTGAACCAGGCGGTCACAGAGGGGTCCAAAGAGAAGCGGTGAGAAGAGAACGCCACCGCCTCATTGAAATCAATAGCAAATCGAGTTGCTGACTGCTCCTGCTTCGAGAGAGAGAGAGAGAGAGAGAGAGAGAGAGAGAGAGAGAGAGGAGGAGAGAGAGAGAGAGAGGGTGGGGGAGGAGGTTTGCCATGGCGAAGGTTGGCTGGGGGTTACAGATTCGATCTGAGAATGGTGTGGATAGAGCTGGCTAGCTGTCAGTTCTCGTAGCCAGCTTGTTCCGGGGCGCCTGCTTCGTTTAGGAAGACGTTGCTTTGGAAGCGACTGAGGATCGTTGTGCGTACATGGGTACTTCGCTTCTATAATGTAGGTTAAATCAAAAGAGGTAGAGAGAAAGAGTGAGACAGGCAGGCAGGCACACAGGCAGAGAGAGAGAGAGAGAGAGAGAGAGAGAGAGAGAGAGAGAGAGAGAGAGAGAGAGAGAGGACAGAGACAGAGACAGAGAGACAGACAGACAGACAGACAGATACTCCACATACAGCTCACTGCATCCCACTCCACTCCTCCATTGCCATGCCATATCCCACTCCACTCCACTCCACATACAGCTCACTGACAGAGAGAGAAGAGAGAGAGAGGAGAGAGAGAGAGAGAGAGAGAGAGAGAGAGAGAGAGAGAGAGAGAGAGAGGAGAGAGAGAGAGAGAGAGAGAGAGAGAGAGAGAAACAGACCGGCTGACAGATAGACAAGCCGACATACAGTGGAAAACACTGGAGTAGATACAGTCAGTCAGTCATACACAGATGCACACAGGAAGAAATAAAGGAGACACGACAGACTATGTATGCTTCAGGCATGTTTCAGTTGGAACGTTCTTTCTACAACTGCGACGCCCAGCCCCGTGAGCTCCAGAAATGTTCATTTCATTTATTTCATTGCATGGATCACTTTCCTGTCCTGCCGTTCTACCCTACCCCCGCCCCTTCTTCTTTCCTATTCATATGCATTCGTGCGTATGCACATATACTTCACCAGACCACCATCCACATACCGCACATCGCATCCCACTCTGCACTTCATGTGCTTGCATCCCACTCCACTCCACCTTTGCCATGCCATATCCCACTCCACTCCACATACAGCCCACTACATCCTACTCCACTCCACCTTTGCCAAGCGGTATCCACTACATTCCACATAGAGCCCACTGCATTGAACTCCACTCCACCTTTGCCATGCCATATCCCACCACACGCCACATAGAGCCCACTGCATCCCACTCCACTCCACCTTTGCAATGACATATCCCACTCCACTCCACATACAGCCCATTGCATCCGACTCCTCTCCACCTTTGCCATGCCATATCCCCACTCCATTCCACTCCACATACAGCCCATTGCATTCCATTCCACTCCACCTTTGCCATGCCATATCGCACTCCACTCTACATAGAGCCCACTGCATTCCATTCTACTCCACCTTTGCCATGCCATATTCCACTCCACTCCACTCCACATACAGCCCACTGCATCCCACTCCACTCCACCTTTGCCATGCCATATCCTCCACTCCACTCCACTCCACATACAGCCCACTGCATCCCACTCCACTCCACCTTTGCCATGCCATATCCTCCACTCCACTCCACTCCACATACAGCCCACTGCATCCCACTCCACTCCACCTTTGCCATGCCATATCATCCACTCCACTCCACTCCACATACAGCCCACTGCATCCCACTCCACTCCACCTTTGCCATGCCATATCCTCCACTCCATTCCACTTCACACACAACCCACTGCATCCCACTACATTCCACCTTTGCCATGTCATATCCTCCACTCCATTCCACTTCACACACAACCCACTGCATCCCACTACATTCCACCTTTGCCATGCCATATCCTCCACTTCATTCCACATAGAGTCCACTGCATTCCACTCCACTCCACTTTTGCCATGCCATGTCCCACTCCACTCCACATACAGCTCACTGCATCCCACCCCACCCCACCTTTGCCATGCCATATCCCACTCCACTCCACATACAGCCCACTGCATCCCACTCCACTCCTCTTCTGCCATGCCATATCCCACTCCACTCCACTCCACATACAGCTCACTGCAACCCACTCCACTCCACCTTTGTCATGCCATATCCCACTCCACTCCACATACAGCCCACTGCATCCACTCCACTCCTCCTCTGCCATGCCATATCCACTCCACTCCACTCCACTCCACATACAGCTCACTGCATCCCACTCCACTCCACCTTTGCCATGCCATATTCCACTCCACTCCACTCCACATACAGCACACTGCAACCCACTCCACTCCATCTTTGCCATGCCATATCCCACTCCACTCCACTCAACATACAGCCCACTGCAACCCACTCCACTCCACCTTTGCCAAGCGATATACCACTCCACTCCACATAGAGCCCACTGCATTCAACTCCATTCCACCTTTGCCATGCCATACCCCAGTACACTCCACATAGAGCCCACTGCATCCCACTCCACTTCACCTTTGCCATGCCATATCCCACTCCACTCCACATACAGCCCATTGCATCCGACCCTCTCCACCTTTGCCATGCCATATCCCCCACTCCATTCCACCCCACATACAGCCCATTGCATTCCATTCCACTCCACCTTTGCCATGCCATATCCCACTCCACTCTACATAGAGCCCACTGCATTCCATTCTACTCCACCTTTGCCATGCCATATCCCACTCCACTCTACATAGAGCCCACTGCATTCCATTCCACTCCACCTTTGCCATGCCATATCCCACTCTACTCTACATAGAGCCCACTGCATTCCATTCTACTCCACCTTTGCCATGTTATATTCCACTCCACTCCACTCCACTCCCCATACAGCCCACTGCATCTCACTCCACTCCACCTTTGCCATGCCATATCCCACTCCACTTCATTTCACTTAGAGTCCACTGCATTCCACTCCACTCCACCTTTGCGATGCCATGTCCCACTCCACTCCACATACAGCTCACTGCATCCCACTCCATGCCTCCATTGCCATGCCATATCCCACTCCACTTCACTCCACATACAGCCCACTGCAACCCACTCCACTCCTCCTCTGCCATGCCATATCCCACTCCACTCCACCTTTGCCATGCCATATCCCACTCAACTCCACTCCACATACAGTCCACTGCAACCCACTCCACTCCACCTTTGCCATGCCATATCCCACTCCACCCACTCCACATACAGCCCACTGCAACCCACTCCACTCCACATTTGCCATGCCATATCCCACTCCACTCTACTCCACATACAGCTCACTGCATCCCACTCCACTCCACCTTTGCCATGCCATATCAACTCCATTCCACACACATCCCACTGCATCCCACTCCACACCTCATCTGCCATGCCATATCCACTCCACTCCACTTCACACACAACTCACTGCATCCCACTCCGTTCCACCTTTGCCATGCCATATCCCACCCAGTTCACTCCACATAGAGTCCATTGCATTCCACTCCACTCCACCTTTGCCATGCCATGTCCCACTCCACTCCACATATAGCCCACTGCATTCCACTCCATTCCACATATACCATGTCGCGTATGTCTCCGGCTCCACATATACCACATCACTCCCAATTACTCCACGTATACCAGATTGCAGCATTGCACTCCAAGCCAGTCCACATATATCATGCGGCATCCCACTCCACTCTATATACATATCACATTCCATATAAACAATGCTGCATCCAGTCACACTTTACATATACTAAACTGCATCTCAGACCACACCACACACACCATGCCACCCCCCCCCCCCCCCCCGCCCCATTCCACATAAACTACTCCGCATCCTAGTACATAGCACATACATCAAACCATATTCCTGTCCATTCTACATATACCATGCTGCCTCCCACTCCATTTCACATATACTGTTCTGCATTTGGCTCCATTCCAGGTGTACTACACCGCGTCCTACTCTAGTCCAAATATAGCACGCCACACCACAATGCCCATGACGCTACACTACACTATACTGCATTGTACTTAAGTATACAGTACTTAACCAGGCACAGACAGACGGCCAAGACTGATCTGTGGAAACCACTGTATTCCTCTTACTGTAGCCCCTCTGTTTGTCGATTGATTCCCTTCGAAGGTCTCTCTCTCTCTCTCTCTCTCTCTCTCTCTCTTCCCCCTTTTCCTCCATAAATACAGTACCGACTGCGTCCCTGCGCTACAAAACACAAAGAACTTGTTACACCACGAAATGTCGTAACCCATGATCTTTCATAAAACGCAGTCGGAAAGGAAAGGAGGAGAGAGGGGGCTTTCTCAAACAATGCCGTAATACGTCAAAGGAGTGCGAGTCCCCGAGAAAGATCACTACGTTCGGTCGCATATGCCTAGAACCACGAGGGGGCGGGGAAGGGGGAAGGGGGAATATTCGTCATTCTCTCTCTCTCTCTCTCTCTCTTCTCTCTCTCTCTCTCTCTCTCTCTCTCTCTCTCTCTCTCTCTCTCTCTCTCTCTCTCTCTCTCTCTCTCTCTCTCCAAGAAAAATGAAAAGAATGAATGATATATTCGGGAAAAGGCACATTTTACAACTTTCCCAACTGAAGATAAAAAAAGTGATGTGTAGATTGGTCGATTGCCTGTCGAAGTAAATCACAACCGATATTCGTCTTGCCATTACAAGGGTAATCTCTACACGATCTTTCACAAATTCCAACAAAATGTCAAGCCACAAGTTTGAATCGCGACACTCGAAGATAGAAGCGTGTGTTTTTGCTACCCGTCTTTACTTGCTCCCATCATCATCATCTCTCTCTCTCTCTCTCTCTCTCTCTCTCTCTCTCTCTCTCTCTCTCTCTCTCTCTCTCTCGTCGTGGCTGAAATTGCATAATTTCTTATTCATTCTTTCTGTCTAATTTTGGCTGAAACTTATATACATAACTTACATACATAACTTACATACATAACTTACATACTTACGTATATTTATTGCCTGTCTTTCGGTATTGACTTACTGTCCACGCTCCGACGCTGCGCAACGAGGCATCGTCGTGACAGTCCTCGTCCCCATTGCTTTTTCTGTCCTCTTTTTCAACTGCATTTAAAGTGCTGCTCAGGAAAACAGATACAAATGCAGAGACAGACCTAGTGGAGGAAAACAGATACAAATGCAGAGACAGACCTAGTGGCCTGGCAGTGCGTGGATCTTGTTTTTGTGGGAACGGGATTCTGTAGCCTAAGAACAAACATCACCCCCCCCCCCCCCCCCCCCCCCCCCCCCCCCCCCCCCCAAATCATTTATGCTTTACTGTGGAATAGGCACCTCACTTCGCGCGCGCGCACACACACACACACACACACACACACACACACACACACACACACACACACACACACACACACACACACATATTCTGCTTATTCTAGCTTATTTAAAGATACATATGACCGTTGTTCACGTGCATAAAAAGAAAACACATTTTACAACGGGTGAAGTGTATCACAAAGTACACACAGTGAACAGCTAGTACGGCACTCGGGGTGAACGCGGACTCTGTCATGGTCCAACGATCCAATCCAGGATCTGCCCTATGGTCCGGATCATGGGTTAATAGTTTCTGCGTAATCTACTGACAGGCAGACAGACAAACAAACCAACAAAGTAACAGAAGTTGGTGGAAAGTTGATCAGAAGTTGGTCTCGAGGCGAGATGCTACAAAACACAATTGCACGTCATCATGAAGCGGCATTAGCATAAACAACCCATCCAGCGAAGCTTCCACATGAAGACGAAATCCCCTCTCTGCTAATCTGCAAAATCCTATTACTTTTGACGGAAATGCTTGTGCAGGCAAGCTGACGGGACACTGTTAACTAGAGCGCTAGACGGGAGGGGGGGGGGGGGGGGGGGGGGGGGGAAGAGCCTCACCTTGCTTGCTGAGCGATTTTTTCCCAGCAAAAAAAATCAAAACTGGTTGTAGCCTCTTTTGGTGCGATTGATGCGAACACAGATACCTTTACAGCAAAGGAAAAGAAGATTGCGAGTTTCACGAAAGCAAAAAAACGAACACACAAACAAAACAAAAAGCGAAAAGCAGTCCTGGTCAAACTGAGACTATTAATACTGGTGAGGGTGAAGTTGAAATATGTGTTCGGAGACTGTATCTGCCTGAACAGAAGTCTTGTATTGTTGCCTCATTGCAGATGATTGTATTGATCGTCAGTGATCATGGACCATGAACTGATAGAGCTCTGATCGCTTTGAATGAAAGTGTATCACACACCATGTATTGACCACATGCAGATTTCAAATACCTTCTCACATCTTGTGAATAAAAAATAAATTGATGAAAACAACCATTAAACTAGAAAAGGAAATGGTGTTTATTTTTCTACACACAACGAATTGTTTAGCTGCAATTTTATCATTTTAAATGCCTTTGAACACCCTATGACTGACAAATCAAAATGAAAACAAAATAAAACCTGAAAAAAGATAAGGGTCCTATTTCTCTTAAAGCGACTACAAGTATTGTCTCTAAACATCGGTGCTCCTCTCGCTAAACTGGCTACATTTTGTTCTTCTTTTTTCTCAGTCAACTGATTCCGCTGAATGGCAAGTGGTGGCCCTGTCATCTCCTGGTGGTTCCGGTAATATCCCGTTCTGTGTTCTGGCTCTCTGTCGCCCTCTGCAATTTGGCGAAGGGCAGGCCTGTCCACTCTGCGTTTTCCTCCGGCCGTTTTTTTTTTTTTTCTGCGTCTGTTCTTTCTCTTCCTGGCATTGTGCCTAATAGGACGGTTTATATGCCAGACCGGCTGTGCCTGAAATATGCCTGTTACCTTTCAGTAACCAATCCACGCCCAAAATAACTCTCCGGCGGG
This sequence comes from Conus ventricosus, assembly GCA_018398815.1. NCBI lineage: Eukaryota > Metazoa > Mollusca > Gastropoda > Neogastropoda > Conidae > Conus > Conus ventricosus. The sequence goes on from CM031603.1 coordinate 64,093,204, forward strand.
TAAAAATGAACATTTGCCCAAACCCCAAAGTCATTCCCCAAGAGAATAAATCTAAACTGACCTTCCCCTTTGAGCCAAAATTACTCCCCTCATTCAACATTTCCAAAGTTTCCTAAAGACAAAATGTCTCAAAGCTCAATGCACCTGAATTTGAGGGGGGCGGTGGGGATTCTGGAACTGAGCCAGAAGTATCCTCCACCGTGTCCTGAAACTATTCCGGTGAGTCAGGGAGTGAACAGGTACATGCCCAAACGTGCCCACGCTGTGACAGGTAAGTGTGGAAATGGGCACGTGCCTGTATTTACTCCATGAGCTATTTTCTGAACCGCGCTCCAAACCAGTTACTGAGGAGTGATTTTTGGAATAGGATGAAAGGTACTTCTGGCGCTGGTCTAGAATCACCCCCACCCCACCTCCACCCCACGCATCTCCTCAACTTCAGGTGCAATGGGTTTTGTGTTTCGTTGTATGGGACACTGAAGGTTTTGAAGGAGGCAATCTAAGATCAACGAGTGTGTTGACTCTAAATTTGCTCTCAAGAGGATTGGGCTGAGGGTTGAGGGTGGGCGTGGGGGTGGGAGGGACACGTACATGCCCATTCTCATCTGCCGGGGTGTGATTTCGGGCGCACGGTGATTACGGCACCTTACACGGGGCCGGCTGTTCTTTGAAGGTGCCTGCCGCCATTTTATGTTTCTCCCTTGACTGTGCAATGCTGTGCAAGTGGTCCAATGGGCATAGGGTCTGATGGGTCTGTCCCAGTGTCCTCATCGATGGAAAGTGCAAATTAAAGGTTTCTGCATTATTAACGGCTTTTCTGAAGGGTTGTGAATTGTATCCGTATTGCGTTGTGCTGTGTTGTGTTGTATCGTATTGCACTGCATTGTTTTGCTTTGCACTCCATTGCGTTGCGTTTCATTGCACTGCATCAGTTCATAGTATCATGTTAGTATCATGCTGCACTGCACTGGAGTGCATTTATTCTTCTTATGCCGTTTGGTTTTGTGTTGAAGTGCACTACGTTGATGGTATTGCATTGTATCTTACCGTTTTGTTCTCTCTTGCGTTACACCGCATGCACATGTGTACTCTTACATTTTAATAGATTGTTTTTGTGTTATGTTATCACATTGTATTGCATTGTATTGTATTGTAATGTAATGTATTGTGTAGCACTGCATTGCACTGTGCTGAATTGCATTGCATATTTTTTTCATTGCATTGCATTGTACTGCTTCAGATTGCATTATATTGCATAGCATTGTGATGCATTGTATAACTTCAAGTGTACAACAGATCTTTGTGCAAAATTCGGCTGCCTCTCTGAGAGGAGTGCGTCGTGAGAGAAAACTTCGATAGAAAGCGTCGAACTGACCTTAACTTGATGATTACGTAAGACAGATTGTGGTGTAAATCTGTAGCCTTCCGTTTCTTTTTCTGATCATCTCGTTTTCTTTCTTTACAGACATAATAATTATGGGTGTCTTTTCCGTGTTTGATAACAAACAAATTCTGAGGGAACATTTAAACTGTTGCATGTAAGTCACCACCCGCACCCAGGTTGCCAGAAATATTCCAAACATACTTGAATTGTGCGTTCATGCAAATGGATATCTGCAATATTTTGAAGAAAGGACACATACGCAGCTTTCTTTTCCATTTCAAAACAAGTAAATACTTTTCATTAAATTAACGAAATCCATGTAGGCTTATCAAAAGTATAGCGTATATTTAATTTTTTTACTGTAGACATTTTTCTAAAAGTGTTTGTTTTCAGATGTGACGTCTTTAGGGAAAACTCGTATTTCAAAATGTTCAGTTTGAAATGAGGCAGTCATCTGTTGTATACATACTTCTACAGGTCATTGCTTCTAGTTTATTTCTCATCACCGAAAACCCTGAAATCTATCCCGAACCAACCCCACCTCCTATGCCCACCTCTCTCCTCCCTTCACTCTTTGTGTCGTTCTATTTCAGTTAATGATTTCATTTTTTTTGTACTCAACTGATCATATCGATCTACTAACGAAATTTGTGAAGAGTCTGGAAACATCAATGTAGAGGAACACACTATAATTAAATCAACCAGCCCACCATCGCCCCTTGTTACGCGGTTTCCTAGCCTAACAGCAGTCTGGGGTCTCACGCGAAAAAAAAGCTAAATAATCGACAAGGAAGTATGGCTGCCCAGATGGCCAGATAATGAAGCAGGGCCGTGCGCGCCAATGACGCCATCCTCCTCAGACTTGGAGAAAAAGCACTGGGAGGACACTATGAGAAAGGCACTGGAAAGTCTTACAACAGCAATGGGGGAAGCGTACTGTTTTCTCTTCACACAGAAACCGAAATAGCGACCCAGCCAACCAGAAGAGGCGACTGTTTATCTTGCGTACTCCCTCTGCTCTTCTTGCTCTACCCCCAGCCTAGCACATTCGTGCACCCCATCGTCTACCATCCCACACCATTACTCCTTTTGCTCTCGCTCCCATCCTTCTTCTTCTGCTCTCTTCCCTACGCTCACCAACAATTGGAGAGAGGTTAATAAAGGCGTTATGTCTTTATTTAATACCCTTATCCCAACCTCACTTCCGCCTCTCTCTCTCTCTCTCTCTCTCTCTCTCTCTTCTGCCATTTCTTTCCCAAGGCCCTCCACATCTTGCCGGAAGTCTGAAGCTGCTGTGTTCATCGGATTAATGGATTTCTGTCCTTCTACCCCTCCCTGTCTGTCTGTCTATCTATCTGTCTGCCTGTCTCTCTCTCTCTCTCTCTCTCTCTCTCTCTCTCTCTCTCTCTCTCTCTCTCTCTCTGTGTGTCTGTCTCTCTCTCTCTCTGTCTCTGTTTCTCTCTCTCTCTCTCTGTCTCTGTTTCTCTCTCTCTCTTTCTCTTCCTCTCTCTCTCTCTCTCTCTCTCTCTCTCTCTCTCTCTCTCTCTCTCTCTCTCTCATCTCTCTTGTTTTTGTTACACAGATGTTGATCAGGGACTGCTATTTCTGTCCTTATGGCAATGGACATACCAGGAAAAAAACAAACAAACAAAACAAAACAACACAACACAAAGAAGAACAAGGTGACCAAAGATATGCTGCAACAGGAATATGGGAATCGATTTCTGGCGGAAAATGTTTGGTTTTTTAGTTTATTCTTTGTTTGATTACTTGGTTTGGGTGGATTGTTCGTTCGCTTTGATCGTTCTTCGTTTGTTCTTAATATAAGTAAGTTAATCATTTACTGAGTGTGTCAACTACCAAATTAGTTTATTAGTCACTTACCTACATCACTCATCCCTGTGGGACATATGCCAGAAACTAAGGAAGACGGGAGAGATGTAAATGGGAAAGCATGTATAAGAAAGGTCGTTTTGCTTCCATGGGGAAACAATTATATGCTCATAATTCCACACTAATGCTTCTTGTAGCACCCATTCATCACGTCATATGCAGAGCTACTCACAACAAGCTAGCTCTCCTGATAGGAAATGTTTTGTGCTCTTTGTGTTCGCATTTGTGTTTGGTAAATGACGAGCACAAGCATCATTAGTTTAGAGTTGGAGACAGGGAGGGCAAGGGCGGAGCAGGAATATATTTCACCATAGGAGTATTCCTTGTACATGGTTCACTGTCAGTCGGTTGTAGACATGTTTAGTAGGTGCACTTCATAGCAATAGGTGCAGTACTAATACAAAGTGTTATTTGAAAGAGGTTTTATGCGCTAGCTGGAGTTCTTCAAAGCTGCCATCTACCTCCCACTCTTTTTTAATATATTTCCACATGAATGCATCATGTATGATGCACTTGAAGACCACGTCAGCATGTTCAGCATATGAGGAAGAGTCATCACGAACCTTTGCTATTCAGGTCATATCGGAGACCTGGCAGCAGGGATCAAGAACTTGCCAAGTTCGTGGAACTATTGGATGAAGCATTAACATGACAGCCCGGAAATCTGCACCGAAAACACCAAGTTGAGGCTAGTCAAAGCACCACCATAATTACTGATGTAATCGTTTATGGACACATATGCGACA
>CM031603.1:64102226-64104726 GCA_018398815.1 Conus ventricosus
CTTGTGACCGGAGGTGAACTTCTCAACGCCTGTCCAAACAGCTCTGTCCACTGGTCCACTAAAGGCTCAGCGATCCTGCTCTGATGATTGCACCAAACTGTACATTATTGATGGCCGTCTTTGGTAGTATGTGAGCGTTCGGTCGTGCACGTGAGTAACAAACAGATCAAGTGTACTTGGCATCGTTTCTTGGTTCGGGTCTGCATACACGGGTTTTGTAAAACAAGTGTTTGAGGACATATCAAATTCCCCCCCCCCCCCCCCCCCCCCCCCTCCCCCATTAGTATCATTCTTGCTAAATCGCGTTCTCACAAGGAGAAGTTGTTCTTTCCGCAAGAGCGCGCGCTAATCAATGACGTCAACACAAACTGTGTTCCATCTGACGTTAGTTTACTACATGACGTATATGCATAGGATGTTGCTTTAAAGCAAATCACAACGAAAGTGCGAGAAACCTCCAAAATGTTCTAGAAATTGTTTACAGAAAGTACCGTGCACCTTGATTGGTGGTGCAACGCCATGGTTCTCAAACTCTTGAACGTCCCGAGCACTTTTGATTGGCTGTAATATATGGCCCCCGAATTTTCTAGGAAGTCCCATACATTTTGACTGATTACTGTATTATGATTCCGAGCCTTCTTGAATACTCCATGTTCGTTACTTCACTGTGCTGCGACATGTTTCTTAAACTTCATAAAGTATAAACAAGTAAGGTTGCAAGGTTTGGGAGGGGGGGGGGGGGGGGGGGGGTTGAGATAGTTTTGATATGTTAATATCGTTAGAGCTAAATGACACGTGTCAGTGTGGGGACAGTTGTAACGGCAATATGAAGAATGATTTTTAAGTGTTCTGCTAGAAGGAAAAAGATTGAATTCTATAAATCAGAGTGGAACTTTTCACTGTCTTGATCTCGTTCACCTCAGTCAGCGTTCTACATGTACTGAAGTGTCAAAGAACAGGAGATTGATTCTTTGTCCTAACAACGTAGCTTTGTTCATTAATATTTATCATCACTACTAGCAGTTTCACCCGGCTTCATCCGGTACATATCCCCTCTCCTTTACTGACCCTCTTACCTTCTGTCTGTTTCTGTCTGGTCTTTCTGACCGTGCCCACAAGGCAGCACTATCACCAGCAGCAGTATGGCTTCAGAAACTCCCACCAAAGATCTCTGATGATCAGAGGGAGGGAAAGAGAAGGGGGAGCTAACCTGCGACTCAATAATACAATACAGTGAAATGTAGGGATAAGTGTGAAGCAGTGTGGTTAAGGAGGTGGAGGAAGGAGGTGGGGTAACACCACGATAACCTATCAGCAGCAAAACTTGACAGCTAGAGGGAAGGGGAGAAGGGGTAATGAGGAAGGGGGGCATGACTACTCCCAAACATTCGTCTGTGGAAAAAACTGACATCAGCGAGGGGGGCGGAGGAGAGCCAGAAAGGGGAGGGAGGGGAGGGGAGGGGGGGGGGGGTAAGACGGACTGGGAGATCTGTGAGGCGTGAGGGGAGACCAAGGGGTTGCTTGGTCTTATCAAAGTCGAGCGTGTATGAAGGTACACTGCAATTCGCCATCTCGATTTTTATGCTGGAGGGCAGAGAGGGGGAGAAAAGGAAGGGGTACGGGTGGGCAAGTGATGAAGAGGGGGTGTACAGTACAGATCATTTAGTCTCTGTTCTCATGTGCACAGACTGTATCTCCTCCCTCTCCTGCCTCTGCCGCCACTCTCCACTTTCCCATTTTTACTTGAGAACCCTTTATCACACAGGGGATACATGCACACAAGAGCAGATCTATTCTTCGTGAACTACAAATAGCTCAATCTCATGGGAGCGTGTGATTTGAATGGTTCTTCGGCCCCACCTTTATGGCCAGTATCACCTCCTGTGGCAGCAAAGTTGCTCAACGTCACCTGATAAAGGCTAATGACTAATTTGGAGACTGTTCACGCTGTGAAAGTTTAAGCCTGATCTATGCTGGGTACTGAAGATGATGTGTACTAGATCGCGCAGGCTGATGCTCATAGCACAAAATCGCCCTGTATAAACAGTACAAAAAGTGTCATGTATGTGTAAGTTTATTGTAACTATCATCATCAGTATAATTGCGTTGCTGCAGCATTTCTTAACCGCCATCACCATCATCGTTTGTATGTGTGTTTGTTGTTGTTGTTGTTGTTTTCGTTTAAGATTCTGAAAACTGATGATGCAGAATTCAAAATACCGTATCTGTAGCTGCTTTAGAGGACCCCTTTACTCGTTTAGCGCGACACACAGAGTCCAGGTAATTAAGGGGAAAGGAAACTTCTCTGTCTTTCTTCTTCCTTCTGAAGTCGTCTATGCATCCCGTCTATCGTCGTCCTAGTCATGGTCATCACTGATATCATCACAGCCGATTACAACCAATAGGAAGTTGTTTAGTCACAATTGTCTACGTATCAGTTGCTCGTCAGGACATCTCAGATTGAGATCTTCCAGAGGAACTGTCGCTGTTTCTGCGTTTG
>CM031603.1:64117226-64119726 GCA_018398815.1 Conus ventricosus
TGAATGACAGACAGGCTGACTGACTAACCAACCAACCAACCAACCAACCAACCAACCAACTAACCAACCATCCAACCAACTAACTAAGTAAGCAACTAACTAACCAACCAACCAGCTAACTAACCGACCGACTGACTGACTAAGTGACTGAGTGATGAGATCACTGACGGAGGGACTAACTGCTTGGCTGGCTGACTGCCCAACTGTAGCCGCCAGACCGACTGACTGACTGACTGATCGACTGAACGGACTGAGTGACTGTTGCGAGACAAACTGACAGACTGAAAGACTCAACGACCAAAATGACTGACTGTTGACAGAGTGACCGACTAATTGATTGACTGACTGACTGACTAAGTAACGTGAGTGACGGACGGGTTGGTGACCCCGGGGTTACAGCTTCTTTTTTTTTCTTTTTTTTCTTCTTCTACCCTGCTTCAAAGCACAGTGCATTCCACTGAACTTTATCACCATACGAGTGACCCTGTAACCGATTTAGTCCTTTGATCGTTCATCGATATATTTCTTCCTTCCTTCGATCGTTCATTAATTTCTTCCTTCCCTTGATCGTTCATTGATTCATTTCTTCCTTCTTTTGATCGTTCATTGATTCATTTCTTCCTTCTTTTGATCGTTCATTGATTCATTTCTTCCTTCCTTCGATCGGTCATTCATTTCTTCCTTCCCTTGATCGTTTATTGGTTCATTTCTTCCTTTGATCGTTCATTGATTCATTTCTTCCTTCCTTTGATCGTTCATTGATTCCTTCCTTCCTTCTTCTTTTTTCTTGCAACTCTTTGCGTATTCAGTTCTTTGATCGTTCATTGATTAATAATGTACTTCCTTCCTTCGATCGTTCATCGATTGATTTCTTTCTTCTCGCATTTCTTTCCCGTATCCAGTCCTTTTGATCGTTCATTGATTCATCAGGCAGCCCGTTGTGTAAACGAGTGTGTATTGTAAAGCGCTTAGAGCTTGGTCTCTAGCCGAGAACAGGCGCTATATCAGTATTCATTATTATTATTTCTTCCTTAATTTATTATATTTGATCTCATTGGTTTATTTCTTCCTTCCTTTGACCGTTCATTGATTAATTTCTTCCTTCCTTTATTGTTTCGTTTCTTCCTTCTTTGATTCCTTTCTTCCTTCATTTTTGTTGATCTTTCTTTGATTCGTTTCTTCTTCCTTTAATATTTCATTGATTTATTTGTTCCTTCCTTTGCGCATATATATATATATATATATATACACGCACGCGCAAATTAGCATACATACTTCGATACACACACAAACATGCGCGCACGCACTGAACAATTAAGTAGTTGGAAAATACAAGTGCAGGTTAACAATTCTTCAGTAATTATTGTAATGACTTTGTAAAGATTTGAATTTTTTAAAAAGAGAAGAAAATGGGGGGAATATACTATAAATATTAGAAACCCTTCACTAGCTGCCTGAGGGAACGATCGTACTTCCCTTCGAAGGCAGAACTATTTTTATTGCCTGCTTCTAGGCCTTTCGTCCCCTGGATCTGACTCATCAAGGAAACACGACTGGTCGTGTTTTCGCTCTTGGTGTCAAATACAGACACACCACAGTCCATAATTCTGTGGTGTTCTCACCACCAAGTGTTCAAAAAAGAATCCAACAGCACCCCCAAAGCAGCCAGCGAAGGGTAGTAAATGGAGCAAAACGAAAGTGTGGAGAGGAAAAAAGTTGCTGAAAAACTAAAAGCATTGTGCTAACAGCATAAAATGTAGGGGACAATCTTTGAACCTATTCTTGAGGATTCATTCAAGGACGCAAGGGAGATCAAAAGATATGGAACAGTCTGAGTGGTCAGCTCTGCTGTTCAATAACCCGAGCTTTGTGAGTGGCTAAGAATCGTACAGAACAACCTTTACTTGGATCTCCTAAGAGATGCAATCTCCCACTGATTGACCAAACATTATAATGCTGAACAATTAAGTAGTGGGAGAAAACAAGTGCAGGCTAACAATTCTTTATTCATTACAGTAATGACTTGGCAAAGATTTGAATTTTTTTTTAAAAATTGAAGATGAAGAAAATGGGTGGAATATATTATAAATATGAGAAACCCTTCACTAGCTGCCTAAGGGAACCATCGTACTCCCCTTCGAAGGCAGATCTATTTGTACTGCCTGCTCCTAGGCCTTTTGTCCGCTGGATATATATATATATATATATATATATATATATATATATATATATATATATATATATATATATTATACAGCGTCGCGTGCGCGCACGCACGCACACACGCAAGAACACACACACACACACACACACACACACACACACACACACACACACACACACACACACGCACGCGCGCGCGCCCGTTCGCCTGACGATTTTTTTTTTAATACGATTTGTTTTCTTTTTCTTTTTTCTTGTCTCCCTGTCTCATCCTCATCACACAGTGAGTCTGAGCAGGAGCACTGAAGCCGATCCCAATTCCCCGTGTTTCGTAAGG
>CM031603.1:64122226-64124726 GCA_018398815.1 Conus ventricosus
AATGATACTACTACCCGCACCTAGTCTTACCACTACCAACATTAACAATACTCACCACCAACGGATAGCAATGATACTACTACCCGCACCTAGTCTTATCACTACCAACATCAACAATACTCACCACCAACGGATAGCAATGATATTACTACCCGCACCTAGTCTTACCACTACCAACATCAACAATATTCACCACCAACGGATAGCAATGATACTACTACCCGCACCTAGTCTTACCACTACCAACATCAACAATATTCACCACCAACGGATATCAATATTACCACTACCCGCACTTAGTCTTACCACTACCAACATCGCGTAGGACCACGTCTAACTCAAAGCAATATTACCTCAACCAGCACCTAGTCTTTCCACTACCAACATTAAGTAGGACCACTACTAAATCAAAGCAATATTACTACAACCAGGACCTAGTCTTTCCACTACCAACATCAAGTATGACTACTACCAGCTCATAGCAATATTACCACTACCAGCACCTAGTCTTGCCATTAACAGCACCAAGTATGGTCAATAGCAACTCATAGTGATATTATTACCACCAGCACCTAGACTTACCACTTCCAACATCAGGTATGACTGCTACCAACTCATTGCAATATTACCACTACCAGCACCTAGTCTTACCACTACCAATATCAGGTATGGTCGATACCAATTACCACTACAAGCCCCTAGTCTTATCACTAGCAACATCAATTATGATCAATACCAACTCAAAAAACAATATTACCACTACCAGCACCTAGTCTTACAATACCGACATCAGGTATGGTCAAATACCAACTCATAGCAATATTACCACTACCATCACCTGGCCTCCACCACAAGCGACTCAAAACAAGATGACCACTTCCAACGCCAAATATCACCGTCAACAATTTGAGGCAACTTTACCACCACCACCACCACCAAATATCACCACTGCCAGCTCGAAGTAATATTACCACTACCAACACAAACCAGCGTCACCACTCACCAACGCAAACAATCACCGCTACCAACTCAAACTAGCACGACGGCTGCCAGCGCAAACAATTATCACGACTTCCAAAACACGAACATTACCCAAACCGTCTCATAGACTGACCCCAATCTCTTCTCCGGGTCTCAGCGAGAATAAACGTGCGTGGCCCGTGTGACTGACAAGATGCGTGTTGACGTTGTATTTGGGTGGGTAGGGGACGGGGAGGGGGGGTCGAGTACGTTTATTAGTCAATCAGACGGGGGGAATGGTCGAGAGGGCCAGACGATTAGGCTGAGCCGAGGGAGGGGAGGGGGGTGCAGGAGGGGGGGGGGGGGGGAGGCGGGAGGTGAGGGCGTGGGAGGCGGTAAATTATTCATTGTTTTTTTATTTCTGAGGGGAGAGGTGATGGGGAGAAAAGGCGGGGGTTCGGTAGGGTGGATTCGGGTGGGGTGAGGTTAGAGACGTTTGTCATTATTCTTCTTCTCGCCGGATTAACAACGGATTTGGGAGATTAATTAGTTCTGTTGGGTAGCGCTCCCCGTGTCTCTTTCTCTGTCCGTTCCTCTCTCTCTCTCTCTCTCTCTCTCTCTCTCTCTTCTCTCTCTCTCTCTCTCTCTCTCATACGCAAATAAGATTTGCTTTGTCTACCTTTTTGAGACATCTTAAACTTAGAGAATTGCTGACAGGGGATTGATAGAGAGATGGGCAGAGATTCGGATATATAGATAGATACAAAGATATGTGGAGCTCTTTCATGACAATTACATCCCATCCGCAGCCGAATACATAAGTCTTCGCGTTAAGTGAGTCGTCCACAACAAACACAATTGATGGTCGGTCAAATATATGGCTGTGTTTCTTAAACAAAAGTCTTCCTCAACAAACGCATCAAACGTGTTGCTAAATTTAGAAATAGAGTTTGTTACTTACCGCTAATGCAAGGCTGCGTTTGTGAAAGAACTGTCCCATACCGAACACAACCAATGTACGGGCAAATACTTGAGTGTGTTCTTAAAGAAGGAAAACCTTTATAGGGACTTAAGAGTCAAATGCACTGACGTCTTTATTAGAGAACTCTTAGACATCTACTGTGCAGTCAATTGGATAGATGTATTTGCTACAGAACGCTTTCACAAACAACGAATCCAATGATGCAGTAAGATTCATGAATGTGTTTGTTACGGAACTCTCTCACAATCAAGTCATTCAACATGCACCTATGTACAAGGATAAGAGCTCTTCCACGACAAATACTAACATGGGTGGGCTTCAACAGGAAGAATTGTCTAACAAGGACAGCAAGTGCACAGGCAAAACACATGGATGTTTTTGTAGAGGAACTCTTTCTCATACAATGTAATGGCAAACATACGAGCGCGCGCGTGTGTTAGTGAGTGTGTGAGTGAGTGAGTGAGTGAGTGAGTGAGTGAGTGAGTGTGTGTGTGTGTGTGTGTGTGTGTGTGTGTGTGTGTGTGTGTGTTGTGTGTGTGTGTGTGTGTGTGTGTGTGT
>CM031603.1:64149726-64157226 GCA_018398815.1 Conus ventricosus
CCATAGTCCATCATAGTTGTTTTTTTATGATTGTGTTTTCAGCATTAATAGATCATGTTTGTAACTCGAACGTACGGTGATCTGCGTAGGCTGGGTAGTGGTTTACCCCTGTACTGTAAAGACAGCCGTGTTGACAGCGTACGCTACAGGCGCTACGGCACTTTTTAAACCGTGAGGTACAAAACGCAAATTGTCTATGGTACTTCTTCATCCATGGAGCGATTCTAGCGTCTGTCATCGGCATCACATGTTCTTGGTGATCCGTCAAAGAAACGTTTGAGCTCCACAGAAATGTGGCATGCAAAGAATTCGTGTGACTCGTGCTTTCAGTGATTCCACAAGACAGGGAGAAAATACCTATCTGAACTCAACTATTTTGGTTTTACAAGCAGTGTGGTGTCCTGTTCTGGGTTGTTGAGTTTAAATGCAGCTAACAGAAGTGACAGCTACAGTAGCTGTCGACAGCAAAGCAAATGCGGCGTACTTATTCCGTCCGGCCGTCCGGCCGTCCGGCCGTCCGTCCGTTCGTTAGTTGTTGCATTTAATTTTCATCGTGTCGATGATTTTAGACTCTACATCAAAAACAGCAAAACTTTGTAAATTTTTAACATCATCAAAACAAAAATTAAAAACGGAGAAAAAAAAGACGAAAAAAGAACAGAGAGAGAGAGAGAGAGAGAGAGACAGACAGACAGACAGACAGACAGACAGACAGACAGACCACAGCTGTGGCCATCACAGCCTCGGTGTTTCAGAACGATCCCCTTTCCTCCCTCTCCGATGAGGATTTTTTGTGCAGGTGAATGACCGTTCACTCCTCCTTGAGGACTGATTTTTCAACTTCATTAACTACACAGGCAGGTTCGGTATATAGTCAGGATGTCGTGTTCCTCTGACGATATTCCACTATGTCTCTTTTCATCTCTCAATTTTGGTCCTCTCTCTTCACATGTACCAACGAATATTGACTGACTGAAAATGATTTCAAAGATTAGTAATAATAAAAAAAAAGACCACTTTAATTCAAAGGATGTGATAAGATGAGAATCTGGAAACTCTCTTATTATTACCCTTTATCCCTTCCTTCGGCATTCCAGAATCACTCCACCATAGCTTTCTACTCTTAATCAAATTCTCTCTCTCTCTCTCTCTCTCTCTCTCTCTCTCTCTCTCTCTCTCTCTCTCTCTCTCTCTCTCTCTCTGACAGAGAATACACACATACATCTATGCACTCAGATCACACACACACACACACGGACGCACGCACGCACGCACGCACGCACGCACGCTCGCACGCACGCACGCACGCACGCACACACACACACACACACACACACACACACACACATACACACACACACAGAGAGAGAGAGAGAGAGAGAGAGAGAGAGAGAGAGAGAGAGAGAGAGAGAGAGAGAGAGAGAGAGAGAGAGAGAGAGAGAGAGAGAGAGAGAGAGAGGGGATCTACTTTTTAAAAAAAAATCTGAGCTTTGGTTGAATACGTGAACGTTCTGAAGAAAATTAATGGTTCTTATATATTATGATTGGGCTGTTTGTTTTTCCTGGAAACAATCAGATGTGGAGTGTGGGTAGGAGGAGGATATATGCGTCAAGTAAAACAGAAGTAGTTGCTTCGGTCACACTGTCGCACTGGCACAGTGTAAAACAAACGACAACAACAAAAAACCTCCACGGCTTTGCCTTTCATTTCAGTGACATAATTTTCAACACAACGATGCAAGGAGAAGAACGTCAGTGACACGTGTGTGTCATAGACAGAAAGTAGAGTATTGTTTGTGAAGTATTGTTTTCATTCTCTGACTGTCTGAGAACTGTTTTCCTTGGCAATGGTCTGGTAAATATGACAACTGAAGCTTTACTTCTGACGACGATTCTTTTTGAATGTGTATTTGCCAAGGGAAGACGAACAACTTCTACTGCAGTTTAGCGGCCTTATTTATCCAATGTCTACTTTATGTACCTGCAAAATGTATAACAGGGATGAGGGGTGAGGGTGAGGGAATGGGGGGGAGGGGCATCGCGCATGTCATCGCTAAGGGGTGGCTGAAAGCAACACGTTAGGGGAAAAGAAACAATTATACAGCTGTTAGTGAACTTTTACAATACAATCCAAGAAAGAAAATGTATATGGCAGATGAAAAGGGGTTGCGTTACACAGAGGGACTTAGGCCTGCTTTCGGGACAAAAGAAATACACAGACTGAAGGAAAAACTACACAACAACAGCAGCAACAACGACGACGACGACGACGACGACGACGACGTCGAAGACGACGACGAAACCGAAATGAACATACGGTCTTTCACATGCTTAGAGCCCTCTTACAGCTTTGCCTAGATCTGACTGGTACTGAAACGTGGTACATATCCTCCGTTTCATGAGCTGCGACTACGGCAACTGACGACATCACAGTGCCACCACCACCATGCTACTACTACTGCAACAACTGCTGCTGGTGGTGCTACTGCTGCTACTACTGTTTTATTGCTGCTTCTGCTGGTACTCCTTCTACGATGTCAGATGATATCACTGCTATAGGTTGCCGCAGTTGCGACTGTTCATCAAGGTACTACTACGAGAACAGTTACTGCTGTTGCTTCTACTGTTACTATGACTACAGATGCATCTGCTGCTGCAGCTGTTGTCCTGTTTATTCCCCTATCAATACTGCTACTGCTTCTACTTCTGCTTCTACTGCTGTTATTACTAATACGGCCTTGAACATGCAGTCTTCCCAGTTTCACACAGCTACCTGCCACCTGATTTCAGTGCAGGGCTAGAAAAAATACATTCCTTCTGATGACTCGGGTATCAGATCCTTTCTTTGAAAAAGAATATTATAACGTTGTCCGACTCTTACCAGCAGCGGAGCTCGCTGAACATATTATCTTCATGACTTGTATACTTGTTAAATGAATGGTTTCAGCACACACGTTGCTTATATTACTGGTCCTGGTGCTTGTTCCTTGGTTCCGCTCTGCAAGTCGATGAGTGTTTCTTCCCAAAACGTACACTTTCGCTTTTAAAAGATTACTTCACCCGCAGTCTGATCAGAAATATCTCTTTCACATTATTATAATGCACTGACCCGTATCTGGCGAGCAAATTGGAAGGCTGTTCCACACACCAAAAAAACTGAGATTCTGGCATCGTTTGTGTGGATGCTTTAAAGGCAAAAGCATTTGCTTAACAGGGGAAGTTTTACACTGAATTCTATACACGAATAACGTTCAGATTTTTTTTCAGAGAGAGAGAGAGAGAGAGAGAGAGAGAGAGAGAGAGATGCTTCCTTTTTGTTCCTTTTTGGCTTGGCGGCTATCCAACAAATATAACAGGCAGATGGAGACTCATTCACTCCAAGTTATTTCCCTTGGACGGCCCTGTTCGACACATGAGAGACAGGGAACTTGTGGCTCTGTTTGGTTTCCATACTTTTTCTTTTTGTTTTGCTTTGATGCCTGTCCTCCCGTCCATCCTCGGACATTACACTCACCGCACTCTTACCGCCTCGCCAAACACAGCCGCACCGTGGATCGTTTCACTAGCCCGGCACCCTAGCAGTCCACAGAGAGTAATGGCAATGAGGCAACCCACCAGAGGAGACACTGCATCACGGTTGAGTTACTAGGCGGTGTTCAAGCGCTGCCTGTTCTGAACCGATATGCACAGGGCACGGCCTTCTGTTCTCTCATCGACGACAATAATTCAGTCGCGGAGTCGTCGTGAATGAGCGCCTCTACTCCGAAGGGCTCCTCCACGTCCGTCCAGCGACAACCCCCATCAGGCTGTAGATAGCGAAGACTCTCATACGAGCCTGAGTTTGAGCTGCGTTCAGCTCACTGAAGTTGCCACGGGCACGAGTGCGAAGAGAGAGAGAGAGAGAGAGAGAGAGAGAGAGAGAGAGAGAGAGAGAGAGAGAGAGAGAGAGAGATCCAAGACTGAGGTCATCACAACAGTATAACATGAACGGCCACAGAATTTAAGACTTCACTCATGGTGAACGATGAGGACGAAGATCATAGAGAGGATGCTACAGAGTTCCATCTGCGTGTGCGACTACACAAGAACACTGCTGTACGTCTCTATTTATAGTTGAGTCATTCCGACTGTCTACCAGGCCCGAAGGGTACATACATCCGCAGTGTTGGTCACCAGCAAACGCGGGCAATATTCCCAGAAACGCATCCTCCACTGTGTATGAAAGCGGCATGCTTTTTGCGTGTTGCTTGCTGTTCTTGTTTATTTACTTCGACGTTTGGTGTGTGCACTCGCTGGTGTAAAAGCGTCTGGCGTTCAACTGATTAAGCGTACAGAAATTCTGAATGATAACAACAAAACAGCAAGAACAACAACAACGACAATAAGAGTCATTTGTGTAGTTCCAGTCTTCTCGTGTCATACAATACAATAACTACAAAACAACACAAGAACATGCACCAAAACTCTATACAATTCAAGAATACACAGCATAATACAACGCAATACAATGCAACATAAGAACATACAAAATTATTCAGATTAACACAATTCAAGAAAATGCGTATAATATGACACGACTCAAGATAGCACAATTCATTACAACGCAACACAATGCAACACAGGAGCATGCGACATAATTCATTATCATACAACTCAAGAGCAGGCAATGCACTACAACACAATACGATACGATACAATGAAATACAATACACTGCAGTACAGTACAACACAATGTAATACAACACAATACAAACAATACAACGCAATACAATACAACGCGATACAATGCAACACAACACAATGCAATGCAGTACAATACAACACAATACGATACGGTAGAATACGACGCAATACAAGACGATGCAAAACAACGCAACGCAAGACGACACTCCACAACGCAACGCATTCAAATCCACGGCAGTCGATCACCCCCGTGGGTGACCGAACCAACTGCCACACTGTCACTGACCTCTTTACCGGACACGGCTCACGTCAGAGATATCTGGCAGGAAGTTCTGTCCACTTTTTCCTTTTTCTTTTCTGAGTTCTTTGGAAAAAAATAAGGAATCAAAAAAAAAAAAAAAACAGCAACAACAAGGAAAGAAAGAATAAAAAGTTAACACTGTCTGCGTCATTTCCGCCCAAATTAATCACACACGAGCACAGATTATTTCACCGAGGAAATAATATCTCTTTATGTGTCTGTCCGCTGATCTGTCTGTCTGTCCGTCTGTGTGCTTCCCCTCTCTCTCTCTCTCTCTCTCTCTCTCTCTCTCTCTCTCTCTCTCTCTCTCTCTCTCTCTCTCTCCTCCCCCTCTCTCTCTCCTCTCTCTCTCTCTCTCTCTCTCTCTCTCTCTCTCTCTCTCTTAAGCATACACAGACACGAACATGCTCACTGTGTGTGTGTGTGTGTGTGTGTGTGTGTGTGTGTGTGTGTGTGTGTGTGTGTGTGTGTGTGTGTGTGTATGTGTGTTGTGTTGTGTTCTGTGTGTGTGTGTGTGTGTGTGTGTGTGTGTGTGTGTGTGTGTGTGTGTGTGTGTGTGTGTGTGAGGTAGACAGAGACACACACAGAGAGAGAGAGAGAGAGGGGGGAACGGAGGGAGGTGGGAAGTGAGCCGAGGGTGCAGAAAGAGAGGGACAGTCAGACAGACTGGGACAGTGACAGACTGAGTTTACAGCAGGAAACGTGCGAGTAACGATTTCCAGTTTGGCGCCCGGAGCTAACTGAACTCTTAAAAAAAAAAAAAGAGAGAGAGCACAAGGTGACCCGCTGAGGAAACACAAACTACTGGAGGAACTATCACTAGATGAACTACTGACGGAACCAAAATCAACTGACTAACCGATGGAACCAGCGCTGTGTAATACTATAGCAATCATTGATTCATAGACAGAAATGGAGAAAGTGTTGAATAAGCCAATGAAGGAAACGAAGCTAACTACACCACCAGAAGAGCCAGCGCAAAGCAAAGTCATGAAGGCACCAGCGGTGACTGAACGAACTATGAAACAAGCGCTCACCAAAATACTGAAGGAGTCCGCACTGACGCAATCACTGAAGGAACCATGGAAGGAATCGGCGCTGACTCGACGACTGGAAGAAAAACACGGAAGAATCCGCATTTACTACACTACAGAAGAAACCAACGCTAACTGAACTACTTGGGGACTCGGAGGTAACCCGATTCTTGAAGTAATCCACGCTAAGTCCACTACTGAAAGAGCCGGGGTTAATAATAATAATAATAATAAGGAACATTTAGTGCGCTTAATCTTAAACAAAAGCCCTAAGCGCTTACAGCAATAAGCCCTAACACACACACACACACACACACACACACACACACACACACACACACACACACACACACACACACAAACACACACACACACGCACACACCCACACACCAGCGAAGGAGCAGAAAAATTATGTTTTGAAGAGAGTTGTTTTGAGGGAGGACTTGAAAGAAGAAAGACTGTTTGAGTTTCGGAGTGCAGAAGGGAGATTGTTCCAGCAGGAAGGAGCCTGAAAAGAAAAAGAACGTTCACCAAGTGTTCTGGCTCGAAAACGAGGGATCTGCAGAATGCGAGTGTCAGAAGAAGAGCGAAGCTGTCTGGAAGGAGTATAGGTCGACAGAAGTTTAGAGAGGTAAGATGGAGCGAGGCCATCCAATGCCTTGTAGCAGAGCAAAGAAAGTTTGTACTTGATGCGTTTTTCAACAGGAAGCCAGTGCAAAGATTTAAGCAAGGGAGAAACATGAGAGGTTTTCGGAGATTTCGAGACAAGGCGAGCAGCATTATTTTGGGTTATCTAAATACAAGAGCTACCAGGTTAAAAAAAAATGTACAGCAGCTACCAAGCCTTACAACGCTATTGAAGACACCTAGTCTAATCAAACTGGTCCTGATTAAACTACCGAAAGAACCATGTCTAAATAAACTAATCCAGGTACCGGGTCAAACTGAGTTCTGAAGAAACCCGTTTGAACAAAATCCAAAAGAAACAAGGTCGAACTGAATTATGGAGAAAACAAGTCCATACACATTCTGGCGGAACCACGTAGAACTAAATTCAGGAAAAAAATGAAAGAACTAAACTGCTGAAATGCCAGTGCTGCCAAACTGCTAGAGCAACCAGTGCTGACCAAATCATTAAAGAAACCAGGTCTAACGGAATTATCGAAGGAACCAGGTTTAACAACTCTACTGTAGGAACTTAACTACAAAAGAAATCAGGCCTGAGTGCCCTATCGAAAGAACCAGACCTACATATAATACAGACGGAAACAGAGTTCAGAAAACTATTAAAAAGAAATCACTGGTTGTCGACGGAATCAGCATTATCTGAATTACTGAAGAAACCACGTCCAACTAACCCACTGAAAGACTCGGTGCTAGCTGAACTGCTGAAAGTATTACGTACTAACTGAACTACCATAGTAACCAGCACTAACAGAACTAGCGATGGAACTAGCGATGAATAAACTACTGCAGGAATT
>CM031603.1:64174726-64179726 GCA_018398815.1 Conus ventricosus
GTCAAAGGGCGAGTACCATTGGTCAGTATTTTCGCGCCTTCATTCTGAGGTTGCCTCCCCTCTCATTTGCATTGGATATGTAAATCATGACAGTCACATCTACCTGCCTTGCTCTCTGTGGTGGTCAATGGTCATTTAATTAATTAGCTAGATTTCACCCCACCACACACTACCTTCCCCCCTCCTACTTTAACTGGCGGTGTGTCTGGCTTTGACTGTGGACACTGGTCGTAAATTGGCTAGATCAGTCTGGCCCAGACGTTGCGATCCGTCTGGGCAGACCTATTGAGACGTTGGTCAGCCACTCCGACTGTCTACGGGGCCGGTGCTGTCTCCGTGGAGGATTAGGATTAGCCTCCCCGCTGTGCCCAAATTGGCTGAGGCGATGCTTGAAGGTGTCGGCCCAACGCCCAGAATGTCTGAGTTTGGCTTAAGTCCGACTGGGCTGGTGGCGATTGACCACGAATTCGGTTTTCTATTTTTGTCCGTGACAATTTCCCCCTTGCAAAAGACTGCTCCGCATTGTCTCAAAACAACGGTACAAAAAAAACAACAACCGAATTTGCTGACACACAGCTACACGTGCAAAGTTTGGAAAATACTTTACAACAAACGGTTTATAATTTATAAAATATATCATTAGTGAATACCGCTCCAATGAGTTATCATTGACGTGCGCTTTTGCCTTATTTCAACTCATTTTCTGATAACCTCTGTGCGCACCTATGCAATTCCGCTACTTGTGGATTTGCCATCTCTCCTCTTCACAACTACTTTGAGAGCACAATATAATATGATCACGATCCATGACACTTCACTGAGGAATCTCCATCCTCACTTATTGCAAATAATGCATCACTACACAAGCGACTGTATGCTCCAAGCATAACTACGTTCACATGAACAAGTCTCACAAAGAAAATATGAACAAGTCTCACACAGAAAATATGAACCATAGCCACTGGGAACGAACCCATATCCACTCAACATAACTGTAATCAACAATTTATCAACAAAGCACCCCGGATATGACTGACTTCCTCTGAGTTGCAGCTTGCTAGACTACACGGCTTAAATAGTCAGCTCCGACATTCTGTCGACCTGGAATGTACTGCACTCGGTACCTGTAGGGCTGCAGTGCCATTGCCCAACGCAGAACCCTGCTGTTTTTCAGCTGCGCCTCCTGCAGGAATTTGAGTGGTTGATGATCTGTCTCTATCACGAACTCTTTCCCATACAAGTATTTGTGGAATTTCTGCACGGCCCACACGACAGCTAAACACTCCTTCTCTACCGTTGCGTACCCTTCTTCACACTTCGTCAGCTTCCTGCTAGCATATTTCACAGGAAACTCGACCCCTTCATGCTCCTGCAACAATACTGCACCTATCCCACCACCTGATGCATCTGTACGCAACAGAAATGGTTTAGACATATCAGGTAGCTTCAAGATGGGACGGGAACCTAGTCTTTCCAACACCGTCTGCAGTGCTTGCTCTGCAGCGTCTGACCATTCGACCACTGCCGGTTTCCCTGCCTTGACCAAATCACTGAGAGGACTCGTGATTGCTGCGAAATTTGGAACAAACTCCCTGTGGAAGCCAATAAAACCTAGCCGACTCCTGACTTCTGTTTTGGTCTTTGGTCTCTCTGAATTCATCATCTTCTCCACCTTTCCCTTTTCTGGCTGCTTTGTGTCGCCTCCGACAACAAAACCTAGGAACTCCTACTGTCTAGCCCTTCATACAGTGACACATCCCTGTATGACTCTTCTGGAAACTTAGGCAACAAAATCTCCCCTTCTTCTGCTGGGTCTCTTTCCCCTCATCAATGATTGCTGCTGCGCCTATGTGCTGAGTCTCACGCTGAATATATTTGCGGAGCAAATTCGCATGGAAAGTTTTGGTTTCCCATTCACATCAATTCGGTAATCCCGATCTACCTTTTCAGTGATGGTGAATGGTCCTTTCCAATGCATCAGCAGCTTGTTGTGATCCGTGGGAAGCAGTAACAGGACTTGATCTCCCACCTTGAGGAATTGCTTCCTCACCTTCCTGTCATATTGCTTCTTCTGAACGACCCTAGCCTTCTGCTGACTTTCCCTTGCAACCTTACATGTCTCATACTGTGCCCACCTTTGGAACAGGGCGAGATTGGGCCAATCAGATCAATAGCCACTCTCCTGAATGGTGTGTCAATTAGAGGAGGCTGTTTAAGAGGCGCCTTCCTCTTCACCCTCTTGTGGCTGACCTTTGACACACGTCACATGACATGCAGAAACGCTTTATGTCTGCCATTGCCCCTGGCCAATGAAAATCATCAAAGATTCGGTCAGCTGTTTTGCTGGTGCCGAGATGACCCGCCATGAGCGACTCGTGACCCACTGACATGACAGTGTCACGATAACATGCTGGTACCTCTAACTGAGTTGTCACCTTACCTGTCTTCCCCTTGGTGAACACTCGGTACAACAACCCGCCTTTCACCAGAAATTCTGTCTCACCTCCTCTAACCACCTGTTTCTCTCCACCTCTTGCCAACTCCCAAGACTTCATGAGTGAAGGGTCTTGTTCCTGCGCTGCCCTAAACTCATCAGGCGACACATCTATGCCTGACTTCCTTCCTGGAACGACTAACGGTTTATCAACCTTTCCCTCCTTCTTGCTCTGTGTTTGAACTGCTGCCCCTGTAGCAGTCAACAACTCAGGATCCCTGGATCCCTTGCATCTTTAAGAATAACTCTAAAGCCTGCAATCTTTTTATTACGCAAATCAAAGCATTCTTTGCCCTACATGCAAGGTCTTTGCAAGCAAAGCTAAAACTTAGACGAGAGGAAAAGTAGATCCCCAGATATTTATACACATTCACTACAGGTATAACAAGTCCATCATACATCCATCTTTCCCTCGCTGATAAATATCCTCCCTTTCGAAATGCCACGATGTTGCTTTTATTCATGTTCACTTTCAACTCTAATGAAGAGGCAGCCCTGCTCAGATTATTTAGATGACGTTGTAAGCCAACTATCGTTTCTGAAACCAGAACGATGTAATCTGCTAATAGTAGGATAAATAATTCTGACACACCATCTGGAAATCGTCCACCATGAAGGCCATTGTTAATAACCTCGATAGCAACATCATTAATATACATACATGTAGAAAATAATGCAGGGCTACACACATCACCTTGTCTTACCCCAGCGGCACAATTAATAAAGTCTGTAAGACTGGAACCACTTCTTATCCTTGTTTTAACTACTTGATACATAGCTCTAATACAAGTAAATAATTTCCCTTGACCCCGTTGTTAAGTAATACTGTCCATAAAAGCTTTCTGTTAATTTGAGTCAAAGGCTTTTTCAAAGTCAATAAACGCAACATAAAATTTATGATTTAAAGAAAATTGCTTTTGAACAAACGCAAGAAGAGTAAACATATGATCGACAGTAGAGTAACCCTTTTTAAAGCCAGCTTGATGTTCTCCCGTGATATTATTACATTCAATCCACTCCTGTAATCTGCTGTCAATGATAGTACTATATATTTTACTGCTAACGTCAACCAAAGAGTGCCTCTGTAGTTATTAGGATTATTTGCATCGCCTTTCTTGAATATGGGTAAAGTTACAGACTCTGTCCAGTTATCTGGAAAGATACCATCATCAAAACGTCTGTTGAAAAAAGCTTGTAACAAGTCGACAACTTTTGCTCCAGCATACTTAAACAATTCACCAATAACAGAATCAGGTCCTGCCGATTTGTTAGTTATAATTTTCCGCATGGCGAACATAACTTCCTCTCTAAAGATAGGGCGATTGAAATACTCAACCTCTCCCTCATCGGTGACATCAGAAAGGTCATCATCACCTGAAATATCTTTATCTAACAAATGCTTAAAATGCTCATACCATGTGTCCGGGGAGATATTATGCTTTGGATGTCTTCTTTTAAATGAAACTCTTTTGATAGTTTTCCAGAACTCCTGCTGTGACGGAAGAGATCTAATCATGTCATCTAGCAAATTTCTATTGAATGTTTTCTTTTTCTGCTTCAAATGGTTTTTATATCCTCTTCTTGCAATAACATACTCAACTCTGTCGCCATCGTCTAGGGTACGAAGCCATACTCTCAGTAATTTTAGCGCTTTTCTTTTTGTTACCAAACAGGACACTATCAAACCAATCATCCTTAGCACAGTTCCCTTTTTGCACATATTTTTTCATACATTCAGCACTGGTTTTGATACAATCATTAAACACCTTTAAGGCTTTATTTACATCAACATTTATCAATCCGAAAGCCTCATTAAATTTTGAGCACATTTCCGCTTTGCACAAATTGTCTCTGAAAATCAAGGCATAGTCATCATTCCACACAAACTTATCGCAGACAGTGGCCTCAACAGTCTCCATAGTTTTATCGTCATTTTCTGTTGATAAGTCAATGTGAAATTCAAGAGGTAAATGATCAGATTCGATCCGTCAGAAACAAACAAATAACACAAATCACAAAAACTCGAGAAGAAGTCTTTAGATACTAGGAAATAATCATTTACACTGCTTCCGCTGTCTGTTATGTATGTATGTATAGCAACCATGGCGGTCGCCCTGGCATACACCATTCATAATATACAAATCAAAAGCAACGCAGAGATTTAGCAATAACTTACCATAATTATTCAATACATTATCATGAGAAGAACGATCTGTGCAAGGTGGCTGACTTTTCACTTGCAAACAGGAATCGAAAACATCAGAAGACAAGTCAGGAGAAAAAATTAGCCGTCCTGCTGTTCAAATCGCCACACACAACCACATCAATGTCACCTAGTGAACACAAGCAGTCTGCCGAACATTCCTCCAACACGGAAATACCATTATCAACATTAAAATAAGTGTAGAAAGGAGAACCGTCAAGCTGAATATACGCACAAACCAACGCAATATGTTTCAGTGTCCCCCAAAGCGATTTTTTTAAATTAATAAGACACACACTTTAG
>CM031603.1:64184726-64202226 GCA_018398815.1 Conus ventricosus
GAACTATAAAATGCCAATCCTAACTCACCCCGCCCTCAACAAGTTTCAGGCGGGGTGAGTTAGGATAGGCATTTTATAGTTCTCTCCTAGTAAACCCTACAAACAAACATACTGTGTAGGATTATCCGTTTTCAATACTAATTTACTAATCTTTTCAGATTTTAGTTTTGCTTAATCCTCTGTCTTTCATGTGAAATAAAACTACAGAAATCATGTATGGCTTGACCGAGACACTGTGAAAGCAGACTAATTACAGGGGTTGTAGATTGTAGCAGGGTGTATCAGGTGGTGCCAGGCGGCGACAGGTACGGCCTGTAATTAGCTGACTGTAATTAGCTGTAATTAGCTGACTGTAACCGCCATAAGGCGGGCTGGCGGCGCACACCTGACCAGGTTAACTTGCAACATTATGGTGCAATCAGAAAAGAACATTCTCGAACGCGAAGAACGATTTCACCATTCTCTCACTGACTGCCGCACGAGAAGGTTGTTTTTGACTGTGCTCTGTCAACTACTGTGTTTGGTGTTATTTTAACAATGGCTAACAGGTTTACCGAAGAACAGGCTCGTGCTATTCAAGATCACAAGTTTTACTTCACTAGCATGTTAGAGTATTTGTCAAAAAAGGAACTAGGCGAAGCCTGTTCTCTGCCAGCAAAACCCAAAAGAAGCATTGCTTTTCTAGAAGGAACAGAAAAAGAAAAGGCGAACCAACTGCTTTAGAAATGCACGCCTATCTTAAAGGCTTGTTGGTTCAAGAAAATGAAACCACTGAACGCAATATTGCTGAACAAGATATAGCCGATTTCAATACGTGTTTGGCTATTGATGAGATGGTTCCTTATCTAAAAAATGACGCTGCATTGTTGAAAGTCGGCCAAAGCAAAATAATCCATCATGCATTGATTGTTGGGCGCTGGCTTGAGACAGCTCAAGTCATGTTTAAAAAAACAAAAACGCTTCAAACATGGCGTTCATTTCTTAAGACGCAGGTAAACATGACTGATTCGTATGCTAGAAAACTTATTCAACTTTCTATGTGTTTTTATAACTATCCTAAATTTCACAAGCTAGGAATCAGTATAAATGAACTGTGTAGCAAACGTCAAACTATCATTAGACTTATGCAACTGAACAGCGATTTTCGGGAGTTCTGGCAAACAAACTAGATAGGGCTAGGCAGACCTTAGTACATCTACCAGTATGGAGAGGAGTAGTGTGTAGCCAGCACTATCTCCATATAAATGCTCCAAATATACAATGACGGGTGTACTAACTACTGGCGATTAGAGCCGCCATAAAAGCTCGGCTACAGCAGTAACTGCTGTAACTCTGCCAAAGCCAGTTGCAAGCCTGGTTGAGAAAAGAGGAGCACAGCAGTAAACTAGGCCAAGTGATCATATGTGATCACTTGACCTGCAAAGCGCGGCAGTACCTGCAAAGCTCAGCGGCAAACTAGGCCAAACGACCCTATGTGATCACTTGGCCTAGTTGATTGAGGTGCGCGTGGGACACCCCCCCACCCTACCCACCCCCACCCCACCCCGCCCCACCCCCCACCCCACCCATGCACACACTCAAGTCACTTTTAAGTTCTTAACTCAAGTTACCCCAAGTCACCTCTAAGTTCTTACTCAAGTCGTCCTCAAGTTCTTACTTAAGTCACTTCTAAGTTCTTACTCAAGTCACTTTTAAGTTCTTAATCAAGTTCTTACTCAAGTCACCTCAAGTTCTTAATAAGTTCTTGATTAAGTCACCTCAAGTTCTTAACTTAAGTCACCTCAAGTTCATAACTAAGTCATCCTCTAAGTACAACCAAGTTCTTATTCAAGTCAACTTATAATTATTTATTAAGTTCTTAAAGTATTATTGCATCTGAAATGGATCAAAATGAACTTTTGTTGTTGGCGGGTTTGGCATGCTTTTGTGTTCGGCTTCTGTATTTAGTGGTTGAGATTGTTTGGACTGCTTCGGTTTTCGCTGTCTTTGTTTATATATTTTATAACCGTAATAACCACCCCCAGCAGCAATGCCGCCAAAAATAACAATTACTTTAAGAAAATTCCATGAAGACTTTGGCGTTGTTGTTGTAGGTTTTGAATCAACTTGTTCTGGTGTTTTTATAGCTGGCGTTGAAACAACTGGCTGCGGCTCTGGCACTTTTTCATTATGAGTTATATTCTGTGCTTGTAACATTAATTTTGTTCGCTTGTTCCACTCTGCTAATTTTTTTCCTGCTGCAACACGTCCAGGATGAGGAGACTTTTTACTCATCACTTTCTCCACCTGATTCAATGTTTTCTGATTCTGCTGATTTTCTGGCTCGGTCATTTTGAAGGGAAATAAAATCTATATGATTAAAAGTAATGAATCCCATGCTTTTCCATTCTGTGCTTGTAACTTTAATTTTGTTTGTTTGTTCCACTCTGCTAATTTTTTTCCTGCTGCAACGTGCTCAGGATGAGGAGGCTTTTTACTGGTCACTTTCTCCACCTGATTCAATGTTTTCTGATTCTGCTGATTTTCTGGCATGGTCATTTTGAATGGAAATAAAATCTATATGATTAAAAGTAATTAATCCCATGATTAATGGCGACAATAATGTTCCAAATCTGTAATATAGATCACATCCTAGAGACTCTAATGACTTTGTTAAAACTGGATACTGCGTTAAATCATACATAAAATCTTGTTCAGAATCAATGGGAGCAAATCTACTGACTAGTTTAGTGTACAAACTAAGAACCGTTTGCCCGACGCTTTTTACCATTCTCGACCCTATTTGCTCTTCATACCTGTTATGATACTTTACAATGTCTTGTGGCGACATTTGTTGAATCTGTTCTATGCTGAATTCATTTCCGAGGAACTGTTTTGTTTTTCCACATGCTGCCAAAGAATACAGCCTTTCCTTTTTTTGCATAATAGCTTGGTCATCAACCTGGTCATTTGTAATCACAAGTTCAGGAATGTTTAGTAGATCATCGGTGTTCATGTTTTATTACTAAATATAATTATTATTTTGTTTTTTAAAAATGAGCGCTGAAAAGACCGTTACCAGTCTTGTATACCATTCTGCTGTTATTGGAGGCCTAAGTATAGGATACACAATGCTTGGTGAAAGCTTGTTAAAAATTAAGCCAGCTGATCTTGGCAAGCTAGACTTTGAGGATTCAGCAAAGCTAATTGCTATCATTACAGCTTCGTTTGCTACGAAAGATTTTCTAGTTAAGCAAGGAATAATTCCAGACAGTATAAATATGTAAAATAAAAAATACATTTATAAAAATGGCTTCATTCGTAATGATGATAGGCGGCGCTGTGGTTAATGCGCTTGCTTTTAGCGGAAGTAATTACGCATTTAGTAAACTGCGGGATGACGGCGAGAGAAAAAGACATAACAAAGCTATGGAGCAACTAGCAGCTGCACAAGATAACTATGAAAAGCAGAGAATTGAGCAGTTAGATTTTATTAATGACAAACTGAAAAAACAGGGACATGCAGCTTACACATTTAAAAATGTTGATCAAGCAATAAAAGAATATTATCTTGTAACAGGCAAACCAATCGAGACATTACCTCCACCAAAATTCAGTGACTTTTATCAACCATCAGAAAAACAAAAGATGCAAGAAATCGTGTTTATCGTCTTTGGTATGACCGTTGTGTATTTTGTTGCACATAATATTGGCTGAATAAAAATGAACAAAATCTATTATTCGCCAAAAGGATATTGGAAGGGAATCACGGCAATAAAAAAGCTAAGCCAAGCAGCGGGAGTCAGTGAACAAACAGCAAAGGAATGGTTATCTAAACAAGCGATTTGGCAAATTTATTTACCTGCACCTAGACGAATACAGAGACCACACTTTGTGAATACAATACCGAACGACACCCATCAAATGGACCTTCTATATTTACCCCATGACACGATTAGACGAAAAAGATTTAAGTACGCATCACAGTCATTGACATAGCTTCAAGATAAAAAGATGCAGAACCATTAACACAAAAGAGCGCTTCTGCTGTTGCTGTCGCTATACAATGATATACCAATAGGCCGCTAACTTATCCTCGCATGATTCAAGTCGATGATGGAAAAAATTTTAAAAGGTCGAGTGAATAAATTTTATTGTTAAACATCGAGTTACCATTAAAAGAGGCATCCCAGGAGTCACAGATCACAGGCTTTAGTTGAAAATTTTAAAACAAACAGTTATGTGAAAGACTTTTTTCCTACCAGTATCACAGAGAGCTGATTGACAATTCTCGCAACACAGAATGGGTTAGAAGCTGCCCTCAGTTTGCCCCGCAATGAATAATGAAGAATTTAAAAGGCTAAAACCTTTACATGCAATCAAAAAACAAACAATAAATGTTGCTGAAGGGACTCCAGTACAACCAGAAAACTATTACCGTTTGGTTTAAAAGAAAGGGTTTACCTTTATTTACCGGGGGAAGCAGAAGGGGACACTCGCATTAGGGCAACCGTCCAGTTTGGAGTGTTGATCCATATGAAATAAAAGAATTGAAAAAAATGAATCCGCCCGTGTATTATTTACGAGAAACTGACACAACAAAACAACCAGCTCCTCAAAGATCTTTTGTGAAGGAAGAACTGCAGATAATCCCACCAGACACAGTTCCAGTTTGCTTAATTAATTTACAGAAATATATTTGAGCCTAAAATGGAAGCACAGAAGGAACAAGAATGATAAAGGAAGAGACCTTGGGAATTAATACGGGAATCATATGTTTCGAGTTCTACTATTAAGGAAACATTTATGAGGATTCATAAAACCACATGCTAAACCATCCAGAGCCCCTACAACCAAAATCCCAAATTTTGATTATCGGAAAATAGGGAAAAGAATATCTTGAAATGATAAAAAAATTCGAACCCCATCAAGCAAAACATGAAAAATAATTTGGGGGAATTGGATAATGAATGATTGAGCTTATAATGAAACTTGAGGAAAAATTTTTCTCCTGGCCCGAAATACTGTACTTTTTTGGGCCTTAAACCAATAAAAGATCAGTGTTCTTCTGATGTATGGTTTCATGAACTTTTCTTGATCAAAAGCAATTTTTCGATGAACTGCTTGTTTTAAAACCCATGTCTTAAATTAAAATTGTAGAGGTCTGTAATGGCGACATAATTTTTTTGCCGCGAAGTTTTAGGCACAAGTTTTAGGCGGTTCTGTTGGATTTATCTTTAGACTTTCTGCACCCTAATGGGTAGTCATTTTTGTAGGTCATGGAGTTCATGAGGATATTCTAAGTCAACTTCTACAATGTATCCACGCTGTTGTCTGCGCCAAACTGCTAAACCCACTTTAATGCTCCTTGAATATTATTCGTCCCGCCGTCTGTGTACATTTTAAAGTTACGTAATGGAAGTGATTGCGCCATAGCCCAAACCATACAGATTGTTTCCCTTTCTAATACATGAATATTTTGACCTTTTCTTGGATCAAAAATCGTCCAAGTATTTGTTGTTTGCTTTACAGTAATGTGCGACGCCATACTAATTCCCCCACGCAATCCGTTTTCAATCATCTGAATCTTTGGGTAAATCTGACAATAAATCAATCTTTACTCCAGTATCTTTTAAGAAAGTGTCCCAATATCCGGGCGCAGAAATATAATGCGCAGGATCCAGGCTAAAATTGTTTCATTGCAGGTTTTTCT
Source organism: Conus ventricosus (assembly GCA_018398815.1). Taxonomy (NCBI): domain Eukaryota; kingdom Metazoa; phylum Mollusca; class Gastropoda; order Neogastropoda; family Conidae; genus Conus; species Conus ventricosus. Next base: position 64,190,419 of record CM031603.1, read on the forward strand.
GTAATTTTCAAAGAGTCCGCCAACAAACATGTATCCGCCATCAAGTATGATTCATGATAGTCCCCCATCGTTTTACACTTTAACTTCTGCCATGCTTTTGAGCATGCCGGTAATCAGAATCGCTGATGCCCTTTCCTCTAAGACTAGAAAGAACGCGTCTTTAGGTGGAAGTGTATCTTCATCAAACCTTTCCCAACTGTTCATGTACTCATAGGGTAAACCCCCTTCCTAACAAGAGTTGGGTCAAAATATTCTTTGTTATTGGGCAGGACTTTAAAGGACATAGCCATGACTCTAATGATCCATCAGGTGTTGCATAGAGCCCTTTAAAAAGAATGTTTTTTAAAAGTGAAACACATGTATTTTTTCTGATGACTGTGCAATGCATGTTACCCTGAAGGCGTTGGTTACTGCTTCCCAATATAAGATGAGAGTCGTAACCTCGCAATTTATGAAAGAAGATGGGCAGCTTCCATGTCTTAGGATCAAACTTTAGTTGAAGATTGCATTTACTGTGCGCTGCTCCTCTGAACTTTCCGCTAATGTGATCATGGTCTCTTACTGTTGGATTCTCTGCGTCTGATGAGAGACCTAAACCGCAAATCCAAAAAAGTGTGGCTGAGTCTACTGTTGTTGATCTTCCAGACGACATTTGATTTCAGGTAAGTTTAGATTATTAGAACAGGCGTTACGCACTTGCTGCATGCGTTCTAAGAAGTATTTGCAGCATTGGGCCCCTCTATATAATTCTGGTTCCGAATGGCACCATCCGACCTGACAATAATGAAGGGCAAATGAAAAATCTGATGATTGTCTTAAGACGGTTTTCGGGAGTTTCTGGGGGGTTTGGGCCCCTTCATAAGGAACAATAAGCGACTCGATGTCTGCGTAAACAACATATGGACTCGTTTGCAGCCGTTTCCAGTTCTTAAAACTAACTTTAGATCCAGGTGGGGGCGTAATTAGTTCTGTAATTACAGTTACAGAACTTTTACATTGTTTTTTATGTTCAAGCGCGGCTTGAAAGAATGGAATTTTGTTAAACATTTTCTACAGAATCTGTTTATGACCATTTTTTGAAGTATGCTCCCATTAGTTTGCTCATTGTGCGTATCAATGTGTAATGTTGAGACAGCCCTGTTGGCGAAGGCATTAGGAGTAAGTCCACATGGCTTTTGGTCGGATCGCCTATTGTTGGACTGTCTTTAGACACTCTAATAGGCACCAAAAATTTGTTTTCTCAGACCATGGTTACATTAACAGTTATTGGTTTGTTTTGTTCTTCAAATGATCAATTTTGTCCACGCTAACAGGAAAGGATATTCCACTGAAGTTAAGATCATTGATGTAAGGCTTATAGTTAGATACTCTCTCTGCGTTTTTGCGGAGTAATGCAGCCTTGCAAGAACACACCACATAAAACATTTGTCGTCCGAATTCTTTTTGTTTAGAACTGCTCTTTTTGCGACTAATGCTGGAGGTTAGTGGAATGTAAGATTGCCTATAATCGGTGCATACTTAGCCTGTTTTTAATTGATCTCTAAGACTTCGCCCCCTGACCAACCAGAGCCTCTCATTTTGGCTTCTTCAGCGGCCCCATCAAACTGTGTAGCGTTGGTCTGCCAAACCAGGTGTTTTAAATCATTATGAAAAGAATAACCTGTTGTTTAGTTTAGACCCAGACTTCTAGATTTTCTTCATTTATTTTTTATATAGTCGATTAAAAAAGCTAACATTACTTTAACTGGGGGGTCATTGTTAGTTTACCTGGAACTTGAGAAATAGCATGCAAACACTTGCCTGTACGTTTGTTGGATCAATGACTTCTAGTTTAATATCATTTAAAGCTTTTGACAAACGCTCTCCCCTTTAAACATTCTTCAAACAATTCGTCCGGTCCTTCATATTCTTAGCCATGTTGAGTTTTCTTTTCTAACTTAAAATATTTATTTAAATTTAAAAAAATTCAACGACATCGACTCCAAAGTTGTCTCCAAAGGCGTCTTAATCAGAATCAATATCAACAGTCTTTTTTTGCTTGGCCTCATAAACTAAAGTAATAAACGCCCTTTGATGTTGTTAAGGGGAGTTGTTTAGAACAGAGTTTAATTGTTCGTTTACTTTTTTTAAAAAATTCCTTTTTTATCTGCTCGGTGTCCCGGCTGTGAGAAAAAATTGCCCTTGCCTTTTTTTGAAGATCAAACTTTGCTTTTATAGTCATCAAAATCAGCCTGTAAACGCCTAAATTCTTCATCCGTGATGTTTGAGTCAACTTTGCGCTTTATTTATTGTCAGTTTGAACGAACTAAGTTTAGCTGTTATTAGTTGAACCATAGCTGTGTGCTTTTGGAGTTTAGTTTTTAATTTTTTGCCAGCAGCACTTACAGCTAATGAACACAGGCCAAGAGCTAAAGACAAACCGCCTAGAGGTAAAGCTGCGGGTGCACCTACGCCTGTTGCTAAGAGGCCTACCTCGTTCCTGCTGATGCAGCACTAATAGTCGATGCTCCAGTATTAACATATGTAACGCATTAAAGGCAGCAGAATACCCTTTGTTTGGTTTTTTCTGTATTTTGAAAGGTCTTGCTCTAGTTTTTGTTTTCATTTGCGTAAAGTTTGTTAATCTGACGGTTTTTATGTTGAGGGGTTCTACTATCCCTTCTTTTGGTGGCTCTGGTGCTGTAGGCGTATTTGGATAAAAACCCGAACGGACATGCTTTTTAAAAAATAAAAAAAAAATTTAGTATTGTATATTTTTAAATCTGTTATCTTGAATATTCAGCTGCGCCCTCATTATTAAAAACAAATGTACATTAACGGTTTTATCACCATCTTTTTCTTTATCAATTTGAATGTTTATTCCGTCTTTAACAGTTCCCCCATTCCATGCAAGGGTTATCCTCTGTTGATCTTAGGTCAATCCATAAACCGTATTTTGTTGTTAAATAATCATCAAGCTAACATTGTGAAGGGTAGAATCTTTAGACACAAGGTCAACTGTTGGATTTCTACACCTCCCACCCCAAACAATTTTCTTATTTCGTCAAAATGCTGATAAGGTTTAAGCCCCCTAGCGTTTGATTGGTTAGGACTCCCTCAATCGAACATTTGTACTTTCGTTATTTTAGGATTAATAAACTTTTCACTTCCCCTTTTTAATTTGGTTCTTCATCTTCACCCGCAATAAAATACCTTTTAAGCGTTTTTGCTGTGGCACTAAAAATAAAATTCCTTATAGTGTCTGCCTGCGTCTGGGGTATGTTGTATGATGAATCACTCTTTGTAAAATATTGCTAATTTTGACTGATATTGTTGCTCAATTTTGCCTTGCCCAAATTAGGGTTGCTAACAACGTCAAACTCTAACGAGATGTCAGAAATGCTGTACTTTGCTTCGGTGCTGATGATCTGATAACCGTTTGTATTCATTAAAAATTAGTTCATATGACAATCTGTCTTTTAATGCTCCCTTTAAAGTATGGCGCATGCGCTTTTAACAACTCAAATTAAGGGAATGGAAAAGCGATTTCCATACGCAAAATTTACTGCTACATACTTTTTGCCGTCTTTAACATCTGCGGCGCCTATTCTATGTTTTATGCTTCTTCATTTTTCGATTCCTTTGAAACGCAAAGTCAGCCCTTTCATTCCCGGTTGCCTAGATCAGAATAGGTTAAAAATATGTCTGCATTGTGTAAAGAAAATATTTCTTGCCCCTCAAGTTTTATGGAAATTTTCTTAACGATTTCCCCACCCAAATTGAAACTGTCCTTTTGTGTCGTTGCGATTTGAGTTCTTTTGAAGTTGTTGGCAGAGCCTGGCACAATCACTTCATCGCTCCTAGGGCTGGAAATTTGACAGTAAGAATTTGACCGCATCAATAGTAGTGATTTGGACAGTAATATTCCGTTTATTTCCTTCACGCCAAAGGGCTCTTTCGTCTTCTATGGGGTTAAGAATTGAACAATATGCTTGTGACATTTTTATAAAACAAAATAAAAGTTTATTATTAAAGAAACATGGCAGGAATTGAAGGCGAAGAAGATTATGATGTTTTTGATCCTGGAGACGACATGAGTGAAATGGCTCCTTTGATACAGCATCGCTCAACGCTCTCATTGCGGCGTGAATTAACAGAAAGTACGATTGGAGAATTTTACAAAAAATAGGCCTAGAACCTCCCGAATTTATAGACCCTATGATTTTGAAGTAAAAGATGATGGCCATTGTATGCGAAAAAACGATCAAGGAGAACCTGTTCAGCTTACAACTAAACGAGACCCATCAAAGTTTTATGCCATAGGTACAATTAGGCAAAGACTCCCTATGAGCGTACAAAATCGCCTTGGCATTGCTAAACCAAAATTAGATAGGGAGGCAGTTGCTAAACTTCAAAACACACTACAAGAACTCCAACAAATAAACAAATGCAAAACATGGAACTTAAAGATTTAAGTCAAACAGCAGACGAAATAATAGAAGCGGAAACCAGTTTTTCAGAAGAAACAGCATTAAAAACAATTAATGATTCCCATTGCCTATGCGAGAAATAGTGGCCCTTGATCATGCTTTGAGAACCATTAGAGGCGAATTAAACAAACAATTTAGCAAAAACTGGGTGAACTAGATGAGCATATAAAAAGAGAAAAGAAAAACTTGTTGAGGCTGATGACGCCAAACTTAGGGCATGATATTAAAGAAAGAATAACCCAAAGACTAAAAGATCTTGAACAAGAAAGATCAGCAAGACTAGAAGTTTTGTCTACTAACGAGAACAATTACGAACTCAAGTGAATAGAATAAGAGAAACTATCAAAGAATTTTATATGAAAACACAACGCTAGCAGAACGAATACGAACACTGTTTGAGGCAAGGAGTCAATTAGCAAGCGTTAACGGCCTTAGATTGCAATAAGTACAACTGGGTGGCTATTTACGGGCGGTGGTGGTCCCGGGGCAGTGTTTTCCACCGCCCTCCCCCCATCACCGCCTGATAAAACAGGGGGAAAAAAACAGCTTTATATCTTGCGGGTTTATTAAAAAAAATTTGCCGGTAAAGCTATAGACTCTTTACCGGGTATATTGGGGTGGTTAGCTGGCTTTTGTCTACTGCAGCCAAATTTTGGGTTTATGGCCCCCTTTGGGGATTATTCTCTTTAAAAGTTGGGGGACTTTTTAGTAAAAAAGGCCAAATAATCCCCGGCCCGTTAATCCAAAAAAATTTCTGTCTTTCTATTATGGTCATTATTTTTTTTGACTTCTTCAACGGCTTTGGGCTTTGGGCCACGGGGATTTTGGGGAAATTATTCTTGGGGGGTCGACTTGTTGTTTATGCTTGCAAAATTTTGGGTCGAATTATTTCGTTTTTTCCAAAATTTCTGTTTATGCCGCCCGAGGTTTTTATTATTGTTTTATTATTGTTCCTATCTGGAGTCTAAGGTCAGAAGGTAGCATGTAAAAACCCAGTCCCAACAGAAAAGTCTACTTTGATCTTTGCAAATTGTAAAACATTTTGACCTTTTAATACTTGAAGGTAAATCAGCTGTAGAATTAATGGCGTCCTCTAAATTTGCTAAGTATTGTTTTTGTGCATAAAAAACCAGTAGAAGGATCTGTTATGTTCGATCTCTTTTGTGCTTGCGAGCCTAGCAAACACCAAACGTAAGTACGAACGAGTCGTTTATTCGTTCTATTCCTGCTTTAGTTAGGCCCTTAGAAGTGTCTAAGGATAAATGTTCCATGCTGTTTTATGCTCTTGCTCTATGGACCCGAGGTGAACAGTTTGCCCGAAGAGAAAGATGCGTTTAAGGGATTCAGTCATATTTAACTTTCTGTTTCACGCCCAAAATAAGGGTGCCTAACCTGATTAAAATCCAACTTTGTCTAAAGTCTGTCTTGGCCTTAATATTGATTCGTTAACAAAACCTTCAAAAGCCTTCAAAGTCCCATTCTGTTGCTAAATGGGTTAAACGTTTTGTCAATTGGGAATGGAGCTTGCGTTCAGTCCCAAAAAACGCCTGAAGGGTAATATAAATGAAATCGTACACTGACCTCACCCAAAAGGATCAGGATGATTTAAATGATCGGCATACGACACTCCACACCTAGTTGATGCACAAAACACAGCAAAGTTTAACTGGTTCTGATAAAACTCCCATCGGATGACTAAACCACACTTTTGGGATGTAGTCTTTTTTAATAGGGGGGGTTAAGATATCTGTTTAATGGAGTACTAACCTTTACTTGAAAGGTGTCAGTCGGGGTCACAGAATGTCAAGAGTATCGGTTGTTATATTTTTAAGATTGTAGTGCGGCCCAACAGAATATTTGCATTAGAAATATTTGAATGCCCCAAAATTTTTATTTCGTTAAAAAATGTTTGTAACAATAACAACTCAAGACCGCCTTCGTTTTTAGAACATGCTATCGTAACAATGCGGAGCCAAAAGGTTTGCTCTCATGAAATATTTTACAAAGTCTATGGTTTAATACAAGTGAATCCAAGAATAATAAAAAGGGTTTCTAAAAATTGACAAAACAGGGGCCAAAAGTTAGCCAGTTAACAATACCTGAGGGTTTTATTACGGTTTTGCTCACTAAAAGAAGCAATGAGTAACTTTGACATTACTCTCAAACTTAACAATGCAAATCTAAAACAAAGTTAACATTCAAGTCTGAAGAAGAAGCAGGTTACTATTTTGATAAAGAGCTAGCTAAAATGTTTGGCTTTGCAGCTGACAATCATAGATTTAGAGTTACACCAAACAAAACTACTTATGAGGGGAAAATCCGCTCGATCTGCATTACATTCATTACTCTATGTTCATTTGGACGAGCTGAGCACTGATGAAAAAATTATATGATGGGAAGGGCCCTTTAACTGTTTAAAAAGCTTTTTCCATCAGGGAAAGCAGCATATTGCGATTATGAAATTATACAATTCCCTAATTTACAGTTTAAAAGATTAGTTTGGGAGGGTCAGATCATTTAATATAAAAATTGCAGACAAAACAGGGAAAGTCGTGAAATGTGATAACCTGCACATTTTTTTGGAAATAAAATAATAAGTTGTACTAAAAAATGTCGCGTGGGCCAGAAGAATCCGGAGTTACATTAGCGCCTGTGAGGTGTATAACTTTAGAATTAAAAGACCTTGCAGACGTTGCGGACTTTGAACAGAATGGTGAGATAGGCGCTTTGTATGGTTTTGAGTACACTAAAGATGGTGATTATAAACGCAAAGAGGTTGACGACAATAAAAAGTTTCCTAAACTAGAGCAACTGCGCAATGTAGAAGCAAATAATGCCGGCCAGTATGAATATAAAATAGTTAGAAAACCTGACAGCAAATGGCACTTAGAACCATATTTAGAATGGGACATAAAATTTGAATTCATAAGCCCTTTTACATTTTTTAGCCGTCAAAAAAGTTTCAGAAAAGCATTCAACTCTGGCCCTTTACATGTAAGTCTTATGCCAGAGGACAATAGTCGGAAAGAGATTGAAATAAAGCCGTATGGGAATAAACAGTACATCCTACACAGAAGAGAATCAGTTTTGAAAGATGCTTCTACATAATTACAGTTCATTCCGCAAATGAAATTAGGAGACACGTTCACAATGATATTTGAAATTTCTGTCTTAAAAGATGTGAAGAGGGATGGGGTTGTGGGCGTTAGTGACGTCCTTCTAAAAGGAATTCTAATTAGCTGGCAAAACTTAGATGTTGAAAAACTTAAAGTTACCGTCGTCATTCTTCCACAATGGTGAGGATATTAAGGTCATAACAACAAGCAACAAAATCAATATTAGTCTAAATAGAAACAATCTTACAGAACTGAATTGGATTAATCTTACACATTTAGACCTTATAGGGTTTTATTATACTGAACAAGTTTTGACAGAGAGTATGATAAACATAATAACTGAATTAAATTAAATTAAATTCTGTTATAAAAACTATGGAGCAGTTAAACTTTATGACAAAAGAGCCTCATTGTTCATTGATTTGTGGGCAGACTGGTTGTGGAAAAACAATATTTGTCCTAGACCTATTACAAACAGTTTATCGTATAATTTTGATCATATTGTGATTTTCTGTCCAACACTTAAATGGAATAAAGCATATCATGATAGAAGGTTTATATGGACAGAAGATGAAATATATTTAGTTGATCCTAGCAATAAACTGAGTGAGTGTTTAGAACAGTTTTTATAGACTGTTTGAAGGAACACAGACACATATTATAGATGACTGTTCGGCAGAAAAAGATATAGTTAAAAAAAGAAACACTTTATCAAAACTAGCTTTCAGCGGAAGACATGCTGGCATAAGTGTGTGGATTTTATGTCAAAAATATAACTCAGTTTTAAAAGACTTTAGAGAACAGTTAAAGACTGTAGTTTTATTTTACACAAAAGACAAAGACGCATTTGATGAATGTATGCGTGAAAATAATGTTATTGAAAATGACCAGGAAAAACAAAGGATTAAGCAAAAACTAAAATCTGAAAAGTTTAGTAAATTAGTATTGAAAAACGGATAATCCTACACAGTATGTTTGTTTGTAGGGTTTACTAGGAAAGAACTATAAAATGCCTATCCTAACTCACCCCGCCCGAAACTTGTTGAGGGCGAGGTGAGTTAGGATTGGCATTTTATAGTTCTCTGGCGTGCGCGAGTGTGGAGGAGACATGGAGAACGGTATGCAGACTGCTGCGTCCAAGAGCACAACACCTGGGGCGGACCTAGCACGATCCTGTGGGGCGCCATAGGACGTAACCAGGTGCTAGGCCCTGTCTTCTTTCAAGGCCTGGCCCCGGGCCGTGGTGGGGGCATCACAGCGCAGCGATACATCGATCAGGTGCTGCGTCCCCATGTGGTGCCCTTTTTCCACGGGCATGCAAACTTCGAATTCCAGCAGGACAATGCCCGTCCACACTCTGCCAGGGCTACACAGGACTTCCTGCAGCAGTCAGGGATCCCTGTCATGGCCTGGCCCGCGTTGAGCCCGGATATGAACCCCATTGAACACTTTTGGGACATGTTGCAAAGGGAGCTGAACACGATCCGCCCAAGACCCACCACCGCCGCAGAACTGCAGCAGGCCATCCAGCAGGCCTGGGCCAACGTTCCTATGGCTTCCATCAACCGATTGGTGCGCTCCATGCACCACAGATGCCAGGCTGTTATTGCTGCCAATGGGGGACATACGCCATATTGATTGTCAAATTCGTCACAAAACGCGCACTGTCAAAATGAACTTTCTGTTTTCACGACATGTCACCACAGAACTTTTGTGCCACTTTTCATTTCTTTTTGTTGAAAACTGTTGATTTAATTACATTCTACATTATGAATAAAATACAGTCAAAGTCAAATTTTCGCGTTTCTTTTGCTGTTCGGTATATAATTGTCAAACTAATCCCAACAGGTTATCACCATGGCCATGCTGTAACGATGATGTGTGTAGGAAATAAACCCTAACAAGGTGATCATTATGGTCATGATTTAACCATGAAGTCTTCCAGAAATAAATCCAAACAGTTGAACATTACAGCCACGATTTAACGATTACGTATTTAAGAAATAAATACAACCAGTTGAACATTACAGCCACGATTTAACGATTACGTATTTAAGAAATAAATACAACCAGTTGACATTACTGCCACGATTTAACGATTACGTATTTAAGAAATAAATACAACCAGTTGAACATTACTGCCACGATTTAACGATTACGTATTTAAGAAATAAATACAAACAGTTGAACATTACTGCCACGATTTAACGATTACGTATTTAAGAAATAAATACAGACAAGTGCACATCGCCACCATGATCTAAAGATAATGTATTTAAGACGTAAATTCAGACGATAAATAGTATGGCCATGATTAGACCATAATGTCTTTCAGAAAGGAAACCAAACAGTTGAACATTATGGCCGTGATTTAACGGTGATGTGTTCAAGAAATATATCCTAACAGGTGATCATTATGGAAGAACGACAATGTCTTTAAAAAATAAATCTAAACAAGTGATTGTTATGACCATGAATTAACGATGATGCATCAAAGAAGAAAGGTGGTCATGATGGTGATGATTTAATGATGAATTATTTGAGAAATACACCCAAGCAAGTGATAAGTGATACATGGCTCAACGATAACGCAATTAAGAAACACATTCTAGTAGGCGATCCTTGTGCCCATGATTTCACGATGAATGAATCGAAACACATTCATCATGATCATGATTTAAAGATGATGTATTTGAAAAATATACCCAAACATGTGAATGTTGCAGCCATGATTGAACGATGCTGCTTTGAAGCAAGAAATCCAGGCAGGTGGTCGTTGTAACCAGGAATTTAACGTCGATGCGTCAATCAAAATTATTCCAAACATACGATGGCTATGGACTAAAACTGACCAGGATTGAACGATGATGGCTTCTCACACAATAAATAACAATCATCGCTGATCATACTGCCCACCATTCAGCGCCTTGGTTGCATAGAAACAGCAGCAACAACAACAACAACAAAAACCCATCAAAAACAAGACAAACACTCCAAACTACCAATTACTGACGATTGCACTGGCAAGGATTTAACGCTGATGTAGTTAGGGAAAAAAGAACATGCGTTCGTTATCGATTATCATTCAGGTTAGACACGCCGATGTCATAAAGAACATTTCCTTCAGGTAATCACTGGCGATTAATTTGTTCAGGACAGCACAAGACTGGTTAACCAGAAAAGCGAAAAAGAAGAACGAAAACAAAATCAAACAAGCAAACACTGCGGGGCTTAACTTTCTATTATCTTCGTCATAATGGTAAAAGTAGAGGAATGGAGCTTGGAGTGAAAAATCGTGTTGTCACGATCGATAATTCTCTCTCTCTCTCTCTCTCTCTCTCTCTCTCTCTCTCTGGAAAGTAAGTGGTTTGTGTACTATATATAAACAGTACAGCTTATTGTGTGACGACTGCACTTTTTTCTCTCACACACTCCAGTTTCTATTGCCCGTCCTCCCTCTTTATCCACGTCTTCTTTCCCCCCTTGTCTGATCTTGTGATCATATCACCCAGTTTTTGTTTGTTTTTCAATGTGTGTAGCTTTCCGATGTTTACTGGTATACCCTTTGTATTTCCATTTGTGTTGTCGTTTAATGTTCGCTGCATTTTTACACTGCTCATTTTCTTTTGCAATCTTTTACTTTCTTTTTTCACTTTCGTTATGGTCAAGGTGCAAAAGAGCATGTCCTTGTGCTTATTCTTTTTCCTCATAAAAAAAGTCATTCTTTATTAAAACAGATTTATTCGTTCGTTCGTTCCTTTCTCTCTCTCTCTCTCCTCTCTCTCTCTCTCTCTCTCTCTCTCTCTCTCTCCTCTCTCTCTCTCTCTCTCTCTCTCTCTTTCTTTCTCTCTCTCTCACTCTCTCTGTCTCTCTCCCTCTTTCTTTCTCTTCTCCATCCAGCCTATCTTTTTTTGGATTCAAGAATTAACAAAACAATATTGACACACGCACACCCACGCTGCTGAAAAACAGACGGAAATAGTTATATAAAACTGGGTGAAAAGTGGCGAAAGTTGGCGAGAACGGTTTTAAAGTGGACCAAAATAGTCATGTAAAGTTGACGAAAGTAGTGATCATGTAGGCGTAAATCGACGGGCATGCGGCTTTCTATGGAACTTGTTTGAATGTCAGCGGTCCGTTAGATGATCAAGTCATTCTGACGGCTCCCGTCCCCTTTGTCTTCTTTCATTGTTCGTGCAGTTCGTCTACCTGTCTGCCCACAT
>CM031603.1:64222226-64242226 GCA_018398815.1 Conus ventricosus
ATAACCATTGCTGATAATTCGCATCATAACGCTGTGCTCCACTGGCGAAACGCTAGAATCTCTACGCTGAACTGGCAAAAAAAAAGAAGAAGAAAAAGAAAGAAAAGCAACAAGGAAAAAAGAAAAGAAAGAAAGAGAGAACAGAAAAGACAATCACAAACAGGACAATCATTTTATGGGAGGATTTCTTTCCAACGACGGCAAACCACTTCTCTGGCCCACAGTCACCAGCTAGTCTTTGCCAACACGCATTATCTCTGCTGTTCTTGTAGTAGGATGTTCATAGTACAACCAGGCGGTGAAATCGATGGAACATAGAAAGCGAACGACTGCTATGGTCATTTTAACTACTTTGGTCATCCTCCTCTTTCAGTAGTATCGGAACCCAAGTCAGTCGTCACACGCAACTGCTACTTTACCAGTTTTGATGAAGTAGTGGGGCGACGGGGTAGGGAAGGAGGTGAGGTGGGGGAGAGGAAAAGCAGGGGTGGAGGGCGGGGTGTGGAGCGAGAGCCAAAAATTTTATGAACAACATTTTTTTTTTAACACTGATGTAATAAAAGTTTATCGACTCGATTGTTCCTGACAGAAAGAGATTTCATAAGGTGCAAAATTGTTTGCCGACCTCCGCTCTCCTTTAATGTAAGGTTTAAAACATCAGAAAACACAAAAGGCACCAAAAACAAAAAAAAGTAAAGGAACAGAAAAGAACAGACAAAGAACATAGAAAAAAAGAAAGAGAAAAGACTGAAATTAGTGGGGAAAAAAGGGAAACACACTGTTGATTAGAAAAGAGGGAAATGGGGGAAAATTAAACGCAGATGAAAGTTTCCACACCCTGAATAACGGTTTGATAACAATCTGCCAACAATGTGGAGCCGCCATCGATGAAGAACAACCACTCTGCCGTGGCGGAGTACTGGGCCTGAGGGGAATGATGCATGAAGGCACGGCACGTCCTCTCTCTGTTCTACGTCTATTGGTGAGTCTCTCCTCTCTCTCTCGTCTCTCTCTCTCTCTCTAGGAGTGTCGTGGACCACAACCCATCTGAAGTATAGCGACCTCATTTCCCCACAGCCCTCCTCAAATAATCCCTGGCCTGAAATACCAATTAAACAATGCTGATAACATTCAAACCCCAACCAAGGCAACCAAGTCTTTCCATCACCTCCCTACCTCCCATAAGTTTGATCAACTCTTCTAGTTACCAAGGGAACAGAGTTGAACGGACAATTTTTTATGTCACCACACCCCACCACACCAAGCAAAGACAGATCCACCGGAGGCCAGGACATTTCTGAGGGGCTTCACATTTGTCTGAGAAATCCAAGCGGCTTGTCCCCTTATAAGGACATAACAAGTTTAATCACCATTCAGTATCTGTCTACCTCACTCCTTTCTCTTTGCCGGTGTCTCTGTTTCGAGGCGCGCACACACGCCGCGCACAGTGTGTGTGGAGTTTGGGGAAGGGGGGGGGGGGTCTTTGCACGTGCGCGGGCGTGCGTTGTCTAGTTTGGTACACGTGTACGTACGCACGAAGAAATCCATCAGTATCCTCTTTCTTATAAAGATGACTGTCTTTTTTCTTTCTTTTTTCTTTTCTTTCTTTTTTTTTCCTCCCCCCCCCCCCCCCCCTTTTTTTTTTTCCCCTTCTTTTTTAAAAAAATGAATTCCGTATACTTATACTCCTGGGGTTTTTTGCCTCTTTTCTTGGAGGTGAATTTTGAGTGCATGCCTTTCTTTGCTTTATGTGTGAATGAGTGTTTGCATATGTGCGTATGAAATAATACATACTGTTTTGTGGCATGTTAGCGCGTTTTTATAGTGTATAAATGTGTGTGCATGTCTGTTTTAGCTTTTTTTGGTTTGTGAATGTTTGCTTATTGCGTATGAAAATTTATGAAGTAAGGTGCACGTTAACGCACTCACAGTTTTCTGGATCTTGGAAATGATAATATCTTGCGCTTTCATTTGTAAGACCGTCTCAAGTATAAGTTGCTAGTATTGTAAACAACAAGCATGACTTGTGGTGCTTGTGACCAAAGTTTCTTCATTGGTAAGACAGAAGCTTGTATTACTGTTGTGTTAAACTGCCTTGCCTGTTTTCCTTGGTTGTTGTTGTAGCTCGTCGGGTTTTTGTTGTTTGTTTGGGTTGTGCGTGGTTTGCGTAGGGCTTGTTCCCCCTCCCTCGCCTTCTTCAATAGTCACTACATACCCTTCTTCCGTCCTCCCCCACGTTTAATATTTCGTGTATCCCCGATTCTTCGGCTGCTTTAGCCGATCTTAAGGATCCTGACACCTTTAGAAATACTTTGGCCGTCTAAAGATGGCTTTAGAGTGGGATCCTCAACAAAATCACTTAATCAATAAAATACTCTGAGGTCATATGTTGTGACAAATGCTGTAAGCATTTCCATATTTTTTGGCTTGCTGAATCACGCCATACAGACACATTCTAGAATTCTGAAATCTCATTCCTGGATAGAATATAATTCCGCAAAGATGCTACAAACAGCCCAAACGAGAGACGGTTTTGGTGTGTATATTCACCATAGTATACAAGTTTAAATGTGTTAACCTCGTAATAATCATAACATCGAGTCAATATATCCAAGTTGATTTGTAAAAATTGACAGTTCATCTGGTTTCATATACCGCAATCCAGCAGAACATGTCAGTTGGATTGACAATTTCACTCTAACTACTGTTAGAAATATTTCCTTGCATCGATGACTGATATTGTTAGGCAGGTTAACATTGATTTGGCGCAAATTATCCAACACATGGGTTCATTGTATGAATCTTTTCACTTGTTCAGTTTTATCGATATACCCACAAGGCAACAACCACATCCAAAACTCTTATTGATCACATTTACACCACGACAAAACGCAAGATAACAAATGTGTTCACCGCTGTATGGTTGATGGTGAGCATTCCCCAGGTATGTTCACTGGTCGAAAAAAAAGGAGTTAAAATTCCGGGAAAATGTCACACTTATTATAAGATACAGGAGCTTACGAATTTTGATAAAAATAAAAGTGGTGGTTGAATTGATCAATTCACGACTTGTCCTATCTACCATTTACAATCCTGATGACCTGGAATTTGGTACAACAATTTTTTTAATAGTATGAAAACAGGCACCTTTCTCAAAACCAAGCGCGGTAGTAGCACCCTCATGGTTTACCATGCTAATCCAAAAGATGTACAGGGCCCGATGCACCAAAGAGATCACCTTTTGTCTACGGGAACGAAGAAAGAATTTTGTAAACCAAAAAAGCATGTTATATGGTAAAAGAGCAGTTTAGAAAAAGACTTTTCCAAGAACTTGTTCTTCTAATACCATAGCAGAGCAATTTGGAATGCTCCAATCAGCGGACAAACAAAAATTATCAGTAAATAATACATCACTCCTGAAGACCTTGTCCCAGAAACTAATACCATGTGTAATAGTGCGAAAACAACAATAAAATCAGATAGATCGGCCCAAAACACGCTTACATTAGTATACGATTTCGTGATTCAAAAAGCCATATCCTCAGACTTAGACATCCCCTAATGTCATCATGATGTATATAATGCCCTGATCCGGCTAAAAGATACAGTGTGCTCGTGTGTGGCTTAGACTATCGATGGCAAAATCCAATACTTGCAGCTCCAGTTATTTCTGATACACCAGACCTACATCTTCCAATTTATGGTATATCTAAAAACCAATTTCCTAATTCTTTCAAAATTGCTAGGGGTAAGACCCATCTAAAAGCAGGTGACACCTCGGATTCCTTGTAATTACAGACCAATTCTTCCAGACTGTGGTATCAAAACCTTTAGAAGATCATTTAAAGAAGATGCATTCTTAACCATTTGAACAAAAATCACTTAATTCACCCCTAATCAGTCTGGTTCAGAAACTTCTCTCCTGTCACACAGCACTGACCAACCTAGTAGACAAATGGCTCCAATATCAAATGAAAACAAGGTGACTGGAGTCCTTTTTATTGGACTTTGCAAAAGCTTTTGATGATTTGACCACACACTGCTTCTAAAAAAGTGTAAAATGGTACCGTTTATCATAAGTATTGCTCTAGAACTCATCTATTCGTTTTAACGACAGAAAACAAATTGTCTCAATTCATGAACGCCAATCTCTTTTGCCTCTCAATCATGGTGTCCTCAAGGGCTCCGTCCTAGTGACCCAGCTTTTTTCGCAATATAATATTATGATTCGCCCCCTGTTTCTTCCCACGCTGGTTGTGGGAGCCGATGACCTACTGTTCATGCCGTGTGATCGCAAAGCAAAAAGTATCTAGTTATTACACAGAGTATTAACCAGCTAACCGAATGGTCTGCATTAAACATATGTGGCTAAACCCTGCAAAACAAACATATGATCATATCACAAGACATAAACGTCAAAACTTCTTATACGAGGCGCACCCCATCTATCCATGGTATAACTATCAAGAACAGTCTGTCATAAAGTCTTAGGAGTATTATAGACAACTTCTGTCATGGTCAGACATGTACGGTCTTATGCAGGACAGGTTCGAAAAAGATATACCAGCTGTCCAAGATAAAAGCAGTTCCTAGACTGGGCCATTCACGTAAAATAGTTTTCACAACGGGCTTAATTGAATCCCATATACATTATGCAAGCAACAATTTGGATTCAGCTAGTAACATATACTCAAACCTTGTTAGTCTTATAGAGAACGTTCCTGAAATTAGTTTTGTTAAAATCGTTCGGTTATCAACTCCTGACTATACAGAACAGGATATTTTACCATTAAACTTGGAGCTAAATGCTATAGAAAGCTTTTTTCATGTTTAAGATTCTTTCGGCGTGCTCCACTTCATTACAGAGAAAGTTAGATTTAATGAAACTCGCCATGTTCATAAAATTGTAATAACCCCGTCCAAGAATAGATATGGTAAAAGAACCATCTTTCACTACTCGGCGGCTTCTTGGTGGGAAACTGCATTTCACCCTCTCTTGATGTTCATGCCACATATATCAGCTTTTAAAAAAGGGCACTTCATACCCAACTACCCAACTAATGACTGAATTTTCCAATTCATGCTCTTAACCCCCCCCCCCCCCACTCTCTCTCCTCTCTCTCCCCTTCCCCTCTCGCTCTCTCTCCCTCTCTCTCTGTCTCTCTGTCTGTCTTCTCTCTCTCTCTTCTCTCTCATCTCTCTCGTCTCTCTCTCTCTCACTCTTTCGCTCTCTCTCTGTACTGGGCTCTCTCATCTATGTTCCAAAGGTGCTGCTTGTCATGTGTAAAGTTGTGTCTTTGCCTGACAGGATGGGTGCTTGTGTTCAATGATTTTTTTTTCTCCAAATGTGTTATAATTTTATTGTTGTGATAATGTGTCGTGAGAGTTGTTTCTATTTCCAATAACCATTTTTTCATGCACTATATAGATGACCACTCCCCTCCTACCCCCACCTGTTATCTCTGCTGTCTTCTGGCTGTTCTTGCTTCTGTCGTCTGTCTGTCTCACTCTCTCTCTCTCTCTCTCTCTCTCCACTCCTCTTCACTCTCTCGTCTCCTTCATCTCTCCCTTCTCTCTCTCTTTCTCGTCTCGCTCTTCTCTGCTTCCACATTTGATTGTGTTCTGTTCTTTTGTGTGAACCGTTTCTCTTTCGATATACAGCGTTTATGTATGTTATACTTCTTTAATTCCTAATTAAGTTTTGCTGATGGTTTTTTGGGCGTGTCTATATATTTTCCCTCATTAGGGCCGATGTAAAAAAGCCCATGTGGTGCTTATGCCGCTTTTCCCACATAAAAAAGATCAGGAAATAGAATTTTAGGAACTTAACCGCCAATGACAGTGACAAACAAAGCACAAGACAAGACACGATGCATTCTACCAACTTGGGTCGTCATCTCGAAAAAATAAAATCACATTAACATGTGGGACAGTACAAACTACGAAAAACAAAAAAGGGAATGAAAAATGACTTATCCGTATTCTTCATGAAGGCGGAAAGGACATGAGGCAAGGGATTAGGGAGAAAACAGAGTGGGGGGGGGGGGGGGGGGGGTGGGGGGGGGGAGGGGGGGGGGGGGGGGGGGGGGGGGGTTGCGTCAGGGAGGTGGTGTGTGTGTGAATATGATAAGGGTTGTTGTGTCCTAGTTAAGAGGATGGTATGATATCCTTTGGGGGATGGTTGTGGTACTGGTGGATAGATAATGATGGAAAAAAAAAAAAAAAAAAAAAAAAAAAAAAAGAGAGAAGAAAGGTGTTGAGTGTGTGTGGGGAGATTAAGGGGAAGGATCAAAACAAAATTAAGATTTATAGATGGAGGGTTGCTGTAACTACTTATGAAGTGAGTGAAGAGGATGTGTGGTGGTTGGTATGTAAGTGTGTGTGTATTGTGTGTAATGTTGTGTGTTGGTAGGGATTTGGCCAACTATGAAGAGGGGGTATGTTGTTTGGTTATTGTTGGATATTGATGCCTTGGGGTGTAAGTGTGCCAGTTTGGAATGGAGATGGAATTTCTTGAGGTGGTGCTTCACACTGTCACTCTGTACAGCCAGAGTGCCTAAACTTTGACATGGCGATGTTGTGTTGGTGTGGTTGAAGTGAGCGACGGGTTGGTCGGTGTGGCGGATAACAGCCAGATGTTTCAGCGATGGCTGTTTCAAGTGTGCGTGACGTTTCCCGCTATTAATCTTGCACACAGCTGGCAGTGGAATGCATATATAATGTTCGGCTCTGACAATGAAAATGTGCGGTTTACTGTGAAGGAGTTTTGGGGCCCCAGTAAGAGGTTCTGTTTGTGAGGGCAGATTTTGCAGTTGGTTTGAGCAGGGGTGAGTACACTGGTGGTGTAGCTTGTTTTCTGTTCAAACTGGATCGCACGAGGAGTCTTATTGAGGTTTTGGGTCACGTTGAATGTGATCAAGGGTTTGTATGGAAGGCGGTTTGTGGTCATGTATAATGTGCCAATTGGATTTGAGGATCCTACAGATGGAGGGTGTGCTGGTAAGGAGGTAGCGGTCTGGTCTGTCTGGTTTGGATGCTGGGTGTCCAGAGCAGATGTTTTGGAAATCAGCTATGGTGCGGGCGAGTGCGTGCCTTGATGATGAACTGTATCCGCGGTTTGAAGATTGTGACATGTTTGGCTGCTTGTGTAGGTTGGAAAAGTCCTTCCTCGCTGGAGCAGAGTCTGCGGAGACGGAGACATTGTGAGTATGGGCTGCTGTCTTTAGTTGTTGGGTTGTGGGAGGATGAGTAGTCTAGGTATGCATGTGCGTCGTGGGTTTTTGTAGAAAATGGAGGTTTGAGTAGGCCATCTTCGAGAATGGCGTGATGGTCTAGGAATTGAACCGACTGAGAATTGGAGTAGGTAAGTCGGAGAGATGATCCCTTCGCATTTCCAAACTGGCACACTACAACCCCCAAGGCATCATAGCCAACAATAACCAAACACACATACCCACACTCTTCCACATCAGTTTGGCAATATCCCCTACCAACAACACACCATACACACACACATACACACACACTTCCTTACACCACCACCACATCCTCTTCACTCACTTCTACAGTAGTTACAGCAACCCTCCATCTATCTCATCTTAAGTTTTGTTTTGATCCTTCCTTAATCTCCCACACCACACACACCTTTCTTCTCTCCCTTTTTTTTTTTTTTTTTTTTTTTTTTTTTTTTTTTCATCATTATCTATCCACCATTACCACAACCATCACAAAATATCATAACCTCCTAAAAAACAAGACACACAACCCTATCATCACACACACCCACACCTCCCCTGACGCAACCCACCCCCCCCCCCCCCCCCCCCCCCTCCTGTTTCCTCTCATAACCCCCTTGCCTCATGTCATTTCCGCCTTCATGAAGAATTACGGATAAGTCATTTACATTCCGCTTTTTGTTTCGTAGTTGTACTGGCCCACATGTTAAAGGTTGGATATATTTTTCGCCTGAATGAAGACCCAAGTTGGTAGAAATGCATCTGTCTTGTCTTGTGCTTTGTTGTCAATGGCATGGCGTAAGTTCTAAACCCTCTATTCCTGATCTGCTTCGTTCGCCGCCTTCAGCACTCCATTTATGGAAATTTCATAAAAAGATTCGGTCGTTCGTTCGTTTCGTTCTCTCTCTCTCCTCTCTCCTCATCTCGCTCTCTCTCTCTCCTCTCATCTCATCTTCTGTCTCTCCTCTCACTCTCTCTCTCCTCCTCCTTTGCGTCGCTGGGCTATAAGCAACATTATCTTTTCTTATCATTATCTATCGTTTCTCTCTATCCTCTCCATCTCTCTCTCTCATCCCTCTCTCTCTCCCCTCTCTCTATCCTGTCCGTCCTCTCTGTCTGTCCTCTCTGTCTCCTGTCGGCCTCTCTCTCTCTCTCCTCTCCTCTCTCTCTCTCTCTGCCTCTCTCTCCATCCCTCTCACGCTCTCTCTCAGTGCCTGTACCACCTCTGTCCCCACCTTTTCCTCACTACCTGCTAAAGAGCGTATGTCCTAGATGCATGTAAAACGTTCGCATTCGCAATTCCTCTCCACCCGCCCCACTCTCTCTCTATCTCTCCTTCTCTCTCACTTCTCTCTCTCTCATCATCTCTCATCTCTCTCTCTCTCTCTCCTGTGTTTGTCTGCCTCTCTTCCTCCCTCCCCTCTCTCTCTCTCGCTCTCTCTCTCTATGACAGACTCTTAATAGCTTTGGCAAATCTTTAAGTATCTTCTAGGTTTTCTGATCAAGAAGCCTAAATGGTCTGTGTAATGTAGACGGAAATATCGGCTTTTATTTCTTTTTCATCTACACACGAAAATAGCCTTTTCGGGTTAAATTATTTTTAATGTTGGAAACAGGTCGAACATCCAGCATACGACTGTTGTTCTTCGTTGAACTGACCCTGCTGATGAAAGAAACTGTCAGAGGTTGCAGTAAATGAAGGGGGAGGCTAAACAGAACAACTTTTGTGGAATTTCTTAATGTCAGAAGAAGCTGCAAATATCCTAGAAAGAAGTATAAATATTTTGCGAAAATGACAGTGTTTGCTATGGAAGAATTCACAAACCTTTTCCTAAATGCCGAACAGTGCATGCACCAATCGATCAGACTTGCTGCACGTGCGCGGAAACCCAACAGACGTTTAGACAAAGCGTGTTTGCACAGAAAGCACGCGGCTTGTGTACCCGCTCTCAGCTTGCTGAAGACCCAAAAAATGCACATGCACAGAAAAGATCATAGCCTTTCCTTGTTTTAACCTGTTAACTCAAGCTAAGGATGACTCTGCTACGTCTGTTCAACAACACGGAAAGTTGAAAGGACATGCTCTGATCTGCCTTATAGTTTTCCCTTTACTGGGGGGGGGGGGGGGGGGGGGGGGGGGGGGGGGAATTACTCTGAAAATCTTCCTGCCACGGAAGTAGAGAACAGTGTATAAACATATCATGAGTTAAAGTTTACAAGGAAAAAGATGTTATATTTTTGACGCAGATAACGAGATGAATGAATGTGAAGCATGCAATGATAAGGCTTAAATAAGAACAGCATCTGGATTAGACAAAAGAAGCCCACTACTAAACATTTTCTAACAAAAATGTTTACTGACGTATGAAAATGCCTTTCACTCGACATCCTGCCTTCGATCAGTCAGTGTTCCATTACTACAGAGAGTCGACGCATCCTGAAAATCACATGAGCACCTCTTTGCTTGGTGCAATAAGTAATTTTTTAAAACATTTATTCTGAACTAAATATGGTATAAACGGGCAGGAAAAAAAATTAAAAGTCCGAGAAGATAAGGTTGGGTTCGGCAAATAATATCCCATAGTAGATAATTCATTTGCTCTGGTTTTAATTATTCAGTCATGTGTTAATGGTGAAACGAGCGTGTGAAACTGTTGATATGGAAAATGCTTCAAAAGGTGCACACTTCTTTGAAAATTCTTGGTGTCTTAGACTCTGGAATGTTATTCCAACCACCAAAGTTGTGCGGGGTGATGCACGAAATGTCTTACTTCTTTGATTGTCCGTTAGACATGGCTGGTTGATGTCTCTTTAATGTTTTTCGCTCTTAATGGCCTGACAGGCCGAGAGAGAGACGAACACTGATTTGATATGGCTTTCACGTTTTATCTGGACAGCAAAAAATAATTCTTTTCATCATTGGACGCTGATGTTTTGTTTTTCCCATTCGTCTGGCGGATTCCGAAATCAACTGACTGAATTGCAAAAGACTTCTGACAGCAAATCTAAATCAAACTGAATGTTCGGGGTTTTTTTTAAATTTTATTTTATTTATTTATTTATTTATTTTTAATAGGGAAATCGTATCTGTCAACATCAGAAAGGTGGTACCGTTAAGGTATAGAACATGACGTTAGACGTTGTTGATGGCTTTGAATATCTTGGTCTCACTCTTAATTTAAAATGACTATTAATGCGTGTTTGATTTGCCCGTTGAATGAATATGCCAGACGATCAAAAGGGAAAGTCCCCGATGTCTTGAAGGCAACGTGAGTTTAGATAACAATGGATAGGTCAGCTTCTTTTTTCTAATTACTTGATGGGCAAGTTCAACCAATGTTATTACATGCTTCGGAGGCAACATGTATATTATCAGGTTTTTTTCTCTTTTTTTGATCGCTTCGTTGGTGTACATAGTCACCCAGTGCTGTGACATCCATGTAAGACATCATGGATAGGTCTATTTTTTCCCTTTTAAATGCTTGATGTGCAATGTCAGCCAATGCTATCACATACCTGTGAGTTTTGGCGATTAATGAAAATTCAGTCCATGGATCCCATCTTTCCTCGTCTGCAAGTAAGCGGCTTTCAAATTTAAATCCAAACCTCTGAACTCAGTGTGGTATTGAACCCGTCGGTGCCATTAAAATATATCACCAGTACTCCCAAACCGGTAAATCATTTGTGTAAGATACAAAATATGCCTATTTTGAGATTTTTTAAACAAGTTATTTCAAAGATCTCTCTCTCTCTCTCTCTCTCTCTCTCTCTCTCTCTCTCTCTCTCTCTCTCTCTCTCTCTCTAGAGCAAAAGCGATTCTATGTTGGCAATTATGTGCTCTGTTATTTTACTCCATTTAATAGGCAACTGGCCTGACTGTTACATAAATGCCCCCGACTCCCCCCCCCTCTCTCTCTCTCTCTCTCTCTCTCTCTCTCTCTCTCTCTCTCTCTCTCTCTCTCTCTCAAACATGCGCGTGCATATGTGTGCACGCACGCACGCACACGCACACACACACACATGCCCGCGCGCGCGCACTCACGCACACACACACACACACACACACACACACACACACACACACACGCACACATACACACACACACACACACACACACACACACACACACACCACACACACGCACACACACACACACCACCACACAAAACACACACACACACCACACACACGCACACGCGCGCGTGCGCGCGCGGCGCGCGCGCGCGCGCGTCCTCACCTTTCTACCACTCTCAGAGCTTTCTGCTTGCTCCATCCCTATGCATGTGTTCACAGCGGCAGCGGACTGGGGACACCACGGTAATCGTGTTTACGAAGCTGGCTCAGAGGAGGCGCCAGAAAGCGACCCCTCATTATGAATTCGGAATCTAATCCAGCGGCAGCCAGCACCTTGATTAGCAAAAAGCAGGGAGAAGAGACAGCAGGGAGACGAGGGGGTGGGCGAGGGAGGGAACGGGGAAGAAGGGCGTTAAGAAAAGGGGGAGTGGCTGGGGTGGGGGGGGGGGGGGGGGGGGTCAGAGAAAGTGGGTAGAAGGAGAAAGAGAAGGAAGAGGGAGAGGAGAAGAAAAGAAACGGAATGAGAATGAGAGACGAAGTGTCAGAAAAAAGGGGGGAAATGGAGGACAGGTACAAGAAAAGGACAATGGCGACGAAAAAGACAAACAGAAGAAGAAGAAGAAGGGGAGGAGGAGAAGGAGAAGGGGGAGGATGGGAGAAGGAGGAGGAGGAGGAGGAGAAGAAGAAGAAGAAGAAGAAGAAGAAGAAGAAGAAGGAAAAAAGAAGAAGAAGAAAAAGAAAGAAGAAGAAGAGAAGAAGAAGAAAGAAGCAGCAGAAAAAAAGAACTAGAACTAGAACAAGAAGAATCAGTAGAAAGAGAGGAGGAAGAAGAGAGAGGAGGAGGAGGAGGAGGAGGAGGAGGAGGGGAGGGAGGAAAAGGAGAAGAAGGAGGTGGAGGAGGAAGAGGAGGAGACCTTCAATTATCAGTCTCACTCCCTCTCCGACAAAAACAATAGCGCCATTGAACTGTTATGACTCACATGTCGTTAATTAAAACTACAATGGCGAGTGTTAGGTCATTTTTTTGTTTGTTTGTTTGGGCAGAGTGGCATGAGCAACGCGAATCTCCCAAATAGTGATCACACCAATACCATTCTACAATAATAATTTGATGAGAAGGGGAGAAAGGGATGAAAAACCTGCAGACAAACGGAAGTTCACACACACACACACACACACACACACACACACACACACACACACACACACACACACACAGAAACACACGCAGATTCTCTCTCTCTCTCTCTCTCTCTCTCTCTCTCTCTCTCTCTCTCTCTCTCTCTTTCTGTGTGTGTGTGTGTGTGTGTGTGTGTGTGTGTGGTTTTGGTGTGTGTGTGTGTGGGTGCGTGCGCGTGGCATGTGCATGTGCGTTTTGGTGCTGTGCGTGTGTGTGTGTGTGTGTGTGTGTGTGTGTGTGTGTGTGTTGTGTGTCCCTTCCTCCAACTTTTGCTGGAATGGGTTGGTTGAAGAGGGGGTTTGCGGAGGAGGGGGGGGGGGGCGGGGGGGGGGGGGGGGGGGGGGGGGAGGTGAAGGTCTGGTCACACGGATCTGGTTCAGGGCAGGCGGGGCCCCTCAATGGAAAAGTTTCACTTTTAAGTGTCACAGTGTTTGAAACATCTTCCCGCGTTTTGAAACCGTTTCACTCCCTTAATTCACGATGGGTAACGAATAACGCACTCACGTAATCTTACTTTCATATGTTTAATCAGACTCCCCTCTCCTCTCTCTCTCTCTCTCTCTCTCTCTCTCTCTCTCTCTCTCTCTCTCCCCTCTCTCTCCCTCTCTCTCTCCCCTCTCTCTCTCTTTATATATATATATATATTATGCTACATAGAGAGACATAGAGAGACAAAAGGGGGAAAAGGAGAGAGGGAGGAGAAAGGTAGGGGAGAGAGAGAGAGACGATCGTGAGAGGAGAGAGAGGGAAAATAGATAAGTAGTATAAATATAGACAGAGATATATGAGGTATATGGTTTATATTAGTGCTACACATTAAAAATCTCTAATTGCTCTTTGCTTATATATGTCATATTAGAAGGACCGAGCTTCTACTACGTAATTCAATATTTGTTAACATATTGCTTATAAAATCATATATTGTGTTTGTTCAATTTATAAACGATTAAAAAGGTGAGTGATCAGAATTTAAACTAAAAGTCAATGTCCATTTTATAACCTGGAAACGCCGATGAAAGCGTAATAACCGATTACGGCCTTTAGAGTAATTGACATTTCCATGAAGCAGATGGGGGCAGGGTCGTTTCTTGAATACGATTAAAATTCCCGCAGGATGCGGACGGACAGTGTGTGGAATGTTGAGAAAATGCCGATGTTATAGTTACTAAGGACAAACACGCACACAAAACACCCCCACAACACAAAACACAAAACACACACACACACACACACACACACACACACACACCACACACTCCCTCACTCACTCTCTCGCTGAAACACACACACACACACACAACACCCCACACACCACACACACACCACACAGACACAGACACACGCACACGCACACGCACACACACACCACGCACGCACGCACGCACGCACGCACACAGACACACACACACACACACACACACACACACACACACACACACACACACACACACACAGTATGACTGACTCCTCACCCATCAGCACCAGCATTAATTATTTGTGAGCTATTAGAGCCAGAATTTGAAGCAAATAAGGGGAGAAGGTGCAGGAAAAAGCACAGGAGAAGGTGGGGGAGGAGGGGGAGAAGAGGAAGAAGAAGAAGAAGAAGAAGAAGAAGGAGGAGGAGGAGGAGGAGGAGGAGGAGGAGGAGGAGGGGGTGGGAGGAGGAGGTGGACACGAGAAAGAAAGGAAGAAGAGAGAAGAAGAAGAAGAAGAAGAAGAAGAAGAAGAAAGAAGAAGAAGAAGAAGAAGAAGAAGAAGAAATGATGCAAGAGCAGAAAGAAAGATGAATACGGAGTGGAAGATTGTGTAAGAGGAGCATGAGAAGGAGGAGGAGAATGGAAATTTAGGAAAAGGCGCAAGAGGAGACGAAGGAGGAGAATGGAAATCTAGGAAAAGGAACACGAGGAGCAGGAGGAGAAGCAGCACTGGAATCGATGGACAGGAACAGGAGAAGAACAAAGAGAATGCAAAGTTTGAAAAGAGGTGAAGGACCGCGAGGAGGAGAAAACGAAGGATGAGTGGGGATGGAAAGAGGACGAATGGAAATCTAGGAAGAGGAACAGGGGCAGAAGGAGAGTAATGGAAATCTAGGAAGAGGAACAGGGGCAGAAGGAGAGTAATGGAAACCTAGGAAGAGAAGCAGGGGCAGAAGGAGAATAATGGAAACCTAGGAAGAGGAACAGGGGCAAAAGGAGAGTAATGGAAACCTAGGAAGAGGAGCAGGGGCAGAAGGAGAGTAATGGAAACCTAGGAAGAGGAGCAGGGGCAGAAGGAGAATAATGGAAACCTAGGAAGAGGAACAGGGGCAGAAGGAGAGTAATGGAAACCTAGGAAGAGGAACAGGGGCAGAAGGAGAGTAATGGAAACCTAGGAAGAGGAACAGGGGCAGAAGGAGAGTAATGGAAACCTAGGAAAAGAAACCAGAGAAGGAGAAGAAGAAAAGAGTGGGCATCCAGGGAAAGGAGCAGAGAGGGGAATAACAGACTAGGGGAACGAGCAGGAGGTAGAATGGAAGAAGACGAAGGAAACAAAGACGAAGAGAAGAACGACGACGACGACGACGGACGCGACGACGACGACGACGCCGGAGGAAAAGGAGGAGGAGGAGGAGGAGGAGGAGGAGGAGAAGAAGAAGAAGAAGAGAAGAAGAAGAAGAAGAAGAAGAAAAGAAGAAAGAAGAAGAAGAACAACAACAACAACAACAACAACAATAGCCATAAAGACAACAGCAAAAACGATGATTACAATAATACAATAGAGATAGGATGCATTCGCCGTTTCCTTTGTAGTCGCTGCCACTATCACTGTTAGCGATGATGATGGTTATGATGATGATTTTCTTTTCTTTTTTTTCCTTTTTTTTTCTGTTTGCTTGTTTGTTATTACGGTGTCCGGCGATCTCGGTCAGTTATATATGAACATTAAAATACTAATATTTAATTACATGGGCCTCCCTACTGTCATGGTCAATTTGATGTGAACGTGTATGTAACACGATTGATGGCATCTTTGGTAAATTTATGGTCCACACACGCTGTCGATATAAACGCGCTGGCTTTGTTTCCCCAGCGCTTCAAAGCGAGAGAGAGAGAGAGCGAGAGGAGAGAGGAGGAGAGGGAGAGAGAGAGAGAGAGAGAGAGAGAGGAGAGAGAGAGAGGGGGGGGGGGTGCGCTGACGAAGGTGAGGCGGTCGAAATCATGTGATACAGAGCACCATCGTCTTTAGAGTCCAACATGCCGTTCTAAACGCTTCACACTAAAAAGAATAGAATAACTTTACAATAGGACTGAAAATCATAACTCGCTCTCTCTCTCTCTCTGTCTCTCTCTCTCTCTCTCTCTCTCTCTCTCTCTCTCTCTCTCTCTCTCTCTCTGTGTGTGTTTGTATGTATGTGTGTCTCTGTTTGTCTGTCTGCCTCTCTCTCTCTCTCTCTCTCTCTCTCTCTCTCTCTCTCTCTCTCTCTCTCTCTCTGTCCCCCTCCCTCTGTGTGTGAGTGAGTGAGTGAGTGAGTGAGTGAGTGAGTGTGTGTGTGTGTGTGTGTGTGTGTGTGTGTGTGTGTGTGTGTGTGTGTGGTGTGTGTGTGTGTTGCATGGTACGTGTCTGGGATACACTTCGATGTTTTACGTTTGTTTTTCTGATTACATCTATGCGACCGATCATGCAGTCAAACAAAAAAATGCTAGGAGCTGAACCACCTTTGTGTGCACTTAACTACATGGCCCATTATTGGCTCTCTCTCTCTCTCTCTCTCTCTCTCTCTCTCTCTCTCTCTCTCTCTCTCTCTCTCTCCTTTCGACCAATAGCCCCAATTTAGGCTTCAAAAGATTCCCACCCCAACTTTTACCCCCCCCCCCCCACTCGAAAAGCGCGCACGCACGCACACACACACACACACACACACACACACACACACACACACACACACGCGCGCCCCCCCCCCCCCGCCACACACACACACACACACACACACACACACACACACACACACACACACACACACACACCGCTCTATCACCCTTGGGCCGCCGATGTGGTAGATTGTTCCAATAATTGGCTGCGCCTGTCACTGCAGATTGATCGGAGTAACTATTTGCCTGCCCACTACCCTCCCCCCCCCCCCCCCCAAATCCGCACCCCTCATCCTTACCCCTTTTTTTCTTTCTAACCACCCCCCCCCCCCCCCCCAAAAAAAAAAAAAAAAAAAAAAAAGAATAAAGGTGGAGAACAGTAGGTGACTGGGCTGGCGATGGATCAATCTACCTCTGCACTAGAACTCGATGCACTCAGTCCCATGTGTCTGGACGGGCGGGGGTAGGGGGGTGGAGGGGGAAAAAGAAGGACAGAGGGAAGCCGGTGGTGGAGGGTGTGGGAATGGGCGGGGGTGGTGGTGGTGGTGGTTGTGAAGAATGTTAGACGCTTTAAAACAAAATGTTAGTTCCGTTCCCGGAATGAGACAAATGCTTTTCCCACGTGCGCGGTTCCGTCTTTATGATTTTTTGCCCCCTTGAAGTTGCGATTATGGACAAATGATGATGTAGTAAATCGGAACTGAAGTGGACTGAAATCATAACAGTGAAATAATTAAACAACAAAAATACTGACCGCTGTTAGGCATTGGTTAGCATCGCGGATTTGCGGGCTTGGAGGTCATGAGTTCAATTCCTCTCATACCCATTTATTTATGGGATTGTTTTGGTTCCGGTCGGCTTCTACACAGATCTGCGTTGTGGTTATGGGCTCGAGTGAGAGGACTGGAATCACACAGTGGAGCCTCATCAACCAAACGGATGCGTCTCTAAGAGTGTCGCTTTCATTTCCTGACCAACGCTGCAGGTATCTGCATTTGTCGGGCCTGGTTGACGCCGGGAAATGTTACGAAAGTAACCGTGGCATACAGTATCTGCGCATGCCGGAATGGAATTCTTTAGCATTAAGTTCAACATCCCCATCCGCATCGGTCAGAATTTTAAAGGTGTGCCTCAGATTCTGTGGCCCTTCGTGTTCTGCTGTCATGGTGACCTGAGTTTCGATTACCTCCCCTCGTTGGATGGACATGGTGGCACCCAACGGAAGAGGCGGGGAGAGACGGAGAGAGAGGAGGTAGGGAGGGTGAGGGAGTGTTTACTCACGCTGGCTCCGCAACCGAGCGATAAGTTCCGTCACCAGGGAGGCTCAACAAACGGTGTCCTGCACGCACTGGATCGGAACAGGCACCTCTGAACACCACCAAAGTCACCAAAGGCAACAATGGTGGGTTTTGCCTGTTATGACATGGTGATGACTGCTTTATTTTGATAGCCGGAGCTAGAGATGCGAGCAGACAATCTGGAGTAAGAATCTGATTGTGGACGGGGTTCGGGGAAGAGGCTTGGCGGAGGGGGGGGGGGGGGGGGGGGGGGAGGGAGAGGAGGGGGAGCCGTAGTGATCAGCGAAGGAGTCATGCCACTACAGTGGCAGGGAGATGACTCCAATGAGACAAAAAAAAGAAGAAAAATAATCAATTAATGAATAAAATCATAGATTTATGAAACGGTCTATCTGCCTTGCCATAAATATAAAGGACAAGCTGTCTCCACCCTTCAAAATTCCCTTTTTTTCCTCCGTCCCACTTCACATCGTCACTGCCGCCCCCACCCTCTGATGAAATCTGTGAAGTTGCACGTTTCTCCTTCCACGTCTCCCTCTCTCCCTACTCTGACGAAAACTGTGAAGTTCCACGTCTCTCCTTCCACCGTCTCCCTCCCCTTTTCCCACCACTCCCCTTCCCCCTTCCTCCGTCTTCCCCCTCCCGTCCCCTTCTTCTCTCCCCTCCCAGTTCTCCTGTCTGCCTCAGCCCTCTCCCCCCTCCCGTCCTCTTCCCTTCCCCCAGTTCCCATCCCCTTTCCTTCATCCACCCTCCACTTTCCCCTCTCCCTCCCCCCTGGCGTTGTCCCCTCTTCCTCCCTACCGCTCGTGTCCTCCCTCCCATCATATCATCCCTCCCCTCCTTCCTTTCTCCTTCTACCTACTTTTTCTTTTGTTTATCATCTCGATTTTAATTGAATTTCAGCAGATTCACATAGGGAACGTAATTTTTCATGATTAAAACAATCACAGCGACAATCATAACAACAAAAAGCAAACAATGTTGTGGGCCTACGGTGTCTGTCGTGTTGCTGTTGTTTTTGTTGTTGTTGTTGTTGTTGTTGTTTGGTCGGTTGCTCTGATGTCTATACTTTTATCACTTTCCTGTCCCACTGGATGATCCCAGAGTGTAATCCTTGAACGTTTGGTTGGGTTGGGTTCAAAGTTTGAGGCACTCATAGTTTCGTTTCTACTCGTTTGGAGACACACTTAACAAACGTAAATTATCTCACACGCACACACACACAAACACACACACACACACACACACACACACACACACACACACACACACACACACAGTGAATTCCATGAAACGAAAATCGAAGAAAAAATATTTTCAAGATTCGCTATTCTCTTCTCAGAATTCAAAATCGATTTTAAAGGCTATTATTACTCTTTTAACTAATAGTAAATCGAACTCTAAAGTTAAAAATCCAATAAAGGATATTTCATCGGGAGGTTTGAACTTTCATTTTGCAAATGTTACTAAGGACATAATAGTAATTTATGAAACAAAATGATTTACGTAAACTAAAACAATACTGCCGTTCTAAAAACATCTCCTCAACTTCCACTAAACCTTCAATAACACTAACTGAAGTGTGTTATGGGTTTATATGTTTAAAACAATCAGGAACAAGAGGTTTAGACGAAATTGATGGTAGGATGCTAAAACCTGTCTCATCTGCTATCGTTGATACACTCACCTGTATTTACAACAGCACTGATTAAAAACCAATTTCTTTTTTATATTTGAACAAGCCAAAGTCATACCTTTGTACAAAAATGGCGATTCCACCAATCCCTCTAACTATAGACCTATTTCAATACTACCCCTTTTGTCAAACCACTTGAAAGACATACTCAAAAACCATTGTATTCTCACAAAATCAGTCAGGCTTCGGATAAAATCACTCTTGCCACACGTTTCTTATACAGCTTACTGATTATTGCCTATCAAATATAAATAATAACGAATTTACTGGAATTCTTTTTGTCGACTTTGCTAAAGCTTTTGATGTTATAAACTATTTTCTTCTCATGAAAAAATCTTAAACACCATAAGCTATCGAACCAGGCCTTAGACTTCATTAGATCTTTTCTTTTTCACTGATCGTCAAGTTGTTGAAATTTGTAGCAGACGGTCAGAGTTACTCAATTTGGAATATAGTGTTCCACAAGGATCAGTTCTAGGACCTGTCCTATTTTCTATATACATTAATTATTTGCCTCTATACAAAGAATATGATTGCAAAATATTTGCGGAGGACGCTTCATTACAATTAAGCAGAGGTAATCCTATGATTTTAGTAAATAATCTTCAGAGCAACATCGATAGATTGATTAAACGGACAGACATGAACTACATGTCCCTGAATACAAA
>CM031603.1:64264726-64269726 GCA_018398815.1 Conus ventricosus
ACTCTCTCTCTCTCTCTCTCTCTCTCTCTCTTCTCTCTCTCTCTCTCTCTCTCTCCTCTGCTTGTCTTTTTCTTCGTTTCTATGTATGTACATGGGTAAAGAGGGAAAAGGGAAGAAACAGAAACGACCATTTATACTTCAAGGCACTGGCGACCATAGAATCGTACCATTGAAGGTACGAAAGAGAAAGGAGATGAGCAGAGAGAGAGAGGGGGGGGGTGGATACAGACAGACAGACAGAGAGAGAGAGAGAGAGAGAGAGAGAGAGAGAGAGAGAGAGAGAGAGAGAGAGAGAGAGAGAGAGTGAGTGAGTGAGAGATCTGAGTTCACTTTGTAACAGAACGAGCAGTCCGAGGGGGAAAAAAAAGGGGGGGGTGGGGTGGAGAAATAGAGATGCGATGAAAAACAAAAAAGGGGGAAAACCCCATACTATCGATAAAACAATAACCAATCAACAGAAGAAACAGCGACCCTCAAAGCAAACGAACCACCAGGGCCATCGTGTGTTTGCGGAAAACGGAGCTGACATCAGGAAAGGGGAGAAGGTGGGAGAAAGGGGGGGGGGGGGGGGCGGTCGGAAGGGTAGGGGTGGTGGTCCGAGGTGGGGTGGGGAGTGGAGGGGTGGGGTGGGTGTGGGGTGGCGGGGGGGAGGGTCGTCAACTGGCTGACGATGACCAGAAACAGAGAGACAGAGAGAGGCGCAGACAGTTGCGGTCATCAGACAGACGATTCATCGATCGATGGAGTGGCCCCCGGGGCCATGCAGAGCACGTGACTGTCTGTCATGGCACGCCATTTCCGGTGTCGGTCGTCGGGACTGGCAGACGATCGCGGCGATAAGTTTGATGTTGAATATTGACGGGGCTTGAAAACGGAAAAGGCGCCGCCGATGCGCTCTCGCCACCTTCAAAAACACTCCCTTCCTTCCTCACCACCACCACCACCATAATCACGTCCCTCCTTCTCTTCCTTTCTTCCTATCCCCCCAAATTCACCTGCTACAACAACCACCCAACCCCTCTCGCCACCAATGCTACCCTCGTCGGCGTCAGATTTAGATTCATTCATTCATTCATTTATTCATCAATTCATTCGTTCGTTTTATTTTCTCGTTCGTTCATTCGTTCGTACATATGTTTGTTTTTTCGTTCCTTATTCATTTCAGCCAATCACTTCGTACGTATGTTTGTTTTTTCGTTCCTTCATTCATTTCAGCCAATCACTTCGTACGTATGTTTGTTTTTTTCGTTCCTTCATTCATTTCAGCCAATCACTTTCATTATTGCCGTCGTTCACTCAGACTGCAATGCCAACGGTCCAGACGAATGCTTCAGTCTATCAACACTCCTCCACAGGTCCAGTGTAAATCTGACACAAACTCAGACTCAAAAATTATCAAATTTATCAAAAGAGCTGTGGACACAAAGATAACATATGAAGGGGAAAACACTCTAAACAGAATTAAGCCATCGTAGTCTGTGTATTCCTTTAATCTTTTAAAGCTTGTGGCAGACGTCAAGTATTGATGACGTACATTTAGACACATAACTGGCAAGTTCCAGAAACAGAAAGTGACTGCGCCAGGAATTTTACAAGGCGGCCCCAGCACTGACCAGCCTGCTCTGTAACTCATCAACCGGTGACAGAGCCGGTCCCAGAAAAACGAAACCAGAGACAACAAATAGGTCGCTGAAACGGAACTCCTGGGTAGGCCTGCATTTTATCTAGATCAATTCAAATCGAGGAGAGACTCAAACTTCGAACATTGTCAATACTATCAAGGTCTGTTTTTGATCGCTGACAAAAATGACTTTTTTGTCGGATTCTTTCCAGAGAATGATGACCGTGCGTCTTTGGCCAGGTTTCTGACCCAAAATAGTATGATCTATGCTTAGTGAGAATTAAAGGCCACTGGTCAATTAAAAAAAAAATCGATGGATTTAAAATGTGATTTGACCGTGACGCACACACCATTAAAATAATGAATTATTGATTTTTTTCATTCTGTCGCAACATCTGCTCCAGTTTAGGTCTCGGTCCCTGGGACCAGCAGCTATGAGAAGTTTCAGATATTGTTTGTTTGTTTTCTGCTTTTGCAAATAGTATTTCGTGGGCAGTAACCGGTCAACCCGATCACTGGTCTGACCATGTTCTAATGACAATAAAGACGTTGGTGTTCGGTAAAGAGTTTTGTCTCCAAAGTTATGTGACTTGTGATTAATTTTGATGACCGTGACTGCACATGAACATGAATGTAAATAGGAAGCATGATCTTAATGCATCGTATATAGACCACTCATCAAGGACAAGCAGATCATACTCTGCCCCTTCACCAAATCTGGTTAGCCAGTTGTTCGTTGCTCTGTTTTTGTGAAGTCCTTTCTGTATTTCCACTACATAGGTATGTTTGCAGACCAGGTTTTCTGATCGTAGATTCTCGCGGACTGACAACTGTCTAGAGGAGGCGTTCCACTTTCGTTAGGGAACTCTTGCAGAGGCATTCCCCAGAATCACCAACGTCGAATTCGGTGACCATAATGGTGATTGGTCTGGAGCGTACAGTTTTCACCTGATAGTATTCCCCAGGTGATCCCTGGAGAGGAGAACGTAGCCTAACTGTTGTGGTTGGGATGCTACGGCAGCCAACTATTCTTTCCCTTGTACCTGGACTTTTGTCTGGGCTTCTTCCTAATGACATTCTGCTTCTGTTCGGGAGCTTGCTTTCCTCCTTAACCAGTTTGTCGGCCTCTGTGCTTCCTTGGCTACTGCTGGTCGACAGTGAAATACCGCACAGTCGGTGGACTGTTGTAGATCAGTCAATACGTCTCCAGTATGTCGAGTTCTTGTTTTGGGGGCGGTATTCGGACAGCTTACAGTATACCCAGGACATCAGAAGAGAAGGCGTCTTTGCTGAGACTTTATCTCTGTTCTCTTGTGCAGAGATCACAAAAGCCTCTGCTTCAGCCTTTTAGCCTTTTACCGACTGGTCGGTGCGGCCCTTTTGATGGTTTTCCCGTCTGTCCGTTTGACAAAGGACTCCCCCCCACCCCTTCCCCTCCCCACCTCCATCCCTGCTCGCCTCCTCCGCTGACCCGTCCGTGAATCTGACGAACCCGCGTCATTCATTCGCCCGTTTTATTTGTATTTGGGGAAGAGGCCCGGTTCTGGAAATGTCCCAGTACTGAACCCCCCCCCCACCCCCACCCCGTACCCCTCGCCCCACCCACTCATCCGCAAGCCACCGGACGCTTTGCGGCAAGACAACATTGAAGACAGGGCGAAGACGAGGGTCGACGATAAATTGTCAGAACAGAGACGACCCGTCCAGTTCCAGTCACAGGCACAGACAGTCCGACCATCGATCAGCTGCACGGCCGACCGGAGGACACGTGACTATGAGTCATGTGACGTCATTCAAGGGTCGGACTGGAAACCAGTTCGGTGACTGAGGGTGGAAAGAAGAGGAGGAGATGGGGGTGAGGGGGAAAGGTCGGGGTGGGGATGCGGGATGAAAGAAAAAAAAAAGACATCTTCTTTCCCGAAGAACTGTCGCCCCCCCCCCCCCCCCCCTTCTCCATTTCCAAACTTTGTTTTTGAACTGTCTGTCTCTTCTATCTATCTATCTATCTATCTATCTATCTATCTATCTATCTATCTATCTATCTATCTATCTATGCATACACACATACAATGTGGTGTGTGTGTGTGTGTGTGTGTGTGTGTGTGTGTGTGTGTGTGTGTGTGTGTGTGTGTGTGTGCTGCGCGCGCGCGCGCCTTAAATCTATTTTCAATAGCTAAAATAACACATTTTTTGTCTTGCTTTTTGTGCCTTTTTCTCCTCTCCCTCATCCCCCTCCCCCCCCCCCTCCACGGGCATATTTTTTAAAAAAAATTATTGAACTTTTTTTTTTTTACATTTTCCGTGCACAATCAAAAATGACAATATAGGAGGTTTTACAAACAAAGGCAACCGAAAAAAAAATTGAATGGAAAGGGCACTACAAGTAAACATCTAGACAGAAATGAACTGTAGCTTGAATACTAGATGGACAAGAATCTGTAGTTACATTGTAGTATTTCTGTTGACAGGCATGAATATTTATGTCTCATACACATACAAGTATGGCAAAAAAAAAAAAAAGTAACGGCACGATGGGTTTGCTAGCTCGTTTCTTTATCTATTCAAAACGTTTTTTGAAATAAAACCATTCTGCCTGAAAACTGTTTTATCTCATATTTGTTAAGAAATATACTTTTCAGTTTCATATTTAATCTTCAAGAAGGATTTAAAGTTAACAGAGAGTGGTAAAGTTTCCACCGTTTTACATTTGACCCACGGGCATTTTTCTCATGTCACGAACAAACCGAACAAGCTCCTAAGCTTAGTTTTTCTCATAGAAATGATACAAATAATGTCACAGGGATTTTGTTCCTTTAATGTCTACAGGTTTATTCGTCCAAATCGTTTACTCTAGGCGGTTTTGGTTGGCTGGTTTTATTGTTTCATTGTTGTTGTTGTTCCTATTGGTAGCCAGTGGTTTTATTCCTCTGGATTTGTTTATGCTATACTGTTTATGGGTTATGTTAATTGTGACTGTTAAGTCTTGTCTTAGGTCCCTGTTCCAATACACATGAGATTTGTATGTGATTGGTTTGATTTTCCAGAGAAAGCATGACAACCTATGACCATACGAGAAAGACAAATATGGACTGTGTTAAGTAGATGTCTGACTCGTAACTGGAAATGTCTCGGTCAGTCTGACATACCAGCAGTACAGTGAATCATGTTGTCCGCTGAAAGCGTAAAAAAAAAGAAGAAGACGAGAATGGCAATCCATCGCACTAGCTCGAAATCAGATGTTAACCAGTCTTCCATTGTTTCGTCACCGAAGGATAAAGGATTGCAGACGTCTGCTGCAGCTGTTTGCGCGGCGTATCAAGATATGATAACAGCTGGCTGCATCCGTCTTCTCCCCTCCTGTCAAAGGACTATACCAGGG
>CM031603.1:64284726-64297226 GCA_018398815.1 Conus ventricosus
TCCCATATCCCTCCCCTCCCCCCCCCCCCCCCCTCCTATTCCATTCGATCCTTTCTTAAAGGTTTGAGTCTTTTCTTATGTGCAGTGGGAAAGGAAAATTTATCTGTTCTATTTTGTCCTTAGCTGATTATGATCGATAAATACTCTGGCTGAAACAGACTGCGAAGTTTATGAAAACGAGCCCCAATGCAAATAAGCACATAGAACACCATGCATAGATACGTCCATCTATAACACAATACGAAGCCGACAAGTGAATATTCAGCAAAATGTCTTTTACATGCGTCACAAACAACAGATATAAAGCCAGCATCAGACAATTCTCTTCAGCCGTCAGCAATAGAATGGCCACAATACTCCCGAGATGGCTGTCAGCAGGAGAAAGGCCAACATACTCCCCAGATGACATTCAGCAAGTGATTGGCCACAATACTCCCCAGATGACATTCAGCAAGTGATTGGCCACAACACTTCCCAGGTGGCTGTCAGCAGGAGAACGGCCACAATACTCCCCAGATGTCATTCAGCAAGAGAATGGCCGCAATACTCCCCAGATGGCTCTCAGCAAGAGAATCACCGCAATACTCCCCAGATGACTGTCAAAAGAAGAATGACAAAAATATTTCCGAAACGGCTGTCAGCTGGAAAATCGTTACATTATTCCCCACACAGCTGTCAACAGGGGAATGGCCATAATTCTCCTGAGATGGCTGTCAAATGGAGAATAGCCATAATATTTGCCAGCAGATGGCTGTCAGCAAGAAAATAGACACATTATTCCCCAGTTGTCTGTCAGCAGGAGAATGGCCACAACACTCCCTGGATGGCTGATAAATGGAGAATTGGCACAAAATCCCCAGATGACTGTGAACAGGAGAATGGCCATAAAACTCCCCAGATGCCAGTCGACAGCAGAATTACCACGAAACTCCCCAGACACCCATCAGCAGGAGAATGGCCACAAAACTTGCAGACACCTGTCGGTAGGAGTTTAGCCACAAAACTCCCCAGACGCCTTTGGCGGCAGAAGAATGATCACAAAACTCCCCAGACGCCTGTCGGCAGAGAATGGCCACTAAACTCGCAGACGCCTGTCAGCAGGAAAATGGCCACAAAACCTTCCAAACGCCTGTCGGGAGGAAATGGCCATAAAACTCCCCAGACGCCTGTCGGCTGAAGAATGGCCGCAAAACTCTCCGATGCCTATCGGCAGGAGAACGGCTACGAAACTAACCAGACGCCTGTCAGTTGTGACCATTCTCCTATAGACAGCCATCTGGGGTGTATTGTTTTGTGAATGTGTTCTCAATGTCTGTTATCTGCGACAGCTGCAGGCAACATATCTGTCGTAAACTCGCTGGTCCGTTTCGTAATGGGTATAAAGTAAACGTTACTTCGCACCATGTTTTGTGCGTTTATTTGCATCTTAACGTAATGAGCGGTGTGAAAATTCGGCACTAAAGGGATTAGGCTGGTCTGTGGCTGGCAAAACTCCCTCAAAGGACGTCTTGGATACTGCCATCCTTTCGGTAATCATGGACGCGTTTGAAGTCTGTGGGATGGGTTGTGGTGGTGGGGCGTGGGGAGAGGACGATGTGAGAGATGGCGGGTGAGGGTGTGGAATGGTATGTACGTGGTAGCGTGGACACGCAGGGGTGGGCACAAAGGAGGCTGATGAGGAAAGACCTGAAGACATCAGACGGATTCTTTGCCTGTCACGCGGGCAACATAGAACTGGTGATTACTCCACTCGATAAGTCAAAAAAAGATCCGCTGACAAACAAGACATTTACAAACCCTTCCCCTCTCCTTCCCTCCCTCGCCTCCTCCTTCCCCATAAAGAGAGAGAGAGAGAGAGAGAGAGAGAGAGAGAGAGAGAGACAGACAGACAGACAGACACAGACAGACAGACAGACAGACACAGACAGACAGACAGACAGACAGACGGACAGACAGAGAGAGAGAGAGAGAGAGAGAGAGAGAGAGAGAGAGAGAGAGAGAGAGAGAGAGAGAGAGAGAGAGAGAGAGAGAAACTGACGAATCGACTCCAAAATGAGTTATGACATGCAGAATCCATTGATAAATGGAAAAGGTATCCAAGATCGCGTGTTCAAAAGAACAGCACTGGCACAGTAGAAGTGGACATACTATTAGAAGTGGACATACTACGGAAGCTTCGGCTATGATCTGTCTCATCATGCCTGTTACGCTGAAGTCAAAAGAACAGCACTGGCACAGTAGAAGTGGACATACTATTAGAAGTGGACATACTACGGAAGCTTCGGCTATGATCTGTCTCATCATGCCTGTTACGCTGAGTCTGCAGACCCTTCAGGGTGCTTCTGACAGTTAAAGAAATGTGAAGTCCAGAGTCAAACAGTCGCAGGTATCGGACAAAGTCAGCTAGTAAGGGAATGTATCCCTGTATGTCTCCACTATCCGAAACCTCTTTACATGAAAGAAAACAGGCTGGAATTCATGGCGGCACTTAGAAGAAATCCCGAGTAATCAACATGGAGAACATAGACGGCATAACACCTTTGAACCTGTAAAGAAACAGACAAAAACACAAGAAGGAAGAGAAATTCTCTTTGATGCTACGACTGCACTCTTTTCTCGTGAACGGTATTCAATAGACCACCAATCTGTTGTAACAAGGACGTAATGCAATACATGACCATACAACACCAAACAATACAACAGCATACAGCACAACATATTGCCATAGTCTGCAATGTAGTACTCTACAAAACAAGACATAATCCCAATCCAATCCAGTTCAATTCAATAAATCAATACAACGCAGTGCAGCGCAGTAAAATACTTGTACGGGTGTCAACCTCGGGTGATGTCGATGGAGGAAGGACTAGCGCACAGCCCAAACACACTCACAGCTTGCTTACAATCTCATTCATATATCATGCATCCGTCACATCAAACCACTAGTAAAGTCTATAACTTTACTACACATGATCATAGAACGAAACATCAATGCATATGGAATCAAATGAAATAAAACATTCTCTCTTTCCTGAACTTCACAAAATCATTTATCTAAAACATCATTAACTAACCCGGTATAAATAGATTTCTACTTTACCTGGCCAGGTGATCTTAACTATTCACGAATCACTGTCTTTTTCTTTTCCTTTTTTTTTCTCACTGTCACTTTCACAACACGACACAACTGCTGGCACTGGTGTTGGTCTGCTTGCACCGGTCAAGCTGGACTGCTGGCACCGGTCAGGCTGGACTGCTGGCGTTGGTCAGGTTGGACTGCCGATGAAAGTGGCGCTGGCCAAGTATGAGGTCGAACCCCCGGTTCAGATAGAACAGTGACTATCAACATCGATCTGTTCTCCTTTCTTTCTTCCTGCATTAACGCATTGCACTCTCTCTCTCTCTCTCCTAGTCTGCTCTATTAAATGGACATGGTTGCTTTTCTTTTCCTTTTCTTTTCTTTCTTTTTCTCTTCATTAGTTAGCAACTCTCTCTTTCCACATCTCTCTTTTGTCCTCCCTTTGCAGACTATATCTGGTGCTAATGCTCAAACTTCACTCCTCTCATCTCTCTGCCTTTCTCCTGCAGAGACTACACCCCAGAACCTCTCTCTCTCTCTCTGTCTCCCTGTTCGTTCTCCCCCTCGTTCTGCCGTTCTCTCACTCTCACATCCTTCTTATTCCGTTCCGATCTGTCCAAAAAGGGCGAGTACCATTGGTCAGTATTTTTACCCCTGATACCCGAAGTTATCTCCCTCTAATTCCATTGGATATTCAAATCGTGACAGTCACGCCTACACGCCTTACTCTCTGTGGTGGTCAATTGGTCATTTAATTGATTAGCTAGATTTCACCCCCCACCACGCACTACCTTCCCCCCTTTCCTACTTAACTGGCGCCGTGTGGCTTAACGTGTGGACACTGGTCACTCTAAATTGGCTAGATGAGTCTGGTTGGCTCCACGACGTCTGACCAAACCTACCGAGACCTGTCGGTCCAGCCACTCAGACTGTCTGCTGTCTCCCCCTGTGCAAAATTTTGGCTGGACCCGACCCGTGGGCCCGTCTATCTGCGCCTAGAATGTTTGATTTTGGAGCTTATGTCCGAACAAATTGGCTGGCGACTCCACGAGTTGGGTTGTTTCATTTTTGTCCGTGACAATTTCCCCCTTGCAAAAGACCATGCTCCGCATTGTCTCAAAACAACGGTACAAAAAAAAAAAAACAACCGAATTTGCTGACACACAGCTACACGTGCAAAGTTTAAAAAAAATACTTTACAACCAACGGTTTATAAATTATAAAATATATCATAGTGAATACCACTCCAATGAGTTATCATTGACGTGCGCTCTTGCGTTATTTCAATTCATTTTATAACGACCTCTGTGCGCACTTATGCGATTCCCCTACCTGCGGATTTGCCATATCTTCTCTTCACAATTCTTATGAAAAGCACAATATAATATGATCACGATCCATGACACTTCACTGAGGAATCTCCATCCTCACTTATTGCAGATAATGCATCACTACACAAGCGACTGTATGCTCCAAGCATAACTACATCCACATGAACAAGTCTCACAAAGAAAATATGAACAAGTCTCACACACAAAAAATATGAACCATAGCCAACTGGGAATGAACCCATATCCAATCAACATAACTGTAATCAACACATACTATCAACAAAGCCCCCCGGATATGACTGACTTCCTCTGAGTTTCAGCTTGCTAGACTACACGGCTTAAATAGTCAGCTCCGACATTCTGTCGACCTGGAATGTACTGCACTCGATACCTGTAGGGCTGCAATGCCATTGCCCAACGCAGCACTCTGCTGTTTTTCAACTGCGCCTCCTGCAGGAATTTGAGTGGTTGATGATCCGTCTCTATCACGAACTCTTTCCCATACAAGTATTTGTGGAACTTCTGCACGGCCCACACGACAGCTAAACACTCCTTCTCCACCGTTGCGTACCCTTCTTCACACTTTGTCAACTTCCTGCTAGCATATCTCACAGGAACTCGACCCCTTCATGCTCCTGTAACAATACTGCACCTATCCCACCACCTGATGCATCTGTCCGCAACAAAAATGGTTTGGACATATCTGGTAGCTTCAAGATGGGACGGGAACCTAGTCTTTCCAGCACCGTCTGCAGTGCTTGCTCTGCAGCTTTCTGACCATTCGACCACTGCCGGTTTCCCTGCCTTGACCAAATCACTGAGAGACTCGTGATTGCTGCGAAATTTGGAACAAACTCCCTATAGAACCCAATAAAACCTAGCAGACTCCTGACTTCTGTTTTGGTCTTTGGTCTCTCTGAATTCATCATCTTCTCCACCTTTCCCCTTTCTGGCTGCTTTGTGTCGCCTCCGAAAAACCAAACCTAGGAACTCCTACTGTCTAGCCCTTCATACAGTGACACATCCCTGTATGACTCTTCTGGAAACTTAGGCAACAAAATCTCCCTTCTTCTGCTGGGTCTCTTTTCACCTCATCAATGATTGCTGCTGCGCCTATGGGCTGAGTCTCACGCTGAATATACTGGGGAGAAAATTCGCATGGAAAAGTTTTAGTTTCCCATTCACATCAATTCGGTAATCCCGACCGACCTTTTCAGTGATGGTGAATGGTCCTTTCCAATGCATCAGCAGCTTGTTGTGACCCGTGGGAAGCAATAACAGGACTTGATCTCCCGCCTTGAGGGATTGCTTCCTCACCTTTCCTGTCATATTGCTTCTTCTGAACGACCCTAGCCTCCTGCAAATTTTCCCTTGCAACCTTACATGTCTCATACCTGTGCCCACCTTTGGAACAGGGCGAGATTGGGCCAATCAGATCAACAGCCACTCTCCTGAATGGTGTGTCAATTAAAGGGGATGTTTAAGAGGCGCCTTCCTCTTCACCCCTCTTGTGGGCTGACCTTTGACACACGTCACATGACATGCAGAAACGCTTGATGTCTGCCATTGCTCCTGGCCAATGAAAGTCATCAAAGATTCGGTCAGCTGTTTTGCTGGTGCCGAGATGACCCGCCATGAGCGACTCGTGACCCACTGACATGACAGTGTCACGATAACCTGCTGGTACCTCTAACTGGTGGTCACCTTACCTGTCTTCCCTTTGGTGAACACTCGGTACAACAGCCCGCCTTTCACAAGAAATTCTGTCTCACCTCCTCTAACCTCCGGGTTTCTCTCCACCTCTTGCCAACTCCCAAGACTTCACGAGCGAAGGGTCTTGTTCCTGCGCTGCCCTAAACTCATCAGGCGACACATCTATGCCTGACTTCCTTGCTGGAACGACTAACGGTTTATCAACCTTTTCCTCCTTCTTGCTCCTTGTTTGAACTGCTGCCCCTGTGGCAGTCAACAACTCAGGATCCCCTGGATCCCTTGCCCCTGGAATATTTCCAATGATCAAATCATGAAGGGGTTTTCTCCATCACCAACGCAGACAACTCGCCTGAGAAGTAAGGGTACGTACTTCTATCTTAGCAACTGGAAACTCCCTCACAGTGCCATCGATTAGAGTACAGGTCTGGATTTGCCCTGTCAAATCCCCTTTCTCGACCAGCGTGTTCTAACACACCAAAATGAACAACCAGTGTCTCGTAACACTTTCACCCTCTGCTGGCCAATCCACCCTTCTTCCACTGGTAACGAACCACTCAGCCTAGTGCCCTCCATCCCTGACACTGACTGCTGTCCAGTGCTAGCCATAGGCTGCACTCCACCCTCTTCAGACTGAATCCCTTTTGGTTCCACTGCAGGTCGTTTCCCTTGACGACCCTTATCCACCTCTTGCAAGGCTGCTGCCTTCTGGAACCTCATGCGACAATCCCTCGCCACATGTCCCTTCTTGTGACAAATGAAACACCTAATGTCCCTTTGCCCTTCCTTCTGCCCCACCACTGGGTTTGCAGACTTTGCAGAAAACTCCCCTAGTCTCCTTGCACTCTTCTCACCTGTGCCTGGCACCTGTTTCT
Source organism: Conus ventricosus (assembly GCA_018398815.1). Classification (NCBI taxonomy): domain Eukaryota; kingdom Metazoa; phylum Mollusca; class Gastropoda; order Neogastropoda; family Conidae; genus Conus; species Conus ventricosus. Next base: position 64,291,722 of record CM031603.1, read on the forward strand.
CCTGCACCTTAGTGCCCAAACGTGCCTCTCTATACACCTCTGCGAACTTCAACAACTCTCCTGCTGACTCTGGCTGTCTCTCTTTCAAATGTAAAGTTAACTCAGGGCCGCAACCTGACAAAATTTGTTCCTTCATAATAGCTTTCAATTCAGCGAACTCCTTTTTCGTACCGCTCAACTCTAACCACTTCTCAAAATAGTGATCTAGACGTGCACCAAACTGAGTGTACGTCTCACCTGCTTGTAATTTAGCTGAACGAAATTTCTTCCTGAACCCTCCTCTGTGAGGTCAAATCCTTTCATCAATGATTCCTTCACAGCGCCGAAATCAGACTGTTGTTCTGCTGGTAACGCAGTGAAAATTTGTAATGCCTTACCCGTCAGTAACGCCGACAAAATGACTGCCCACTCTTCTGGGGCCAACCCTGACTGGTCGCAAACGTTTCGAAACGACTGATGTAAAGCATCAATCGAATCGGTTCCTTCAGAGAATTTTGGCAACTTGGGTCGGGGAGCGTAGCTGCGCACAGAGTCACTGGAAACTGAACTCCCATCCTCGGTGGTCTCCCTCTGTAATTTTCACTTTCTCTAACTCTAATTGAACCTTTAATCTTTCCGTTTCCTGCTTCATTCTTTCTGTTTCCTGCCTTCCCTTATTCTTTCTGTTTCCTGCGTTTCCCTAGCCTGATTATCATTAGCCTGAATCCTTAATTTTTCTGTTTCCTGCTTCATTCTTTCTGTTTCCTGCGCCTCCCTTATTCTTTCTGTTTCCTGCGTTTCGCTAGCTTTAATCCTTTCCTGCTCTGCTATTTCTACAGCGACACGTCGTCTTTCCGCTCGTTCATCTCTTTCCATCTTTTGTTTGGGTTTTCAACGAATGCACGCAACTCTTCTCCCGAATAGCCTAAATCACGAGCGACGCTCACAATTGTTCAATAGGGGTGTTCTTTCTTCCGCCATTATATCTCTTTCCTTTTTTTTGAACAAGATTTTTTTTTTTTTTCTACGACAGCCAAACTTGTGGTTACCGACACGAGTGACGTAATAGCACAATCCTATGAATGATAATATTAGCTTGGACAACGTAGTTAGTTTTTATAAGACGCCCAGCGCCTGACCCAACTATGAGAGCGAATTATAGGCAATCTGTGCGAAATGAGTACTGGGGCTGAAATGCCAAGCCTAGTATTAACTATCTTGGAAGCAATGCCAAACCTAGTATTTAACTATCTTGGGAACATACAGTAAGACAACCCCTTGTCTTAGGATTACAATACTTGAATCCCACCCCAGCTTCCTCTCTGAGAAGTTGAACAATTATAATAAATGGGCCAGAATATCCTGCAAGCTCGCCAATAAATTGTCAACCTCGGGGGATGTCGATGGAGGAAGGACTAGCGCACAGCCCAAACACACTCACAGCTTGCTTACAATCTCATTCATATATCATGCATCCGTCACATCAAACCACTAGTAAAGTCTATAACTTTACTACACATGATCATAGAACGAAACATCAATGCTATGGAATCAAATGAAATAAAACATTCTCTCTTTCCTGAACTTCACAAAATCATTTATCTAAAACATCATATAACTAACCCGGGTATAAATAGATTTCTACTTTACCTGGCCAGGTGATCTTAACTATTCACGAATCACTGTCTTTTTCTTTTCCTTTTTTTTTCTCACTGTCACTTTCACAACACGACACAACTGCTGGCACTGGTGTTGGTCTGCTTGCACCGGTCAAGCTGGACTGCTGGCACCGGTCAGGCAGGACTGCTGGCGTTGGTCAGGTTGGACTGGCCGATGAAAGTGGTGCTGGCCAAGTATGAGGTCGAACCCCCGGTTCAGATAGAACAGTGACTATCAACATCGATCTGTTCTCCTTTCTTTCTTCCTGCATTAACGCATTGCACTCTCTCTCTCTCTCCTAGTCTGCTCTATTAAATGGACATGGTTGCTTTTCTTTTCCTTTTCTTTTCTTTCTTTTTCTCTTCATTAGTTAGCAACTCTCTCTTTCCACATCTCTCTTTTGTCCTCCCTTTGCAGACTATTCTGGTGCTAATGCTCAAACTTCACTCCTCTCATCTCTCTGCCTTTCTCCTGCAGAGACTACACCCCAGAACCTCTCTCTCTCTCTCTGTCTCCCTGTTCGTTCTCCCCCTCGTTCTGCCGTTCCTCTCACTCTCACATCCTTCTTATTCCGTTCGATCTGTCCAAAAAGGGCGAGTACCATTGGTCAGTATTTTTACCCCTGATACCCGAAGTTATCTCCCTCTAATCCATTGGATATTCAAATCGTGACAGTCACGCCTACACGCCTACTCTCTGTGGTGGTCAATTGGTCATTTAATTGATTAGCTAGATTTCACCCCCCACCACGCACTACCTTCCCCCCTTTCCTACTTAACTGGCGCCGTGTGGCTTAACGTGTGGACACTGGTCACTCTAAATTGGCTAGATGAGTCTGGTTAGGCTCCACGACGTCTGACCAAACCTACCGAGACCTGTCGGTCCAGCCACTCAGACTGTCTGCTGTCTCCCCGCTGTGCTAAATTGGCTGGACCCGACCCGTGGGCCCGTCTATCTGGCGCCTAGAATGTTTGAGTTGGAGCTTATGTCCGAACAAATTGGCTGGCGACTCCACGAGTTGGTTGTTTTCATTTTTGTCCGTGACAACGGGTAACATTGCATTATAATCACACAACACAACTGCAGTAAAACACATGTCAGCCAATTTGCAAATTGAACACAAAGTGCTGTTGCACTGTGGCAGAGAGATCCATTCTTTCATTTTATAAACCGGATTTCAGCGGCACGTTGAAGAACTCTAAACGCTCATGTCACACTGGGCCAGTGTCTCGTTTAATCACGATAACGCGACTTTGTTCTTTCCCTTATTCTTTCGCAGCACAGAAGTACACACGTTGTCGATTTGTCACGTGACTCGTTAAATTCAGTGCAGAGCTCATTCTTGACTATAGCTGTTCACTCCGTATTGTTTGCTCGATGTTCTTTAAGGTTTTCAGACAGCACTCTGGTGAAGACTTCCAAACCACGTTTGTCTATTATTTTTTGGGATGAAGATTCTACAAAGCTTGAAGGCCCTGGTATTTTTCAAAAAACAAACAAAACAATGTTTGAAATGATAGTGTGTACCCTCACCTTTGATTTGTGAAAAACATTGTTGTAAATATGTAAAGCATCACGATGGGACGATTTACCGGTTGCTCCACATCAAAATGTAGTAACAGACTGGAAAATCTCTATGACCGAGTTAGCAGTGAGACTTTCAACATGAAGTTTGCTAATCTCACTGGCCACCACAACGTGTAGCGCGTGTTCCTCTTGTGGCTTCATTGCAACGCTGCGTAGGTTCCCTCGTCCCTTTCCTGGGATGGATATTCCCTTTGATCATAATGATCTGAGAAAGTACTGAGTCAGTCTCTCTCTCTCTCTCTCCCCTCTCTCTCTCTCTCTCTCTCTCTCTCTCTCCTGTGTGTGTGTGGTGTGTGTGTGTGTGTGTGTGCGGGTGTGTGCGCGTGTGTGTGTGTGTGTGTTTCTACTCGTGTGCTTGTCGCGTGGATCGCATGAAACGCTATAGGCACGTCTCGCTTCTAACATGTAGTGCTAATGACGCGTCGCTCTTTCACCACACGCCCGACCTTCGTTGCAACCCTCCTGCCCGCGATTAGACAGCAAACCTCAGATTGAGTCGACGACAGCGCCGACAACTGATCTGCCGCATCAGCATGTCGTCATACATACCCCAGTGTGGGAACAGTCTGTCCCTTCGGGTTTTCGGCCTACTGGACGTGAATCACGCCATCTTCGCTTCATCGGCACGCCTGAGTGTAGGTCTCTGTATGGGCTGATGACTGATGCAAGGAGAAAGATGGGACCTTGCTGACAGGGCACGCACAGACAGACACACACACACACGCACGCACGCACGCACGCACGCACCCACGCACGCACGCACGCACAAACACACGCACACACGCACGTACGCACGCACGCACGCACGGTCGCGCGCACACAGAAACACACTCACGTACGCACACACACACAACACACACACACACACACACACACACACACACACACACACACACACACACACACAGGCATCTGACAGAAAGGAGCAAAAATGTTGCTTATTCAATTTACCTTCTTGAAATCTTCTTGGCGCAAGCATTCTAACACGCACGTTGTACAGCGCCGACTCACAGAGACAGAGACAGAGAGAGAGAGAGAGAGGAGAGAGAGAGAGAGAGAGAGAGAGAGAGAGAGAGAGAGAGAGATTTTATCTACACTTCTTTCCTGTGTGTATTTGGTCCCCTCTCCTCTGATTTAGCTATTTCCATTCATGTCCCTAGTTTTGCCTTTCGTGTGTCACATAACATTTTGCATTAAACAAAACCCAATTTCGTCGAGGCCGGCGCAAGATTTTGAAATTTGCTTTCCTCTTCTTTCACCAGTGAACACTGTATTCCTTTTCTTGCAAGAATCGATCAGATTTGGAAATTGAATTCCTTATTCCTTCCCCACCATTTGCCCCTCTTCACTACCGCCCACCCACCCCCACCGCCTGCCCTCTAGACGCGTCTCCCCCCCACCCTCCTCCCCTCCCCATCTCTCCAAATTCCCCTCTTCTCGCCCTTCCCTCCTCTTCCCTACCTTGTCCTTCTCCGCTTTTTTCAAATCTTCCGCGTTTCCAGATTCCAAATGCACGAACATATTCATTTTGATACTGTCTGACTGCCCATGGTCAAATGAGCAGAGCATATCTCTGCAAAGCTGATGGTCGTGACCTTGAACCATTCGTGGGGTCGACTTTTTGTTGTTGTTGTTAAGGCTTGAGAACCCTCTCTGTCCACAGTAGTAAATGGGTAGGTCTACGTGATAGAAAATTGAAAAAAAAAATTAAAAAGGCTCCACCGAAAAACGTAGACAAACGAATCACAAGACAAAACACGATGCGTTTCGACCCCTTAGGTCTTCTTCAGGCAAGATACACAACACTTAGGACAACGAAAATGAACGAACAATCACTTATCTTCACCCAGTTCAGCGCAAGATGGGCGTTGAATGAAAACCTGTCTTGCGATTCGTTTGTCTACGTTTCCCGGCGGAGCCTTATAAATATTTTTTTTTTCAAATTTGTTTAGACTTCCCCCTGCAGTCGCCCCACTTTGCGCCTAGATTTACCTGATTCAGTTCAGCGAAGGCTAAGGGCAGCTAAGCACAGGGTTGAGCGCCACTTCTCAACATGCCTTGCTCTGGATACCCTGAACGTCAGTTCTCTGCCCTTACTGGTTTGGCGCTTTGGGACTTTCCCTTCGAACAAGGAAAGTTACTTGCAGTCCACAGTGACGCGCACATAACTCCAAAACTGACGCTGCTTTTCGTACCCGTCCACCTACTACACAAAGAGACGGAGACACGGAACACAACAAAGAAACTACTGCTATAAAGAAAAGAAAACAAAACAAAAAC
>CM031603.1:64304726-64322226 GCA_018398815.1 Conus ventricosus
CACATACACACGAATCTAATTCTGCTCTTTTTTCTTTTAGTCTCTTTGTTATTCTGCAACTCTCTGCCAGATGATGTCAAATTGAAATGCAGTCACTATGTGGAAGTCTTCTGTACTATCAGCTGGCTTTATGTCTTGGTGCATTTCCCGTCCAACACCTCTGGGACGCTGTATACTGTTCTGTGTCAAAGCGCGTGATATTCCATGAGCTTCAACTAACCAGAAACTGAATGCTGCGCTGACATCCTCTTTCACACTGAAGATGGATTGTGAGACCTCTATTATGTGGCTGCAAACTGCAACAATACCCTTGGATATTTTCAAGTGGTTGAATCAGGTTGTTCGAGCTTCCTAATCAGCACACGCGCAGCAAGAAAACTCTCCTGCTGATGAACTATGCATAAAGCTCGATGCCCTTCTCAGGGTGTCACTTTTCTACCCAGTCCCTTCGTCCCTCATCTATCCAAGGCAGCCATAAATTTCTTGGTACATACCAACAAAGGACTCAAATGTAATATGATCCTCGATTCATCTCGTCCAGTATAAGCTGATTATTTTTTCCTCCCTGCTTTCAATTAAAGCAGCTGACGTAACACTTCAAGCTTCTGCTGTTAGTTTGGAGAAAAGTTCCAGAAAGCCTGCAATCTCCTGCCCGAACACTGAGTAGAGTTTTGCATGGCATCATGACACAAAGGTGCTGGTAATTGCACAGCCACGTGGACGTACAACGCCTTTTCATTGATTATCAGAATTCGTGCTAGCAGCCGCTTTGATCTCCCTCTCATCCTTGCATCCCATCACACCCTGACCTTTGTTGTCAATCACTTGCAGAACCCACTCACTGAGGCACTGAAGAATCTACTCTACCGCTGCCTGTCAAGTGATAGGTTCAGACAGCAGAAGAGCTAGAGGTTTATTCGTGAATCGCAGTTTGTGTGCCCAGAAATCAGACAACAACTAAGAGCTGTTCTCAGTTTCCAGCGTCTGTTGTTTCATCAGCCAACAACATGAGGTGCTTTGCATTTGTCATTTCAACGAAAATCTTGCTTTCGATTCGCTCACGAATAATGTCGATCAGCTTATTCAGTTTTTTTTTAAACACACGATTGGAATGAACACTGCGTATCTGCAGATGTTTCTTCCGAACTCATCTCCTTAATCGATAGAAGCGCATTGAAATTGCTCATGTTGTCTCTGTGAAGGGCTCCATCATCCGTGTCTCTTCGCAGTGTCAGAGCTTGACTGTCAGACAGCAGTATGGTCTTGATGATGCTCGCCATCACTTGTCTGTCGAATTAATCGGCTCAGCGAGTTTAGTGTCCAGCTGGCCCTTGATAATTTCAGAGGCATTCTTCATTTAAGTTATAAAACGCTCTGCCCTTGCAAGAGCATTTTCACGGCATGTGGCGTTCAAACTGCGGGTTCAAAGACGTACTGCTTTACTAGATAATTCATCAAAGATAAATCATTTATATCAGGATCAGAACGAAGTACAAAGGCTAAGACAGGACGACGGGGAGAGGGGTGAGGGGAAGGCTACTAGATGAAATACTCTCATGAATTGGGGTAGTTATCAAAACCTAGGAACATCTCTCCCTCCCCTCCCCATCCCTCTCTCTCTCTCTCTCTCTCTCTCTCTCTCTCTCTCTCTCTCTCTCTCTTTGTTTTTCTCCTTCGCTTTCTTCCCTCTATCTCTACACAGATATCTATACATTTTTTTCCCGTCTTCTACGCAAACTGCATGCCACTGAAAAAAGTATCTAGACTGGATGGACATTTCATGTTAACAGAACTCTGCCCACAAAACAGTTAAGATCTTTGCACTTTTCTCTCTTTCAGCTTTTAGTTTCCTTAATTCTGCAGGTCTTTCAAGACAGAAGGACTTACCTGCCTATACTTGCTTTCCTCCTGGAAATAGAAATAGGAAGTATGTTCAGTCCACTGTGACTAAGGTCCACCATATTAATCGTTACAGATTGTCAACAATCCAGACAGCCAATTGTCTGCTTTAAGACTGACTCTGGAGTGACGGTTGTGAGGACAAGTATTTCCTGACCGTTTAGAGTGACTTGGATGAGACTGATTCACATTGGCAGGGTACTTGTGATAATGAAGAGGCAGAAGGAGGGGGGGGGGGATAATATCCTAGCTGTAGTGGAAGGATCAGCAGCAACAACTGCAACAGCAGCAGTAGAAGGAGGAAAAGAAGGATAGGGAAGAGGACAAAAGAGTACTGGGTATGAGGAGGAGGAGGAAGAAGAAGAAGAAGAAGGAGGAGGAGGAGGAGGAGGAGGAGGAGTAGGAGAAGAGTAGAAGGAGACGGGGTGGAGGAAAGTAAAACGATGAGGAAGAGAAGACGAGAGGAGGAGGAGGAGGAGAAGGACAAGAAGAAGAAGGAGAAGAAGACAGAAGGAGAGGTAGAAGAAGATGAATGAATGTAGGGAGAAAATAAAAACGAAAGACGGACGAGCATACAGAATTAAAGAAAGAACAAAGAATTGCGTGTTTCCTTGTAGCATACTCGTCTGCTGCACTGCCGAGTTTCTGCACACCTCTCCCAGGTCGTGTCGGATCCAACGAACACACTCGCCGTTGGTGAAACGACGGCCAATGATAACTCTTCCAGAAAACTGAGAGCAGTGTACCCATCTTTCACTACACAAAGATCACCACAACGAAAAACGTGAAGATAACCATTCAAAATGGCAGTTTTGTACGTTGGGCGTCAACCGGATTTGACGCCTCACAAGTCCAGGCTGCCAACTGATCAATACAGAAGGCATCAGTGTGTTTTGACAGAAACCCAACCACGTTTCTTGTGCATTGTGCATTGACACGTGTTGCACGTTCTGCAGCAAGACACGTGCCCGTCCGTCTGCATTAGCCGTGAAACTCACCTGGGGGTCTACAGCTTAAAAAAAAAGGCACCAAAGAGGTTTTCCAGACATTCCACATGATATGCACGTGATCTGATTGTCTTCGAATTCGCTTACAAGAACACAGCCCATGTCTTTTACACTGTAAGAAGATCACAGCAAGAGTCAGCAAAATCGTCGGTTCATATTTTATCCAGACTTCAAACACCTCTCTCTCTCTCTCTCTCTCTCTCTCTCTCTCTCTCTCTCTCCCCCTCCTCTCTCTCTCTCTCTCTCTCTCTCTCTCCCCATTCAGCGTTGCTTTAGATGAACAATGGAAACTTCTCTGTAAACAGTGACGACCTAAGATTAACTGATCTGAAAAAAGGGAAACTCGAATCTCACTGAACTTAACCTCTTCTGAAACGAAGGGAAACTGACGTGTCAAATGAAAATATTAATTGACGGATGGATTCATTGATTGATAGACTGTGAGAGTGAGAGAGAGAAAGACACAGACAGACAGACACACAGACAGACAGATAACACACAGAGAGAAGGTAGAAGGGTAAAAGTGAAAATGGGAAAATGACTGACAGATCGAAAGAGAGAGAGAGAGAGAGAGGGGGGGGGGTGGAGGGGGATTCCTCCCTTCCTTTCTATGTCTGTCTGTCTGTCTGTCTCTCTCTCTCTCTCTCTCTCTCTCTCTCTCTCTCTCTCTCTCTCTCTCTCACTCGCTCGCTCGCTCACTCTCTCTATTTTTCCCATACAAAAATGTCGAGAGATAGAGAGTAAGGGTGGATTTGAAAGAGGGTCGATAAGGAGAATCGAGGCAGAAGGAAAGGGAAGATAGTGTAGTCAGGATAACAGACTTGACTAATTGATTCTTTATTTGTCTGAGACACACTAATTACTTCACTGGCTTCCTGTCCCGCATACACTCAGAGAGAGAGAGAGAGAGAGAGAGAGAGAGAGAGAGAGAGAGAGAGAGAGAGAGAGAGAGAGAGAGAGAGAAAGGGGGGGGAGGGAGAGAGAGAGAGAGAGAGACAGAGACAGAGAGTATGTGACAGACAGAAAAACAGACAGAAAGACAGACAGAAAAACAGACAGAAAGACAGACAGAAAGGCAGACAGACAGACAGGCAGACAGACTGTGAAAGAGAGTGGGGGAACTAGATTGGGGTGACGGTTGAAGTTGGGGGAGAGAGAGAGAGAGAGAGAGAGAGAGAGAGAGAGAGAGAGAGAGAGAGAGAGAGATGCGATGCTTATTTGCACTTTTCCAAATTCTCTCTCTATCGATGGTCACACACACACACACACACACACACACACACACACACACACACACACACACACATACACACCAAACACACCAAGCACAAACGCGCGTGTGCGCTTGCATAGACACACGCACACACACATTTACACACACACACACACACACACACACACACACACACACACACACACACACACACACACACACACACACGCGCCTTTCCCCGCACATATGCTTCTCTCTCTCTCTCTCTCTCTCTCTCTCTCTCTCTCTCTCTCTCTAAAAAAAAACAACAAAAACAAAAAAAAAAAAAAAAACAGCGGAGAAATAGTTGGTAAGGGTAGGTCAGAGGGAGTGTCGGTCGATAGAGTAGAGTTAAAGGAATCGAGACAGAAGGAAAAGAAATAGGGTGGTAGCCAGGATAATAGACTTCTGCCTAATTAATTCTTTATCTGCCTGAGACAATTTAATTACTGCACTGGCCTCCTGTCCTACACACACACACACACACACACACACACACACACACACACACACACACACACACACACACACACGCGGGGCGCACGCGCGCGCACGCAAGCCCGCATGCACGCACGCACGTACACACACATACACACACACACACACACACACACACACACACACACACGCGCGAACGCACGCACGCACACGCACACGCACACATGGACGGAAGGACACACAGACAGACTGACAGACAGACACAAACATACACAGAGACAAACACAGAAATGGAAGTGGGAGGTAGGAATGTAAATGAAAAACTCGCCAAAATTACAGAGAGAGAGAGAGAGAGAGAGAGAGAGAGAGAGAGAGAGAGAGAGAGAGGAGGGGGGTGAGGAGAGACAGGCAGACAGACAGACATACAGGCAGACAGATGTGGGGGAGGAAGTTATTGAACCGTGTCTCTCGCCTACCCGCTCACACCACTGTGGCGTCACTGCTCCCTTTTCCAGCTTCCGGTCATGCGTCCCACGCATCCCTCTACCCCGGGGCCCTCGTTAACGATCCCTCCTGCTGTCCCTTTTCTCTCTGCCTTCCACAAGCCAGCCACACGCCATACTTGGTTTGCAGAGGGCGTGGGAGGGTCAGTTGGGCGGGATGGGGTGGGGTGATGCTTTTTCAATGTGTACGTGACGCGTCGTATGACATAAAACCCGTTACCTCATCTTTGGTGTGTGTGTGTGAGAGAGAGAGAGAGAGAGAGAAGAGAGAGAGAGAGAGGTGTGTGTGTGTGTGTGTGTGTGTGTGTGGTGTGTTGTGTACGCGCGCGCGTGCGCGTGTTTTGTAGTTTAGGTTTAATTCTGAAACGCTAACCCTAGATCAAACCTGTCTGTATTCCATTCTTTTTTCTTTGAGTGTCCACCTTCGTCGAGTTGAAGATTCTGACACTTTTGTGTGTATGACCGTTTTTTATCCCGCCATTGAGGCAGCCATACTCCAGCTTCGGGGAAGGTGCACGCTATGTGCAACACGTCATCCATACCAACGGCCAAACTTGCCTTCTCTTCCGAAAGTTGGTGATGAGATTTTACGTGTGTGCAAGATGTTGTGCGTGCGTTCACAAACGGAACCTCGGTTTATAGTCTCATTCGAAGAACTGTATGGGGAATGGAGTCAGAACCAATGTTAAATGGGGAATGGATTCAGAACCAATGTTAACTCCGAGGGAAAAATCCCCCTGTACCGAAATTCGAACCCGTAACCTCAGGATCACGAGTCAGGCGCTCTACCAACTGAGCTATTCCGGCCCCCGAATCATCAAATCGATTAGTTAAAATATCGGATACCTGGAAACAACGTAACAGGTTGACAAATGCTGTCTGTTCTTTTCATCAAATGACAGATGTGTACATTAAACCGTATGTTGAACAGAGAGGTTCGGAGTCTTTGATTTTTGCCAAGTGAAGAGCTGCATTAATTGTTAACATTCACCACAACCTGTGCATCTCCAGACACCCGCCCCTTGTTGCTGGGTTTGCGCTCTGTTCGGCCGGCTTCGCCACTGACCGTATCAAACAAATTGGAAAGCGCACACATGGTGGTCTTGCGCGCAGGTTCAGGTTGCGTACACAGCCGTGCGGCCGACCTCACTTGGGGGGGGGGGGGGGGGGGGAGGGGGGGGCAGGGAGCTAAGGCTTTACATTGCAAACAGAGCTACCTGTGCTCAGCTTTTTTTTAAGCAAGGAAACAGATACAATGAGTTCAATATCTGATCTGAAGCGCACGCCAGGACAACGATCAGGATATTGACGGTCTGCATTCCAGGGCACACCCTTTCACACCCATCGTTTTATCATGTTCTCATCTCTGATTAAAATGGGAAACTGACTGACGGGGTGAAACTGCGGTCGGTGTGCCCCACCCACCGGCGGCGTCTGTCTCATGGAAACAGCGGGGGAACTCACGCTGAAGCAAGTCCAAACGCAGATTACCTCCTTCACATGTTTCAGAACATCAGCATCGTCTACCGAGTATATTTACTCGCGGCGCTAGTTGACCATGGTGCCCGCAAGTAATAGGTCACTTAAAAAGGACTCTGACCATGTTGTGCAGTGGGTTAAACGAGGTGATATACGTATCCTTCCTCCCGCTTCATCTCCAAGTCGACGTGCGGAAGGGTGGGGTGTTGCTGACGGTCGAGCCAATGATTCAGCTGGTCAACACAGTCAGATGACATCTTACTCGTCCAGGGAACGCTCCAGCCTAAGACATAGCTATGAATGGTTCAATTCTTTACAAGCTCTCTCTCTCTCCTCTCTCTCTCTCTCTCTCTCTCTCTCTCTCTCTCCTCTCTCTCTCTCTCTCTCTCTCTCGTGCAAATATGTAATCCAGCATGTAAGCCGACAAGTCGACGAATGGTCTTTTTCTTATGGGACTGGAACCAGACTGTCGTGGTTCTACTTCCTTAATTAGAACAGAGACAGACAGAGACGGGGGAGGGCGACAGACAGACAGACAGACAGAGACTAACTGAGAGACAGACAGACGGAGAGACAGAAGGACAGACAATCATGAGAGAGACAGACAGACAGACACACACACACACACAGACGAAGGCAGGGAAGGAGGAATGGACAGAGATCGATCCAAGGAATGGAAGGCGGTGGGGCCGAAGGGAGAAGGAAGTGGAGGAACAAGAATCTGAACAAGCAGAGCCAGAGAATTGTCCACTCCCTCCTTTCACCCTTGGCACCCGTGCCTCTGTCCTGCCCTCACAGCCCTTTCTCCTGACTGCGTAAGACATACCCAAGTCCACGACCCACTTACACAACGAAACCTGCAAAAAAAAAGAAGAAAAGGGAAAGAAAGAAACAAACAAACAAACAAAAGAAAGAAAGAAAGAAGAAAGGAAGGAAAGGAAGAAAAGAAAAGAAAAGAAAGAAAGGAAGGGAGGAAAGAGAGAAAGAAAAGAAAAGAAAGAAAGGAAGGGAGGAAAGAGAGAAAGAAAAGAAAAGAAAAAAGGAAGGGAGGAAAGAGAGAAAGAAAAGAAAAGAAAGAAAGGAAGGGAGGAAAGAGAGAAAGAAAAGAAAAGAAAGAAAGGAAGGGAGGAAAGAGAGAAAGAAAAGAAAGAAGAAAGGAAGGAAAGGAAGAAAGGAAGGAAGGAAAGAGAGAAAGAAAAGAAAAGAAAGAATAAAGAACGTATTAAAACAAGGAAGGTCTTTCTCGGCAAACACCTTAACTGGCATGCGTCATCCATTTGACTCCAACACGACTCTGCCTTCTGCGACCAGACAATCTGCCTGAGAGACTGACGGCCTGTCAAAACTGGGTGGGACTCTTAAAGATGACAGGTCATCACCGAAATTAATCTGACGTCACCACCTCGTCATTCATTTCATCATCACCGTCAAGACGATTTATTTTGTATTTACTCATGCAGCTGGTTTGTTGGTCTGTCAGTCTGTCAGTCAGTCTGTCTGTCTGTCTGTCTGTGTCTGTCTGTCTGTCTGTCTGTCTGTCTGTCTGTCTGTAAGTCTGCAAGAGTATGCAAAAATCTGCATAACTTATTTCAACCAACTTGGGTCAAAAGATGGCATGCCGCCCAAAAAGCGAACCCATTTAAAGTCTGCACTCAAGACTGGCAATGAATTATTGAAAACAGTTGTGCACGTCTTGTAACTACAGTATAATGTTCGCCATGTTCGCCACTGAATGAATAAAAAGGGGAAAAAAACATTGCTTACGCTGACATTTTCACACTCAATTCAGTGGACACAAAACTCTTGACGTCACTCGTGGGTGGCCTGAATTCCTCTGATGTGAACAACAGTAATAAGATTTAATCAAAAATTGGCTCACGGTCGCTGTCCACAAGGGTACTGCAGTCGGAGAGGGTTGCTAGAGTCTAAAGTTACATCTAAAGCACTAGGCTTTGGTCTGGGATTGTCGGGATACGTGTTGTTTAAAGTAAGGGGAAAAGACACACATTACGTAGGACAGCCTTCCCAATTGCGCGGGGTTGGAAACGGACAAATTCAACAAGAAACGTCTTTGTCTTCGCCAAAATGTCCTCGTCGATTCAGTCCACAGATTTCTCGATATGTGTACGTAACAATCACGGCAAGATTGCGAGGACAGCTACAACGTGGATTGATCTCACTCACTTCAGGAATCCGGCTTGTTCGATTATACTACTCACATAGTATTCAAGAGAAGTTGAGCAATGCCAAGAGTTGGCTGGTGACTTCCTTTAACCGTGATAACGGGTGGACATGCCCATTTTGAAGGATTATTATGGCTTGATCGAAAATGACTTTAATGTTCATTTTTAATGTTTGTCAAATCCTTGATAAAGATCATACCGAGTTAATAAATCATTGCAAATCTCGGGAGTAGATCTTTGAATGTCGACGCACATTCCATGGTGCGGGTCTCAGCAAATGGCAGATCCACATGATGTTCAAGTCATAGACATCACTAATTTTCCACTCAACAGGGACAATGTGAAGTCAGTGTCAGGACGGACAGCTGCTGGACGAAGTAATACATTTCCATGGAAAATTATAACCCTCTGCCGATATAAATTAAATTTCGTATAATATGCATGTCCAGTATTTAAAAAAAATCGTAACTTCTTCAATTCGAATAAACCATTGCCTCTCCTGGCGTACAAATGATTTTTGTTGTCACTTATCGGCTGTTTTAAACGACGGATCCGAGATTCGTTCGACTTTGACAGATGTCCGCGGTTTCCTGAGTGCCATTATAGGCTTTCCTTTTGTGCACTGTAGGCTTGTCTTTTCTTTTCTCTTCTTTTCTTTTTAAGCCCTACCAGTCATATGAATTCCTACTTAATGTAGTAGGACCTGTCGATGGTCTTCTCCAGAAATGATAAAGAAAATGGGATGTACACAGGGAGACATTTATTTTCTGTCTCTCTCATCTTCCCTGTCCCCTCACTGGCAATACCTTCCCCATCCTCACTTCCTCATACCACCCATCTTAGTCACCCCAATACACACCCCCAACCAGGTTTGTCTTGTCGCATCCTTAGCATCTCCACTCCACAAACAGTGAATCAGTATGTGATCGATGGGAGGCGACCTGCCTGAGGAGACGCAGCGCGGCTGCCGAGTGACTCTGGTGGTGTTCGGCGAAACCACATACACAGGACACCACCTTCTGAGTCCCCCTGTACTGACGACAATGATTGTTTAGTCGCAGACTAAGCGTATGTATCCGTTTCGAACCCGGGGTGGAGAGTGGGGGGTGGGGATGGAGGGAGTTGGGGTACCACTTATGGAGGATGTCTTTTGGGATTTTTTTTTCCTTTAGTAGATTGCAAGGGCAACAAGGGACCAAGTGGACTGGAATGGCTAGAACAGCCCAGAGCAGAGTGCGATGGCGAAGGGTCGTCGATGGCCTATGCTCCACCGGAAGCGGTGGGCATAAATGTATGAAATGAAAATATTGCAAGAGGAAAACGTTGCAGAAAAATGTTCAAGTGCATCATTCTGAGAGTTTACATCGGGTACTTCCACAATATTGCAAATAGCTTCTAACTCAGAAACAAACGCCGGACTTCCAGTCAGTAAAAGAAAGAAATATATATATGTATATATATATTCAATTATAAACAAAGCTTGCTCTTATGTCTTAGATTGAAGAGATAGGGGGAAACAAGCATTCATATCTGCAGTGGTAGATAATTCTGCCTAACTAACAGTATGTGCTTGAGTGGGTGAATGGGGAAAAATAAAATAAATGCTTCTCAAAATGAGCCTTCAGCAAGCTTATAGTCTCCAAGAGGGAGACAGTCTCCAATGGGGAGGAAACCCACTAACATATAACTCCTGGTCAGATACCGATATTTCGAAACCTGATTGTTTCTCCTCAGTGACCGCGGAAAGTGGTAATTTGACTCCTCTGCCTTTTCGGTTTTAAGAAGAATAAGGAGATATGAATGCTAATCTAAGACATAAGAGCAAGCTTTGTTTATAATTGAATATTTCTTGCAGTCATTGCAACACCAAGCTGCTTTGTAAGTTGCTGGAATGGTGCTCGGTACTTATCCTTGGAATTTATTAGTTCATTGTATATATTGTGGATTTTTAATACCTCTTTTAATACTTGTCTTATCTACACACACACACACACACACACACACACACACACACACACACACACACACACACACACAGAGAGAGAGAGAGAAGAGAGAGAGAGAGAGAGAGAGAGAGAGAGAGAGAGAGAGAGCAGTATATTTAAAATGCCCAAAACAATTTATTAAGTGCTCAACCCCTTGGGGAGCAACATTAGTTAAAACAAGTTAAAAGAGGAATCTTAAAACTATCAACAAATTTGTTTCGAGCGTGTTGCGCTGTCATCAGGATGGTTTTTGGTTTGCCCACCGCCGATGTTATATAGCGTGTGGGCTCCCGTTTGCGGTTGTTTGCACGTGCGGGTTGGCTGCACGTGTTTTTTGGGGGCTTTCAGGTTTTTGTTTTGGGTGTGTTCACAAAAAGGTAGTGAACTACTTAGACATAACACTGGATCTCAACAACCACATATATAAACCATACAAGAAACCCAACGATACACCTCTTTATGTACACACCAAACGTAACCATCCACCATCTGTATTAAAGACCATACCCCATGGCATAAACAAGAGACTATCAAACCTGTCATGCAATGAGAGAGTGTTCAACAATGCAGCAGTAGAATACCAGGAGGCACTACAAACAAGTGGATACAATTACAAATTACAATACAACCCAGACAACAACACAAATAAAAGCAAGAAAAATAGGAAAAGAAAAATCATATGGTATAACCCCCCATACGACGGGAAACTCAAAACAAACATAGGGAAAGAATCTTCAAAATCCTAACAACTTCATTTCCAAAAGAACACAAACTGTCCAAAATATTTAACAAAAACACTGTCAAACTATCGTACTCATGTATGCCCAACTTCAAAAACCTAATTGACGCATCCAACAAAATGAAAATCAACACAGCAAAGAAGGGTGATGAAAGGAAATCTTGCAATTGCACCAGAAAGGAGCAGTGCCCACTAAACAATAAATGTCTTCACAACAACATTGTATACCAGGCTACTGTGACATCAGAAAATGAAAAAGAAACATACATAGGGATCACTGAAAACCACTTCAAAACCAGATATGCAAACCACAAACAGTCATTTAATAAAGAAAAATATAAAAACCAAACAGAACTGAGCAAATATATCTGGAAAATTAAAGACGCAAAAACAAGCGACAATATATCCTGGAAAATCAAAAAAAGAGCATCACCATACAGCAATGTTTCAAAAAGGTGCAACCTATGTTTAACTGAAAAATGGTTAATACTATGCAAACCACACTTAGCAACTTTAAACACCAAAACAGAAATAGTAAACAACTGCAAGCATAAATGGAAATCGTTGTTAGTGAACACACCCAAAACAAAAACCTGAAAGCCCCCCAAAAAACACGTGCAGCCAACCCGCACGTGCAAACAACCGCAAACGGGAGCCCACACGCTTTTTAACATCGGCGGTGGGCAAACCAAAAACCATCCTGATGACAGCGCAACACGCTCGAAACAGATTTGTAGAAAGTTTTAAGATTCCTCTTTTAACTTGTTTTAACTATATATATATATATATATATATATATATATATATATATATATATATATATATATTATATATATATATACAGGGTCGAACTTTAATTAAGGACCACTTATACACAGTCTCACAAAACATAGAAAGAAAAACCGACAAACGACAGAAACTTTATAAATGTTTGATTTCATTATCAGTGAACAACATTTTGTCACTTTCATCGAAAAAATCATTCTTTCTGATTAGACAGGGGAGCCTGAATGAGACTACCCCCCAAAATGACATTCACAAAAAGAGTGTTTCTTTACAGTCTGATCAAAACCGACTGTGCCCCCCTCGTGCTGCCACACAATCCACACAGTGCTGCCTCATGGTGTTGACCGTTCTTGTAATGAGTGCCTGGGGAGGTTTGCCCACTCCTGCTGGCAGGTAGTGCAGCAGCTCCTGTCGATTTGCCGGAACAGGGTGATTTTCTTGAACTCTCATCCCAAGCTCGCCCCAGATGTTCTCAATAGGGCTCATGTCCGGGCTGTTTGCCGGCCATGGCATCCTGGTGATGCCAGCTTGCACCACAAAAGTGTTCACGGCTCGACAACGATGTGGGGTGGCATTATCGTCCATGAACACAGCCTGAGCCCCAATCTGCTGGAGTGTTGGGACAACCAAAGGCCGTAAAATCTCCTGCAGGTAGCGTTGGCCGTTCAGGTTGCCATCCACATGGTACAGGGAGTCTTGTGGTGACTGCTGATGCCCCCCCCCCCCCCCCCATACCATGACGGAGCCACCACCAAAAGCGACGACCTCCTGGATGACGTCATCTGCCAGCTGCTCCCTGGGACGCCGCCACACCCGAATGCGTCCATCTCGTGGCTTCAACTGGAACTTGGACTCATCGGTGAAAAGCACCATCCGCCACTGAGCCCGAGTCCATGTTCGATGAGCTGTGCACCAGGCCAGGCGACGTGCCCGGTGGGCCGCAGTCAGTTTTGGTTTCCGGACTGGGCGCCTTGCTCGAAGGTTGGCAGCATTGAGGCGCCGCCGTATGGTCATCTCACACACTGCTGTGTTAGTGGCAGCTTGGAGCCGACGCCTGATGGTGTTGGAGGTGGTGGTCCTGGTCCGAAGAGCATGTCTGCGGATGAACCTGTCATCTCTTGCAGTGGTCTTCTTTGGCTGGCCTGGACGGGGTCTCTCTTTGACAGTTCCAGTGGCTTGAAAACGTTCTCTCAGCCGAATGATGACAGAGTGGGACACTTGTAGCCTTCTGGCCACTTCTCGAACGCCAACTCGATCCTGCAGCCATGCAATCGCCCGGTCCGGTCAAAATCAGACAGCTTGCGTCTTGGAGGCATTTTTGTGTTATGAAGAATTATGCACGTTGGGCTGCTTTTAGGGGCATTCCAGTCAGTAAAATGCTCTGCAATGCATTGGTTTTTGCACGTGCATTTGGAATTTCAGTGCAAAACCGTTTGAAGCAGTGTTCACTCTTGCTTAAAAAAACAAGCAATTTTGACAACAATCTGCAACTTTCAAACCCCCCCCCCCCCCCCCCCCCTCTGCATGCCGCAGTGACAATAAGGCTTTGTGTCCACAACCCGCACAGACAACTTTTTCGGGCCAAAGGTATGGACAGAAAGTGCGGTTACCCGTCTCCACAGCCCTATTCTGCCCGCTTCAGAATGGCGTTGACAAGGAACGCAAGATTTATTCTGCTCCGGTGGTGGTACAAAAAAGATCAAGGCATCAACGACGTTCTTAATTAGGTCGACCCAATTGTAAAGATCGGATCACGCAAATCACGCCTATATTCTCGAAGACCAGAAAATGTCAAGCAATCTTGAAGCCACCAGATTGTGGACAGTTAAAAGTCTGCCGTACGACTGTGCTGTGGACAATCTAGTATAAAATATGTTGAACGCAACTGCACTTTTTTCTGTACGCTTGTGCGGGGTCGTTGGCACAGCCTTAGAAGCTTTCGCAGCTTGGAATACTCTATTATCCCTTAAACCTTTCCAGTCGAATCTTCGAAAAAAATGCATTCTTGTTTTGTGGCCAATTAAAGAAAGGCCTTTTTCGGGTGGTCTAATAAGTTCGACTGAGTAAATATATAATCCCATAATGAATTTGAAAAAAAGCAAGAACAAAATTAAACCACAATTTGGTTCAGTTTATGATGACTCAAACATTTCATTGTAAGTCGGTCAAGAGCTGCATTTTCGGGACCACTGTGTCGTTTTGGGTCATGCCAAATCTTTACCTTGGCAATTTTAATTCAATCAAAATACTGCACACAAGTAAGAAAATTTTGTGTGACGTCAATGCGTCATCTCATGTTCAGAGTAACAAAAGAGAATGATGCAGAATATAAATAAACTTACACCCAATGCAAAATTCAATCTTCTTGCGGGAGGCGTAAGCATACGTTTGCAATCTCCTTGATTGATCAGTGCTTGCGCGAGAATGAAGGCTGCGAGAGACAAGAGACTAGACTCAGAATATTATCTCTCTCTCTCTCTCTCTCCTCCTCTCTCTCTCTCTCTCCTCTCCTCTCCTCTCTTCTCTCTCTCTCTCTCTTCTCTCTCTCCACACACACACACACACACACACACACACACACACACACACACACACACACACACACACACACACACACACACACACACTCCCACGCACGCACACACACGCGCAAACACAACAGAGAGAGAGAGAGACAGAGACAGACACACAGAGAGAGAATTCTTCCGCCGAGACAAGCACGGTTAAAACATTCACACTCACTCCCACACACATCGTCCTATCCCTTCACCACCACCTCCACCAGTTACCGTCCCAATCCACCATCCCACGTCCCTAAGTCTTCATCCCCTTCACCACGTCCCCGCACCAATTAATCTTTGCCCAACTGTTTCAAAATAATACAGACAGCCAGACAAGGACCATCCTCTGGAATCGGCACAGCTCTGGCTCCTGCTGCCTCGTAGTCTGGACAAGGTACCAGCAGTCAGGCCGATGGACAGGCTGTAGTATTCTGGCACCACGACGCGTCACTGTTCACTTGACGGCGGGCAAAAGGTCCGCTGGAGGGTCCTTCAACGTGTCACCGACGTCTGAAGTCTCGTCTAGACATTGGAGTGGACACACACACACAGAGAGAGAGAGAGAGAGAGAGAGAGAGAGAGAGAGAGAGAGAGAGAGAGAGAGAGAGAGAGAGAGAGAGAGAGGGAGAGAGAGAGACAGACACACAGAGAGAGAGAGAGAGAGAGAGAGAGAGAGAGAGAGAGAGAGAGAGAGAGAGAGAGAGAGAGAGAGAGAGAGAGAGAGAGAGAGAGAATCACAATTTTCCGTTCAGAATCTGCCATCTTCAAATATCCTTTCAAAGAAAGCAATTTGTCTGTGGTGGAATATCTCATACGAACAGACATTCGGATTTTTTTCTCTTTTTTTTCTGCGTTTTTCTTTTCTCTTTTTAATTTACCTTTTTTTTTCCTTCATTCTTTTTGCTCATTTGTCAGAGCCGATAGTGATGTCAATCCAAAGTCGCTGGAATTATCGCCAAGCTTGGAAGGGACGTGGCTCAGATCAATGACGTAAAACGAAGTAGATTCCGTTTTCGTTCTGTTTCAGGACTAGCATTCCTTTTCTGTTTTAGCTAGTGTATTCATAAATTTCACATAAGTCTGAATCTTGTCAACAGTTACTGTCAAAATGTGTTAAAATGTAGACGTAAATATAGTAACTATGTGACGTTTTGAATTTCCAACTTATGTGAATCTGTCACTGTGTGATCCTTCCAGGTTTGCCATGTTCCGTCAATATCATTGGAGATCTGTGCATGTTATCTCTTAGAACAAAATGCTTTCTTTTCTGCCAGATCGCTATCTCTTGGAACAAAATGCAGTTTTTATTCTTCCAGATCGCTATCTCTTAGAAAAAAAGCTTTTATTTCTTCCACATCGCTATCTTTCAGAACGAAATACTTTCTACCAGGTCGCTATCTTTTAGAACAAAATGCTTCCTTTTCTACCAGATCGCTATCTCTTAGAACCAGATGCTTTTTTCCCCTTCCAGATCGCTGTCGTTTAGAACAAAAAGCTTCCTTTTCCCTACCACATCGCTGTCTCATAGAACAAAATGCTTCCTTTTCCCTACCATATCGCTGTCTCACAGAACAAAATGCTTTCTTTTCCCTACCAGATCGCTGTCTCACAGAACAAAATGTTTCCTTTTCCCTATCAGATCCCTGTCTCACAGAACAAAATGCTTCCTTTTCCCTACCACATCGCTGTCTCACAGAACAAAATGCTTTCTTTTCCCTATCGATCTCCGCTGTCTCACAGAACAAAATGTTTCCTTTTCCCTACCAGATCGCTGTCTCACAGAACAAAATGTTTCCTTTTCCCTACCAGATCGCTGTCTCACAGAACAAAACGCTCCCTTTTCCCTACCACATCGCTGTCTCACAGAACAAAATGCTTTCTTTTCCCTACCACAGCGCTGTCTCATAGAACAAAATGCTTGCCTTTCCCTACCACATCGCTGTCTCACAGAACAAAATGCTTCCTTTTCCCTACCACATCGCTGTCTCACAGAACAAAATGCTTCCTTTTCCCTACCAATCGCTGTCTCACAGAACAAAATGCTTTCTTTTCCCTACCACATCGCTGTCTCACAGAACAAAATGCTTCCTTTTCCCTACCACATTGCTGTCTCACAGAACAAAATGCTTCCTTTTCCCTACCAGATCACTGTCTCATAGAACAAAATGCTTCCTATTCCCTACCACATCGCTGTCTCATAGAACAAAATGCTTCCTTTTCCCTACCACAGCGCTGTCTTATAGAACAAAATGCTTCCCTTTCCCTACCACAGCGATGTCTCATAGAACAAAATGCTTCCCTTTCCCTACCAGATCGCTGTCTCATAGAACAAAATGCTTCCTTTTCCCTACCACATCGCTGTCTCATAGAACAAAATGTTTCCTTTTCCCTACCAGATCGCTGTCTCACAGAACAAAATGCTCCCTTTTCCCTACCACATCGCTGTCTCACAGAACAAAATGCTTTCTTTTCCCTACCAGATCGCTGTCTCACAGAACAAAATGTTTCCTTTTCCCTACCAGATCGCTGTCTCACAGAACAAAATGCTCCCTTTTCCTTACCACATCGCTGTCTCACAGAACAAAATGCTTCCCTTTCCCTACCACATCGCTGTCTCACAGAACAAAATGCTACCTTTTCCCTACCAGATCAATGTCTCATAGAACAA
>CM031603.1:64329726-64333604 GCA_018398815.1 Conus ventricosus
TCTCCTCCTCTTCCTCTTTCTCTCTCTTTCTTTCTCTTTCTGCCTCTCTCTTCATTCCCCCCCCCCCCCCCATCTCCCTCTTCTTCTCGCCAACCGCTATCTCTAGAGTCCGTACCCAATCTTCCTTCAGCCTTTGTCTCTGCCTCCAGCAGATTAACTCATCACGACCTGTGACTGCTGCCCCCGGGCGCGCACCGTGCCCATCAAACATGACTGCAGGGGACTGTAGCCTGATGTTTCGGACTCTTTTCTCTGCGTATATGGAGCGGCAAGATGAGAGACACAGAGAGTAGATACAAGACCTTTTTTTCCTCCGCTGATGAAGTAAGTTGACAGGATCAAACTTTTACAAATACTGGATTTGTCCAAGTACCATATATGCCCCCCGGTGTGTTCCAGTATATCAACCAATAGAAGGGGGCCGACTTAAAAAAAAAAAAAATAAAATAATAAAAAAAAAATTAAAAAAAAACAACTTGAGGAACAAATGTCCTCATTACAGAGATACGCAAAAAACATCATATCTACTGTAATCATTCTATCAACATAAATCCGTAATTACATCAATGCACATGAGTCAGATTTAATTCTATAAGTGGACTTAAAAAGAAGCAACAACAAAAAGATATATAATCTTTTGGGGGGGGGGGGGGGGGGGGAATCATATATTTTTCTTTTACAGGCGAAGAGAGCTAACTACCGAATTTTAAAGAGACAAGGATGTCAATACAGGCAGCATGTATATGAGCCACACGCACGCGTGTAGCCTAAAGGTGAGGGGGCTCTAGTCTTCCTTCCTCTCTTCCCCCCCAACATCTCGGACCCCCCACCGACCCACTCACCCACACGCCATGGCCACCACGATTCATAATTATGAATGGTGCTGAATACATCTCAGGGTAGAGAGAGAGAAAGAGAGAGAGGGGGGGGGGGGGACAGAGAGAGCAAGGACGAATGGGGCAAAGGAAAGTCGTTAATTGTGAACACTTTCGACCGTTTCATTCCAGTTCCCCCCCCCCCCCCCCGTCCCCCCCCCCCTCCCGTCCCCGCACGCGCATGCTTTACTCGTGCACGCACGTGCCCATTCAGGCACGATCCGAGAAGCAAGACACGCACGCGTGTGACACGCGCACATACCAGCATGGGAGAGTATATTTTAAAAAAAAATAAAATAAAAATAATAAATAAATAAATAAATTAAAAAAAAAAAATCCTCCCTGCCCTTGTTCATGTTAGCCATAGACAGGGGGGGGGGGGGGCAGAAAAGAAAAGACGGAAGAGAGAGAGGGAGAAGAACTGGGAAAGGGCATTCTGGGCCACTTCCGCCCTCACCCAGTTTCGGGCGAAAGTAACCCCAAATGCCCCTTTCCCTGTTCTCTGACAAGTAAGACTTCAATAACTAAAAATAACGATTATCTCCAACAAACCATACTGTGCAGGGTTACCTTTTTTAATACTAATATCTAAACTTTCAGATTTGTTTTGTTTAATCCTGGTTTTTCCGATCGTTTTCAATAACATCATTTCACGCAAACATTCTCAAATGAGTCTCAGACTTTCATGTGAAATAACACTACAGTCTTTAACAGTTCTCTAAAGTCTTTTAAAACTGAGTTATATTTTCTGGCATAAAATCCACACACTTATCCGGCATGTCTTCGCTGAAAGCAGTTTCGACAAAGTGTTTCTCTTTATTAACTATGTCTCTTTCTGCCGAACAGTTCATTTTCTAATAATAATTAGTGTCCTGCGTTCCCTTCAAACAGTCCTAAAAAACTGTCTAAACACTCACCAGATTATTGCTGTATGGATCAACTAAAAATATGTCCTCATCTGTCCCATATAAACCTTCTATCATGATATGCTTTGTTCATTTAAGAGCCGTTGGACAGAAAACCACAATATATTAAAATTATAGCGATAAACTGTTTGAATAAGGTCTAGGACAAATATGTTTTCCACAACCAGTTAGCCCACAAATCAATGAGCAATGAGGAGTTTTGTCATAAAGTTAACTGCTCCATGGTTTTAATATAGAAGAATTTAATCTAATCCTGTTATTATTTTATCATGCTCTCTGTTTAAAACTTGTTCAGTATACATAAAATCCTATAAGGCCTAAATGTGTGAAGATTAATCCAATTCAGTGCAGTAAAGATTGTTTCTATTTAGACTAATATTGATTTGTTGGCATTTGTTATGACTTAATACCTCACATTATGTGAAATCATGACAACAGTAACTTTAAGACTGTTCAACTCTAAGTATTTTGCCACTAATTAGAATTCTTTAACAAGGACGTCACAAAACGCCCACAACCCCATCCCTCGCCTTATCTTTAGGCCAGAAATTTCAATATATTATTGTGAACGCGTCCCCTAATTCATTTGCGGCATGAACTGTAATTTTGTAGAAGCATCTTTAAACCACCGCAGTCTCTTCTGTGGAGGATGTACTGTTTTTCCATACGGCTTTTATTTCAATCTCTACCGACTATTGTCATCTGGCCTAAGACATACATGTAAAAGGCCAAGTTGATGCTTTTTCTGAAAACTTTTTTGACGGCTAAAATATGTAAATGGGCTTATGAATTCCAATTTTATGTCCCATTCTAAATATGTTAAAAGTGCCATTTTTGAGGTCAGTGTTTCGAACTATTTTATATCATACTGACGCAACATTATTTGCTTCAGATTGGCTCAGCTGTTCTAGTTTGGGAAACTTTTTGTTGTCGCCACCTTCTTGCGTTTAAATCCCCATTTTAGTGTACTCAAACCATACAAAGGCCTTTTAAACCGTTTGTTCAAACCGCAACGTCTGCAAGGTCTTTTAATTCTAAAGTTATACACCTCACACCCCCAATTTAACTCCCGGGGTTCTTCGGGCCCCGCAATTTTTTTTAAAAACGATTATTTTTTTTCCAAAAAATGTGCAGGTTATCACTTTTTACAAATTTTTCCCCTTTTTGTCTTGATTTTAAAATAAATATCGCCCCTCCCACAAACTAATCTTTAAACTGTAAATTAAATTTTATAATTTCAAATGCAAATGCACTTTCCCTGAGGAAGAGCTCTTAAAACATTGAGGGCCTTTCCCTCAAAAGTTTTCATTTAGTGCTCAGTCACCAAATGAACATAATAATGAATGTAATGCAAGATCGGCGGATTTTCTCCCCCATAATGTTTGTCTGGCCAGCAATAAAAATATGGTGGGTAAATTTCTAGTTTTAAAACCCAACATTTTATAGCCTCTTCAAAAAATAAAATTTTCTTTTTCTTCAACTAAATGTTAAAATTTTTTAGATTTTCTTTGTTAAGTTTGAGAGAATGTTAAAATTACCATTGCTTCTTTAGTGAGCAAAACCCCTAAAACCATCGGATTTTTAAAGGCTATTTGGGGCCGTTGTTAACTTTTTGAACCTTTTTATTCTTTTGGCTTTTCTTTTATTAAACCAACGCTTTGTAGAATATTTATGGACGCAACCATTTTGGCCCCGCATTCGTTTTCATAGCATTTTTTTTAAAAACGAAGGGCGGTTTGGGTTTTTATTGTTAAAACTTTTTTTAAAAAAAATTAAAAATGAGTGCATTCAAAATGCGAGCAAAATATTCTGTTGGGCCCACACAACTTAAAAAAAGCAACTAATCTTACATTGCGTGACCCCCACTCCTCTTTTTATAAAAAGGGATACTCCATTAAGCAGATATCTTTAACCCCCTATTTAAAACGACCCATCAAGAAAGCGTGGTTTATCATCCATGCATTTTAAAACCAGTAAACTTTGCTGTGTTTTGCCACAAATGGGGTAGTGTGTTTTAAAAGCCTTTTTGGATTTTAAATTTATTTTTCACCTGAAATTTTTTTGGTGGGGGCCCGGT
>CM031603.1:64363434-64365934 GCA_018398815.1 Conus ventricosus
GCTCCAAGCTGACAGCCCCAAGTTTTCAGTCCCAAGCAAAGCGATGTACCGACATATGCCCTGTAAACAGCTGCACAGCATCCAGTTTCGGGTCTTTTCCCCAAGAAAATACTGAGCCATCAGAGGGTACAATGAGGTAATGAACTAGAGATTTGTCGTGTTGATGCAACGGAAAACGATAATGGCACAGACAAATGTACGCACGCACACACGCGCGCGCGCGCGCACGCACGCACGCACGCACGCACGCACACACACACACACACACACACGCTATCGTGAAAACATTGTATCCCCATTCGGTCATCAACCCACCCCACCACATAAGCAAGCGTATACAAACACACCTGTATACCACAAACACCCACTTTCCCCATCCCCCCTGCTCACACACACACAATATATATATATATATATATATATTGAATTATAAACAAAGCTTGCTCTTATGTCTTAGATTGAAGAAATAAGGGGACATAAGCATTCATATCTGCAGTGGTAGATGATTCTGCCTAACTAACAGTATGTGCTTGAGTGCGGAAAAAATAAAATAAATGCTTCTCACAATGAACCTTCAGCAAGCTTATAGTCTCCAAGGGGGGGACACCCTCCAATAGGGAGGGAAACTCACTAACATATAACTCCTGGTCATATACCGATATTTCGAAACTTGGTGGTTTCTCCTCAGTGACCGCGGAAAGTGGTAATTTGACTCCTCTGCCTTTTCAGTTTTAAGAAGAATGCAATCCCAGAAAAGGCTGGTGTGCAATACCGTAGTATGTTTGTTGAGTTTTCAAAAAAGCAACCAAAGGAGCCACATAAGAAAATCATGAAAGAGCAAAACAAGCTACATTTTCTTGTGAAAAGTAGAAAATATAAAAAGATATCCTCTTAAGACACAAGTGCTGAGGGTCAGTTCTTGGAATGAATCCGCAAGGGACGAAAAAACAACAAACTAATAAATTCCAAGGATAAGTACCGCGCAACGTTCCAGCAATTTACAGAGCAGCTTGGTGTTGCAATGACTGCAAGAAATATTGAATTATAAACAAAGCTTGCTCTTATGTCTTAGATTGAAGAAATAGGGGGAGATAAGCATTCATATCTGCAGTGGTAGATGATTCTGCTTAACTAACAGTATGTGCTTGAGTGGGTGAATGGGGAAAAAATAAAATAAATGCTTCTCACAATGAACCTTCAGCAAGCTTATAGTCTCCAAGGGGGAGACACCCTCCAATAGGGAGGGAAACTCACTAACATATAACTCCTGGTCATATACCGATATTTCGAAACTTGGTGGTTTCTCCTCAGTGACCGCGGAAAGTGGTAATTTGACTCCTCTGCCTTTTCAGTTTTAAGAAGAATGCAATCCCAGAAAAGGCTGGTGTGCAATACCGTAGTATGTTTGTTGAGTTTTCAAAAAAGCAACCAAAGGAGCCACATAAGAAAATCATGAAAGAGCAAAACAAGCTACATTTTCTTGTGAAAAGTAGAAATATAAAAAAGATATCCTCTTAAGACACAAGTGCTGAGGGTCAGTTCTTGGAATGAATCTGCAAGGGACTAAAAAACAACAAACTAATAAATTCCAAGGATAAGTACCGCGCACCGTTCCAGCAACTTACAGAGCAGCTTGGTGTTGCAATGACTGCAAGAAATATTGAATTATAAACAAAGCTTGCTTTATGTCTTAGATTGAAGAAATACGGGGGAGATAAGCATTCATATCTGCAGTGGTAGATGATTCTGCCTAACTAACAGTATGTGCTCGAGTGGGTGAATGGGGAAAAAATAAAATAAATGCTTCTCACAATGAACCTTCAGCAAGCTTATAGTCTCCAAGGGGAGACACCCTCCAATAGGGAGGGAAACTCACTAACATATAACTCCTGGTCATATACCGATATTTCGAAACTTGGTGGCTTCTCCTCAGTGACCGCGAAAAGTGGTAATTTGACTCCTCTGCCTTTTCAGTTTTAAGAAGAATGCAATCCCAGAAAAGGCTGGTGTGCAATACCGTAGTATGTTTGTTGAGTTTTCAAAAAAGCAACCAAAGGAGCCACATAAGAAGCAAAAGAAAATCATGAAAGAGCAAAACAAGCTACATTTTCTTGTGAAAAGTAGAAAATATAAAAAAATATAAAAAAAATATAAAAAAAATATAAAAAAATATAAAAAAAGTAAAAATATAAAAAAATATAAAAAGATATCCACTGGTTGCTTTTTTGAAAACTCAACAAACATACTACGGTATTGCACACCAGCCTTTTCTGGGATTGCATTCTTCTTAAAACTGAAAAGGCAGAGGAGTCAAATTACCACATTTCCGCGGTCACTGAGGAGAAACCACCAAGTTTCGAAATATCGGTATATGACCAGGAGTTATATGTTAGTGAGTTTCCCCCTCCCTATTGGAGGGTGTCTCCCCCTTGGAGACTATAAGCTTGCTGAAGGTTCATTGTGAGAAGCATTTATTTATATTTTTTCCCCATTTACCCAC
>CM031603.1:64378434-64387312 GCA_018398815.1 Conus ventricosus
AGAATCAAGGATCATTCCCTTTCAAGCGCAAAAGCATACACACAGATGAATGCTTCATCAAAGCAAAATGAATCATACGAATCATCTTCATGCCCTATACACTGAATTGAACTGGAGAGAAAAAATCTCTTTTATTTTGTCTTCATTCAAGTATCAGATCTCAGAACGACCACTCAGAATTTAGCTGGAGGGCATACCAAGTAAGTAACCAACCAGGACTTTTACCTGAGTGACTGTACAGGAGTTTGAAGCAATACAAATTCAATATACAGGATCTTAGAATTATCATTTATTTATTCTCTTTATTGTTATCGTATCCTTACATCATCGTGAACAAATAAGGCTTAAACGGAAAAAGTACAGGTAGCCATGATTTTTCAGCGAAACTACATCCAATTCAGATTAAATGTACTGGACGTCTGTTCGGAAGTAGAAAGTGGTGTGCTAATTTTGAGGCATTGTGTTTTACAGAAAGGACATTGTCGAGCAACAATGCTTCTGACTACAGACGAGGATGAGGGACAGCATGCACAGAACCATTAACACCAGTGTCTGAAGATATAAACTGAGATACAAGTTCGGTAACATAGAATGTGGATGAGGAAGGGGGTAGGGGAGGAGGGAGGGTGAGGTGTGGAGGATGTCATTTTGGTGTGTGCGAAAGGGAAGTTGGAGGGACGGAGAGGTATGTCATGTGAGGTGAGAGAAAGGAAGAAGGAAAAAAAGGGGGAATACATTTGCATCCTATTTCCCTGTTGTTTTGCCTTTCGGGACGGCTTCCCCGTCTTTCTCTTTGTCGGTGAAATCAGCTTGTGAAAAAGATTCATCTCAGTGTGTGTGTGTGTGTGTGTGTGTGTGTGTGTGTGTGTGTGGGTGTGGTGTGTGTGTGTGTGTGTGTGTGTGTGTGTGTGTGTGTGTGTGTGTGTGTGTGTGTGTGGTGTGTGTGTGTGGTGTGTGTGTGTGTGTATGTGTGTGTGTGTGGATACGCGCGCGCCTGAGTGTGTATATGTGCACACACACACACACACACACACACACACACACACACACACACACACACACACACACACACACACACACACACACACACACACACACACACATAATTCAACCTGAGAGAAAGAAGAAAAAGCCTCGATTTTGTCTGAAATATCTTAAACATTTAGCTCTGGCGTTTCAAGGAAATAATTGCGTTTGGGTTTTATAGAGTACAGTTTATTTGAGGTTAGAAAACTCATACAGGTAATAGCGTGAAAGTGATGAAGGCTGGGAGAAATTTTGATATGGTAAGCGCGCGCGCGCGCACACACACACACACACACACACACACACACACACACACACACACACACACACACACACACACACACACAGAGAGAGAGAGAGAGGAGAGAGAGAGAGAGAGAGAGAGAGAGAGAGAGAGAGAGAGAGAGAGAGAGAGAGAGAGAGAGAGAGAGAGAGAGAGAGAATTCAACTGGAAAAAAATGAGACAGGGCCTACATTACATCTGAAATACATTAAACATTAACCTCTTGCATTTCAAAGACACAATGCTGTTTGAATTTCCATAGAGAACGCTTTCATTTCAGGTCAGAAAACCCATGCAGACCATGACCAGAATGTAGGAAGGCTGGGGGAAAATTCGACATGGCAAGCATACTCAGCCAAACTGGGGGTTCAATACAGACTCTCCACTTGACGTCGTATACTGAACTTCATAACGTTCTAGCAGAACTTGAAGCAAAAAAAAAGAATGCTTTAGCCTTAATGGCCGGTTGCTGTTATATAGGGATAAGATAAGATGATAATGCTTATAGCCCAGCCGACCACAAAGGGCCACATCAGGGCTGTCACCACGTTAAAATCAACTCACAAGCCATTCATTCACACAATGCTTTAAAATACATCGAAAACTCCATCCGAAAGTTTGTTACAAATCTTCCACTGTAAAATCTCAGATCCGATGAAAAAGCTCTTAATCTCTTTCAAGAACTCAAAGATCGCATCAGGCGGAACGTCTCTGAACAAGGTTTGCATAGAATCTGCTGTAAAATGTTGTGTCTCACATCATGCAAGTCCCAACCTAAAAAAACATGTTTCATTGTGTGTGGCACACGAAATGGAATGCACCATGGGCTCTTCATTCTTTAAAAAGGTATGAGTGGGTCAATCGAATGACACCAGCCCATGTTATATAGGGATTGGCAAGGGATGAATCGGCCATGATGAAAGAAATAATACAGTGGAGCCATAATCAACCATCAAGCGAAAGTCCCTTCAACAGTGGTTAATGAATGACAGGCTCTTCCAATATCCATAAAGTCTCCACTCCTGTCTGACACAGAGAGGACTTCGAGTGTTGGAGCGCTTGCCGAAGTGGCCGTGGGCCAACACCTCATGTACTCTCAGGCCCAGTGTTTCTCTATATATACAACTGGCCATGATAATGACACTTAGGCGCTTGACATGAAAAAAAAAATGATACAAGAAAAGCAATATCCATCCTCTGTTTGTTTGTCTGTCTGTCTGTCTGCCTGCCTGTCTGTCTGTCTGTCTCTGGTCTGTCTCTGTCTGTCTGCCTGCCTGTCTGTCTGTCTGTCTCTGTCTGTCTCTGGCTCTCTCTGTCTCTGTCTCTCTCTGTCTTTGTCTCTCTCTGTCCCTCTGTCTCTGTCTTTCTGTCTGTCTGCCTGCGTGGCTGTCTGTCTCTCTGCCTGCCTGCCTGCATGGCTTCCTGTCTGTATGTCTGTCTGTGTTCCTTGTATGAGTGACTGATTGTCTGTCTGTCTGTCTGTTTGTTTGCCTGCCTGCCTGCCTGTCTGTCTGTTTGTCTGTCTGTCTATCTGCCTGTCTGTCTGTCTGTCTGTCTCTCAGAGGGCTGGATGTAAAAAAAAGTATTTACGCTTAATCCATTATCCTCTTTAAATGAAATTCGTTCTTTTGTTCGTTCGTTCGTTCTGCCTCTCTCTCTGTCTTTCTCTTTCTCTCTCTCTGTCTTTCTCTTTCTCTCTCTCTGTCTTTCTCTCTTTCTCTCTCTCTGTCTTTCTCTTTCTCTCTCTCTGTCTTTCTCTTTCTCTCTCTCTGTCTTTCTCTTTCTCTCTCTCTGTCTTTCTCTTTCTCTCTCTCTGTCTTTCTCTTTCTCTCTCTCTCTCTCCTGTCTTTCTCTTTCTCTCTCTGTCTTTCTTTCTCTCTCTCTCTCTCTGTCTTTCTCTTTCTCTCTCTCTGTCTTTATCTTTCTCTCTCTCTGTCTTTCTCTTTCTCTCTCTCTGTCTTTCTCTTTCTCTCTCTCTGTCTTTCTCTTTCTCTCTCTCTGTCTTTCTCTCTCTCTCTCTCTCTGTCTTTCTCTTTCTCTCTCTCTGTCTTTATCTTTCTCTTCTCTGTCTTCTCTCTCTCTCTCTCTGTCTTTCTCTCCTCTGTCTTCTCTCTGTCTTTCTCTTTCTCTCTCTCTCTGTCTTTCTCTTTCTCTCTCTCTGTCTTTCTCTATCTCTCTCTCTGTCTTTCTCTTTCTCTCTCTCTGTCTTTCTCTTTCTCTCTCTCTGTCTTTCTCTTTCTCTCTCTCTGTCTTTCTCTTTCTCTCTCTGTCTTTCTCTCTCTCTGTCTTTCTCTCTCTCTGTCTTTCTCTCTCTCTGTCTTTCTCTTTCTCTCTCTCTCTGTCTTCTCTTTCTCTCTCTCTGTCTTTCTCTTTCTCTCTCTCTGTCTTTCTCTTTCTCTCTCTCTGTCTTCTCTTTCTCTCTCTCTGTCTTTTCTTTCTCTCTCTTTTGTCTTTCTCTTTCCTTCTCGTCTTTCTCTTTCTCTTCTCTTCTTTTCTTTTCTCTCTCTGTCTTTTTTTTTCTCTCCTCTGTCTTTCTTTCCCCTTCTTGTTTTTCCCTTTTTCTCTCTCTCGTCTTTCTTTTTTCCTTCTTGTCTTTCTCTTCTCTCTCTCTTTTCTTTCTCTTTCTCTCTTCTGTCTTTCTCTTTTCCCCTTCTGTCTTTCTCTTTCTCTCTTCTGTCTTTTCTCTTTCTCTTTTTTCCTTTCTTTTTTGTTTTTCTCTTTCTCTCTCTGTCTTTTCTTTCTCTCTCGTCTCTGTCGTCGTCTCTTGGGGCTGATAGGAAAGGTGTGGGAAGGGACATTTCACGTCAAGTGATCGAATATGATTGACGGAATTTAATGATCTGTTTGAAAGCGGTATCTGCACCCCGTCTTTAAAGCATGCAGTGAAATGAAGACTTTGAAACGGCGGACTTTGTCCCTTGGAGTGCGCTATCGTGTGTGTGTTGATCCAATTTGGTAAGTTTGCATCGAATTGTTCTCGTAAATCCGCACAGGGAAAAAAAGACCCCAGACATGCAGAACATTGAAGCCAGAAACAGATCGTGTCCCGGGGACTAAAAATTTAACAATGTACTCGACGTGACGACAGGACAAAAGAATATCCGTTTATGTTGTATTTGGTGGGGTAAAAAGGAGTTATACCAAACCTACTGAAACAAATATAAAAATTTCGCAAAAGTTGACAACGTTAAGTTGGGTGGGACCGGCGACTAGGAGATTTTTATGTGGGGCAATCGGAGCTTGTTTTAAAAAATTCTCACAAAAGGTTCTGAACGTTTTAAATCATATGAGCGCAGTTGTAATTTTTTGAAAACGGTGAGGACTAGCATAAACTTTCGGCGGACGATACACTATTTTTTTTTCCCAGGGTCATTTTAGGATTACAAAAACCACTACGATCACTTGAAATAGAAGCAGATCGTTTGGGATTTTTTTTTTTAACTTGAATTAAAAAATATATAGTTTTGAAATGTGTTAGCCATATAGCGAACTAAAAGATCTTAAAAAAACGCAGTTGTTATCGTTACAAAAAAACTGATAAAAATATTTGGGAATGTGTTTTCAACAAAATGGAATTAAATTAGCAGGGAAGAATATTGTAAAAATGGAAAAATGATCATGGAAATTTAAATTCACAAACACTTCAGCAATGGTTTTTTTCATGTGGAAATTTTTTTGATGCACAAAGATAATCTTATTACTTTGCGTTAAATTTTGGGGACTACATGAAAATTCAAGAATTGAAAAAAGTTCCCTACCAAAGAAGAAAACTTTCTGAGATGCCAGTTATTTGTCTAATATGATTTTGATGGGTTTTTCAGACGATGTTATTTTATCTTTAAGTTATGGTTTATGTTTTAAATCATTTGTTTAAATCGCTGGGCTTCATTTCTTTGGGAAAGATTTCTTCATACCGGGCCCCCACACAACACAGCAGACAGACGGAGGGGAAGAAGACACCCCACATGCAAAACACGCAACAGACACACCCGCAGCACGCACCGACGCGCGGTGCTACACAGACGGACAGCAGCAGACACCACACACACGATACACACACCTCACAGATCACACACATACTCATCAGGGGTTCACTCAAATATGGAGGCTTGCTAAACTAAAGAAACATGACCCAAAGAATGTGGAAACTGTCCACAAACGCAAAAACAAAATTTTACACTGGATGAGGCCCTACTCACTGGGAACAGAATGTTTTATGCAATCATATTCAAACACTCATGTGAAAAAAAGGGGGTTGCCGATCCCCAAAACTTTGTTCTCTTTAATGTCGTATCAGTTCTTGGTCTAAAAAGGCGCGACCGGTGATCAGAAATTCTTTTTAGGTGAAGGGGTTGGGTGTTAGACGGGGGACGAGTCAAACTTTTTTGATCAGACAAAAATGTTTAAAGAAAAAAGCAATAGTCCCCCAAAAGGGAAAGAGTTTTGCTTGCCCGTTGCCAAAGGGACTTTACGTATTTGCATTGTTTTGTTTTTGTTTTTCCTTGAAAAAGGCATGGGCCGAAAATTTGAAGAGTGAAATTGTGATTTGTGAAACTATGTTTCAGTTTTTTTTTCCTTTAAAAATTTCACAGCAAGCAAATTGTTTCAGACGTTACGCTTGTGTACCCAAAGGCCTCAGCAAACAATTGTCCCCGTTGATTTTTGTCATGAACACTGGGCATCAACTGTAAGTATTCGGTGGGTTAGGGAAACCCTGCTTTTAGCTAAGGCAAGGTGAGGAAATTTGGGTAAAAGAACTTTCCCTGTCGAGAACTTAGTTTGACTACGGAACTGGCTGAAAAGCGCACGCTTTTAAAAAAAGCGCCATTGTCTGAGATAGAAATTAAACGGAAATTTGGTAAAATCTCACTGTGGATGTGAATAAGGAAAAAGGAGAGGGGGGGTGGGGGTGAGGAGGGGGGGGGGGGGTGGGGGGGAGGAAAAAGGTCGGAGGTGAGGGTAAAAGGACGGGGTTGTGCAGACGGAATGGTGGAGTGGATGTGTCGGGTATTTGGGGGAGGAAAAGGGAAAAAGGAAAAAGGGGGAAAAAAAAAAAGGGAACACGGCAACTCTCGCCCGTTTTCTTTGGGTTTTTAAAACGACTCCACCATTTTCTTAAATCTGTGCGATTTCACCCCCCTGTGAAAAATGGGGGTGCGTGAGGTATGCGTGGTGCGTGGGGCGTGTGTGTGTGTGTGGGGGGGGGGGGGGTACGGTGCGCACGTATGTGTATTTATTGGTGGTTTTGGGGCGCGTGTACGTTGAGTGCGCGTGCGCATGCGTGTACCGAGTGTGCTATGTGTGTGTGGCGTGGCGCGGCACGGTTTGGATATGTGTATGTGCTTTTAGATGCCCGTTCGTGCGTTATGAGATGTGTGTTTTTAAAAGTGTGCTTTTTTTATGGGGTTTGCATTCCCGAAACAGAGGGCAAACAATTTACAGAAGATTACAAGCACTTTGATTGTTTTCTTGCTTGAAGTCCCGTACCATTTCCATGGAAGTAATGTTTCGCGGGGGGGGGAGACAGGAAAAGGGAGAGGAGAGAGAGAGAGAGAAAGAGAAAAAGAGAGAGAGAGAGAGAGGGGAAGAGGAGAGAAGAGAGAGAGGAAGTAAGCGGCTGGTCGTGTGTGGTGTGTGTGTGTGTGTGTGTGGTGTGTGTGGTTTTGTGGTGCGACTGGTGGGTGTGTTGTGTGTGTGGCGGCCCCGCGCGGGGGTGGTGTTGTGTGGGTGTGTGTGGGTTGTGTGTGTGGTCGTGTGTGTGTGTTGTGTGTGTGTGTGGCATGTGTGGTGTGGTGTGTGTGTGTGTGTGTGTGTTGTGTGTGTTGTGTGGGTGTGTGGTGTGAGTAAGTAAGTAAGTAAGTAAGAAGTTATGTCCATGTGTGAATTCTTTTTTGAAGATATAGTGCTTTCTTTTTTACAGAGGGGGAGAGAGAGAGAGAGGAGGGGAGAGAGAGAGGGAGGAGAAGGAAAGGGAAGAGGGGAAAAGAGGAGAGAGAGGGGAAAGAAGAGGTATCGTTTTCATGTATTACTTTTTTCCCTCCTGGCGTCTGGGGCATTCGCTGGCCGACACTTGTAAAAAAAACCGGGTTTCCTTGCAAATTTCTGAGCCCCAAGTATCGGGCTGGGCCATCGCCCCCTTTTGGCAGTGGCCAGTGCTCAAACCTCTCCATGTAGGGGGGAGCTTTTGGCTGGCCCTTTCGAAGTCCCTTATTTACCCCTGTAGCGAGACTTTAGATGTTTTGGATAAAAGTTCCCGTGCTGTCGTCTTTTGGGCTACCTGTGCTTTGTTTCCTGGTCGCATTGGGCCTTGGAGCTGTGTGCAGTTGTAGCCTTTTCCTTTTCCGTACAGTTTGAAGAATTTGAGGGAGTAAGTATATGACGTCACTGGTGTTTAGACTAACCTCCACTTTGCTTCGTGTCTTACCATTCAAAATCGACTTTCCCCCCAAACCTTCCCCCTTGTTTTGCAAGGGGCTGCTGGGTAAAATGACCTCAAGGAAAAATTACTCTGTAAAATCTTCAGCTTTGTGTCCCTTGAAGTGAAGAGATAAAGATTAGTATTCGGGTAAGGTACACTCTTTTGATTTCTTTTGTATTGGTGCAGGCGCGCGCGGCTATTTATATATATATATTTTTATATAAATTATATATATATTATATATATTGAATTATAAAAAGCTCGTTTATGTCTTGTTGAAGAAATGGGGGGGGATACGCATTCAACCGCATGGCAGATGTTTTTGCAAAATAACAGTTGTGCTTGGTGGGTGAATGGGGGAAAAAAAAAAAAAAATTTCAAAAAGAGCCCTTTAGCAAATTATATTTCCAAGGGTGGACATCCTCCCAAAAGGGGGGGAATCACTAAATATAACTCTGGTCAAAACCGATATTTTGAAAATTGTGGTTTCTCCTCAGGACCCCGGAATGGGTAATTTGATCCCCGCCTTTTCAGTTTTAAAAAGATACATCCCCGAAAAGGTTGGGGTGCAATTTTTTAGTATTTTTTGGTTTTCAAAAACAACCAAAGGGCCATTAAGAAGCAAAAGGAAATCAAAAAAGAGCAAAAAAGCTCATTTTTTTGTGAAAAATAGAAAATATAAAAAATATCCCCCTTTAAAACAAAGTGCTGGGGCCTGTTCTTGGAAAGAATCCGCAAGGGACTAAAATACAACAAACTTAAATTCCCAAAGGGTAAGTACCCAGCACCGTTCAGCAATTTCAGAGCGCTTGGTTTTTGCAAGATGCAAGAAATATTGAATTATAAAAAAAAGCTCGTTTTGTCTTGATTGAAAAATAGGGGGAGATTCGCATTCTACCCGCAGTGGGAGAGATTTTGGGCCCAAAATAAAAAAGTATGTGCTTGAGTGGGTGTGGGGAAATAAAAATAAATGCTTCTCAAAATTTTGGGCCTTCGCAAATTATATTTTCCCCTATTTTTCATTAAGACAAAAGAGCGGCTTTGTTTATTATTCAAATTTTTTTTGCAGTCATTTCCCCAAGTGCCTGTAGTTGTGGAAGGTGTTGGCCGGTTTTTTATTTGGTTTTTTTTTTTATTAAAAAATTTGGAAT
>CM031603.1:64395812-64411891 GCA_018398815.1 Conus ventricosus
ACCACACAGCGCAAGATCGATACATTCGACAGCTTCATCTTCGTAATCGATTCCTTACAGCAGCAGAAACATGTCGCCAGGTGGTTGGTCAACGGGGTCCAGTGTATGGACAAACCGTTCGACGTTGATTGCAGGAATCAGGGCTCAATGCAAGACGCCCTCATGTTGGCCCAGTCCTCACCGTAGACACAGTCAGCAACGCCTGCAGTGGGCCAACCAGCATCTGCCATGGACACGACATCAGTGGAGAGCTGTGCTGTTCTCTGACGAAAGTCGCTTCGCGTTATCTCATGCTGACGGGAGAATGAGAGTCTGGAGGCGTGTTGGGGAACGCTACGCCAACTGCTGCGTGTTTGAAGCTGATAGATGGGGAGGGGGGCAGTCTGATGGTTTGGGGGGCATTCAGTCATGACTATCGGACACCTCTGTACTTTTTTGACAACCATGTGAATGCCAACACGTACCAGCAGGTGCTGCAGAACCACGTCGTCCCACTGTTTGGCAGCACCGGAGCTGCAGTTCTTCCAGCATGATAATGCCACGACCCCACACCGCAAGAGCCACCGCTGCGTTTCTCCAGGCGAACACACATTGCCGTGTTGCCCTGGCCATCTATGTCCCTGACATGGCTCCCATTGAACACGTTGGGATGAGCTGGGGCGTCTTGTGGCCCGTGGAAGACGTCCACAGACTCTCGATCATTTGAGGCGCGCACTGACCGAGGAGTGGGATGGACTGCCACAGGCATTCTTGCACAACCTTGTCTACTCCATGAGGAGGCGCTGCCAAGCGTGCATCGGGGCAAATGGCGGACACACTCGGTATTAGAGCTCGCGGACGGACATGCTCGTCATGGTGTACTTTTTGACAGGGACCCTAGTGAAGTCAACAGCTAATTTCAGATGAATTCGGCCATTCTTGTCAAGAACAGACATTTTGTTTAATTGAAAAATGGATGCGTAATCAAATATGCTTACTTTCATTAAATAATTCTGTACTACCAACGTTGTCTGGGTCTTTTGGCAAGCGGTGCGTTTTTAATGTTGTTCAGTATATATTGATTTTGACTGTGTACAGTTCATATGATGCTTCTTTGATTGCATTTTCTTTTAACAAATCTGCTGATAGGTTTATCGCCACAGTAATAGTTCACGTCACAGTGATTGGTAAGCAAGGATACAGCTTTTTTGTATTGGATCAAGAATGCGTACAAAGCTGGGCATTGCTGACTGGGATAAAACTGAAACTGCGCTGTTAAAAGTTTTATGACAATTGAAAATATAGCTGTAGGTCTTAGAACTTTAGATATCGTTATTTTAGCGATATTCATGGACAGATGAGAAGTCTGAATGCACATTGTTACATACTGGACGGGTTACAACTCCTCTTGACGGTTGTGCATGACTGAGAACTGGGAGCTGTGAAACTGTGTGACTTCGTGTCTGTCACAGCACTTGGACAGCTCGGTGTCATGGAGAGATACTGATGATTTGTTCATTAGCAATGCAGTGCTGACATAACGCATGCCAGCTGAAACATGCAGATAAAGAAACAACTGGCGCAAACCATGTCTGTATAGTTAAATCATACTTCTTTTTCTTCAATAAAAAGAAGAAATACCCAGGAAGGCTTCTTCACGCTAACAACATGACCTAGTCACAGGCTAAATGTAAAGATGCTACTTCTTGTGCTAATATTACCGACGAGTTACTGGACATTGAAGAAGGAAACGATGACTCGCCGTCACATTGCCTTGATCTCTCCTTTCCGATGAGGTCGGAGCCAAACACAGCTAATGGAGCGTAAACTGGTGTGTGGCCCGGCACGCGTGTTTTGCATTCTAATGACCATTTGCTGGTCATGAAGCAGGCCCTGCATGAGGAGGCAGCTGTGGCTGCAGTGATCATGGCTGTGACTGGCCATTGTACACGATCTGGACAGGCCGAAAGGAAACGTCTCTGTACTGTTGGTTTCACATAAAAACGAGTGCATGTATGCTGGTAATCTACAATAAACACATGAAGAAGTATGTTCACACACATAAACAGACACAGACACACAGAGACATGCCTGCAGGCGCGCGCGAGCGCGCGCGCACACACACACACACACACACACACACACACACACACACAACACACACACACACACACAGGGAGGGAGAGAGAGAGAGAGAGAGAGAGAGAGAGAGAGAGAGAGAGAGAAGAGAGAGAGAGAGAGAGAGAAAGAGAGAGAGAGAGTCCCAGTAACAAGGGCTGCAGCAACAGTAAAAGCTTCCAACAAACCCATTGGAAGCACCCAGAAGACCCTGTCAATCATGACAAAAGAGCCACTGTCTACAGGTCATAAACATAACGTAACAAACATGGCATCATGTCATCAATACTGTGAGAGAACTGATTCATGTCTTCAGAGAAAATAGACCTGTCACCTTATCACTTTCCCTCATCACCTTCATACTTATACTATGAGCTGAAAAGGGGGAAAGGGAACTTCACCTTTGATGATTTCTTTGTTTTTCTTGTGGCACAGATAAAACAAGAGAGAGAGAGAGAGAGAGAGAGAGAGAGAGAGAGAGAGAGAGGGGAGGGAGAGAGAGAGAGCAGTCTGCCTGTTCCTAAACGTGCATATGTAAATACGCGTACAGTCTCATTCATCATCAGGGATTCACAAACACAACAGATATATCCACTCTTGGAAAATCATCCTCATTCTCATTTATTTAACAGAGAGAGAGAAGGGAGGAGAGAGAAGAGAGAGAGAGACGAGGAGAGAGGAGAGAGAGAGAGAGAGAGAGAGAGAGTGCTGAAGGAAATCGAACACAAATGTTCGTAAAACTAAAAGATTCCTTAGAGGACACATTTCAATATGCCCTCGCCAATTCTCAGCCAGTGAAAGAATGGGATTTACATCTCTCACTGTGCCCTGAACAGGCGTGAAAATCCTGGGGGCGACTGCAGTTGAAAGAGCTTTCAAGAGAACGGGGATAAACGGAGAGAGCAAAAGGGACAACAGACAATAGGAACTCTGACGCAATAGACTACATTGCAAACTCCCCAGCTTCTGGTTGAAACAGCTTGAAGATTAAGCTTCCTGTTTGTGCCGTTTCCTTTTCCTTGTCACAGACAACTCTCTGTTAAAGGAAAATGTGGGCTGCACTTTCTGTAACACAGTAATGCGTTGTCTCTGCTTCTGTTTCTATGTTCTCTCTTGCATTTTCCCCTTTCGTAGCAGTCATGAGCTTTCTCACTTCAGGAGACTTTTCTATAAACGCTTTGCTTGTGAATTTATGCTAGTGAGGTAATGTCTTGCCTTACGAATGGAATGCCCATGTAAACCTGAGAAACGTCGCCTTTATACAACGTAAATATATAAAAAAAAATCCTTCAATGACTTATCGTTGGTGGCCAAGCCTTCAATGCGAACTATTATTATTCCTACTGTCTTTGAAGCTTGTTGTTCTAGTGCAGATTAATTTGGCAGATGACATAGTTAAAAAGTTTGAACATATAATCTGAGCGTCAAGTGTTCGAGTCCTAAGAACCATGTCTGGTAGATGAATTGGGATCTCTTCTAATTTTCTGGTGCTGACTTTCAAATTTCTAAATAGCCTTTGTGTGTATATGCATGCATGCACGTCAAACAAGTTAAAATGCTCTATTATGTGTCACCAATCCGCATATCAAACACAAAAGACCGAGCACACAAGCAGTGAAGCTTTTATTGAATGCTCTCTGAAATGCTTTGATAGACACAGAGATCTTCAACAACGCTGCCCATGACTCTCAACAATGTCGGGGCACGTTTAAGACCACTGGTGATGGGGGGACGATGTAGTTTGAGTTTGTTGCGTCTGGCATTGTATCATTATGGGAGGAGGCAGAAGTTCATGCACTTTCTTAGAAGTAACTTTGATGAGCATATCTCAGCAGTTCTTTGTTGAAGGAAACAAAGCCTTGCGCTCTGAGCAGACTGGCAAAGAAACTTTACCTCTAGGAAACGTACAGATTGGAAAAAAAAACTTCATATATGTAATGACTTGTAAGTCATGGACAAGCGCCAGTGTAACTCTTATTCTGCGATTGAAACTTAATTTGCCATGGTAGTTGACTGTGATGGATGCAGCGTTTTAAAGAATTATAACTCACCAATTGTCAGAGCCTTGTGGTTTGCATTCCTGCAGTACGTGGGAATGGAGTATGGTTAGGACTCCCCCCCCCCCCTCTTAGTTACTAGGTTTAACGTGAGTATAGACTTGCACATTCCTGCAACCACTTCGTTTGTACATGTATGAAAGTCCCACAACACGCACATTAAAAACTGGTTTTCTCTGAGAAGAGTGAGAGAGAGTGAGAGAGAAGAGAGAGAGAGAGAAGTTTCCATGTAGATTATGCTTGCAAAATAATCCTTTATCTTAAGGGCGGAGTAGCCCCAAGTCTGGAGAAGACTCTCTGATTTTTTTTCTCGTACAACAGGCTGATACTCCTGCGACACTGCCTGTATAGACAGGCATGAGTTTTGTTTTAGGACCGTTTTTTTATTCTGACCATAAAGCAACATTCACCATCTTCAGGGAAGGACTCGTCTGATTAATTTGTTTTGTGATGGTTGATACTCAGACAAACGCAACATGAAGCTTTGGATGCTCTGAAAACCCATAGATGGAAGGGGAAAGTTTGGGGGAAAAGGGGAGAGAAAGGAATAAGAGATGGAGATGAGCAAATCAGTTCGAAACGGTGTGCAAAATGCTCACGTGAGCCAAATTGTGGTGCGGCACGAGCGCTTTGTTTTGCATCCCACGAGCACAAGCAGATCGTAAACCGGACTTTTCCTCAGAAGAAACAGCTGGTGGCCGAACTAATCGGAAATATAATTGCCAATGATAAGATCTTCCCGATCGTTCTTCTTTCAGTGAAATTCTGCTACGCGGCGGTTAACACTAACATGGACCCACACCCATGTGCATATAGCAATCTTTCTCACGCTTCTCTGGCTGTCCTGTCTGGACTCTCTCTTCTCTCGCCATCTCTATCTGGTAACACATAAACACAACACACACACACACCCACACACACACACACACACACACACCACACCACACACACACACACACACACCACACACACACACACACAAACAATCTCTCTCTGTATTATGTGCATGCGCGCACATACATACAGTTCTTTCTTCGTTCTCTCTCTCTCTCTCCTGTCTACATAACCTTTATCTCCATCGCACAACGCACACACACACACACACACACACACACACATTCAACACACACACACACACACACACATACACATTCACACACACACAGACACATACAGACAGACCGACAGACACAACACACACCAAACACACACACAACACCAACACACCAACACACACACACACAACACTATCACACACACACACACACACACACACACACACACGACACACTCTCTCTCTCTCTCTCTACCACACACACACACACACCACACACACACACACACAGAACACACACACACATCACACACACACACACACACACACACACCAATTTCATCTACATGCGAAACAAATACGCATACACACAAAACCTCATACACAAAGTATAAATAAAGCGCTCTTTGGTAATATTAGGCCATAGATGCTGCCAAACGAAATTTGACCATCTTGGTTACTGTCTGCAGAATGCAATGAAAAATGTAATTATCTGACAAAACCCTTAAGGCCAGCGTAAGCTGAGAGAAGACGGGGAGTAGAAAGAAAGGAGAAAAAAAGGGGGAAGCGTGGTGGTTTGAAGTAAGGGAGTTCAGGGGTAGGGTGTGTGTGAAGTAGGTTGGGCGGGAGGTGGGGAATGCGGGGAGCAGAGAGATGCGAGTACAGCTGCTTGTCACACTTCTCGATCTGGAACCTCCCAGGGTAAAGCAACGCACGCTTTTGTAGTTGCATATGTCATGTGGTGGGTGTGTGTGTGTTGTGTGTGCGTGTGCGTGTGTGTGTGTGTGTGTGGTTTGTGTGTGTGTATGTGAGTGTGTGTGTGTGTTTGTGTGTGTGTGTTGTTGTGTTTGTGTGTGTGGCGTGCGCGTGTGCATGTGAATGTGTGTCGCGTGAATGAGTGTTTAACTGCATGTGCGTGTAGTAAATGTATGTGGTGTATGTGTTTGGTGTGTTGTGTGTGTATGTGTATGTGCTTGTTGTGGTGTGTGTGTGTGGTGTTGTTGTGTGTATGTTGTGTGTGTGTGTGTGTGTGGTGGTTTTGTTGTGTATGAGAGAGTAGAGAGAGAGAGAGAGAGAGAGAGAGAGAGAAGAGAGAGAGAGAGAGAGAGAGAGAGAGAGAGAGAGGAGAGAAATCTTCAGCGTAAAATGAATTCGTACAACTTGAGTGGCAAACTTCCAGGGTAAAGGGCAGTTTCGAACGAGACATGAAAAGAAATTGGGAGATATACCCCACCACACGTAGTCGTGCAATCTCAGCTGTATTCTATGGACAACGCAACTAACGACTATTACTCTAACATCATCCATTAAGACAATGATTTATTACAGGATTTCATTTCCTGACATGCACATACCTCCGCCCAAGTACCCTCTACCCCCTTTTTTTTTTGGTTTTTAAAACCCTCTCCAACCTTCTTCACCACTCT
Organism: Conus ventricosus; assembly: GCA_018398815.1. Lineage (NCBI taxonomy): Eukaryota > Metazoa > Mollusca > Gastropoda > Neogastropoda > Conidae > Conus > Conus ventricosus. The sequence goes on from CM031603.1 coordinate 64,402,448, forward strand.
TCTCTCTCTCTCTCAAACACACACACAACACAACACACACACACACACATCACACACACACAACAACACACAACATGAGTGACTGCGCACGTCACGACCCTCTCGAACGCACTTAACAAGTAGTGAAAATGAAACAGCTGCTCTCGCTGCCAGTATTTGATCAACTATCACAGATCAGTTGCATCCCGCAACTGTAGGACACAGACCTCATCTCTTACAAATACCCTGATTAGTGGCTGTCAATCAGTTGCACACAGGCGATCAAAGGGCCTCAGTCTGAGGCTACTAGCGAGTTCAAAATTACACTCGTTGCTATGCGATCGTTTTGAAGATCTTGTGTAGCAGAATAGGCTTCCGGTCGGGCCTTTATTTTTAGTACTAGTGGTGATACCATCATAAAAATGCACTTCTATTTCTGTAGCTCTGTTGAAGCTCGTTGATATTTTACAATTCATTTCAACTCCATCCGGAATTTTTGAAGTCACGGTGACTGACAGAGAGAGCGAGAGAGAGAGAGAGTAGAGAGAGAGAGAGAGAGAGAGAGAGAGATAAGAGAAGAGAGACTGAGACTGAGAGAGACTGAGAGAGAGAATGTGTGTGCATGCCTGCATGTTTGTGTGTGTGTGTGTGTGTTGGTGTGTGGTGTGTGTGTGTGTGTGTGTGTGCGCGTGGCGCGCGCGGTGTTTGAGTGTGTGTGTGTGTGTTGTGTGTTTGTGTGTGTGTGCGCGCGCGTGGGTGTTGTGCTTGTAGGCGTGTGTGTGGGTGTGTTGTGTGTGTGTGTGTGTGTTTGTGTGTTGTGTGTGTGTGTGTTGTGTATGTATTATGTATGTGTGTGCGTGGTGTGTGTGTGTGTGTGTGTTGTGTGTGTTGTTGTGTGGTGTACGTCCTGAAGTATGGTAAAGCGTTACACTTATATTTGACAAGACAGATCGTGTTGAATTTTTCGAATATAGCTTTTGCGAGTGTTACCATTGCCTAGGCCAGAAAGTGTAGAAGCCTGGTCTGGAGTCGTACTATCCTTGAACGTATACTTATCAAACTGAACCCTTTGCGAAAGAATATTAATTTACCCCTTTAAGGCAAGTACTGCACGAATCAAACAAGAATCAAAGCAGAAGAGGAGCTACGCCCTAATGATTGACGTGCGTGGTAAAGGAGTACGTAAGATGAATTAGCTACCATGAAAGACCTGGCCTTGGAACCATCATCCCTCCAGTCCATCGAAAGTCCCTGAATAGCGCTTAATGAAAGAGCATTTCCGATATCTAGAAGGCTGCCTCCGAACGTGTCCAGATAGGCACTGAGTGCCTGGAATACCAGCTGAAGTGGCGATGGACCCCAGCCTCTTGGCTTTGAGGTTCAGAGTGCTCCGCCAGGACCGGTGGACCCCCTCCCCTCCCGCTTGTGTCTGCCATGAATAAACCAACACCAGACGCCAATAATGGAACAACTAATAGAACAAAACAATATCATCACAATTCTCTTGCATTTTCATTTTTCTCACTTTTAAGCTGTTTTTCTACTATTCTAAAATCAGTTCTTCTCTTTTCTCTGCAAACAATCGTGCTCTCCTTTATAGCAAAAATTAGAAACTGTAAGTGACCCTCATCCCCCGCCCCCTCCCTCCTCTCTCTCTCTCACACACACACACACACACCAACACACACACATCACACCACACACACACACACCACACAACATCACACACACATCACACACGCACGCACGCACTGCACGCACGCACGCACGCACCACGCACAACAACACCTTCAATTAGCACTTCCCTTTGGCATGTACTCACGAACAGACATCTGAAACAAGTCGATTTATTGATTGACAGCGTTCAAATTGCTCTTTTATCTTAAAAGATTTTGAACAGATCTTTGATTAGTCTGTGTGCAGTTCATATGATGCTTCTATGATTGTAATTTCTTTGTAACAATTTTGCTTATTAGCTTATCACCACAGTAAAATATTTACGCACAGTGATTGGTGAACAAGAAGGATAGGGCACTTGCTGACTGGATAAAATTGAAATTGCGCTGTATGTAATTTTTTGTAACAGTTCAAAATATACCTGTATCTCAACATATGATATCATTTTACAGATATTCACGGACAAAGAGAGGCCTGAATGTACATTAAAACGTCTGAACGGTCCCAAGTCCTCTCTGCTGTTGTGCATGATTGGAATTGGAGCTGTGATAAAATACGTGAACCACCAAGTGTCTGTCATAGCCTTGGACAGCGCTATGTCATGCAGAATACTGATATTTACTCGTTATAAAGCAGAGCAAACATAATGCACACTAGCTAAAAAAATACACAAGATGAGAAACGTCCGGCGCACAACCTGTCTGTATATTCCCAAACATACTTCTTTTTCTGCAATACGAAAGACGGAACCAGGGGGCTTCTCATGCTAAACAATATGACCTAGTCGCGGCGGGCTACAATGTGAAAATGCTACTTTCTGTCTAAATACCCACCGATTTACAACATTGAAGAAGACACGGAAAACTGACCATTACAATACCTTGATCTCTCCTTTCAATGAAGGTCGTAGCTAAACACACAGCTAATGGAGCGTGAAACTGGTGTGTGGCCCAGCACGGTGTTTTTGCATTCTAATGACCATTTGCTGGCATGAAGCAGACCCTGCACGAAGAGGCAGCTGTGGCTCAGTGATCATGGCCTATGCTGTGGCCTTGTAATACGATCTGTACAGGCCGAAAGAAACGTCTCTGTTCGGTTTGTTTTACATAGAAGTGAGTGCATGCTTCTGGCACATCTATGACAAACACGTGAAAAGTATGTTCAACAATGTCAATGTAAACCACACACACCACCCACACTACACACACACACAACACACACAACACACCACACACACACACACACACACTTCCGTTGGAATTGCATATCGAGAAAGTTGGTCAAATCACCGTTATATTAATCTAGACTTTAACTTCTTCCCTTTTTTTCCGCCTAAAAAATTAAACGCTTTAAAAACAAAATTCTCCAAAAATGTATAATTGCCTGTGTTGGTGCACAAATCACAGTTGATCACTTTTATTCCATTGTAAAAGTCTCCGATGTTTTCTACACCTGAATTCAGTCACAAGCAAAGAATGTTTCGAAGAAAACATAGATGATTTATTATATGACCACAAACGTTTTATTACATGTTGCTGAACCCTAATTCCACCCCCATCAAAGTCTTCCTGTAGATTTTTTTTTCTTTTTTTTCTTCCATGTCGATTAGTGGTGTGGACACATCCACCCACCCACGTTTAAGTATATTGCATTTATTTTTTACATGTATCTTTTAACATTTCCTCTTACTGTTAATGCAGTGTTCACAGTTTTCAGTACCTCACACATTACTCTCTCACACACTCACACACACTCACAGACAGAAACACTCACTCACGCACACTTTGGTCTAATATCATTTATGGTGAAAAGACGTTAAAAAAAACGAAGAATCGAACGAACGAAACACACACACACACACACACACACACAAGCAACACACACACACACACCACACACACACACACACACACACAACACTCATTCACACACACAAACACACACACACACACACACACACACACACACACACAACACACACACACACACACAAGAGAGAGAGAGAGAGAGAGAGAGAGAGCAGAGAGAGAGAGAGAGAGAGAGAGAGAGAGAGAGAGAGAGACAGACAGACAGACAGTACAGACCGACAGACAGAGACACAGGGACAGAAGAAACGAAAGAGAAATCATTTGTCACAGGGCTAGCATATACACTAGCACACATGGGATCCAGAGATCAAGGATCATTCCCTTTCAAGCGCAAAAAGCATATCACACAGCTGAATGCTTCATCAAAGCAAAATGAATCCAATACAATCATCTTCATGCCCTATACACTGAATTGAACTGGAGAGAAAAAAACTCTTAATTTTGTCTTCAATTCAAGGTATCAGATCTCAGGAGACCACTCATAAATTAAGCTGAGGGCATACCAAGTAAGTAAGACAGCCAGGACGTTACTCTGAGTGACTGTACAGTATTTTGAAGCAATACAAATTCAATAATACAGGATCTTAGAATTATCATTTATTATTCCTCTTATTGTTATCGTATCCTTACATCAGCGAGAACAAATTATGCTAAACGAAAAAGTACAGTAGCCAAGATTTCTTTCAGCGAAACTCTACAATCCAATTCAGATTAAATGTACTGGACTGTCTGTTTCGAAGTAGAAAGTGGATGCTAATTTTGAGCATTGTGTTTGACAGAAAGGACATTGACGAGCAACCATGCTTCTGACTACAACGAAGATGAGGGACAGCATGCATAAAACATTACACCAGTGTCTGAAGATATAAACGGAGATACAAGTTCGGTAACATAGAATGTGGATGAGGAAGGGTAGGGCCGAGGAGGGTGAGAGTGGAAGGATGTATGTGGGGTGTGCGTAAGAATTGCGAGGACTGAGATATGTCATGTAGGTGAGAGAAAGAAGAAGGAAAAAAGGGGAAATACATTTGCATCCTATTTCCCTGTTTGTTTTGCGGCCTTTCGGACGGCTTTCCCCTCTTTCTTCTTATCGGTGAAATTCCGCATGTGATAAGATCATCTCAGTGTGGTGTGTGTGTGTTGTGTGAGTGTGTGTGTGTGTGTGTGTGTGTGTGTTGGTGTGTGTTTGTGTGTGTGTAGGAAGGAATTCTGTTTACGTCTCGACACACATATAGGATTGTCAGACGTCTAAATAACATAGTTGTTTACAATTTTAACTATTATCATAAAAAGAAAAGACGATGTGGTTACATAGAACAAAAATAAAGATCGATGAATTATAGGACAGTAAACCTATGAAAAATTAGAGAAAAATAACTAAACTATTCTATCTTACGATATGATTATAAATGTTCCTTAATGGACTTCTCAAAAGGTTACTCGTTAATTTAACAAGAGAAACAACTGGCAACGCATCTAAAAAGTCAAACACATTAACATTCCAGTGTCAGCAACTTGGTATAACACCATTTTCCAAAAGGGTTTTCGTTAGTTCACAATCAAAAATCACATGTTTGAACTGAAAGATCCCACGAACATACCACTTAACAGTCTGCATACTTGTTCGTAGGGAATTAACATAAAAGTCTAAAAGTCAGGCTTGAAACCTGTCGGCCTAATCGACACAAAAGTTTACAGCGTGTTGCTGACGATATTTTGATGAGGACTGTATGACTCAGAAAGTCCCTCTCGATTATATGACTAATTTCCTTGTAGACAAAGGACAATCACCTTAAACTACCAAATATAATCCTTTGCTCCCCTTTTTGCTGCTCTATCTGCTTGATATTAAAAACGAAGAGCGTGTGCGATGGAACCCAAGAAAATACAACAGTATACCGTTCATGTAAAGACAGTGCAACATGTACTAATTCTCAAATATAATTCCTCTCTCTGTGTATTTTCAAATACAATGCAAACTTCAATACTGACTGTGAATCAACACAAAACAGGATATTCAATATTGAGACTGCAAGGAAATTAAATAATTTAATGCCATCAGGACACAACTAGTTCAGCTGTAAATATGGAATGACCCTTACCTAAATAATATGCTTTTTCGGCTTGAAATCAGGAATAACAAAGACAGATCCCGCCACTACCAGCATACAAGAACTGAGCCGTCAGTGTAACTTTTAAATAGTTATAAACGTTTCTTCATGTCAATTTTGAACAGATGCTGCTAAACATGCCGCGAAATCGCTTAATTAGACAAAGAAAAATGTTAACTGTTACTTCCGTTATTCCCAGGGGACCGCGGAACCAGTACGCGAGGCCTACCTCGTGTGGGTCAATCTTTGATGATTAAAAACGTCTAATAATAACAAGCGTCTCTAAATTGAATTTTTCTGTCAACTTTTCGAAAATCTATGTCGGATCGTGTATTTAAACGCTTCAAGTCGTCCCACCGCAATCCTCTCACTACATATTTTCACAGAACTTATTTTCCTTTCTCATCAAGGGCAAAAGGCTGCTATCTTATAACTTCAGAGGACTTAGTGTACAGGTACCCCCAGGGCCAACTTAACACTTTAACTCTGTCAATTCTTTAAGTTCTTTAAATGCGATCGCGAAGCAAAAAGAATACTTCCTGTCCGTAAGTCAATCTGATCGTACAAACTGTTGCTAAATGCAACAAAACTTTGGGACCTTGTCCCCCATGGAGAAGACTGACAATTTTTAGAAAACTCAAACCATTTAACGTTCTTTAGGAACAATTGAGTCAATATGTTTTTTTTCCAGTTTAGTTTTTTGGGTGTAAGTAGGACACCTAAAAATTTACCTCAAGTTTTATAAAAAATTTCCCGTCCTCCCAGAAAAAATAGCATGTTAACGTGCGTATATACTCTTGTTAAAGAGAACCAAATGTTGTCCTTTCAACAGAGAATTGAAAGCCATTCAAATGCATAATAATATTTAATTTATCCACTGCGTCGAAGGAGCGTCTACAGAATTGTATGTGACGTATATTTGTTCTTTTCTTTTCTTTAAGAACATTTATCCCCAATTGCAATGTCATCACAATAGGAGCTACCTTGGTATAATGATGAAAAACATGTAGATAAGTCATATAGGCTTAGTTTATGAATAACAATGCGGAAATTAAAGAACCTTGTGAATTCCCTATATTTATAGATCTGAGATATAAAGTCCACACCACTTGGCATATGTGTCTCCCACTTAAAAGATTTCACATAATTGGTTAGACGTGACCAGAAAGAACCAAATTGTTATAATTTATATAACAATCGCTGTGCCACACTCAATCGTAAGCTTTAGTAAGAGCAAAGAAGGAAGCAAGGACACTTTTACATTAGAAAAACTGTTTCTTAAATTTGATAGTTAGTCGTGTCAGTGATCATTGTACTTCGGCCTTTTCTAATCCAGATTGATGTGAAGAAAACATAATTATTATCAACAGTAATAGGCCATTCTGAAATTTACTATTTTTTCCATGACTTTTCCCAGTATGATACTGACTGAATGTCTTGAGCTAGAAGTCTCCAGACCGAGGCTTGCACCGATTCTCTCTCTCATCTCTCCTCTCTCTCTCTCTCTCTGAGTGTGTGTGTGTTTGTTGTGTGTGTGTGTGTGTGTGTGGGTGTGGTGTTGTTGTGTGTGTTGTGTGTTGTGTGTGGGTGTGGGGATCCGTCTAGCGCCTGAGTATGTATATTGCACACACCACACACACACACACAACACACACACACACACAACAACACACACCACGACGACACAAACATAATTCAAATTCAACCTGAAAACGAAAGAAAAAAAGCCTAGATCTTGTCTGAATATCTTACAACATTTTAGCTCGGCTGTTTACAAGGAAGACTTGCGTATTGGGTTTTAAGTACAAGTTTTATTGAGTTAAAAACTCATTCAGGTAATAATGTGAAATGATAAGGCAGGGAGAAATTTTATATGTAAGCGCGCCGCGCGCACACACACACACACACACACACACAGAGATAAGAGAGAGAAGAGAGAGAGAGAGAGAGAGAGAGAGAGAAGAGAAAGAGAGCGAGAGAGAGAGAGAGAAGAGAGAATTCAACTGAAAAAAAATGAGACAGTGCCTTACAATACATCTGAAATACATTAAACATTAACCTCTTCAAATTCAAAGACACAATGCGGATGGATTCCATAGAGAAAACGCTTTTATTTCAGGTCAGATACCATGCAGACCATGACCAGAATGTGAGGAAGAGCTGGGAAATTCGACATGCAAGCAACTCAGCCAAACTGGGGTTCAATACAGACTCTCCACTTGACGTCGATTCTGAACTTCATAACGTTCTAGCAGAACTTGAAAGCAAAAAAAAAAATAAGAATTCTCTTAGCTGAATGGTCCGCTCTGTTTTTTTTTTATAAGGGATAAGATAAGATGATAATGCTATATAGCCAGCCGACCACAAAAGGCCACATCAGGTTGTAAAACCACGTTAAAATCAACTCACAATCCCCCCCCATTCATCACACAATGCTTTAAAATACTCCGAAAACCCATCCAAATTTGATACAAATCTTTCCACTGTAAATCTCAGATCCGATGAAAAATCTCTTAATCTCTTTCAAGAACTCAATATCGCGTCAGGCGGCTCTGAACAAGGTTTGCATAGAATCTGATGAAAATGTTTGTGTCTCACACATGCAATCCAACACTCTAAAAACATGTTTCCCATTGTGAATGGCACACGACATGAATGCACCATGGAGCTTCTCCTTCTTTAAAAGGTACTGAATGGTACAATACGAATGACCACCTGCCCATGTTATATAGGGATGCAAGGGATGAATCCGCCATGATGAAAGAATAATAACAGTTGGAGCCATAATCAACCAACAACGAAAGTCCCTTCAACCGTGGTTAATGAATACAGGCTCTTCCAATAGCCATAAATCTCCACTCCTGTCTGACACAGAGAGGACTTCGATTGTTAGTTCGCTGCCGAAGTGGCAGTGGGCCCACAACCTCATGACCTCAGGCCCAGTTTTTCTCTATATATACAACTGCCAGATAATGACACTTAGGCGCTTGACATGAAAAAAAAAATGATACAAGAAAACAAAATCCATCCTCTTTTTGTTTGGCTGTCTGTCTGTCTGCCTGCCTGTCTGTCTGTCTGTCTCTGGCCTCTATCGGTCTCTGTCTCTCTCTGTCTTTGTCTCTCTCTGTCCCTCTGTCCTCTGTCTTTCGTCTGTCCGCTGCGTGGCTGCTGTCCTCTCTGCCTCCTGCATGTCTTTCCTGTCTGTATTCTGTTCTGTGTTCCTTGTATGACTGACTGATTGTCTGTCTGTCTGTCTGTTTGTTTGCCTGCCTGCCTGCCTGTCTGTCTGTTTGTCTGTCTGTCTATCTGCCTGTCTGTCTGTCTGTCTGTCTGTCTCTCAGAGGGCTGGATGTAAAAAAAAGTATTTACGCTTAATCCATTATCCTCTTTAAATGAAATTCGTTCTTTTGTTCGTTCGTTCGTTCTGCCTCTCTCTCTGTCTTTCTCTTTCTCTCTCTGTCTTTCTCTCTCTCTGTCTTTCTCTCTCTCTGTCTTTCTCTCTCTCTGTCTTTCTCTTTCTCTCTTTCTCTTTCTCTCTCTCTCTGTCTCTGTCTGTCTGTCTGTCTGGCTGTCTCTCTGGGGACATGATAGGCAACGGTGTCGGGAAGACAGTTCACGTCAAGTGATCTGAACATATTGAACTGTACGGAATTATAATGATCTGTTTGAAAGCGGTATCCTGCACAGCCAGTCATTAAGCATGCAGTGTAAATGGAGACTTTGAAAACGGCGGACTTTGTCCCATGGAGTGCCGCTATCAGCATGTGTGTGTTGAAGTCCAATTTAGGTAATGTTTGCATCGAATATGT
>CM031603.1:64428304-64430804 GCA_018398815.1 Conus ventricosus
GTTATCCTATTTATATAAATTCACGTGTGCAATGTGTTAGATACTGGCTAAAGATATTACGGATGACTGATAACAGGTTACCCTTGAAAGCTTATAGAATGTTATTTTGGTTGGATTCACGTGGTAAGACTACATGGGCGTCAAGTGTTCGTAAGATACTATTTTTAAATGGCTTTGGATTTGTATGGCTGAACCAGGGGGTGGAAAATGTAAAACATTTTTTGCAAGTATTTCGTCAGAGACTCATAGATAACAGGTGGCAGTGCTGGCATGAACATATTCAGGAAAGTGATAGGTTTTCATGGTACAGGACGTTTAAATCATCTAATAATTGCGAAATGTATCTTTCACTTGATATTGATAGACATATTAGAAATTACATGACGAAGTTAGATTTGGTGTGCCAGACATAGCAGTGCATCGTCAACGGTATAATGTTATTTCTGACAGCAGTTTGATGTGCCCGCTCTGTCAAAAGGCAAACGATGATGAAATACACTTTTTGTTCATGTGCCCTGTTCTCAGTGACTTACGGCAGGAATATATTCCATTCAAATATTATGTAAACCCATGTCAGTTTCGTGTCAGTCTACTAATGGCGAATGAAAATGAAATTATTGTGATGAATTTATGCATATATTTGTATAGAGCTTTTAAGAGGCGAGCTGTTATGTTTACTTAATAAGTGTATGAAGGCGCCGATGTTGTATGAATACCGCTTCATTAGAATGCAGTTAATACCTGGGTCAGTAGATTGTACTTCATGCGCTGGTATAACAGATTGTACTTCATGCATTTTCGTGTTATGTTATTGTTGTTGTTACACGCACCATGCTTTGTTTTGAGAATACCCCCCTTCAGAAGGGCCTTTGGCCTATCCTGAATAAAATTTCATTTCATTTCATTTCATTCATTCATTTCATTTCTCTTCTTCTCCTCTCTCTCTCTCTTCTCTCTCTCTCTCTCTCTCTCTCTCTCTTCTCTCTCTCTCTCTGTTCACATTCTCTCATTTTATCCTCACTTTCTATATGTTCCCGGTCATCGCTCTATCTTTGTGTCTGTCTCTCTGAATTCTTGATTCTGTGTTTGTATTTGTCTGTCTTGCCGGCTGTCTGTCCATGTATGCGTGTTTGTAGTCTATCTGTCTATCGTTGTGTCTGTCTCTGTCTCATCTCTCTCTCTCTCTCTCTCTCTCTCTCTCTCTCTCTCTCTCTCTCTCTCTCTCTCTCTCTCTCTGCTACCATCTCTCGTACCTATCTCCTTCTCTGTCTGTTTCCCTCTCTGTCTCTGTCTGTCTGTCTGTCTTGAAAAATCATCTTGCAATGGTTGAGGACATTAAGCAGAGAAAGCAATCAAGGGCTGCTGGCAGTGTGTCTGTAGAATTGTATAACATCTATTTTGGGAATGTAAACACCACAAACATGCGCTACCTCTTCAAATAGCACAGACACTTGTTCATGCGGAAATGGGCCTCATATAAACATATACAAACACACACAAACGCAAGACTCACACGTGGGTGTGCACATATCGACCAATGCACAGACTCAGATGCACAGGCACACACAGACACAGGCGCTGAGGAGAGACACAAGCAGACAGACAGACAGACAGAGGGACGGACTGAGAGACGGAGAGACAGACAAACAGACAGATGCACGTAGACACACACAGATACACACACGCGCGCGCACGCACGCACAAAAGGAACAAACGCGCTCACACACACACACAACACACACACACACACACAACACACACACACACACACACACAACACACAACACACGCACGCACGCACGCACGCACGCACCACACACACACACACACACACAACACACACACACACACAGACACACACACACACACACACACACACACACACACACACACACACACACACACACACACACACACTTGCATACAGTCACGCACTCTGTTCACAATCAGACGCCGGTATACATGAGCATAGGTTGAGAGAAAGACAGTGTGGGAGCAGTTGCCCGCCTTTTCCCCCTTTTCTCCTTCCCTTCTCTCATTCCCACATGGCATCTCTCTCTCTCTCCCCTCTCTCTCTCTCTCTCTCTTCTCTCTCTCTCTCTCTCTCTCTCTCCTCTCTCTCTCTCTCTCTCAGCATTACAGCCCTCCATCCTTTCCTCCCTCCTCCCCAACCACTTTCGTCAGGTACCTTTTTAGCTACATTTTACCGAACTCGTATCTCAATGTATACATACAGACACTAAGATAACGATGGTCGCGCTCTGTTTCCAAGCGTGCCCCCTTTAGCCAAGCGAGCAGCCAGAAACAACGCTATTCGACATTCTCACTTCACCAGCTGAACTGAGATTTAGTTAACGCCACTCACCACTTCAGAATAGGTGTCCAGAAGACTTATGGCAAAACTGAAGAGGGTATGGTGGTTAATTAAGTGAGGAATTGATGCTAACTGCACTAATTACTACTTACAACATATCTGTTCATTGTGATATTTGGAGAGAAT
>CM031603.1:64435804-64445804 GCA_018398815.1 Conus ventricosus
AATGGGCTGAGGCCTGATATGAATAAAACAACTTGAGTCTTGAGTCTCTCTCTCAGTCTCACTCACTCTCTCTCTCTCTCTGTCTCTTTCTCTCTCTCTCTCTCTCTCTCTCTCCTCTCTGCACGAGGGGCTGGTAGGAAACGGAATTTTTCTGTAGTGAAAATTCGTTTCCCCGTGGATTTTACGGCTCAATGCAAATCGCTAATGCGGTTGCTCCACTGAAACCCTTTTGTCTTTCACCCACTCCAAAACGCGACCGGCCCAATGGGGGTTTTTGGCAGACTGAGACCCCAAAATTTGGCAAGGGTTTTTCGTGAGAGGCGACCAGCCCCATACTTTTTCTGCGCTGAGGTCATGGTGACAAGGTGTTGGGGGTAAAAAAGTTCCTTTCCCTTGTTTATGCACATGGCTTTTTCTTTCAACAACCACAACACACACCTTAACACCACACCACACACACACACACATACACACGACCATACACAACACTCACAAACACACACACACCACAAACAAAACACACACACCCACAACCCCTGGCATACACTCACAACACACACAACAAAAACCACACACACACCCCAAAACCATTTCAAACTGTCTTCTGTCTATCTATCGATGATCTATCTATCTATCTATCTTTATCTATCTATTTTTTATCTTTTCCCTTTTGCCCAAACGCCAAAACTTGATCATTCGTCTATTTTCCCACGAAAGAGGTTGTGAAAACCCGTTATTGAAAGGGATCCTTCGAGATTTGTTTATCCCCAGTTGTTTTGTTTATGGAGATGGTTGGGGGGGGGGGGGGGGGACGTAGGAAAGGGTTTTGGGAAAATTTCTTTGGGGGTGGGGGAGAGGGAGTGACAAGGGGGGGCCGCGATCGTAGTTGTGTACAAAAAAGGGACATAAGGAAAGATTGTGTTTGGTAAATTGAAACCCCAAAAAAAATGTTCCCAAATGCTTTTGCGGGGTTTAAGTAGCGAAGTTTCCGTAAAAAAAATGAGTCTTTGGTGGCGATTTTTTTTAAAACTTTTTTCTCAAAGGGTAAATAATGAATGAGGCAATGAGTGTCTTTCCATGATGCGTGGTGATAAACTGAGATAAAACGGGTGACCCCAACCCTTGGGTCCCCGGAGTGATTCTGTGTGAACGATTTTTTTCCTGTTCTTGCTTGGGGTTTCTTTCCTTCCCCGGGTCTCCCCTGTCCTTTACGAAATAAAGTTTAATCAAAACTGTCTTTAGGGGAGAGAGAGAGAAGAGAGAGAGAGGGGGAGAAAGAGAGAGAGAGAGGAGAAAAGAGAGAGAGAGAGAGAGAAACGAAGTTTTTTTTAAAGGGACCCGAAAAGCAAAATATTTGGTTTTTACATCCTGCCCTTGGGAGGAGTAGAGAGAAAGGGGAGAAAGAGAGAGAGGAGAGAGGAGAGAAGAGAAGAAAAGAGAGAGAGAGGAGAGATAGAGAGAGAGAGAGAGATAAAGAGAAGGATAGAGATAGAGAGAGAGAAGAGAGAAGAGAGGAGAGAGGAACGAAGTTTTTTTTTAAGAGGGTACCCTTTAAAGCAAAAATATTTGGGTTTTACCCCTCCCCTCGGGGTGAGAGAGATAGAGAGAGGAGAGGAGGGGGAGAGGGGAGAGAGAGAGAAGAAGGATAGAAAAGGAGAGAGAGAGAGAGAGAGAGAGAGAGGGGAAAGAGAGAGAGAGAGAGGGGAACGATACAGAAAAACAGGAGACAGAGAGGACAGACGAGACACACACACAACCACACACACACACAAAGAGAGGAGAGGAGAGAGAGAGAGAAGAGAGAGAGAGAGAGAGGATAGAGAGAGAGGAGAGAGGAGAGAGAGAGAGAGAGAGAGAGAGAGAGAAGAGAGAGAGAGGGAGACAGATAAGATAAACAGAGAACAGAGAGAGACAACGGACCCACACAACACACACACACAACACACCACACACACAACACACACAGAGAGAGAGAGAGGGAGGGAAGAGAGAAGGAAGAGAGAGAGAGGGAGAGAGAGAGGGAGAGAGAAGAGAGAGAGAATGGGGGGGGGGGGGGGGGGAGGAGGGGGGGAGAGAATATTACTCACAACAGAGTAATAGAATAAGGTAGGGGCAGGGTGGATATTGAAACGATACAAACACAACAGTATTTCTAAAAATAATGACAAAATGTTAGCGCAGACTGCAGTTGTATGCGCCTGATTTTTCAAAACATCTGTATCACGGGGAGATTGGCAGAAATTTTTGATAGGGTCTATCACGCGTGATGCGCTGAATATGGAAACCCCCCAAAGGGTTTTGATTTTTCCCTCCCTTTAGCTAGGAATTCTTCCCTTTTTGGGATTGTGCCCCAGTCTTTTTACGATTCCGTAAGCGTTTGGAATTTTTTTTTAAAAGGATCGACTGGGTTTTTTTTTTTAATTAGGAAAGGGGCCCTTTTTTTTACTGTGTTCTGTATCCCTGATGCTTCACGATTTTCAGCTGTCTATATCCGTCAACGCTTAAGGGGCAATGATTACAGAAACCTTGTTTTTTTTTTTTCCTAGAGAGGAGAGCAGGAGATTGATGAGGAGAGATGAGAGAGATTAGAGGATGAGAGGAGAGAAGGAGAGAGAGAGGGGAGAGGAGAGAGAGAGAGAGAGAGAGGAGAGAAGGAGAGAGAGAGAGAGAAGAGAGAGAGAGAGAAAAGGAAGCAAAACAAAGAAAGAAGACAATGACGAATGATGCCAGGAGCTTAAAGTCTATAAGCCTGTCCATCTCTGCCACCCCAACCTTCAGGTTCCGTTGCACCACTCTTTCCGTTCTTCTGTCTTTCTGTCTGTCTGTCACCGTCTTCTGTTTGTCTGTCTTTCTGTCTGTCGTTTGTCTGTCTGTCCCTCTCTTCCCTCTTACTCTTCTCTCTTGTCTCTCTCTTCTCTGTTCTCTCTCTCTCTATTCTCTTTCTCTCCCACTCTGTCTGTCAGTCAGTCTGTCTGTCCCTATTTCGTGTATATGTTTTTTCTTTCCTGGTTTTGGTCTTCTGTCTGTCTGTCTGTCTGTCTGTCTGTCTGTCTCTCTCCATGTGTGTGTGTGTGTGTGTGTGTGTGTGTGTGTGTGTGTGTGTGTGTGTGTGTGTGTGCATTTCTGTTATTCTCTTTGTCTGTCTTTCTTTCTCTCTCTCTCTGTACATGTGTAGATATATACGCAAACGCACGTGCACACGCTTGGCGAGCGCGTGCGTGTGTGTGTACATGTGCGTGCGTGCATTGCTGGGCTGTGCGTGGTGTGTGTGTGTGTGTGTGTGTGTTGGTGTGGTGTGTGTGTGTGTGTGTGTGTGTGCGTTGGTGCGCGCGCGCAGCGCGCGTGTGCGTGCGTGCGTGCGTGTGCGCACGTTTATGTCTCCTTTCTGCACAATATTTTCGTTGCCAGCTGAATGCAGAAAATTTTTTCATTGATTGCGTATGACAGTGCCAAAAAGCAATCCCACCCCCACCTCTTCCTCCATTCTGCTGCCTTATTTCTCATCCTCGCTATTTCTGTCAATGCCTGGTAATGTGCTTTTGTCATGTGCAGTGATGGATACCCGCTGTATGATCTTCCGCTGCGCCCTCTGCTCCCACCTCTTCCCTCACAGGACCCATGGGTTCCCAGATGTGCTCATCGGCGCTGTTGTCTACGTGCTTTCGTATACCTCGACACCGTGAATCTGTCAGTGCAGTATGATGGATCCGAAAGAAGAAAATACCGCTGTGTTTTTAATTTGATTTGTTTTACCTTAGATAGCTTTGGTCTTTATTTGAAAATTCCAAGAAAAGGGAACTTGTCCGTAAAGTTAGATTTTTCTTTTCTCCAACTATCTGCGTTTAATGTGGGTGTAACTGTACATTGTATGAATTTTTGAAAACTTTAATCAAACTTCAGTCCAAAGGGTTTACATCCTAAAGAAAATATCACAAATACACAATGTTGACGTAATGTAAACATTATTCAAATCTAACACGATGCAAATGCGTTTCAACGAATTGTTTTTCCAGCATAAACAAACATAAACAAAAATCCATATACATACACACAAGAAGATATTTTGAAAATATGTTTGACATTTGCAAGGCATACCTACAGTTTCTGATAACTACTTTCTAAAAGCTAGCGAAATACACTTGGTTCTGTAAACAGTATAACAATGACTAGAATGATGAAAATGCCAATCTATAACGGGGGAGGGGGTGCGTAAAATAATGTAATTACGTCCCCTTTAACATGGTCTTCATTGTGACTTTGGGGTATTTAGATATTTCATACTCGAAGTAAAACCAAACAAACCAGAAAAATACAAACTCTCTGGAAAATATCATTTCAATGTATTCACTGCTTTGCATCGACGATTTGTATTTAATGAGACAATTGTCTGTGACAATTCTTCAAATTTGTATTTTTAAGCTGTGGGTTTAAAAATCACAAAGCAAAAAAGTAGTCTGAAAGAGTATTTCTGACACAATTACCATCATTTCCACGATTTTTTCGAAAGCTAAAAAGCCGGATGGCACTTTGCTGCTTACTGTAAGTCCTGCGCACTGGATATTGCTCAGAAGATGTGCTGCAGCGAAATCTGTACTGGCGCGCATGCAGTGATGATATCTCCTGAATTGAAACTGAAGCTGAATTGTCGATTTTGGTAGTTATCTAACTGCCATGTTGGACTGGACTCTGCCATATGGAGCCTATGATATAAGAACAGAGCACAACTTGTCCGTCCAAATTGGTCTTAAAACTTGCTTGTTCTGCCAGTTTCCGACACATATAAAAAAACGGTTTAGTTATCTCAGCTTAATTTCCTTTCTGTACTTGTATCCATTGCCATCAGTGTCATGTGCCTTACTTCGATGTTTAGAAAGACAAAACACCGATTGGTTTATTTCTACATACACTGGGAGTGTCGCAACCAGTTATACATAGCAGAATAGAAATAGAGCAAAATGTTGTCGAACTGTACAAGTTATTAAAAGCCAAAACGTATAAATAGCGAGGACATGAATGATCACAGCAGTCTGTGAAATGGAAAGAAAAAGCATTAATGGGCAAACGACAGCCAAACAAGCTTCATCATCTCCTCACCTGCTGCATCATGACCTCAGCTGTTGTGTTGGCATTGGAGAAATGTCTCTGGGGTCTCTGGGGAGACAAAGTAGGCAAAGGCCCGGATCATGATTGCCCTTAATAAGAAAACACATTGCCAAAGTATGGGTTTGGGCAGTCTGGCAAGAATCATTAGTTGGCCCGGGTCACAATTTGATGTGGACGAACAAGTGAAAACTGAGTGCTGCAGCCGTATTTAGCGATTAAACAGCGATTCTTCTCTCTACCTTCTCTCTGTCTGTCTGTCTGTTGTCTGTCTGTCTCCTTTCTCTCTCTCTCTCTTTCTCTCTCTCTCTCTCTCTCTCTCTCTCTCTCTCTTTCTCTCTCTCTCTCTCTCTCTCTCTCTCTCTCTCCCCCCTCCCCTGGAATAAACCCTTTTTTGTATAGATGTATAAATGTAGTGAAACCCCAAACTCACCATGAATGCCGTGTTTCAACTGTGTTTCAGGGGACGGAATTACATTCATTCTACGCACACCTAAGAGGTATCATGTTTTCGTCATTCTAACCATTGGTGTGTTATCTACTGAGCCAAGTTTCAGTTGCTAGCTTATAGAAAGTAGTCACAAGAAAACTGTAAGTATGCCTCAAAGCTATCATATATTTTTAAAATATCTTCCTTTGTGTGCGTGGATGGTTTTTATTGGTTTGGTTTATTTCCTTTAAATCTTTCTTGTTGATGCTGCTGAAACGCATTCGCATCGTGTTATATTTGTACAGTTTTTACATTGTGTCACTCAAATGAACTTCCAATAATTCATATTGGCTTGTAAGCACCCCTTGGGCCGAAATTTGATTACAATCTGCAATGTTGTAATATCATACAGGGTACGTTTACACCCACATAAAACGCAGAATCTTGAAAAAGGAAACACGATAAACGAGTCTCAAAAAAGCGTAACTTTTCAGGCTGCCGCCATTTTCTCTGGAGCTTCCGCACAAAGACAAAAGATGCTTGAAGAAGACAAAAGATGCAAAACACACCAATATTTTCTCATTTCAATCCATCATACCACACTGTCAAATTCACGGCGGCGAGGTATACTCAAACACGTAGAGCATAACGTCGATGTGGTACATCTGGGGTACAAGGTAGTAAAAAGGAGGAGAGCAGAGGGAGCAGGAAGAATATCATCATGCGGGTATCAATCACTGCACGTGGCAACAACAAATCACCAGGCATGGCCAGATATGTCGTAGATGGAAACTAAGACAACAGAATGGAAGAGAAGATGGGGAGGAGGGGGAGGGAGGGGGGGGGGTACTGTTTTTGGCAGTGTTTTCTGCAATCAATAAAAGAATCTATATGCAGCTGGCAACGAGAACGTATTGGCAGAGAGGGGACGCAAACGCAAACACACACACCACACACACTCATGCACGCGTGCGCTCGCACCACACACACACACACACACACACACACACACACACACACACCACACACACACACACACACACACACACACGCACGCACGCACGCACGCACACGCACGCACGCCACACAACACAACCACACACACACACACACACACACACACACACAACACACTCACACACCCTCCACACACACACACACACAACACACATGATGAAATCTTAAAGAGAACAATTAGGACATCAGTTCAAGTCCCAGGCGGAGGAAAAGCAAGATGCAAAAGCATCAGCAAGCGCTACATCATGATCAAAAAGGATGGCGTTTGAGATCATTATCTGGGGAGAAATTTCAAGATGGTGTTCAGCACCAAATTTCTTGAAATAAGATTGGTCGGTGGTCAGATATCAGTGGATATGTCACAGTGTGCACGCGACCATCAGAAGTGCGGACTTGTGTGGTGGTTGTTGTGGTGTTGTGTGCGGCTGAGTGTGGTGTGTGTGTGTGTGTGTGCGCGTGTGTGTGTGTGTGTGTGTGTGTGTGTGTGTACGTGCTTGCGTGGTGTGTGTGTGTGTGTGTGGTGTGTGTGTGTGTGTGTGTGTGTGTGTGTGTGTGTACGTGCTTGCGTCGTGTGTGTGTGTGTGTGTGTGTGTGTGTGTGTGTGTGTGTGTGTGCGTGGTGTGTGCGCGCGTGCACGCGTGCGTTGTGGTTGCAACGCACATACAAGTGTTATGTGATGTTTTGTTTATGCGTCGTGTTGTCCTGACTGGCACCATTTCGTTTGCCTTTCTACCGCCACCCCTTACAACTAAATTCATGGCTACTACCCACGGATTAAATAACAATCTCGCTCTTGTGGAATTTACTCATGCTTACCCCCGCACCTACCCCGCTCTCTTCCCACCTACCCCATCCCTGCTTTACCAATACTACGGGTCACCATCTGTGTCGTCATAGGCTCATCTTCACCCATGACACACCCAAAAAGCACCCGTCGTCCTTGCCATATCGATCAACGCCCAACAACAGATGCTTTTACCGGATAATTGTTTTAAGGTGTCTCCCTGGGTCGTTTCGAGGACTATCCTCTACTGCCAGTCCTGATTGCAAAGGAGTCTCCCTGCTCGACTCAATGCATTAGTAGGTTGAGTTTTCTCTTCCTGTCAACAGATTTTGGGTAGTCTGTTTGTGCCTTCTCAGCCGTGGAGTGGTCGACGTCTTTCAGCTGAGGTTGGCGCGTCTGTACTGCGAGAGGCGAGACTCGGGCAAGTGGTTCTTAGGAGAGCATGTCAATTCTGAAGCGTTATTTCTTCTGGCAGCATGATATGGTGTCTGCTTGTTCCCTTCCCAAGTCGCCAGGGAACCCGTGTCTTCGTCAGTGGCGACGCCTGGCGCGTGGCCGACTCGGAAAGTGAGAGGAGTCCGCCAAATGCGTGAGTCCACGTGCATGAGGGACGATTCCTCCTCCCCCCCCCTCCACCTTCCCCCCCCCCGCCCCCCCAAGGAAGGGCTACGCGCCGGGGCCACAGACGCCCCGATGTGGCCATTAACTGGGGAGAATCCCCCCAGTCCTCTTAACACTCTACCGAAAAGGGAATGACGCCGTTTTTCTACAGGATGCGTCCTCGTGGGTAATGTGGCATCATAGGAGATGCACATCAACTAACATTGACTTCGTCTTCACTCCCTTTTTACTGTCACGATGTTTCTGTCGAAATTGCCACAACGTTTCTGTTCTGTCCTGTTTGGAATATAAAAGGCCTGCCACACACTGAAATCAAACCCACCTGCATAAAAAGCTTCCAGCGCGCGTTCTTTCACCAACACCGCCCTATAACGAATGTGCTGATTGGAGGATCGTCCGAACTACCGAACGTGTCGGCGAGAATCGCCTGCGCCCATTGGTCAAATATATGAGGGCTGGAGGGGAGGGGAAGGGGGGGGGGGGGGGGGAGGAAGCATGAACGTGTAGAGGACAGATTCATTCCTGTGCAACGGAGGGGCATTTTGAAAAAGCTGTCAGCACCGACTGTGCAGCTGACCGGTCGATCGTCACCTGAAGGGGTATGTACTGGTCGCACGTTCTAGTCTTCACGTTGGAATTATTGCCACTTTACATGTTATATAAACAACTACAGCTGCAAAATACCTCAAAAGTAGATGGGATCCAAAACGCTTGTCTGAACTTTCGACTGTCAGTAAATAGGGCAAAATTCGATGGAATCCAAAGTCCTTATCTGAGCTTTCGACTGTCTGTAAATACGCCAAAAGCAGATGGAATCTAAATTCCTTAAATAAGCTTTCGACTGTCTCTAAGTAGGTCAAAAGGAAAAAGAACCCGAAGTCCTTATCCGAACTTTCGACTCTCTGTAAATACGTCAAAATACATAGAATCCAAAGTCTTTATCTGCACTTTTGACTCTGTAAATATGTCAAACTAGATAGAATCCAAAGTCCTTATCTGCACTTTCGACTCTTTGTAAATGACTCAAAACTGGATAGAATTCAAAGGCCTTATCTAAACTTCCGACTCTCTGTAAATAAGTCAAAACTGGATAGAATCCAAAGTCCTTATCTGAACTTTCGACTGTCGGTAGCTTCTTCAGTCCTTTGGCTCAACTTTCATCATCTTTGTTTATTTCTCAGACCATCGTCATACATAACAGTCATCCAGACCAGACAAGGAACAACATGGTCTGTGATTCAAAGGCAACAGCAACAACAGGCTGCAGTGTTACTGGTGTGACTGGCCAGGAATTCTGACGGGCAGATAAACATCGTGTTCATCGCATAACATCTGGTCTGGGACGCGCTGAAGTGGCCGAAAATATATGTGTGTTCGTTTGCGTCTCTCTCTCTCTCTCTCTCTCTCTCTCTCTCTCTCTCTCTCTCTCTCTCTCTCTCTCTCTCTCTCTCTGTGTGTGTGTGTGTGTGTGTGTGTGTATGTCTCTCTCTCTCTCTCCTCTCTCTCTCTCTCTCTCTCTCTCTCTCTCTCTCTCCGCTCAGAGGCAATGGCAATTAAAGAATTTAAATGGCAGTCTCATATCAATAATTCATGCAAAATCATTAAAAAAATCTATTACTGTTAATTTGAATAAAGCGTTATGTCAATATTACCGCAATTAACTTTTCTTCAACGCACACATACTGTCACATATCAGTTACGCTACAGCAATTTAGGATGGAAGTAGTGGATGAATGAATGAATGAAGGAAGGAATGAAGGAATTAAATTTTTATTCAGAAGCCATTGGCCCATTCTGACGGCTCGATCACAATACAATCATAAGCAATAATCATGCACAGAGTGAATACGTATCTACCGGTACAATGCAAAATATAGGTTGAGCATCTAGTCAATAATGACAGGACGTTATGCAAAGGCTTTATACAAGAATGACGTCTAGTTTCGTGTCGTTGCGGTGTCAGACGATGAAAGTAAATGGAAAATACATGGATTCATGTAGAAATTCCTTGGGGGATTAGTTCTTTTCTTATATCACTGTAAGCCAGG
>CM031603.1:64453304-64468304 GCA_018398815.1 Conus ventricosus
CACACACACACACACACACACACCACGCACATACACAACACATCACACACCCGCATACACACACACACACACACACACACACACACACACACACACACCACACACAGCGCGCGCGCGCGCGCGCGCGCGCACGGAGTCCGTTTGTTGTTTCTGGCCTTGGCCTTTTCCTTGTTAAACGCAAATTTGTTACTTTGCCCTGGATCAGTTATCGTGAACTATGATTCACACTCACAGATACACACACACACACACACACACACACACACACACACACACACACACACACACACACACACACACACACGCCAACACACACACACACACACACACACACACACACACACACACACACACACACACACACACACACACACAACATAAACACACTAACACACACACTAACACACACAGTTACTGACTTATAGCTCTCTCTCCCTCACACCACACACACACACACACACACACACACACACACACACACACACACACACACAACACCACATACACCACACACACACACGCACACATCTATCTATCTATCTATACGCACGCGTAGGCGCCTTTGTCCCCATTTTTGTGCACCCACATAAGAAAGAAACCTCGCACAAACACTCCTGAACACCTACACCCACACATATCCATCCATCGCAAACCCACCCATCCGTCCACTATCTCTCCCCTCTCTCTGACTCTGTCTCTGTCTCTGTCACATACACACACAAAGACACACACACGCACACACACCACACACACACACACACACACACACACACACACACACACACACACACACAACACACACACACACACCACACACACACACACACACGCATTCACACTCATCAACATGGAAGTACCTATGGGCTAGCTTATGTTTGAAGTTATGGGCTAGCTTATGTTTGAAGTATCTAAACCATTTAGCTCTAATATTTCAAGGATACAGTTATGTTTGAACTTTTTCAAACTACGGTTTTATTCAACGTCTGCAAGCCCATGCATACCATAGTAAGGATGTGGTAAATGTGGAGACAGAGTTCGAGTTTGACTTGGTAAACACAATTGACCAAACTGGATGTATGCAATCAGATTCTCGTTTTGGCATAATATAACGCTTTACATGAAACTCTGGCAGAATGAAAAAAAAAAAAAAAAGAAGAATGCCACAACCCTAATGACCCCGTGCGCGGTCTACGCACGGCAAGGGATGAATTAGCCACAATGAAAGACCTGGCATTGGAACCATCGTCCTCAGTCAATCGAAAGTCCCTGCAATAGCGGTTAATGAAGAGCATTTCCGATATCCAGAAGGCTGCCCCCTGAACGTGTCACACAGGTACTGAGTGCTGGAACACTGCTGAGGTGGCGATAGTCCAAACCTCTTGTGCTCTAAAGCGTAGTGTAGGAGGACCTTCCCAGCATGTGTCTGGCCATAGAAATGATACTGGAACGCCAACAATGAATATCGAATAGAAGAGAAACAATATGAATAATACTCCTCTCTCTCTCTCTCTCTCTCTCTCTCTCTCTCTCTCTCTCTCTCTCTCTCTCTCTCTCTCTCTCTCTCTCTCTCTCTCTCTCTCTCTCTCTCTCTCTCTCTCTCTCTCTCTCTCTCTCTCCTTTTCCTTACTGTACGACATTTTCTTCTAATTTAAAACTCTTTTGTCCCTGTGTCTCTGCAAACGTCGTTTCCTCTCCTGTTTTGGGAACAATGTGACGTCGTTGTTTCTCTGTCCTTTTGATTGTATGTCTGTCTGTTTCAATTTTTGTCTGTCTCTCTGCCTGCCTGTCTGCCTGCCTGCCTGCCTGCTTGTCTGTCTCTCTCTCTCTCTCTCTCTCTCTCTCTCTCTCTCTCTCTCTCTCTCTCTCTCTCTCTCTCTCTCCCCTCCCTCCCTCCGTCTCTATGCCTGTCTGTCTGTCCCTGTCTTTGTCTGTCTGCCTGTCTGTCTGTCTGCCTGTCTGTCTGTCTGTCTGCCTGTCTGTCTGTCTGTCTGTCTGTCTCTCTCTCTCTGTGTCTCTCTCTCTCGGTACGTGTGTGCGCGTGTATGGGGAAATAAATGGTGGTGGTGAGGTGAGGTTGGTATATTCGTGTCTTCGAGAGTACATATCTAATGATAAAGACATATTTTACATGTTCACACAGTATGTGAAGTTCATCCTGCTGATATTCCCAGAGATCGAATCCTTTCAACAGCAGACAGTCACCTATGAATGTTGCTGAAGTCCCTGACATTTTCATCGTTACGTGTCCTTCTAATGGCTCTCTGTGACCAAATGGATCACAGGGGTTAACACTGCAACATAGCAGCAAGATGGACTTATTTCTTCCATAGAAATGGACTACACAAGTTTGTTTTAAACAAAAAGTCTTCACTTAAATTCTGTCTACCAAGCTGTTGATATCTCTGATTTGTTTATCGTAAATCCTTGCCCCCCTTCCGCACAGATCTTTTAATCACCAATGCAAAAGAATGCCTACATCGGTTTATATGTATGTTTCAGGATTACACAATTCCGTGACCATGAATCAGCACCTACTACCTATTGCATTGTTCCAACCGGCTGATTGTTGCCACTACCGTTCTCACCAATGGGATCGGAAGGTACATGTACCTTTTTGTTATCGATTGTCGAATGCCATCAGTACAGACATAAAAAGTGTGCACCAGCGCTTACATACATCACAGGATCAGGTGCGAGAAATGATTATTGTTCACTGATTGACGGCTCACTGTTCAGTTTCAGTTCCCTTTATAGTTCTTGTAGGTTTTAACCCAGACTGCACAACTTTTGTGAACAGCTGACATTTCGTCTTTTCTCCATCTAAAAGGCAGATAAGGTCTTACTGAAGACCAGAAGTACCACTTCTGGCTGGAATTATGGTGTGTGTGTGTGTGTGTGTGTGTGTGTGTGTGTGTGTGTGTGTGTGTGTGTGTGTGTGTGTGTGTGTGTGTGTGTGTATGTGCGCGCGCGCAGGTGTATGTGATGTCAAGCAGCCAACAAGGGTGTTCATCCAATCGTTGTAGATTGCTGACATTTCTAATTTTGACTCTTATGCTCTTGTTCAACACGTTAGACTGAGGAAGGCAGCGAAAGTTTGGCAAAGATTTCCTTTTAAAACCCCTCCTCATTAACGTGAGGGCGGGAGCTCATGGAATGCAAAGTGATGCGTGTCCTGGCACGCTTGTTTGGCATTCCAGCCAACCAGTGCCAATCGTCCATTTGACTCTGCCCATGAATCAGATCTCATCAGTATACACCAAATTAATCTGAAGATTACAACCCACAAGCTTAACTGTACTTACCACGATGCAGACGAAAGTTTGGACTTCAATCCTCCATAATTTCTCATGTAA
This sequence comes from Conus ventricosus, assembly GCA_018398815.1. Classification (NCBI taxonomy): domain Eukaryota; kingdom Metazoa; phylum Mollusca; class Gastropoda; order Neogastropoda; family Conidae; genus Conus; species Conus ventricosus. Next base: position 64,456,658 of record CM031603.1, read on the forward strand.
CCTCCAGATCCGATAGATCCGATGTTAATATGTCAGAAACCCATCAAAACGTATTAAACAGTACGGTTCGCTAGCTGAAATTAAATCATGATTCTGTCAGCTGAAAAGAAGCCTAACAATTATGTGGGATTTGAAAGTTTATCCCACAGGCTTGGATGAAGAGGAGAATGCTCTAAAACAAGGTATGCATATCAACGTGTATGTAAGTCGGCCGATAGAAAACTGAGACAAGTTTAGCACTGTATTAACGAGGGCGTCAAATCAAGTCGTTATGTTCAACAGCTCGCGACCACGAAGGCAATCAGGGCTGCACTGAGGAGTGAATGGGAGGAGGGAGTGGGATGAGATAAAAGGAGGGTGGGGAAAGAAGGTGGGGGGGGGGGGGGGGGGGGGGGGGGGGGGGGGGGGAGGGGGGGGGGCAAACGTGAACGCAGCGCAGCTGCTTTCACACTTCACAATGTCTGTGTTCCAGAATGACACTTTGTCCCCCCCCCCCCCCCCCCCCCCGTCTCTCTCTGAGTTGCTTCCCATCCCTAAGGTTGCAAAGTGAGAAATGGCTCTCTCACAGAGCTTATATCTGCCGCAGCATCTGTTTGTTTGATTGTCTGTAACAGTATGCAAAACGTTTACCAAGGAGTCGGTGGAAAGATGGATCGAAGCCTAGAAACGAGCATGGTCTTTTTGTTTATGGCGGACATGTAGTGTCGATTTGAATCAAACTGAAGATCCATAACTGTTAGTGGAAATTAATAATTACACAGAGAGTGACTGACTTCTTCAGTCTCTACCTGCTAAGAATTTGCCGTGGATGGGAAAGTGCATACACGTTCTGTTGATGATTACTGATAGGATGATTACAAACTCTTCACTAAATACGACAATTGTAAAGTTAGTTAACGATTTGATAGTATCTACGAAGAAAACGGTTCTGTACACTGTCAAAACTTTCCAGTGATATCAACGTTCATTATTTGTATTTTGCATGTTGTTTTCCCACACACACACACACACACACACACACACACACACACACACACATACACACACACACACACACACACACACACACACACACACACATACACACACACAGGCACACACACACACACACACAACACACACACACACACACACACAACACACACACACACACACACACCACAACAACAAAACAGAGCATAACTCCTTCAACAATTACTTCCGTTGATAGTTAAACTGTTGTTTTCTTCCTCACGAACAGACTCTACGGCAGATCAAAGACTGCTTCGGCCTTGGCGGAAGGTCTTTGCTCTCGTGAGTGCCTTTCAAGTTAGTATCTTAATGAGGCCCTCAGGCCTCCGAGGGAGCTCATTAACGACTCTCCAGTGGACTGACTGTCAGGTCTCAGCCTCAGAAACGCCAGCTTTCATTGCCCCCACCGCGCTTGCACGCGAAGCAGTGAGACAGGTCAACAGCCCGAATGCTTATGTCCCCAAAGCACGAATGGCTGATCCTCACAAGGGCGATGATAATGATTTTTGTTATACCATGTACATTCTATGTGTCTATGCCAATGTACGGTAAATTGATTTTGATATCGATGCTATATCATAGATTTTTTTCAAACACAATCGCTAGATAACACGTCAAGTCACATAGCCCCCGTTTGTGTCGGGGGTTTTGTGTGTGTTTGGTGGGGGGTTGGCGGTGGGGTGGTTTTTTTTTTTTTTTTTTTGTGGGGGGTTGGGGGTGGTGTTTCGTGTGGGGGGGTGTGGTTTTGGTTTTGGTTTTGTGTGTGTTTGTGTGTGTGGGGTGGGGTGTGCATGCACGCATGTTGTGTACATGTGAGTGCGTGTGTGCATGGCACGATTGTTCACACGTTGACTTCATTTCATCAGACTTGGTGGATACTTGCTGGTGTTTGAATGTGGAACAGAGAGAGAGAGAGAGCGAGGAGAGAGAGAGAGAGAGAGAGAGAAGGGAGAGAAGAGAGAGGAGAGGAGAGAGAGAGATGAGAGAGAGAGAGAGAGAGAGACAGACAGACAGACAGACAGAGAGGCAGAGAGAGAGAGAGAGAGAGAGAGAGGAGAGAGAGAGAGTGAGAGAGAGAGAGAGGAGAGAGAGGAGAGAGAGAGAGAGAGAGAGAGAGAGGAGAGAGAGACGAGTGAGAGAGAAGAGAGAGAAGAGAACAAGCAGAGGACAGAAGATATTGGTGAATCTATCAAACGATGCTTTCTTAGCTGAAAAAAAAATGTACTTCCCTTCTCCCAGTAATGCGAGCATACATTCGGAGTAATGTTGCAAAATGCGTACGTGTGAAGTCAGTTATAAATACTGCTCTAGCACATTGTCATGAAACAGATTCTGTTGAGCACACACATTACCATGACCCTTTCCCCTGATCAATCAGTTTAAACACAGTTACCGAGTTACAGCATGCCTTTACAGTCTCAGAAAACTTTAGTCTCGGGGAGGAGCCAGAGGGAGCAATAACCAGCACTTGACAGCCTCGGCTTTCAGCCTCAGCCGTTAGCGATGTACAGATATATGCACTGTGAACAGCTGCACAGTATCCCTTTCGTTTGTTTGTGTATTTGCTTGTTTGTGTTGTTTGTGTTTTGCTGAAGACTGTTTGTTTTTGTTGAAGACTCTGGGTTTAGCAGGGTCAGAGGAAATTATGAGATGATGAATGGGAGCTTCGCTTTGAATCATTCATGACAGTTACGCACGCACGCTCGAGCACACACACACACACACACACACACACACACACACACCACACACACACACACACACACACACATACACACACACACACACATACACGCGCGCCACACTACACACACACACACACACACACAACACACACACACACACACACACATACCCGGCGCACACACACACCACACACACACACACACACACACACACACACACACACACACACACACACTAACACACCACACGCACATACACAAACATATGCACACCACACGCACACAAACACACACACACACAACACACACACACACACACACACACACACCACACACACAACGCACGCACATACACAAACACATCACACACGCGGCATTACTCACACACACACACACACACACACACAACACACACACACACACACACACACACACCACACACACACCACACACACGCGCGCGTAGTCCGTTTGTTGGTTTGGCCTCGCCTTTTCCTGTTAAACGCAAATTTGTTACTTTGCCCTGGATCAGTTATCGTGAACTATGATTCACACACACACACACCGCACACACACACACACACACACACACACACACACACACACACACACACACACACACACCAACACCACTCATACAACACACACACACACACCACACACCACACACACACACACACACACACACACAACACACCACATCACAACACTACACACACACTAACACCACAGTTACTGACTTTATTAGCTCTCTCTCCCTCACGCACACACACACACACACACACACACACACAACACACACACACACAACACACACACACACACCATTCTATCTATCTATCTATCTATACGCACGCGTTAGGCGCGCTTTGTCCCCATTTTTGTGCACCACATAAGAAAGAAACCTCGCACAAACACCCTGAACACCTACACCCACACATATCCATCCATCTGCAAACCCACCATCCGTCCACTATCTTCTCCCCTCTCTCTCTGTGTCTCTGTCTCTGTCACATACACACACAAAGACAACGCACACATACAACACCACACGCACACGCGCACACACCACACACAACCACACACACACAACCACACACACACACACACACACACACACACACACACACACACGCTTCACACTCATCAACATGGAAGTACCTATGGGCTAGCTTATGTTTGAAGTTATGGGCTAGCTTATGTTTTGAAGTATCTAACCCCATTTAGCTCTAATACTTCAAGGATACAGTTTGTTTGAACTTTTTCAAAGTACAGTTTTTTTCAACGTCTGCAAGCCCATGCATACCATAGTAAGGATGTGGTAAATGTGGGGACAGAGTTCGAGTTTGACTTGGTTAAACAATTGACCAAACTGGATGTATTGCAATCAGATTCTCGTTTTGGCATATACATAACGCTTTACATGAAACTCTGGCAGAATGAAAAGAAAAAAAACACAAGAAGAATGCCACAACCCTAATGACCCCTGTGCGGCGGTCTACGCACGGCAAGGGTATGAATTAGCCACAATGAAGACCTGCTTGGAAACCATCGTCCTCAGTCAATCGAAAGTCCCTGCAATAGCGGTTAATGAAGAGCATTTCCGATATCCAGAAGGCTGCCCCCTGAACGTGTCAGACAGGTACTGAGTGCTGGAACACTGCTGAGGTTGGCGATAGTCCAAACCTCTTGTGCTCTAAGCGTAGTGTAGGAGGACCTTCCCAGCATGTGTCTGGCCATAGAAATGATACTGGAACGCCAACAATGAATATCGATAGAAGAGAAACAATATGAATAATACTCCTCTCTCTCTCTCTCTCTCTCTCTCTCTCTCTCTCTCTCTCTCTCTCTCTCTCTTTTTTTTTTTTTTTTTTTTTCCCCTTTTCCTTACTGTACGACATTTCTTCTAATTTAAAACTCTTTTGTCCTGTGTCCCCTGCAAACGTCGTTTTCTCTCCTGTTTTGGGAACAATGTAACGTCATTGTTTCTCTGTCCTTTTGTTTGTATGTCTGTCTGTTTCAATTTTGTTGTCTGTCTGCCTGCCTGTCTGCCTGCTGCCTGCCTGCTTGTCTGTTTCTCTCTCTCTCTCTCTCTCTCTCTCTCTCTCCTCTCTCTCTCTCTCTCTCTCTCTCTCTCTCTCTCTCTCTTTCTCCCCTCCCTCCCTCCGTCTCTCGCCTGTCTGTCTGTCCCTGTCTTTGTCTGTCTGCCTGTCTGTCTGTCTGTCTGTCTGTCTCTCTCTGTGTCTCTCTTTTCGGTACGTGTGTGCGTGTTTATGGGGGAAATAAATATGTGGTGGTGGTGAGGTGAGGTTGGTATATTCGTGTCTTGGAGAGTACATAATTATCTAATGATAAAGACATATTTTACATGTTCACACAGTATGTGAAGTTCATCCTGCTGATATTCCCAGAGATCGAATCCTTTCAACAGCAGACAATCAGCTATGAATGTTGCTGAAGTCCTGACATTTTCATCGTTTACGTGTCCTTTAATGGCTCTCTGTGACCAAATGGATCACAGGGGTTAACACTGCAACACAGCAGCACGATGGAGTTATTTCTCCCATAGAAATGGACTACACACAAGTTTGTTTAAACAAAAAGTCTTCACTTAAATTCTGTCTACCAAGCTGTTGATATCTTTGATTTGTTTATCGTAATCCTTGCCCCCCCTTCCGCACAGATCTTTTAATCACCAATGCAAAAGAATGCCCACATCGCTTTATTGTATGTGTCAGGATGACACAATTCGGTGACCATGAATCAGCACCTACTACCTATTGCATTGTTCCAACCGGCTGGATTGTTGCCACTACCGTTCTCACCAATGGGATCGGAAGGTACATGTACCTTTTTGTTATCGATTTGTCGAATGCCATCAATACAGACATAAAAAGTGTGCACCAGCGCTTACATACATCACAGGATCAGGTGCGAGAAATGATTATTGTTCACTGATTGACGGCTCTACTGTTCAGTTTCAGTTCCCTTTATACATGACTTCACATAAAGTTAAGGACCACTTGCAAAATTGCACGCCAATAGAAACTAGAAAATCGATTCCATCCATCTTTGACATACATTTATTTCAACAATCCAATGTGCCTAAAATGAAATTTAGCACAATCGATACAGAAATGCACCAATTCGCAGCGCTCGAAATCGGCCCACCCTCTAAATCGAAATCACACAAATGTGAGTCGAAAAACATTGAACAAAATTCACAGAAAAAGAGAGGTTAAACTTCATGAATGTCAATGGATTGTCAGAAGCGCGTGTGTCCACCATTCATGGCAAGGCAGTCAGGCAACGCTGGCGCATGGAGTTGATCAGGCGTGCCAGAAAAGCCTGAGGAATTAGTGTTCCATTCTTCTTGCAGCCATCCAAGCAGCTGCTGTCGGTTGGCGGGCAAAGGGTGGTTCTCTCGAACTCTCCGACCGAGCTCGGCCCACAACTGTTCTATGGGATTAAGGTCGGGACTGTTGGCTGGCCATACCATGCGGGTAATCCCGCCTGCTGCACGAAGGCGTTGACGGCCCTGGACCTGTGTGGCGTGGCGTTGTCGTCCTGAAGGACAGCAGCAGGCCCAATCTGCTGCAGCGCCGGGACGACCAGAGGTCGAAGGATCTCCTGCAGATACGCTGCCCTGTCAGTATACCGTCGACATGGTAAAGGGGGTTCTGTGATGCCTGCTGATTCCTCCCCAAACCATAACGGAGCCGCCTCCAAAGGGGACCACTTCTTGAATTGCATTGGCAGCAAGCTGCTCCCGTGGACGCCTCCAGACACGGGTTCGGCCATCACTGGGTGTCAGGACAGAACCGTGATTCATCAGTGAACAGAACCTCTGTCCCACTGGGCACGTGGCCACCTCTGGTGCGCAGTGCACCAGGCATGACGGTTGGCTCGCTGGATCTGGGTCAGCCTTGGTTTTCGTAATGGACGACGCGCACGAAGGTTGACGTCATGGAGGCGATTACGTGTTGTCTGCGAACTGACTGTGGTGTTAGTGGCAGCTCGCAGACGTCGTCTGATGATGTTGGCAGAGTTCGTTCGTTGCACTATGGCTTGGCGGTGGATGTAGCGGTCTTCTCTTGCTGTCGTTTTCTTGGGACGGACCGTGCGACGCGCTCCTGGACTCTTCCTGTCACCTGGAACCGCTTGTCTCAAACCGAATGATGACTGAGTGCGACACTTGAAGCCTGCGTGACACTTCGCGCACGCCAATTCCATCCTGCAGCCAGGCAATCGCTCGGGTTCGGTCGAAATCATTTAACTTTTGTCGTGGTGGCATGCTGCTGCTTGGGTTCGGTCGACGAATCATTTAACTTTTGTCGTGGGTGGCATGCTGCTGCTTATGTAGGCAAACCAAGGAGTATAAATCATAGCCAGATATCCATTAATCCACGTGCATCTCAATTTGGCCCTTCACAAAGCCACAGGTATCACGCACTGACCACTGAAACACGCTCCAGTTTTGCTGAAATTGTAGATTTTCAAACGCGCCCAGCATGCTGCGTGACGCGCACGTGCAGCCACACAGCAGTTGACGTATTCACTATTGACTCCTCAGCCTTGCCACCGAGTTTTACATGATAAATCTTATTCGTTGGTTTTTGTATAATTTTTTGAAAATGCACCCTATTATCTTGACTGGTCCTTAACTTTATGTGATGTCTGTAGTTCTTGTAGGTTTTAACCCAGACTGCACAACTTTTGTGAACAGCTGACATTTCGTCTTTTCTCATCTGAAAGGCAGATAAGGTCTTACTGAAGACCAGAAGTACCACTTCTGGCTGGAATTATGGTGTGTGTGTGTGTGTGTGTGTGTGTGTGTGTGTGTGTGTGTGTGTGTGTGTGTGTGTATGCGCGCGCGCGCGTGTATGTGATGTCAAGCAGCCAACAAGGGTGTTCATCCAATCGTTGTAGATTGCTGACATTTTAATTTTGACTCTTATGCTCTGTTCAAACGTTAGACTGAGGAAGGCAGCGAAAGTTTGGCAAAGATTTCCTTTTAACCCCTCTCATTAACGTGAGGGCGGGAGCTCTGGAATGCAAAGTGGGTGTGCGGCCTGGCACGCTTGTTTGGCATTCCAGCCAACCAATGCCAATCGTCCATTTGACTCTGCCCATGAATCCTATCTCATCGGTATACACCAATTAATTCTGAAGATTACAAACCCACCAAGCTTAACTGTACTTTACCACGATGCAGACGAAAGTTTGGACTTCAATCCTCCATAATTTCTCATGTAACCTCCAGATCCGACAGATCGATGTTACTGTGTCAGAAACCCATCAAACGTATTAAACAGCACGGTTCGCTAGTGATTAATCTGATTCAGTCAGTGAAAAGCCAAATTATGTGGGATTTGAAAAGCTTCTTTCCCACAGGCTTCGCTGAAGAGGAGATGCTCTAAAACAAAGTATTCATATCAGTGTATTGTAAGTATCGACAGAAAGAAACTGAGACACGAGTTTAGCCATGTATTTTGGCAGCTGCTTTCACACTTCACAATGTCTGTGTTCCAGAATGACACTTTGTGCCCCCCTGTCTCTCTCTGAGTTGCTTACCATCCCTAAGGTTGCAAGTGAGAAATGTTTTCCCACACACACACACACACACACACACACACACAAAAAACAGAGCATAACTCCTTCAACAATTACTTCCGTTGATAGTTAAACTATTGTTTTCTTCCTCACGAACGGATTCTACGGGCAGATCAAAGACTGGTTCGTCCTTGGCGGAAGGTCTTTGCTCTCGTGAGTGCCTTTCAAGTTAGTATCTTAATGAGGCCCTCAGGCCTCCAAGGGGGCTCATTAACGACCCTCCAGTGGACTGACTGTCAGGTCTCAGCCTCAGAACGCCAGCTTTTCATTTGCCCTCACCGCGCTTGCACGCGAAGCAGTGGAGACAGTTCAACAGCACCGAATGCTTTATGTCCCAAAGCACGAATGGCTGATCCTCACAAGGGCGATGATAATGATTTTTGTATACCTTGTGCATTCTATGTGTCTATGCCAATGTACGGTAAATTAATTTTTGATATCGTATGCTATATTACTAGATTTTGTTTCAAACACAATCGCTAGGCGCACGCGCGCGCGCGCACACACACACACAACACCACACAACACAAACACACACACACACACACATACACACAGGCGCGCGCGCGCGCGCGGCGGCGCGCACACACCTGACTGACTGAAACCAATTTATTGTCAGATTAACTCAAGGGTTTTGTACTGCGCGCGCACACAGACTCTCTCTCTCTCTCTCTCTCTCTTCTCTCTCTCTCTCCACACACACACACACACACACACACACACACACACACACACAACACACCACACACACCCCCAAAATACACACATGCATACACCCCCCCCCCACCCACCCACCTTCACACATACACACACACACCACATACGCACGCACGCACGCACACACGCACACACACACACACACACACACACACACACACACACACCACACACACACACCCACACACACACACACACACCAAAATCAGCATTCAAAAATCGTGAAAGATCAGTGCATTTTTGGATGACGCGTGGTCAGTTTTCGATCCGATCCAGGTTCCACTTCTGGCCATCCAAAGTTCACGCTCTCGCACTTTTCGAGCTGTTGGGCTGCCCCTACGTTTACCTACCCTTTCCGCCCCTGTCCACTTAATTCCCTTCCTTATGTCGCTGGGCTGCCCCTACGTTTACCTACCCTTTCGCCTCTGTCTACTTAATTCCCTTCGTTATGTCTGTTGGGCTGCCCCTACGTTTACCTACCTTTCGCCTTGTCCACTTAATTCCCTTCGTTATGTCTGTTGGGCTGCCCCTAGGTTTGCAACCCTTTCCGCCCTGTCACCCTTAAATTTCCCCTTCCTTATGTCTGTTGGGTTGCCCCTGGTTTTAAAACTCCCCCCCTTTCCGCCTTCTGTCTTTTAAATTTTCCCTTCCTTATGTCTGTTGGGTTGCCCCTACGTTTAGCAACCCTTTCCGCCTCTGTCATCTAATTCCCTTCCTTATGTCGTTGGGCTGCCCCTACGTTTACCTTTTTTTTTTCTGTCCAAACCCTCTGTGTCACCTCAGAGGCAGTGCACCCACGCCGCTCATTCCGCACCCTGTCCATAGCCACAGCCCGGTCAGCCCGCCGCAGCCCCCGGGACCAGCAATCCCCAGGGGGCAGTCAATGTCAAGTCGTTTTTAAGTGGCAAACCCACCGGAGGAGACAATGCACTGCTGCCGAGTCACTTCGGTGGTGTTTAGTGGCGCCTGTTCTGATGTAACATACGAGGACACCACCCAATAAGCCCCCTCTGACGACAATAACTGCTTAGTCGCGGAGCCGGCGTGAGTGAGCTCTCCCTCCGGTGGGCGCCACCACGTCCGGTTTTCCACCGACAGACCCCATGGACTCGCCGATACCGGTGACCCCGACGGGAACCAAAACCAAGGCCACAGGCATGGAGAGGACATCGAAATTGAGGTCACCATGAGAGCAGGGCATGAAGGGCCACCCGAATTTGAGACATTTTTTTTTAATGCTGATCAATGAGAATGGGATGATTAAGATGATGCTACGGATTTCCATTTTTGGTCTGAGACTACATGCAGGGCTGTATTCTACGCTTCCTTTCATAATATATCCCGGCGTCAACCAGGCCGAGAGATACAGGCACCTGCAGTGTTGGTCAGGAAATTTGAGCAACTCTCTCAGAAACGCATCCATTAAGTGGATGAAACTCGACTGTGTGGTCCCAGTCTTCCCAACTGAGTCCGCAGCAAACTCAACTCTGGGTAGGAGCCGGTCGGGGCAGAAAAAACCCACATGACTTCTGATGGGATTCGAACCCACGACTTCCCAGCCGGGAGTCCGCGACGCTAACCACTTCGCCACGGCGGCTGGCCCCTACGTTTACCTACCCTTTCCGCCTCTGTCCATTTAATTCCCTTCCTTATGTCTGTCTCAGTGTCTCTTTTCCAACCGTTTCTGGTTCATCCTCTCTTCCTTCCTTTCTCTCCCTCTGTGGGTACCATGCCAGAGCCAGACATTTTGTGCTGCTTGCTGACCTTGTTAGGGTGAGTCCTAGCCAACACTACTTTTTTTCCCCCACAGAGTCTGTTTGGTACCTGGCCGCTGCCGCGACCGTCGTCACATCACCTCATTACTGACTTTGTCCAGCTACCGTGTGCCCCAAATGCGCTTTGAAAACGGGTTAAAACTGGGTTGTTAATGTTTTTTGCAAATAGAGACACGGACGTCAGTTTTTCTCAGAAACCAGAAATGAACAGTGACAAAGAAATAAGTATTCTTTCATCTCTATCCGCCTCGCTTCTTGCTTCTCTATTCCCACACAAGGTTTTTTTTTTTTCATTCTGAAGCTCGATAACGTAGTTTCCTCTATAGTTGTTGCACAAGTAAGCAACCAAAAAACTTAACTCTCTCTCTCTCTCCTCTCTTCTCCCTCTCTCTCTCTCTCTCTCTCTCTCTCTCTCCCTCTCTCTCTCTCTCTCTCTCTCTCCCTCTCTCTCTCTCTCTCTTCTCTCTCTCTCTTTCTCTCTCTCCCCTCCTCTCTCTTTCTATCTCTCCCCCCCTCTCTCTCTCTTGAATGTGTGTGTGTGTGTGTGTGTGTGTGTGTGTGTGTGTGTGTGTGTGTGTGTGTGTGTGTGTGTGTGTGTGTGTGTGAGAGAGTTTGTGTGCGTGCGTGCGTGCTTGAGTGCGTGCATGAGTGCATGCGTGTGTGTGCATGTGTGGTGCATGTGTATGTGTTGTGTGTGTGTGTGTGTGTGTGTGTGTGTGTGTGTGTGTGTGTGTGTTTTGAGTGAAGAGAGAGAGAGAGAGAGAGAGAGAGAGAGAGAGAGAGAGAGAGAGAGAGAGGGAGAGAGAGAGAGAGTGATGATGGCACAAGAATTATAGTGACAATGACA
>CM031603.1:64473304-64475804 GCA_018398815.1 Conus ventricosus
GCTGCTACATGCACTAAAGCATGCAATCAGATGAGCGCATTAATGTAAGGAAAAGTTCTACCTATGAATCAAATTTTATCGATATACTGTAAGTTAATCTGAAGATGTGTGTACAATCTACCCAACTTAACCGTCCTTATCTGCAATGCAAACAAATGGTTGAAACTAAATCATGGTCATTTCTCCAGAATAATACTAACACAATGCTTTATTGACGTAACACCAACTGCAACAGCCAGTGAAAATTATGGGTGTGCAGTCAAGTCATACTTTTGTTTCTTGATCAACTTACCCCAAACTTCTTAACACAAACAGCATGACCTGCTTACAGGGTGACCGCCAGTACGCTGAAAACACTCATTTCATTTTTTTTTAACCCACTCCTGTACTGCAGATACGAAAAGGACACGCGGTGAGATGGCTTTGATCTCTCCACCTCAGGAGAGTGGCGCCAAACAGAGCTAATGGAGCGTGAACTGGTGTGTGGCCCGGCACGCTTCCATTGCATGCCAACGAGCTACGGCCAGTCGTAAAGAGGACTTCGGGCAGCTCTGACTCCAGTGATCATGAATATGAATCGGCCATTGCAAGAGACCTTGACAGGTTGCGCAACTACTTGGGAAACGTTTCTGCACGACTCTCCTCACTTAAGAGTGAATGCATGAATGCGAATGCACATTTAACAGACTGATGGACCAGTAGATATAAACACATACAAACGCATTCAAAGACACACACACACACACACACACAACATTCACGCGCATGCACGCGAGCACGCATGTATGTACACACACACGCACGCACACACAACACGCACACACACAACACACACACACACACACACACACACACACACACACACACACACAACACACACACACACACACAAACACACACACACACACACAACACACACACACACACACACACACACACACACACACACACACACACACACACACACACACACACACACACACACACACACACACACACACACCACACACACAACACACACACACACACACACACACACACACACGATGTGCGTGCACATACACACATAGCAACTTCACACACACACACACACACACACACACACACACACACACACCACACCACCACGCACGCACGCGCACCACACACTACCACACCACACACACCACACACACACCGCGCGCGCACGCGCACACACATTCACAAATACATTCACATAAAGGGCTATGTATGTTAAACACATCTATGGTGCAAAGCATTCAGGGACACTTCCTTAGAAACGCAAAAGCATTCAGGTGGATGAGGGCGTACTTTATAGAAAAAGGAATGAATCACACAGATGATATTCAAGCAGTTGTGTGTGTGTGTGTGTGTGTGTGTGTGTGTGTGTGTGGTGTGGTGGTGTGTGGTGTGTGTGTGTGTGTGTGTGTGTGTGTGTGTGTGTGTGTGTGTGTGTGTGTGTGTGTGTGTGTGTGTGTGTGTTGTGTGTGTGGCGCGCGCACGCGCGCTTTGGGGTGGGGTAGTTGTGAGGAAGAAACGAGGGTAGTGAGAGTCGTGTAATGTGGGCGTGAGATAAAGGAAGACTGCTATTCTCACAATGTCGGATGTCTCCTTGTAAAATGACTCCTGTCTCTCACTCTCTTTCTCTTTCTCTCTCTCTCTCTCTCTCTCTCTCTCTTCTCTCTCTCTCTCTCTTCTCTCTCCTCTCTCTCTCTCTCTCTCTCTCTCTCTCTCTCTCTCTTCTTTCTCTCTCTCTTCTTTGTCTGTCTGTCTCTGTGTCTCACTGTCTCTGTCTGTCTGTGTGTTCTCTCTCTCTCAATTTTGGACAGGTCCCTTTTAATTTGACTCCTCTCTCTCTGTCTCTGTTTGTCCGTTTGTCCGTCTGTCTGTCTGTCTTCTCTCTCTCTCTTCTCTCTCTCTCTCTCTCTCTCAGGGCTTAAATAGTTCTGGAGGGAGTGGAAATGTGAACTCCTAATGACGTAGTATAGCCAGAGACATACAGGCACCCAATGTACATAAACTTGCAATTTTAGCGCAGTCGTTACTGGTTCAAATTTCTGAAGATGAATATTGATAGAGTTCCAAGGAAATCTTATATTTTATGATTTAGACCCAAAGGGGGAACATACCTAGAAATGAAGCATACATCCTTTTTTCTTTATGAACTTGGTTCTGATTATGGATGGAAATGCTAATTGGGGTAGGCCAAGAAATTCTATCAGTGCGAACTGTACGCCAGAGAACATGAGTTCAAGTGAAACGTTACCTCTAGTCAAGATACAAGATACAAGAATACTTTATTATCTCAATTATAGAAATTAGAATCGTGCTGCTGACTAACTATACATTAGTGACACAAATAAACATGAAAAACAATGAACAATAAACAAGTACGGTAATTCAGCACAATAACATAAACAAGTAGGGTAACCAGCAACAACAACCCAACAAAATCAATTAGGTTATAATGTAAAACCTCATACATGTAGATAAACACATA
>CM031603.1:64483304-64488476 GCA_018398815.1 Conus ventricosus
GTCGTCTCCCTCCTCTGTGTGTTTAACGGTCTTATCTCCGTACAGGCACAGTCCCGTGATGGGTCAGATTCAAGGACAGTCTCTCTACTCACACTGTGTGAAGGATCCAATTCGTTCGTCCTGGACCACAGTGCTGTCTGATGCAGTCATCATGGAGTGGGGCGATGTGTGAGAAGTTCACTTCCACGGGTTTTCATTCTCTGCGCTAGTTCCACATCACAGTGTACATTATTTCTGTTGATATTACCACGACGCGTTCGTTCCACCTTGTTTCGAATATAAACCACCTGCCATGCATCGAACGCTGACAAATCCGAATGTCAACAGCCAGCTGGATGAAAGACGCCAGCAGCACGCCTTTCACAACCAACACTTTTCTGTAGCAAACGTGCGGGCTCGGAGGTCGCCCCAACTGCAGCACGTATCAAGAGAATAGCCAGCTTCCACTGGTTACATATAGACAGTAATTTCGGAGAAGTTGCACCGCGGTTGATCATCAAACTGACAGACTTACTGATATTTGAAGCTAATTGTACCTGTTACCAGATTGAAGATATACGTACCTGTTGCTAGCTTGAAGCTAGATGTACCTGTTGCCAACTTGCAGCAAGACGTGCCTGTTGCGAATTCTGGACCCAACGTTGAAATTTCAGTAATTGGTCTTGAGATGAAAGTAGGTGGAACTTCAGTCCGCTTCTGAACTTTCGAATTTCATGCAGCCTTTTCAGCCTTTCGACAGTCTTTGGCCACGCAACTGTCATCATGTTTAACCCCCTCATAACAGATAACAATGACTGACAAAAGACAGGGTTACAAGGTGGCCCACGTTGTGAAACAAAGGCTAGAAGCACAGGCAGCTAAGTGCGTCTTTCGAGTCCTCTGTCTGCCTACACTTTTCACAAGCAGATAAGCACCTCTCTCGTTGTTAGTATGATCAACTAACCAGTTCATTCACTCACGCGCACGCGCCCGCATACTTCCCTCTCTCTTTCTCTCTCTCTCTCTCTCTCTCTCCTTCTCTTCTCTCTCTCTCTCTCTCTCTTTGTACTCATGATCGCACATGCAAACACGCACGTTCGTATGGTGTGTGTGTGTGTGTGTGTGTGGTGTGTGTGTGTGTGTGTGTGTGTGTGTGTGTGTTGTGTGTGTGTGTGTCTTTTATGTGGTGTGTCGTGTGGTCTGTGTGTGCGTCTGTGTGTGCTTGCTTTGATATTGTTGCCGTTATTGTTTCTATTGTTGTCCTTAGTGTGTGTGTGTGTGTGTGTGTGTGTGTGTGTGTGTGTGTGTGTGTGTGTGTGTGTGTGTGTGTGTGTGTGTGTGTGTGGGTGTGTGTGACGTTCAGACACATGAGATGAGATGATTCATTTGTTAGGGCAATGTCAGAACCAAATGGAATTCCCACAGATAGAAGCACAGGTAAACATCAATGAATATATCCATTTTCACAGCATCTTTTTTTTTTCTTAAATAATACGGACTGCATACGAATGTACAGAATTTTGCAATAAAATTCCCATTTCCGCCAGCAGGCAGCAAGAATTATTTATAAGTATGTACGGATCTCTGAAGAATTTCCGAGATACAAGCAGCGAAAGCACACCAACAGGATCAGCGTTCTGTGCAAAATGGACAGAAAGCATTCCCATGGGCACGAGTCATGCACTACGCGAAGAAATGACAGAATATACAATTTTGCAAATAGACGCATTAATTACAGAAACTTTTAGATGCAGTGACACACACTGAATACATGTTCAATACCCCGTGGGATTCCAGGATGCAATAGTAGTTTTGTATATAGAGGAAACTATAAAAGAACCCAACAAACACCTATAGCACACCTCGTAAATTCGCAAGCAAACACCCATATCAATCATTGCAATTCACTATGGGTTTGAGCATTATTTCGAACTCTACTATTATGCCAGAGGGTAAATTTCTCCGGAAAGGGAAAAAAACAAAAAAACAAAAAACAAACAAACATTAGGAACAATAAATATGTTAGTGAAATAATAATATAATAAAACAGTTTAAAAGATCAAGAATAACAGTTTCTTGATGCTAAGCGTTACCCATACACGCAGCCCAGCTATGTATATTCGAATGTTAAATTCAAGCTCATAGTGATATATGGGCACACGCTATGGAAGTTTTCCTCAATAATACTACCACACTTGATTGCAATATCACCTTTACGACGGTATCTGTCTAGTTTTCGTATGCAGATTGCTTCAGTGTGCTCCGGCTAATGCACATGAAATACGTTATGGGTGACAAATGAAATACGCGAAGCACGTGCATAGAGAGAGAGAGAGAGAGAGAGAGAGAGAGAGAGAGAGAGAGAGAGAAAGAGAGAGAGAG
Organism: Conus ventricosus; assembly: GCA_018398815.1. Classification (NCBI taxonomy): domain Eukaryota; kingdom Metazoa; phylum Mollusca; class Gastropoda; order Neogastropoda; family Conidae; genus Conus; species Conus ventricosus. The sequence goes on from CM031603.1 coordinate 64,485,666, forward strand.
AGAGAGAGAGAGAGAGAGAGAGAGAGAGAGAGAGAGAGAGAAGAGAGAGAGGAGAGAGAGAGAGAGAGAGGTATATGCACTGGAGATTCAAGTCATTTTCTTTTCAACTGTGAGCTAAATCACTCTCAAGCCTAATCACTCGTATTAAGAGTTCAAATCAAATCAAGTAGCTTGGAAGAGAGAGAGAGAGAGAGAGAGAGAGAGAGAGAGAGAGAGAGAGAAGAGAGAGAGAGAGAGAGTGTGTGTGTGTGTGTGTGTGCGTGCGTGCGTGCGTGCGAGCGTGCGCGCGCGCGCGTGTGTGTGTGTGGTGCGTCTCGCATATGTCAAGCGTACAAGTGTGCGCGCGCATTGGCATATATGCGAGCGCACATGTGTTGTTCGTATGTGCGAGTGCACGCGCTTGCACTAGTGTGTGTGTGTGTGTGTGTGTGTGTGTGTGTGTGTGTGTGTGTGTGTGTGTGTGTGTGTGTGTGTGCGTGCGTGCGTGCGTGCGTGCGTGCGTGCGTGCATGCGTGCGTGCGTGCGTGCGTGTGTGTGTATACAAATCAGAATCAGAATTACATATGACAAGTAATAAAATTCATACACTGGCTTTATTGTCATAATAAAGCAAACAAATGATCATTTTGTTCAGGGCATTGTGGTGCCCATGTAAGAGGATGGAAACTAGTCTTCTGCAGACCTTCATCAGATCTGCAGCATTCAGATACAGAAGATAGTACTAATCGAGACTGTACAGGGCTGTGTTTAAAAATAGGGCTGCAGGCGTGGTAAACCTTCAACTACACACTGAAAGTGACTTTTCTGAAGTTCCACAATGCTGCTTTGTAGACTATTGGCTGCTGGTCGTTTAAAAAGAGATCAAATCCATTCAAAACAACTTCAGCGATAAATTTCACTAACGAGCTAGATACTCTCGTGATTCCCTAGTCCAGTGGTATAGTCCTTGCAAGGCATCGCCACAATGAATCACCGTCATTAGCACCGCACTGTAACACGCCGACTGATGAAGTCTCCCCGTAAGCGAAAAACCATCCATCTGTTCTTTTTTTTTCCAAATGAATTCTTTTTTCAAATGATGAATATTTATGGATGATTGATCCCGACACCATAATGCCATCTGGCTATGGATAAAATCAATGGCAGGAGGAGAAGAAACAGAAATGATTGATCCCGACACCATAATGCCATCTGGCTATGGATAAATCAATGGCAGGAGGAGAAGAAACAGAAATGATTGATCCCGACACCATAATGCCATCTGGCTATGGATAAAATCAATGGCAGGAGGAGAAGAAACAGAAAAAAGAAGAACGAAGAAACAAACAAATCCATGTTTCCAATACATTTGCGTTTTAGGCAAAAACAATCCAACCGCCGCACGGGATTCAAACTGCAGCGCTTGTCATCCTGTCACTGCGATTTAACGATCGTGCCGATTGGCTGATTGCAGTTTCCACGGTGGCATATCACGATGAATGGCCAATCAGTCGTTGTCACGCATGTTTTGGAAGGGGCGTGAACGCTGACGTCAAAGCATTATCTATAACTCGTCAAGCAGTTGTAAATTTAGGGAAAAGTGTCGGTTCCTTCAGAAATTAGGGCGGCAGTTTTTGTTAAAACGTCCATACTGAAGGGCGTGAACTCATATGCTCCTCTGAAATGTGAGCGATAAACCATGCGATAGTTTTTTCCCCCTAATGTTTGTATTGATAAACACGCTGGTGTCATGTTTCACCTGAGGAATAATATATCATCAAACTATATGTAAAACTTTTATTGATATTTATACACTGAACAATGAGTATCTAGTAAACTTAAAACACAGAAAAAGACAATCTAGCGCTCAGTAAATACGATCGAGTATTTGTTTAAAAACCCTAACTCCCCCCACCTCTGTTTTCTGTGTATGTGTTATGGCCACGGAGATCTAGATCTCAGTCAGAAGGACCCCGTTGCGTTTACCTGACCAGTCAGTTTCATGTGAGTCTCCAATTTTTATAACATGACGTTTATCATCATTACTCCACGTTACTCTGACCAATTATGAGTGAGTTGACAGCCAAAATCGTTGAGATCACCATCAGCCATTTTGGGCTGCCTGCCTCATGACCTCAGTGTTAGTCGTACCAGGGACCGTACAGCAAAGGGATGCGCAGCTGGCTGGCTTCCCCTTCTCTGAGTCACTAACGAAGTACTGAAAGGGGCGGGCCCCACCATCTAGTGCGTACAGAACTTCCGGTGTCGGCGGTAACATGGAGTTTGGCAGCCAAAACATCGTTAAGGTAAGCATTCTTTTTCCATAATTCAGCGGTTGTTATGCGTTTACTATAAGACATGTGTTATGACTTTGTGTTGTGGAGGAATGTAGAGTGCGAAACCTATCGACATGTGCAAGTAATTACCCTATAACTGATAACGCGGCCACAGTGTACTCGGTGTACAAGCGTATAAACAAACTAGTGGGGGTTCTACGTCGCAGAATTAATCAGAATTGTGCACTTCGTGCAACAAGCACAATACTTTGGTATATTGTTCTTTATAATGTTATAAGTGATTTCAGATTTGAAGCCACTTCAAAATCTTTTTTTATTTTGAGAAATAAATAAAAAAGATGAGCCAAAATTGCAGACGATTTTCTAGCGCGAGGTGCACGCAGTGAATATTATCAAGCAAAATGAATGTAAGCTAAATTATTTTCTAATGATATTTGTTGGATAATGGGGTAAACATGTACTTTAGGGTACGAAATTCATGGCGTTTGTACGCACTTTTTTGTTTTGTGTAGACCCTCACGCCCACTTTGACCTG
>CM031603.1:64499476-64504476 GCA_018398815.1 Conus ventricosus
ATGTGTTTGTGTTTGTAATCTTAATCTCTTTGTCTACTGTCTGTCTGTTCGTCTGTCTGTCTGTCTGTCCCGTTGTCTGTCTGTCTGTCTGTCTGTCTGTCTGGGCTGTCTGTCTATCTATCTATCTATCGATCTGTCTGTCTGTCTGTCTGTCTGTCGTCTGACTATCTATTTTATCTATTGATTTGTCAAAACAGAAGATAATTCGATCAACAAAATGAACATAACCTTTTCTTCGTCTCTGTTCCTCATTCTCTTGGCCCTCAACATCTGAATTCCCAGATCATATCACAAAATCTAGTCCGACCGCAGGGCCACGCGTCCTACCCGTCAACACATTCACATTCACTGTCCATCGAGGAACGACACAGACTGAGGTATACGATGCCGGCTATCCTACACATTGCAGGGGAGCGAATGTAGCGTAGATCAGCAGAATAGAGGCATGAGCCGTGGATGGGCCCCGACTGTAATTGTGTGTGGTCGACACTGTCCTGTAGTGAAGCTCTAGAATTTGAGAGAGAGAGCGTTGTCCCTTGGTCGGACTGGGTTTGGATTGTTTTAAGACTAAGTAAATCAAAGTTTTGCTGTGTAAATCAGAGCATTGCCATTCAAAATTGTGTGCGCACGCACACACACCACACACCACACACACACACACACACACACACACACACACACACACACACACACACACTTACACGGATGCACATACACATATAAAAACACGAGCGCGCGCGAACACACACACACACACACACACACACACACACACACACACAACACACACACACACACATGCGCCACGCACGCACGCACGCACACACACACAACACACACAACACACACACACAACACACACCCCACACACACACACAGAGACACTTACATACCAGAGAGGACTTAAAACCATGCCCTTTCCTCCGCGAAACTTTACTTGTGTGGGGGGTGCATGGAGGAGATCGCCCAGTGTAGAACATGGACACGAAACTGCAATATTTCAGGACAGGCTAACAAAAGTAAGTGTGCCGGGAAGTTGGGCAGAAACTGACAAGCCTTCGACAGGCAAGCTGAGTCCTGAACGTTGTGTAAAAAAAAAGAAAATACAGGATTTCTTAGAGAACATCAAAAATCCTCTTTAAAAGAATGGAAGGAAAGGACTGGGGGCAGGTTTTTACACACACACACGCACGCACGCACGCACGCACGCACGCACGCACGCACGCACGCACGCACGCACGCACGCACGCCACGCACGCACGCACGCACGCACGCAAAACAAAACACACACACACAACCACACACACACGCACCAAAAACCCCAACCATGACGAACACATTTTATTCAAGCGTTCACAAATAGCCTCAGGGGCCAGTTAGGAGTCGAACCCAAACTGAAGACACGATGCTTTGATCAAGAACTGTACGGGGGACCACCAAGACATTGGCAATTGTAGCAGCTACCAGCGAGCAGTGATTGATGCCTTCCTGTATCCGCGCTAGACTGACAATCCAAAGAGGCAAATGAGGTAATCATTTCCTAGAGACGGGAGCGCTGAAACGCCAATCTTCGCGGTTGAAAACCAGAGCATCTCCCCGCCCAGAAACTGGTTGCGTGCCATTGGTAATCCGAGGATGCCAGACTTTTCTATCAGCCAGAAAAATTGAGGCACGTCTCTCTAGGCCTTCCCCCCTCGTTACGCACGGCTACTGCGGCATCGGTGGGGGTTGCGATGCTGGGACCGCGCTGTGATTATGAGTGGCATTATGTGGTCGTGATCTACCGTTGTAAACATGTTTTATGGTAAACTCATAAGCTCAAAAGTCAGTCAAAGTGTCACAGAAGTAAATTCTGTAAGTAAGAATAAGGTCCGAATCTGTGAACGCTTTCTGTGTCATAATTTAAAAAAAGGATGACTAACAAAAGTAATCTTTAGTACTACATGTCAGAAAACTAAAAATTCAAGGCTGGAAACATATCATGTCAAAGTGATAGGAGGATGAATTAGAAAAAAAAAGATAAGAGAATTATACTGCAATTACTGAAAAAGATACCTCAAAGACTCTAAAATGCTAAAAGGCAGATTGGACCATCGATTATCGAATAACGCGGATCATTGGTGGGATAACTGTAATAAAAATGATCACATCATTCTATGAGCAGTCTTCTGTAGGTTAGTCACGACAGAGAATATATAAACAGCAGTCTTGTTGCGGCTGTCCAACTATTCATCACAGCACTTTGGAGGAATTAAGAAAGGATTGGCGAGACCCATATTCTCTCCAAATATTCCAGTGCATTCTTCGTATTTTATTGTTTCTACGACAGATCGAAGGATGGCGAAGAGTACATGACCTCTGATGTACAGTGACGATCTTTCGGCCAGTAGATACAGACGAGTGAATGGCAAGCCTTGAGCCTTTCTACTGTCACATTGCTGTGGATGATTAGGAGAACAGCTCCACAAATCTTCAGCCTGGAACTGCTGAGTAATGGAGCCACTGTCCTCAGATTCCGAATCCACTCTTCGAAGCGGTCTTCGTAGAGTTCGGTAATTACATCCAACGGACTATTCCCGAACATGGAATGATGCTACTTTAACAAGAAGAACAGAGGAAGGGAGAGGGAGGGGGTAAAACTGCTATATACACATTTTTTTCCGGTGATCAACCTTGGAGTTCTGCCCAAAGGAAGAAAAAACAAGAAAACAAAGATGATGACGAAGGAGACCAAAACGAAGAAGAAGAAGAAGAAGAAGAAGAAGAAGAAGAGAAGAAGAAGAAGAAGAAGAAGAAGAAGGAGAGAGAGAGAGAGATGAGAGAGAGAGAGGATGAGGAGAGAGGGAGAGAGAGAGAGAGAGGAGAGAGGAGAGAGAGAGAGAGAGAGAGAGAATGTTTCTTATTCTCCAAGAACAAGAACAACAAGAACAACACACAACAACACAACAACAACACAACACAACAACAACAACCAGCAGAGAAGTACAAGAACATTTCTTCGGGATCAATATACATGGCTTTTAAATCATTGTTTTTGGAGTGTTTTCTTTCCCGATTCCATACCACAGTAAGGAACATGGTTCACAGAAAGCAGATGTTCAAACTCCTGAACCTGTTAATATTTAATAAACAAGCAGGGTAACTCTCGCTTCCACCATGAAATAAAATAAACGCCCACAACTCCGAACGAATGCTGCTTGCTTTCCACACCGCCTAGCAAAAAGGACAACACACAGCACACAGAGCAAAAGGACAACACACAGCACACAGAGCAAAAAGGACAACACACAGCACACAGAGCAAAAAGGACAGCACACAGAGCAAAAAGGACAACACACAGCACACAGAGCAAAAGGACAACACACAGCACACAGAGCAAAAAGGACAACACACAGCACACAGAGCAAAAAGGACAACACACAGCACACAGAGCAAAAAGGACAACACACAGCACACAGAGCAAAAAGGACAACACACAGCACACAGAGCAAAAAGGACAACACACAGCACACAGAGCAAAAAGGACAACACACAGCACACAGAGCAAAAAGGACAACACACAGCACACAGAGCAGAAAGGACAACACACAGCACACAGAGCAAAAAGGACAACACACAGCACACAGAGCAAAAAGGACAACACACACACACAGAACAAACAAGGAGGCATCCCCCCCCCCCAAAAGGATGTTCCTAGCTTGTCTATATACCCTGTACCTGACCCATCCACACAGCAACAACGACTGGAGAAAGGAACACACGCAAATTGACTTTTATTCAAGACTGGTACAGCTAGCCTTTCTGATCTTGAATATATTCAAAGAAAGACACGTACAAACGGGAACTTTCACGTAAGTACAAAACAATAACATCAAGTTTCACTGGTATGATAGGGAATCTTAAATGAGGCAGGGAACAGTAAGCCGTAAAAACAAACAAGTGCGATAACTGTTGCTTCCATGATGAAATAAATACCTACTTGTTTGTTGTTTACTGTTTACTATTCCCTGCCGCATTTAGGATTCCTTTGTTTATATTTGCATGAAAAGACAGGAACGGAGCAGCGGCATTGTGACATATTTTATTGTATTAAAACGTGCAGAACATTATGCGTTGTATTGTTGTGCAAAGTGCTTTGAAATGATGTTTAAATCGATCGGCCTATATTCTATTGGCTTTGTGTGTGTGTGTGTGTGTGTGTGTGTGTGTGTGTGTGTGTGTGTGTGTTGTGTGTGTGTGTGTGTGTGTGTGTGTGTGTGTGTGTGTTACGGAAGGGCGTGGTTATTGTGTCTGCGAGCGTGCGTATGTGTCCATTTTATCATTAATCAAGATAATAATGAAAAACGAAAGAAAAAAAGAGGGAATCCAGATGCCGTCACTATAAATAGTACAAAAATGGCCCTTTAGGATCGTACACAGCACCATACGGGGTTTCATGTGACGCTTTGCTCTTGTGACGGACAGCCGGTAACGGATAGTTAGCAACGGCATTTCTTCAAGCGTTCACTGATATGACAAGAAAGTTATCTGCGAGCAACGTTTGAGCTTCAATGAGAGTGTGTGATGTTGGTCAATTATGTCCTCAAACAAACCATATCACATGCGTTGTTTAAGCAACGAATATATCATACGCGTTGTTATGATATGCAATATTTTCCACCGATTTATTAACCTAATGAAATGCCATACAAAATTATTTACATGGTAATCTAGTCAACGGAAAGCAAGCGTTTAAAGACAGCTGTAGACAGTGAACACAGCAGATTGACGTGGTTCACTCTGAATCCTATTGCTTCCATCTTACACCCAATGACCCGTTTTGCTTCTCTCACTCGAACCCTCGTCAGCAGCAGCACAGTGCGCCCCTGTTGAAAGAATTGCACTATAAAGTCCAACACTTTGCGTCTTTGCACCTCAGTGTCTCTAGGACATCTTGAACGTTCATATTCCTTTGGAGCTTCTCTGCTGTTCCGCCCATGACGGGATTTTTCGCATCCAAA
>CM031603.1:64509476-64514476 GCA_018398815.1 Conus ventricosus
CCTCTGTGCTTACTTAAATTATAGTGCAATGAACTGGGTATACAGTGACGTGGTGTGGGGCAAGACAGAAGAAACGAGGCAGAAGATCTTCCAGTGAGGCCGAGCCGATGTTCAGCAGAAAGCCGACAGGCTTCCAAGGCATGCAAGATATGTAGAGCAGTCTTATAATTGTTTCAATTTTCAAGTCATACAGATGTTCCCCCCGTTTTTCAGTCTTCCAAATCTTTTTTTTCCCACCTTCTGGTCTGACTCGTAGTTTTATGTGCCAGGCTCACCCATTTTTCTGTTTGTCAGTCCGACACATTCTTTCCATTTGCAGTCTTTAAACGCTGATCTTATTTGCCAGTCTTGTACACCACTTCCTATCATCAATCCAACGTGTTTCCTCCATCTACTAGTCTTACGCATCGTTTCTATCTACCAGAGTGAATCAAACGCGTAGTTTTACACGTTGTTTTGATGTGAAGTCAAATACATTCACAAGGAACGACGAACAAAAGTATTTAAAGTTCGGATGCTTCAGCTATTTCTCTCATTAAGATTACAGCGCGCAACGTTCGCGAGTAAAGACTTTTCTTGTAAAAATTCGCGGCATTTTAAGAATATCATCTTGGAGCAGGCCTGCGCATGATATATTTCGTAAATTGGTGGTCATGTCATGATATGGACAAAACTACTTTCTCATAAGGGTTGACAATTTATCCTTCACGTAAGAAGGATATTTTCGATAGCACAACAATTTTGTAGTACATGTTTTGTGTATTAGAAACCGAATTTTCACATTTGTTTTGTGAACTATTGAATAAAAACTATACGGATCCAAATCAAGCACGTATGGGCGCGCGCGCACACACACACACACACACACACACACACACACAACACACACACACACACACACACACACACACACACACACACACACACCACACACACACCACACACACACACACACACACACACACACACACACACACACACACACATACACACACACACGCACACACACTCCCTCTCTCTCTCTCTCTCTCTCTCTCTCTCTCTCTCTCTCTCTCTCTCTCTCTCTCTCACACACACAGGCACGCACACATTACATATATATATATATAAACGCGTGCACGCGCGCGCGCGCGCGCGCACACACACACACACACACAGAAGCAGGTGCGCGTAAATACACGTACCACATACAGACAGACACATGCACACGTACAAACAGATGTACATTCCCACCGCACCACACCACGAGAAGGAGGAAGAGGAAACAGGAGCAGGAGTAGAAGCAAGAGGAGATGAAGGAGGAAGAAAGACAGGAAAAGGAGGGGAAGGAAGAGTGTGAGTAGAAGAAGAAGAAGAAGAAGAAGAAGAAGAAGAAGAATGCGAGGAAGAAGAAGACGCAGAAGGAGGAGGAGATAGTGGAGGGGGAGGAAGAAGTGGAGGAGGAGACTGAGGAGGAGGAGGAGGAGGAGGAGGAGGAAAGGAGGAGGAGGAGGGCGACCAATACTAACAAAAGAAAAAAATGGAAATGAATAAGAAAGCAAAGGGGGAAAAAGGGAGGTAAAAATGAGTTAAAAGTAGACGTACTCCATCGACCTACATAACATCAAAGCTCTGTAATCGCCACAACAGTACCTTTAAACTAAAGGTGCAGAGCTCTCTATACATCTTTGCTCAAACAGACCCGATCATCCTCATTTTATCTCCGTACTGAAAAACAAAACACAAAAGGCATTAGGGAAAAGAAAAAAAAAACAGGATAGATAGTCAGAGTGTAAAGAGAGTCTAGAGCTGTTAAAACGTGAAGTGTTTGTTTACCGGTCATGACTGGGGATCAACCATGAAAATGCCAGCCCGCTCGATGGGCGATCGACGCAGGTGCCCGGGGAACTTTAAACTGTCGTAAATGTCATGCCACTGTATTGAGAACTCGTGTTGTGCGTACCTTGTTTAGAACGTATGTAACATGTTGAAGATGTTAGAGGCTTGCACTTTATGTGTTTGCTTGTTTCTGTCTTGTTTTGATTCTGCTTTGCGTTTTTGCTTTGTTTTGGACAGAGAGTAGGGAAGGAATGTGGAACGGAGGGGGAGAGAGAGAGGGAGGAAAGGAAGGGGAGAGAGAGAGAGAGAGAGAGAAGGAGAGAGAGAGAGAGAGAGAAGAGAGAGAGAGAGAGAGACAAAAGACATACAAACATACAGACAGACAGCGACAGAAGCAGACACAAAGAAAGAAGAGAGACAGAGACAGAAACACACATGCAGAGAGAGAGGGAGAGAGAGAGAGAGAGAGAGAGAGAGAGAGAGAGAGAGAGAGAGAGAGGGAGAGTGAGAGTGAGAGAGAGCTAGAGACAGAGAGAGGAGAGAGAGGGAGAGAAGAGAGGAGGAGAGAGAGGATGCAACGAAAGAAATATTGCACTGAGAGAGCTGGGGACGGAGAGAGAGAGAGGAGAGAGAGAGAGAGAGAGAGAGAGAGAGAGAGAGAGAGAGAGAGAGAGAGAGGGGATGCAACGAAAGAAATATTGCACTAGAGAGCTAGAGACGAAGAGGAGAGAGAGAGAGAGAGAGAGAGAGAGAGAAGAGAGAGAGAGAAGAGAAGAGAGAGAGAGAGATGAGAGAGAGAGAGAGATGCAACGAAGAATATTGCACTAATCCCCCCAAAAATCAAAGGAATAGGCTATATCAAAGCAAACCATAAACATCTCCCCACCCTCTCCTTCGTACCTCTCATTTTGCTCTTCCCGCACTTATTTCCTTCCACCACATTTATATGTATACGAACGCGCGTGCTAACTCACACGAAGAGTCTTATGATCACAGCTGTTTTGAACTGAAAGTCAAGAAATTTGCTTGCGAAACACACACACACACACACACACACACACACACACACACACACACACACACACGCGCGCACGCGCACGCACGCACGCACACACACACACACAACACACACACACACACACACACACACACACACGGGTCGGATCATCCACAATAAAAAAAAAAGTCGGATGACAATATCAAGATTCCTGTGGATTTTCGTTACTGACCGTAGACTGGAAAGTGGGGTGGGATGGGGGGGGGGGGGGGGGGGGGGGGGATGTAGAAACAAAATGTAACCTCAGCGCTTTTCATCCCTCCATGTTGTTATACATGATGCCGCGGAGTATTGATTCCATAACGGCCTGTACTTTCATTTCAAGTGGCTATTCAGCATTTGTAAGCAACAAAGGGAGCGAACTGGCGGGAAAAGCGACACACAGCCGTTTGGTCGTCTTTCCAGTACAGCAAGCCACCGCTTTGTCACCCATCCTCTGATGTATGTGACGTCAGTTTGTTTTCGTTTTGTACCATTATTCTAATCTATCACATATGTGTGTGGATGATATGCATCGTATTTAGTGTTGCATGCTCTGATGACAAAACAAAACATTTTTTTTTTCCCAAATGTTTTAGCCACAAAAGAAGTTGGTTTGAAACGTTAACCCAGAATTCACTTTGGCTCGTTCAGCAACATTACGTGAAAAACATTGAACCAATTTTTGACAAAAAAGTTGACAGAAAAATGGAATGTGTATCAAGGGCGAATCTACCACATTCTGATGCAGATCCTGCGAGAGGATACAGATCCCAGGGTGGATACTTTATCCTTCCTGCAAGACAACACAATAACTATCGAACCAAAATCCATCGAAACCTCATGAAAAACTAACATACAGTCTACGGACGGATCCATTGCAGTTAGCTGCAGATCTGTATCTAAGGACGGATCCCTGATTCGTTCAACAAGTTACTAAAAAGCGTTTTGAACGATTTTAACCAGAGCCGATGAAAGGAAGGAATATGGTCTAAGGGTCTCTCTCTCTCTCCCTCCGCGTACGCAGGCTGGTACTCCTGAGGACATTCCCTGTACAGACAGGCAAGGATTGAATCCCATCTACCCAACAAAGGGAGTGGAGTTTTATGTGTATGACCGTTTATTTTTCATCCCCCATTCAGGCAGCCTTAGTCCAACTTCAGTGAAGGTGCATGCTAAATGCAACGTGTCATCCATACCAACGGCCAAACTGGCCTTCTCTTCCGAAAGTTGATGCTGGGATTCTACGTGTGTGCAAGATGTTATGCGTGAGTTCACACACAAGACCTCCGTTTATAGTCACATTCGTGGACTGTATTGAAAATAGAGTCAGAACCAATGTTAACTCCGAGGGGAAAAATCCCCTTGTACCGAAACGGCCCGGCGGAGATTTGAACGCGCAACCCCAGGATCACCAAGATTACGAGTCCGGCGCTCTACCGTTGAGCTGTTCCGGCCCCCGGTCTAAGGCAGCTCAATCCGTTTTGGTGCAGATCCGCGACAGAATCTAGTTTTCACGGCGGATCCGGCATTTGTTCAGCAACACCGTCTGCACTGATTGTGGCAGACATAGTGAAAACATGAAGTATGGTGCGAGTACAAATCCATCAAATTTTGATACTGGATTTCGATCCATCGGCGAATCAGTTACGCGGAATAACTGAAAAATTACTGAACGATTCCAACAAAACCTGGAGAAGAAAGACTGATCGTGGGATAAGGACAAAATCAATCATTTTTAATACAGATCTGAAGTTTGCATTCGGATCGAACTGTTTAAATTAATGAATGACGACGACCAAAAGACAAGAAGAACAAGTAAAAGGAGAGTGAAAATCAATCTCGCGTTTGAAGGCAAATCCGTATCCAAGAGAGGATTCAGGATTTGATCGACACTGGCACTGGCTTGCGCTATCCCGAGTGTCCTTCTAGCTTGCATCACACAAACGTTCCCGAAGTTATATGCACGCAGAATGAAGGCCCAGGTTTATATACACTCAGGTCTATGTTCCACGAAGTCCATGTTCCTTCAGTTTTACGTTCTCCAACACCTCTGTTCCCCTAAGCTTATTTTCACCAAGTTATATGTTGCCCACGTTTATGTTCGCCACAATGCCTGTTTCTCCTAGGATGTGTTCCCAATCCA
>CM031603.1:64519476-64521133 GCA_018398815.1 Conus ventricosus
TAGATGTTGAAATGGTCAGAAAAGATGTTTTGGTCGTTTAAATGTTCAGAAGGGACGTTTGAGATGCTTAAAAGTCGTTTATATAGCTTAAATGTTCCGGACAGACGTTTCGATTGTCAAAATATCTCGGACAGACGCTATTGTTGATTAAATGCTCAGGAAAGAAATTTGGGTTGTTCAAATGTTCAGGAAAGAGGCTATGGATGTTTAAATGTCAAGGAAAGAGTTTCTGATGTTTAATTGTTCTGTATAGATATCTTGGACTCTTTCTGTCTTCAGTATCTTGGACTCTTTCTGTCTTCAGTATCAATCTGTCATCTTCTGTCCAAATCGATTGTACACAGTCAGTCAATGACCAGTCAGGCAGCAAATAGATCAATCAGTCACTTCGTCATTCTGTAAGCTAATAAGTCAAACAGGGGCCAACCAGGCACTCAGCTAAGTAATCACACAGCCAGCCATCCGGACTGTCGGTCAGTCTACAAGTCATCCAACCAGTGAGTTAATCACTAACCGATCAGAGTCAACCAATAGTCGACCAGCCAATAAATCTGGCGGCCAGCCTGTCAACCGGTCTGTCAGCCGACCAGTCTGTCAGTCAATCCGCCAACCGGTCAGTCAGTCAGTCAGCCAACCAATTAGTGAGCCAGCCAAATAGTCAGCCAAACATCCACTTTAGCAATCAGTCAGCCGACCAGTCAGTCATCCAGCCCAACAATCATCAGTCAATCAAGCAATCAATCATTCATTCAGCTTAACAGTCAATCATACAGCCAGTCAGGCAACAGGTCCGCCAACCAGTCAGAATGCCTATCGACCCGTGAGTTATCTAGCCAACTAGCCAGGCAACAAGACAACCAGTCAGAATGCCTATCGACCCGTGAGTTATCTAGCCAACTAGCCAGTCAACAAGCCAACCAGTCAGAATGCCTATCGACCCGTGAGTTATCTAGCCAACTAGCCAGTCAACAAGCCAACCAGTCAGAATGCCTATCTATCCGTGAGTTATCTAGCCAACTAACCAGCAACAAGCCAACCAGTCAAATGCCTATCGACCCGTGAGTTATCTAGCCAACTAGCAGTCAACAAGCAACAGTCAGAAGCCATCTACCGTGAGTTCTAGCAACAACCAGGAACAAGCCAACAGTCAAAATGCCATCGACGTGGGTTATCTAGTCACTAGCCAGTCAGCAAGCCACAGTTACAGCAACCGATCGGTCAGTCCAAGTAGCAGTCAGCCAGCGCAGTCCAGCAAACGGATCAGTCGTCAGTAGCCAGGTCCAGCCCAGTCAGTCAGTCCGCAGCAGTCAGCAAAGCATTCAGTCACTGGGCCGATCGTTCAGCGTACAGGTAAGTCAGGCAGCCAATTAGCCAATCACTCAGCCAGCCGAACAATCATTCAGTCGCCAGCCAACGAGTAAGTCAGTCAGCTAGCCAATCATCCAGTATGTCAGCCAATCAGTCAGTCAGTCAGTCAACCAACCAAAACGTAAGCTATCCAACCGTCCAACCGGTCAGTAATTCAGCCAAAAAACCCATTTTAATTGATAGCCAATTCCAAAACCAAAAGACTGATTACACTGAAAAGACTAGCTAACTAGGCAAACACATCGCCAGGAGCAAGCAAGCAACCAAGCAAGCAAGCAAGCAAGAGATC
>CM031603.1:64521233-64559358 GCA_018398815.1 Conus ventricosus
TACTGATGAAGCAGGCAATCAAGAAACCAGTGTAGTTGCTGGCCGAGTGATTGATTGGCTGTCCTTTTACCCCCACCGGCAATCAACAAACAAAACTAATCGGCCAAGGCGTCCACTTTCCGCAATCTGTCTGCAGCTTAATCTTTTGTTCGACCGGAGAATCCAATAATCTGTATTCTGCCTGCCCGTTTGTCTGTCCGTTTACCCCGTTTGTCTGTCCGTTTATTTCACGAACTTATCCTCCTCCTCTCCTCTTCCTCCCTCCTCCTCCATCCTCCTCCTCCTTCTCCTCCTCCTCCTCTTTCTTCTTCTTCTTCTTCTTCTTCTTCTTCTTCTTCTTTCTTCTTCTTCTTCTTTCAGTCTCCTCCCCTATTCTTCTTCTACTACTACTAACTACTACTACTACTACTACTACTATACTACTACTACTACTACTACTCTCACTCTTTCTCCCCTCCTCTCTCTCTCGACGAGCACGTGTTATGTGAAGGGGAAATTTTGTGTGGATATCAATCAATCAATCAGTCAGTCTATAAGTCTCTCTTGTCTGTCTGTCCGTCTGTTGATCTACCCGTCTATGTATCTTTGTGTATGTGCGCGCGCGCGTGTGTGTATATGATTGTGCGTGTGTGTGCATGTGTGCGTGCGTGCGTGCGTGCGCGCGCGCGCGCGCGCGCGCGTGTGTGTGTGTGTGTGTGTGTGTGTGTGTGTGCGTGCGTGCGGGGGTGCGCGCGCGCGCGCGCGCGCGTGTGTGTGTGTGTGTGTGTGTGTGTGTGTGTGTGTGTGTGTGTGTGTGTGTGTGATGTGTTGTATTGTGTATATATGTGTATGTGTGTGTGTGTGTGTGTGTGTGTGTGTGTGTGTGTGTGTGTGTGTGTGTGTGTGTGTGTGTGTGTGTGTGTGTGTGTGTGTGTGTGTGTGTGCGAGAGCACATGCGTACACATACACCATACAAATGTGATTTCCGCTTATCATTTTACCACATAATTCATCTTTCCCTTCACTGAGGTTCGTGTCTGTTATTATCAGACATATTCCTCTTGGCAAAAGATGTAGTAGATTACGGAACGCCGACTGGACTTGTGGAGCTGCCTCTTTATAATATAAACGAACAGCAGGCTTGATGAGCTCTCCACGCAGATCAAAACAGCTGTTGTGGCTTGCTGGCATCTCATCTTCATTTTCCTGGAGAATATTTGTTTTTAATTGTGTAGATAAGAACTTTCAAGATGTTTCTTAAGCCTGAATGGATACAGCTTCAAAGTTGTCATCTTTCTTCAGAACAGTGTAATTTAATGCTGAATCTGATTGAATACGCTTCCACAGGAGTTCATGAGATTTCTGCTGGAACGGCTGTGATGGATAATACAATGTCCGAAGCAGGGCGCAGTCTCTTACGAACATAAAACACAGAACATGGTAAAGGATCTTCTCAAAGCAGGGCATAAGCCAGAAGCTGCGTTACAGGCCAGAGCAAGGGTAGGCAGAGTTCCTGGCCACCAAACCCTAAACTTAAAAAACACCCCCTGGTCGAGTGTTGTGTCACTGGCATCACTACAACCCGCTGTGGACGGATGCATAGTACCCAATTTGCGGACCCACCAGGGGTACGGCAAACCGTTCCATCCGTCCCACCCATTTTGCCATTAGCTGAGAATCCCACCTTGACTACCTCCTTGATTCCATCCCCGCGGACAATGATTCTGGTCGTTTGAAATGCATGGCAGGGTAGGGACCACGTCTTGCAGACAAGGACTTTGACTGCTACATACCACGAGAGAGAGAGAGAGAGAGAGAGAGAGGAGAGAGAGAGAGAGAGAGAGAGAGAGAGAGAGGGGAGAAGAGAGAGAGAGAGAGAGAGAGAGAGAGAGAGAGAGAGAGAGCGAGAGAGAGAGAGAGGGACTTTTCGTATCGAAGGCCTTTGACGGCTCCCATAGCGTCTCTACTGTGAAGCATGCCACAAGTAAACTGGCAAAGTAAGATTTTGTGTAAAAGAACTTAGGGTGAGTTAAATCAGTTGGCGTAGTGATGCATGGTCAAACAACAAACAGCAAAAGTAGGGACGGTAGACAGAAGAAGAAGAAGGAGAAGGAGGAGGGGGAGAAGAGGAAGGAGGAGGAGGAGGAGGAGGAGGAGAAGGAGGAGGAGGAGGAGGAGAAGGAGGAGGAGGAGGAGGAAGAGGAGGAGGAGGAGGAGGAGAGAAGGAGGAGGATGAGGAGAGAGAGAGAGAGAGTGTGTGTGTGTGTGTGAGAGAGAGAGAGAGAGAGAGAGAAGAGAGAGAGAGAGAGAGAGAGGAGAGAGAGAGAGAGAGAGAGTGAGAGAGACTGACGAACAGACAGACAGACAGAAATAGAGTGAGAGAGAAATCTGAAATCTGAGAGAGAGAGAGAGAGATGAGAGAGAGGGGGAGAGAGAGATGAGAGAGAGAGAGAGAGAGAGAGAAGAGAAGGACAGACAGAGACAGGCAGAGACAGAGACAGGCAGAGACAGGCAGAGACAGAGACAGCGAAATCGGCCATTTAGATGATACCAAACCTAAATATTGATCTTAATCAGAAACATATTAGTATTAAAATCATCCAGCTTTATGACACTTTCCTAAAAATCTAACAAACAAACAAACAAACAAACAAACGAATAACAAACAACTCTCCCCGCGCCATATTTACTACTGCGCTTCTGAATGCAAGCATGCACAAACATGTGTCTGTGTGCTTATTACAACCATGTCGTACATGCCAAAACCCAAAAAAAAAAAAAGAAAAAAAAAAAAAAAAAAATCAAAACGCAGCGGCCAGTTAAGATTCGATCATCGAACTCCGTCCAAATTTTCAACCCAATGGGAAAGGCACAACATCCTGTGCCATTTGTGTGCGCTTGGGAGGAATGATTGTGTTTGATATCGGAGGATTACGATACGTGTATCAACCATGCAAAGTGACACGATTAAAGTATGCAGGTTAACATGATGAATGACTTATGTGATTTTTTTGTTTCTCTCTCTCTCTCTTCTCCTTCTCCCCCAAAATTCGGAATTTCCTATCGACCCTTTGAGTTTTCTACCCAAATAGCCAGTAAAACAACCCCAACCCAGTAAGAATCCCAAAGGACCCGTGAGTTTTTCCAGCCCAAAAGCCAGTCAAAAAAAACCCAAACCCAAATCAGAATGCAAAATTTTTTCCTGAGTTTTTTCCTACCCCAACTAACCAGCCCAACAACCCAACCAGTAAATTTTTCCCAAAGGGCCCCGGGGTTTAAACCCTTGTCAACTAGCCAGTCGCAACCCAAACCCGGGTAAACCGGGAAACCAAATGGGGTCACCCAAGTAGCCAGTCACCCACCCACCCAGTCACACAGCAAACGGTTTTGTAGGCATTTTACCCAACCAGTCCAGCGAGTCGTCAGCCCGCCAGCCATAGAAAAGGGCATTCAGTCACTGGGGCCGATCTTTCCCAGCGACAGGAAAGTCGGGCCCAGCAAATTTTAGCCAATCCTCAGCCAGCCCGAACTTTCATTCAGTGGGGCCAGCCAACGAGTAAGTCAGTCAGTAGCCAATCACCCGAGTCACCCAAATCAGTAAAGTCAGTCGGTAAAACCAAACCCAAAATTTAAGTTTTCCAAAACCGCCCAAAACCGGTCTTTTATTCAGCCAAAAACCCCAGTTAACTGATACCCAAATTTCCCAAAAACCAAAAGACTGATTACCTGAAAGACTAGCAAAAGGGGCAAAAACATCGGCAGGCGAGAAAGGGGAAAAGAAAAAGAAGCAAAAAAAAGCAAGAAAAGAGATTTTACTAAATAAAGCAGGCAATAAAGGGAAACCAGTGTAGTTGGGGCCCGGGTGATTGATTGGCTGTCCATTACCCACCGGCCAATAAAACAAACAAAAAAATTCGGCCAAAGGGGGTCCATTTTCCCCGCAATCTGTCTCCCGTTAATCTTTTGTTCGCCCCGGAGAATCCAATAATCTGTATTTCCCTCCCCGTTTTCGGCCCGGGTTTATCCCGTTTGTCGGTCCTTTTTATTTCAGAACTTATCCCCCCTCCTCCCCCTTTTTCCTCCTCTCCTTTTCCCCCTTCCCCCTTTCCTTCTCCTCCTCCTCCTCTTTCTTTTTTTCTTCTTCTTCTTTTCTTCTTCTTCTTCTTCTTTTCTTTCGCCCATCCTCCCCTTTCTTTTTCTTTTACTACTACAAATACTAATTACTACTATACTTCTCAATACAAATACTACTACTACTACTACTTCTATTACTACTACTACCCCTCACTTTTCTCCCCACTCTCTCATCCGGGGCACGTGTTATGGGGAAGGGGGTTTTATTGTGGGGGATATCAATCTTTCTTTCAGTCAGTCTTTTGTCTCTTTGTCTGTCTGCCCGTTTTTGATCTACCCGTCTATGTATTTTGTGTTGTGCGCGCGCGATGTGTGTATTGATTGTGGTGTGTTTTGCATGCGCGCGTGCGCGCGTGTTTTGTGTGTGTGTGTGTGTGCGTGCGGGGGGGGCGTGCGTGCGGGGTTTGGGGTTGTGTGGGGTGTGTGGGGGTTTTGTGTGTGGGTTGTGTGGGGTGTGTGGGGTTTGTGTGTGTGTGTGGGTGTGAGGGGTTTTTGTATTTTTGGATTTATGTGTATGTGTTTGTGTGTGTGTGTGTGGGGTGTGTTGTGGGTGTGTGTGTGTGTGTGTGTGGTTTGTGGGTGTTGTGTGTGTGTGCGGGGGCACTTGCGTAACATCCCACATACAAAATGTTTATTTTGCCCTTATCATTTTCCCACAAAATTCATCTTTCCCTTCACTGATGTTGTGTCGGTTTTTTTTAAAAATTTTTCCCCTTTTGGAAAAAGTTGTAGTAAAATTATGGAACCCCCGACGGGACTTGGGGAGATGCCCTTCTCCTTTTTTTAAACGAACAGCGGGGCTTGATGAGCTCCCCACGCAGACCCAAAAACAGTTTTGTTGTGGCTTGTGGACTTTCCTTTTTCTTTTTCCTGGAGAATATTTTTTTTAATTGTGTAGAAAAGAATTTTCAAGATGTTTTTAAAAGCCTGAATGGTTACTCCCGAAAAAGTTGTCATTTTTCTTCAAAAACGTGAAATTTTAAATTGCTAAAATCTAATTGTTTTCCCCTTCCCTCGGGGTGTTCAGGAGATACTGCGGGAACGGCTTTTTGGGGGCTGGATAATTAAATGTCGAAGTAGACGCAGTCTTTTTCGTATTTAAAAACACTGAACCGGGAAAAAAATTTTATCCAAGCGGGGGCTAACCAAAAGGCTGTTTTTAACAGGCCCGAGAAAGGGTAGGGCTGATTTTCCGGCCCCTGGCCCAAAAAAAAACCCCTAAACAAAAAAAAAAACCCCAGGGTGGGAGTGTTTTTGTCACTGGCATCACTACAACCCCGTTTGTGGGTCGGTTGCTTTGTCCCCAAAATTTGGGGCCCCCGGGTTCGGCAAACCCGTTCATCCGTCCCACCCTTTTTTCCCATTAGCTGAAAATTTCCCAGCCTTGCTACCTCCATGTTTCCCTTCCCGCGGAAAAATGTTTTGGTCTTTTAAAATTTGCATGGCTGGGGGGGGCCACGTCTTGCAGAAAAAGGAAATTTTTGACCTGTTCATCCCACGAGAGAAGGAGAGAGAGGAGAGGAGGGAGAGAGGGGGAGGGGGAGGGGAGGAGATTGTTTGAGAGGAGAAAGAGAGAGGAAAAAGAGTGAGGGGAGAGGGGGGTGGAGAGAGTGAGGAGGAGGGGGGATTTTTCGTATCAAAGGGCCCGGACTCTCCTTTGAGGGCCCTCCGAAAAGGGGTCTTTTACTGTAAAGATGCCCAAATAAGGGGGTTAAATGTTTGATTTTTTTGAAAAAGGGAAATTTTGGGATGATTTTAAATCATTTGGGCCCTTTAAGTGTTTGCAGGGCCCAAACAACAAACAGCAAAAAAAGGGGGCCGGTAGACAGGAAAAAGAAGAAGAAGAAGAAGGGAAAAGGGGGAGGCAGAGAAAGAGGAAAGGAGGAGGAGGAGGAGGAGGAGGAAAAGGGGGGAGGAGGAGGAGGAAGGGGAGGGAGGAGGAGGAGGGGGGGGGAGAGAGTGGAGAGAGAGAGAAAAGGAGGAGAAGAGAGGAGGGGATGAGAGAGAGAGAGGGGGTGGGGGGGAGGAGAGAGGAGGGGGTGAACTCAAGATAAAGGGACTCAAGATAATTTTTTTTGGATTGGGCCAATTGCCCTCTTTGAAGGGGTGTTTGGCAAGTTTTTTTCCAAAAAGCCCCTTTAAGGATACCCAAAACATAACCAATTTGTGTACATAACCTATTCTAAGATATCTTTAAAAAAGACCCCATTTTTTTAAACGTTTTTTAAGAGATTAAACCCGGAAAATTTTTCTGCGGGTTTGTTCACAAGTACACCCCAAAAGAAGTGTAATTAAAGTGTTTTTGGGATTTTTAATACTTCAAAGGTTTTACTGGCTTTTTTTTTTTTGCAGGCCCCCGGAAAACCCTAACTCAAAACGAAACTTTTTTTCCCTTCTCCTTTTGCGGGAGTTGGCAAAATTTAAAAATCTGCTTTCCCAATGGGGTGGGTTTGGACTTTTAATAGTGAAATGCAATTTCAGAAACACCAAAGTTGAATTTTGAAGTTACGTTTTTTAAATTTCCCCTGTCCAGTTTAAAAAATTAAATAGGTTTTTAACTTTTGCGCAGTGCAAAAGGATTTTTAAAAGTTAAATCTTTCGCATTACTCACATGAAAATTTTCCTTTCTTGCCTCGGGCATGCAATCAGCTATCACTAAAAATCCAAAGAAAACATAAATTGCTTAAAACCCTTGGTTCACCCCCAGACTTTCCCAAAACCTTATACTTTAAAATTTTACAACGAACTTTTGGGCCCAGTTTTTTTGTCACGTTGCCCAAAAAACAACTTTACGTTATGCCTTTATAGGGTTTAATCTTTGCTCATCCTTTTCTATTTTTTATTTTTAAACCCAAAAAATTTAAATTACTTTTTTTAAACGGGAATTTTGTATATGGGAAATTCTGTTCGTTTCTCCATATATCGATCGTTTGGTGTTCGTATGTCGCCCCTTTAGAATCGTTTGAGCCCAAAAAAAGGGTTTCTTTTTCCTTTTGAAAATTTGCTGCATTTGTCTTTTGCCCCCTTTTTTTTCCCCGTGCCCGCCCCGCCCCCCCCTGGGGTTTCGCCTGACGGATCGGTTTTGGTGGGGTGAAGGGGTGACGGGACCTCACACGCTCCCCCAAGAAAACCACAAAAATTTAAAGATTACGTTTTCCAAAAACCCTTTTTTTCACACCAGCAAAAAAAATTTTTTCCCAAAAAACCCGCACCTTGCACGATCACAAAAAAGCATTTAAAACGAAATAACATGCCCCAACCCACGACCCAAGAAACCCCAAAAAAACAAACATGCAAAAATTCACGATTAAAGCATCCAACGCCACAAAACATGCACAATAAAATTTCAAGCACCCCACCCCCCAAAAAACAGCCCCGTTTTTAAATAAATATTTCGCCATACGAGTACTTTATCAAATTACAGCATTCCGCACATAGGGACATATACACAATTATAAAGAATTTTCCCAGTACAAACCCCTTTCTCACACCATGGAGGGCGTCCACTTCCCTGCCCCTGTCAAGTCCGCTGGGAGCCCCCTGTCGAAATGGGTTTGCTCCGAGCCGGGTTGGTTCTGCAGGGAGTCCCCCCAATCCCGACCCCCCTGATCCAAGGGGCAGTGAGAGCTTTGTCCCGGGGGGGGGGGGGGGGGGGGGGGGGGACGTAGCTGTTACTGGAGGGTTCCGGGGACGGGGGTCCAGGCCGGCCGTAAAGCGGGGGCCCTCCTTAGCGGTCACGGTCCCAAACAAGGCGTGGCCTCGCCACCCGCGGGGGCCACCCCCCGGGTTCCGTGGTTCAGCCAGACGGGGCCCCTCGCCCGGGCCCTTTTGGCCCCCATCCGTTCGTGTTTCCAGGGGGATCCCCCCGGGGGGGGGGGGGTCTTTAGTGGGAGGGAGGGGGGTCGGAGAGGGGGAAAAAGAAGAAGGAAGGGGGGAAGGGAAAGAAGGGTAGGAACCCTGCCGTCAGTACAGTCTGCCCCATTGCTGTAAGTTTTAAAACGCCTCTGCATGATGGGCGGGGGAAGTGTTTTTTAAAGGGCACACAGGAAAAAACCCATTGAATCAAGCTTCTCACACGTTGCGGGTTTAAAAAGGACTGCTTTAAAAATAAAACGGTTTTAAAAAATTTTGAATTACCCCTTTTTCCCTTCTTTAAATCACGCTTAAACTTTTTCCTTCCTTGGGAAAAAATAAAAAAAAAACACAGCGACCATCGCTTAAAAACCTCCCAACCTTTTTTTTGAAAATAGAAATTTTCGGGCCCAAACCCGTCCATTTTTTAAACACATTTAAAAATACACAAATCCCCAACCAGCATCCGAACACAAATCATGCGTACCCCACGTTCCGTGAACAAAAAAACTTTTTTCTCCTTGACACACAAACGACGGGGGCCAAAGGTAAAAAGTCCGGCGAATGGACAGGGGGGGGACGGGGCGAGCCCAAAAAAAAATTTCCCAAAACCCTAAATTCCTGGGTTCTCCCCCGTCCCCCCCGATACCGATAAACCGAGGCAAAAACAGGAGAAAAAATTTTTGGGAATAATTTAGAAGGGCCGGGTTTAAAAGATTAAATTAAACCAGAAAAAAGGGTTTTTCCCCACAAATTTTCTCTTAAAATTTTCCCGGAAAACAAAAAAAATTTTGCGAAAAAAAGGAGAAGATTTAAGGGGGCTAAAAAAAACAAATCAAAAAAACGGGCCACAAAACTGTTCTTACCAGCTCCCCGTGGGTGCCCCCCGAAGGGCGGGTCAAAGGACTCTCTTCCCCCTCTGTCCAGTTCGAGGGACAGAGGCGTTGATGCGGAAAACAGAAGAAATGAGCCCCTTTCCCCTACGGGCCCGGGACGCGGGAAAAGGGAAGTACTGCCCTTTTTACTTCGATTTTTTAAAAAGGGAAAAAAACCAAGGCGGGAAAGCAGGCCCCCCCCAGAGACATTTTCCCCGTCGAGTGAAGAGAACCCCCCTAGCAATGGCGGCCAACATGCCATGCTCCCGTCAAAAGGTGAGCTTTTTAAAAAACAAAAAAAACAAAGCCTTTCCCGACGGGTTTTAAAAAGACGGGGCGAGGGGGCCGTTTGACAGAAAGTTCGAGAGAAATTTTCCGGCCCCCGTGAATTGCAGGTTGAAAAACCCAGGGGGCGGGGGAATTAGGGGAGAGAGGAGAGAAAGAAAACCCGAAGTTGAGCTGAACCCCCCAAAAGGGGTAAAAACTGCACCCCCAAGCCCCCTTTAAGGGGGACGGATTCACGAAACGCAAGACAATAAAAAAAATTAATTTAATTCCGCCACCCTAGGTGGGTCGAAGGGTTTTTGGTGGGGAATTTTCGTGAAAAAACCCCCCTTCTAAAAGCTTTGTTTCTTGAGTTACGGGGCCCTTTTTGGGACCTTGTCGCATGTCCCAACTTCACAACAATGGGCAAAACCCCAAACTCTCTGTGATCGACGAGTACGAGGGAACCCAATACAAACATTCCACGATAGAACCCCCAGGGAAAAATTTAATTTAATACTACATTTATAAAACAACTAAGAAAACCCTTCCAATCCTGAAGGTAAAAATTTCCAAAACATTGGTGTTCACTCCCTTTAAACCCTCATCGAAGTGACAATGTCATTTACACTGTTTTCAGAGACCAAAAAGGGTTTTCCCCGGGTTTTGAGGGGGGGGTTTGCCCCTCTGCTGATTTTCCAATATGCAAAACTCGGAGCTCGGTAAGAAGTCAGCTTCCGTATTACGGGAAACCCTTTGATATGGGGAAAAAGTGAAACCCCTTGCTCTCCCAGCCCCAAACTGCCTAACTCAGGGTCGGGGGGGGCCCTGATTTCCCGGACCCGGTCTTGGAAATGGGGGAGGTGATGATGCTCCCCAGTACAAACTTCGGCCGTTCTTCTTCTTGGGCCACGCCGGTGGCGCCCAAATTTCCCTTGGGGATTCGAAAACTGTAGGGGCATCGTTATTTCCAAAGCGGGCGGGCCCGGGGGTATCGACTGGGCAGTTCTCCCACTACCAAATTTGTAGCGGGCCGCGATCGGATGGGGGATTAAGGGGTTTCCCACCGGGGTAAAACCCCAAAAAAACCCTTGGGAATCCCTTTCCCCATCCAGTGGCTCTGCCCCTAGGGGAAAAAGATTCGAGCGCCCCTTTTGGCGTTTGTCCGTGGCAGACATCGCAACTGCGGGCAGTATCCAAACCTGTGATTCTTCCCGGGGCCAAAAAGGAAGTTTGTTTTAAACCGCTCGAGAGTCCGTTTTGGGAGCCATATGCCGGGCCATGGTAAATTTCATGGGCCTCCCGGGAGAGAACCAGGACTCTCTCGGGCCCTTTGGGGGAAACCCACAAGTGCTTGGCCCCACACATCTGCCTGGGTAAAAACCCTTAAAGGGACCCCCTTGTGGAGCTTAAAGTCCCTTGGCGTTGTGGGCGGGACTGAGGGGACGACCCAAAAGGGTTGTGGGTAGGGGGTTGGACACCCAAGGCCCGGGCCCTTTAAAGACGGTTAAGGCTAGCAGGTTGGGGCCCTTGCCAAAAACCCGTCAGGATCGGCTTTTAAAAAAAAGGGACCCCAATTCCTTTTTATGTTCCCTTGCTTTGGGGGTTTGTGGTGACCCCCTTTTAAACACCTTTTGGGGAAAAATTCCGAAAAAGGCTGACTGCGCCCGTTGCAAAGGTGTTTTGTTTTCCCCTATGATAGGGGAAATTTACAGAGGTGGGTTTCCCGCGTTACCCCAAAAATTGCCACAGAAGTGGGGGGGGTGGAGAAAAGAAACGGTACTGATGGGGGTGGAGGGTTAAAAAAAACCACCCTCCAACCCCCCAAAAATCGAAAATGGCGCCCCCGGGCCTTAGGGGAAACAAAATCCTTATAAAACAAAGAGTGTTGAGCTCCCAAATTCCCGATGGTGTCGCCAAGGGGGAACCAACAACAGTGAAAAAAACCACTGGGCCCTCTAAAATCCCCAGAAGCTGGGTTGGACCCAGGGTTAGCCGAGGCACGGGGATGCGGGAAAGGACTAGCCCCTGACTACCAGGGGCTTAGGGAAATTTCTTTCTGATGTGGGCCAGGACGCCCACAAAAAAAACCAAATCGAGGGCTAAAGGTCCCCGATGGGACTGCCTCCCTTTATTGACCGTTTGCAGTTGTGGGCCCACCTTCCCGCCACTAAACCTGTGGGGGTTTTTCCTCCCGTATCTGGGCGATCCCCTTTAAGGGCCCTGCGGGTTTCCCAGAAAACACCTCGCGGTGTAAAATTCGCAGCCGCGAAACCCTGGGTGCTGTCTCGCCTACCGGTTCCTAAACTCGGGGGGGGGAAAACACAGTGTTGGTGAGCGTTAAATTGAGGTTCAGACCCTCCAGCTCCCTTAGTAACTGAGCCTTTTACCCTAAGGCCGTTTTGCGAAAGCCTCCCCCCCAAAACCCTGCACAAAGGGTTTCTCGTCATTTTTTTCTTTTCATGGCCCTAAACTTCCTCCTGTAGTTTTTGGGGGTAGGGGGGGAAAAGGGTTTAAAGCAGAGCCCCCTGCATGTTGCATAAAAAAGCGCCTTCTTTTTAAAAGTGAGCCCCACTCCTTGCAGCACCAGATAATCCGAAAAAAGGGGGGAATACCCCTTTTGTTCCTCAGACAATTGGTTTGAACCCAAGAAACCTTGCAAAATGCTCAAAGAACATTTAAATTGCCCTCACTAGGCCCTAAAATCTGGAAAGTTTAAAAATTTTGGGGGCCTCTAACTCTATCCCCTACCTGGGGGTTAAACCCCCCGGGTTTTTACAGATGGGGGGAAACCCTGCGAAAGAAGTTTTTCCCCACCCCTTTTCCCCTGCGTAGAGCCCCCGGTTTTCGAAAGCCCCTTCTACTTTGATCCAATTTTCCCCCGGGGGGGGGGAAGCCTCCTCCCTACGCTGAGCCCCCTTTTTACAGATCCTTCTACGCAGAATAGCCTTTTCCCTTATGCTAATCTCCTTTTCTGTCGGGTCTCCTTCGGCGCAGGGGGCCTCCTTTCCTTTTCCCCCCTTTTCCCCAAAGCGGCCTTCCCTCCTCTCTGCGTCTTCACTACGTCCCGCCCCCAGAAAAAAGGGGACAGGGTGTTTTCCCTGAGGGGGGGGGTTAAACCACCCCCGGACCCCGGGGGTTAAACCCTTTGGCCCGTCCCGGGGGGCCCTCAAATTTCCCAAAAGGGAAAGCCCTTTCTGGGGCCTCCCCCTTTTCAGGGGAAGCCTGGGAGGAGTTGGTTTCGGTCTCGGGAACCCCAAACCCGAAGCCCCACAGTTGCTTGCTATACTCTAAACGTTCCCGAGGGGAAAGTGCCAGTGGGGGGTCCGACGGGGGAAAACCCCCCAGCGAAGAGGTAGTAAAAGTACTCCTGGATACCTCTACAGCATGGAATAGGTAGAATTTTACCGAAAGTCGAAAGTACGGGTTTAATAATTGTAGGGACTACAGAAAACATTTTTTTTTCCCTTCTCTTTGCCGCCCGCGTGCCATACCACCGCGGGGGACGTCGCCAGACAAAAATATCCTACATTTTTCCCAAAAAAGGGGGAAAAAAAAAATTTCCCCACTAGGGGAAAAGAAAAAAAATTTTTTTTGGGGGGCGTGTGTATATTTTGTGTTTGTTTGTGTTGCGTTGTGTGCGGAAAAGTTCCGGCTGCTCCCACTTGGAAACACCGCGTTACAGTACGAGAAAACCAGGGGCGGTGGGGCTCACCAAAAAAAAAAAAAAAACAAAAATATGTCCGGCTGCCCCACTCTGGGGAAAAAAACCCCGCTTACGCCCGGGGCAAAAAGTGCGGTGGGGTGGCCCCCAAAAAAAAAAAAAACAAAAACCTAGCAACGGGATCGGAGAGAGGAAAAAAAAAACCTAGCGTTCCGGGTACAACCCCTGTACTCAACAACCCGGTAGAGGGGAAAAAAAAAAAAGGGGAAAAAAAGGGTAAATACAACCCAGGAATTTGGAAAACTGAGCGGCCCAAAGGGAAAGGGGAACTTTCGCTGTACCCCGGTGAGGTACCCCGGGGGGAAGGGGGTTTTGGGCGGGTTGACTCCCCTTTGGGCTCACCTCCCATCCCGGGGTAAGCCGGTGTTCCCCCAAGGGGCCCCAACAAGACCCCTTTTACGTAGAGTCACCCCGCCAACCAAACCCGAACAAACACGACAAATCTGCCAAACATATACAAAAACAGAAAAAAAAATTAAAAAGGGACTCTGCGAAAAGTTTAGGAGACAGCCAGGCCCTTCAATCCCGGACGAAACCCCCAACTTGTAAAGGAAAGACCCCTGGAGGTCTGCCCCCGACAGGATCGGGGCTAGGTGGGGTGGAAGGGGGTGCTTACTCACACGCCCCCCCAAGAGCCACACAATAAAATTACGTTTCAAAAACCCATTTATTCACACCAGCAAAATAAAATTCCAAAACACAAACCCCTGCACGATACAAAAAAGCACCCCAACGCACACAAAAATGCACCCTTTTCCCTTTAAGCACTCCCCAAAAAACCAAAACAGGGACAACACGATTTAAGCACTCCAACGCACACAACATGCACAACAAAAATTTAAGCCCTCCCACACCCCAAATGCACGATTTTAAAAAAAAAATATTTTGCCATTCGACGTTCATGATCCCCAAATTTCAGCATTCCAGCACCCTATGGGCTTTTACACAAAATTTTAAAAAAAAAAAATTTTCCCGTATCGATTTCCCTTTTTAAAACCCAAAGGAGGGGCGTCCATCCCTGCCCCTGTCCCAAATCCGTGGGGGGCACCCCGTGCCTAGGGGCTCCCAAACCGGGGGTTTGGGTTTTCGCGGGGGTTTGCCCCAAAAAACCGGGCACCCCCCGACCCCAAGCGGGCATTTAAGACGTTTTTCCCCCGGGGGGGGGGGGGGGGGGGGGGGGGACCCTAGTGTTACTTTGGCCGGCCGGACGGGGGGCCCAAAGGCCCGGGCCCGTCAAGCGGGGGGGCTCCTCTTTGCAGTCCCGGGTCCCGACCAAAGGGGTGGCCCCGACCAGGGGCGTGGCACCCTCCCGTCCGTGGTCTCAGCCAGCGTGGGGCCCCGACCAGGGCCCTGGGGAACCCTCCATTTTGTTTCTCCAGGTGAAGCCCCGGGAGGGGGGGGGGACGTTAAAATGGGGAGGGAGTCGGAGGGAGGAAAGAAGAAGGAAGGGGAAGGGAAGAAGGGTTTCTGGAACCCCGCCGGGCTGTAAGTCTGGCCATTTCTGTCCCAAATTTTAACCGCCACTCGCTTTAGGGCGAGGGGAAGTGTTTTAAAGCACACAGTAAACCCCTTTTAAACAATCTTCTCACCCCGATTTCAGGTTTTAAAAGCTGCATTAAATCAACAGGGTTTTTAAAAAATTTTGAATTTTTCTTCCCCCTTTCTCAATCCGCTTAACGTTTTCCTTCCCTTTGGAAAAAAATCAACAAGGGGTCCATCGCTTTAATTTAAATTTCCCCTAAATTTTCAAATGTAATTAAATGGCCCAAATGTCACTTTTTATAAAACATTTCCAAAAAAACACTAATCTCCAACCCCGCTTTCCCAAAAAGACAAATCATGGGGGTACGCCGCTCTTGAAATAAAAAATCGTTCTCTTGACCACAAACGACGGTGGCCGAAGGGTAAAAGTCCCGGGGAAAAGTTTAAAAAGGGGGGAACGAGCGAGACCAAGCCCAAATTCCAACCCTGAATTTACCAGGTTCTCTCCCCCTCCCCCCGCTTCCGCCCCTCACAGTGCCTAAAAAAAGGGGGAAAGAATTTTTTTGGGAAAAAATTTTGAATGGCCAGGTTAAAAAATTGAAATTAAACCCGGAAAAAGGGTTTAACAAAAAATTTCTCTTACAATTTTTGAAAAAAAAAAAAAAATTGCGCAAAAAAAAGGGAAAACTAAGCCGGCTAACAACAAAAAATTTAAAAAAAAACAGGGGCCACGAAACTGATGCTTACCCGCTACCCCTGGGTTTTCCCCAAGAGGCGGGGTCAAAGGACTCTCTCCCCTTGTCCAGTCGAGAGGAAAAGAGGCCCAAGTGCGGAAACAGAAGAAAATGATGTCCTTTCCTACAGGCCGAGGGAGGGAAAAGAAAAATACTGGGCTGTACTTCGATGATAAGGGTAAAAAACCAAAGGGTGGGGGCAGGCGCCCCCGAGACATCTTCCCTCCCGGGGAAGAGCTAACCCCCCTCGCAATGGCGGCCAAAAATGCCATGCTGGTCACAGAGTGAGCATACTTCAAAATAAAAGAAACGAAGCCGTGCGACAGGTTAAAAAAAAAGGCGAGAGGCCGATAGACAGAAAATTTTTAGGAAAGGTTCCGGCCCGTTTAAATTGCAAAGGATGAAAACCCCGGGCGGTTTGGAAAAATTTGAGGAGAGTGAGGAAAGCAAAACCGGGGTTGAGCTTTAACCCACACCAAGGTGGGAACTGCACCCCCAAGCCCCCTAAGGGCGGATTCACGACAAAAGCAACCACAATAAAAAAAAATAAATAATTCCCCCCCCCTTGTGGGGTTTTCGAATCGTGGGGCCTCGTGACGACTCGTGACTTTCCCCCAAAACCCGTACTGAACCCCCTGGGTGAATTTTGAGGTTAAATTAAATTTTTGAAATGTGGGTTTTTTGGAGTTTTTTTTCAACTTTTTTCATTTTTGCAATATTCATTAAAAAAGCATTCTTGGCTCGACTTGAAAGATTTTTTCACGCTGCTAAAAAAACTAATTCTCGTAGAGAAATAATTTCCAGATATTTTTACGCATTTACAACGGGATGATTTTTCCTTTTTAAATCCATTTTTCTTAGCAGATAATTTTAAAACCAAACCCTTTTCCCAAACACAACCAAAAATTTCTTTTGTTCTTTTTCACCTTTTAAAAGTAACCGTGCCGTTTCCGGGCACCGGACTTTTAAACTGTGTCTGCAGGCCCCAAAAACCGTTTGCCACTAATGGGCCCAAAATCAGCCAGTTTTAAAAAAAAAAGCTCAAAGTAAACGTGTGTAAAGGTTTTCCCATGTCGGGTCCCCTTTCACTTTTTGTTTCTAATTCATTGATAAATAAAAGAAAAAACAGTATAGGGCGCAAACAATTACCTTGTTTTCCCCCCGAGTAATTTGTTTTTTTCCCTCGTTTTGCGCCCCCATCTGACCCTGCTTTTACATTCATTTTACCCTAATACGAATTGATTTTTTATTAGTTTGCCTTTAAATTATTTTTCAAAAAAATACGGCCCTAACAAGTTCCTTTCTATTGAATCAAATGCCTTTTCAAAAAACAAAGAAGGCAAAAAATTGTTTGCGGTTTTTTTTTTTCAAAAATGGTTTTTTTTTTAATGCCCAAAAAGTAAACTTTTTATGGTAAAATGTAGAATACCCCCTTTTTTAAACCCCCTTGGTGTTCACCCGTCCCAAAATTTTATTCTTTTTATTCCCCTTTTGAAGTCTGTTATTTATAACTTTCACTATACATTTTACTGCTAATGTCACACAAAGATATGCCCCCTATAAATTTTTAGGGTTTTTTCCCCAAACCCCTTTTTAAATAAAGGAAGTACAATGAGTCTTTTTCCAGTTGTTGGGGAAAAATACCCCTTGTTTTAAACAATGCATTAAAATATTTTTTCAAAAAAAAACAACTGATTTGAGTCCCCGCAAAAAATTTTTGGGAAATTTCCCCCCATTTAAACCCCCTTTTGGGCCTGCGCTTTACCATTTTTCAATTTTCGTATTTCAAGCTTTTCTTCTTCTCTTTATATGGGCGATTATAGCTCTGCTTTTTTTCTTCGTTTTCATTCACAAAAATTTTACATCATTATCTATAATGCTATGTTTTGTGAATTCCTTTTTCTTTCAAATTTGGTCTTTAAAATGTTAAAACCATTTTTTCCCCATTAAAAATTTTTTTTTTTTAAAGAACTTTTTAAAGTTTAAAGGATTAGTTTTTTAAAAGTTTTCCAAAACTCTTTTTTGGTTTTTTACTGTTGAACAAGTTTTTTTCCCAAATAACATATCATTTTACTGTTTTTCTTTCCTTTTCAAAATACTCTTATATTCCCTTCCCTGCCAAAAAACAGTAAGCATCACTAACCTTTCATCCCTTTTTTTCCTGAATATTGAAAAGCAAACCTTTTGTCTAAAATTTTTTGCTTTAAAAGGGCTTTCCCTTTTCAAACCAGTCTTTTTTTTCACCCTTTGACAAAACCCGTTTTTTTTTTTCATACAACTTGCTTGTTTTTTTTATAATTCATTAAAAAATGGGTTCCCAAAACATCGTTTTCTTTATGTTTATCCAAAAACAAATTTCACGATCGGGGGGACGTTTTTTTTTCAAACTGAATTTCATCGCACTAATATATGCATTCGCCAAAAACAGTTTCCAAAACAAATTTTTTTATTCCCCTGTTGTTCTTCCAAATGGAAATGGTACATTAACCCTTTTTATTTTCTCCCCCGGCAATTTCAAAAAAAAACCCAACGGGGTTTTTTGGTCTGTTTTTTTAAACCTTTTTGATACAATCAGGGCACAACAAGAAACAAATTAAACAGTAATTTTTGGAGACTAGAAAATAATCATTAACAAAGGTTTCCCGTTTGTGATTTTATGGATTGTTTCCATTTAATATTCCCCCTTTTCAAAGGGCCCTTGAGTATTCATAAAAACCAAAACCTTACACTTTTTTTAAAAAAAATTTTCCTTAAAATTAAATGTGTTTTTAAACAGATTTTTTTTAAAGGCCCAAATTTATAAAAAGAAAAGGCTGTTGGTTTTTTTTAAAAATTTAAAACCCTCGTCACCAGAAAAAATTTAGGAAAAAACAGTTGGAGGTTTACCGTTTTAAACTCCTTATAAATCACATACACGTCTTCCAAAAACCCAAACAAACAATCAAAAGACATTTTCAGTGGACTTATTCCATTTTAAATTATCAAAAAAGTATAATTTAAAGGGGAAACCCCCCTTTGGGGGGACTTTTGGGACAGGCCAAAATATTAAAATCTGTTGGGTTTTCCCCTAAAAAGAGGAGAGAGAGATGGAGGAGAGGGGCGAGGGAGAGAAGGGGGAGAGAGAGGAGAGAGGAGAGGAGAGAGAATGAGTGTTGGGGTGTGTGTGTGTGTGTGTGTGTGAGAGAGGGGGAGAAGAGGGGAGAGAGGAGCATGAGAGAAGAGAGAGGGGGAGAAGAGAGAGGAGAGAGAGAGGAGAAAGGGCTGCGAAAAGCAGGGAAAACAGAAGAGAGGGAAGAGAAATCTGAAATTGGGAGAGTGAGGGGAGAGAGGGGGGAGGACCGGGGAGGGGAGGAAGAGGGGAGAGAGAAGAGGGAGAGAGGAAAAAAGACAGAGACAGGGGGAGACAGAGACAGGGCCCCGGGCAAATCCCCCCCCCCCAAAATCGGCCATTTAGATGATACCAAAACCTAAAATATTGATTTTAATCCGAAACATTTTTTGTATTAAAAAAATCCAGCTTTATGACCCTTTCCTAAAATTTAACCAAAAAACAAACAAAAAAAAAAATTTAAAAAAACAAATCTCCGCCTTTTTAAATGCGCTTCTGAATGCACGCAAAGCACAAAAAATGTTCTGTGTGGTTATTACAAAACCCTGTCGTTCATGGCCCAAACCCAAAAAAAAAAAAAAAAAAAAAAAAGAAAAAAAAAATTTATACGCAGCGGGGCCCGTTAAAAAATTCGATATCGAATCTCCTTTCCCCAAAAAAATTTTCTTTTTTCCCAATTTTTGGGGAAACGGGGCAAAAACCACCCTGGGGCCCTTTTTTTTGTTTTGCCCGCTCTTTTTGGGAAAGGCCCCCCGACACGATGTATACACCCTGAAAGTGCCACGATTAAAGATATGCAGGTTAACAAGATGCATGACGTCATTGATGCCTGAATTTCATTTGTTTGCTCTCTCTCTCTCTCTCTCTCTCTCTCTCTCTCTCTCTCTCTCTCTCTCTCTCTCTCTCTCTGTCTCACTCTCTCTCTCTCTATCTTTACTCTCTCTCCTTTCCTTTCTTTCTCCTCTAACATTCTCTCTCTCTCTCTATTCTCTCTCTCTCTCTCCTCTCTATCTCTCTTCCTTTCTTTCTCTCTAACATTCTCTCTCTCTCTCTCTCTCTCTCTCTCTGTCTCTCTCTCTCTCTCTCTCTCTCTCTCTCTCTCTCTCTCTCTCTGTCATTGTCAAAGATATCTACAGATCCATGACCACACATTCAAAAAGCCATGAACATTTCACAGCAAAAAAAAAAAAAAAAAGAAAAGAAAAGAGAAGAAAGCGAAGCAAAAACAAAAACGCTAGCAGAAATTAACCACACAAAACTCGGGCTTTCTTTCTGTCTTTCCCGCAGGCATTCTGTGCATCACAGTGTGTGTGTGTGTGTGTGTGTGTGTGTGTGTTGTGTGTGGTTGTGTGTGTGTGTGTGTGTGTGTGTGTGTGTGTGTGTGTGTGTGTTTGTTGTGTGTGTGTGTGTGTGTGTGTGTGTGTGTGTGTGTGTGTGTGGTGTGTGTGTGTGTGTGCATGCGTGTGTGTATGTGTGTGAGTGCGTCAGTGTGTGCATACGTGCACGTACTTGTGTGTGTGTGTGTGTGTGTGGTTGTGTGTGTGTGTGTGTGTGTGTGTGTGTGTGTGTGTGTGTGTGTGTGTGTGT
This sequence comes from Conus ventricosus, assembly GCA_018398815.1. Lineage (NCBI taxonomy): Eukaryota > Metazoa > Mollusca > Gastropoda > Neogastropoda > Conidae > Conus > Conus ventricosus. Next base: position 64,540,974 of record CM031603.1, read on the forward strand.
GTGTGTGTGTGTGTGGCGCGCGCGCGCGCGCACGCGTTTGCTTTCTTGTTTGCTTGCTTGTTGCATGCTTGCTTGCTAGCGTGCACGCTTTCGTATAGTTGTAACGAGAGAGGGAGAGGAGAGAGAGAGAGAGAGAGGAGAAGAGAGAGAGGAGATGAGAGAGAGGAGAGAGAGGAGAGGAGAGAGGAGAGGGAGAGGAGACAGAGAGAGAGAGAGAAATATGCATGCATTCTAAATTTGATCAAAATGGTAGGCATGCAACTCGTTCAGAGAACAGTAAAATACCAATTCTAGCTCAACCGCCCTCAACCAGTTTCGGGCGGTTGACTCTAGAATTGGTATTTTACTGTTCTCTGACAAGTAAGACTTCAATAACTAAAAAAATAACGATTATCTACAAACATGCATACTGTGTAGGATTATCCGTTTTCAATACTAATTTACTAAACTTTTCAGATTTTAGTTTTTGCTTAATCCTGTGTTTTTCCAAATCATTTTCAATAACATCATTTTAAACGCTTTAACATTCATCAAATAGTTCTCGGGCTTTCAGTGAAAAAAAAATAAAAGTCTTTAACTGTTCTCTAAAGTTTTTTAAAAAACGGAGTTAGTTTTTTTTTGACAAAAAAATCCCACACTTATCCCGGGCATGTCTTCCACTGAAAGCCATTTTTTTGACAAAGTGTTACTTTTTTAACCCTATGTCTCTTTCTCCCAAAACATTCTCTATAAAAAATAGTGTCTGCTTTCCCCTAAAACCCAGTCTATAAAAGTGTTCTAAAAACCATTTCAGTTTTTTGCTGGGAAATAAAACAAAATATATTCTTATCCGCCCATAAAAAACCTTTTTTCCATTATACCTTTTTGTTTTTTAAGTTTTTCCCCCAGAAAATTATTTAAAATAAATCAAAATTAAAAATCGATAAACTGTTTTGTAATAGGTTCGGGATAAAATTTTTAGTTTTTCCAAAACCAGTCGGGTCCAAAAAAAAATTCAATGAAAAATTGAGGGGATTTATCATAAAGTTTAACTTTGGGCTTTTTTACCCCCCAAAGTGGGGTTGCTCCAAATTTTTTATAACAAAATTTTAAATCTAATCCATTTTTTAATTTTTATAATACCTCCGTCAAAATTTTTTCAGTATAAAAAAAAACCCTTTATGAGGCCTAAATTTTAAAGTTTAATTTCCAAATTTTCCCTTTCGGTAAGATTGTTTCTTTTTTTAAGCTAAAAATTTGATTTTGGGGCTTGTTGTTTCCTTAATTTCCTCCCCCATTGGGGAAAAAACGCGAGGGTAATTTTTTAAGCCCGTTTTAATCAAATTTTTGCCAGTAATATTTATCCTTTTTAAAAGGCGTCACTAAACCGCCCAAAACCCAACCCTTTTCCCTAAATTTTTTAAACAAAAATTTTCCCCAAAATATCATTGTAAAAGGGGTTTTCCAAATTTCCTTTGTGGGGGAAAAGAACTGTAATTTTGTAAAATTTTCCCCCTTAAAAAAACCGTTTCCCTTCTGGGGGGATGTATTTTTTTTTTTCCCCTTTACGGCTTTAAAATTTCCCAAACTTTTTTCCCGACTTTTGTCCTTGGCTTTAAGACTTAAAAATTTTAAAGGGGGCCAATTTTGAATGCTTTTCTAAAATTTTTTTTAAAGGGGCTAAAAAAGTAAATGGGCTTATGAATTCAAATTTTATGTCCCTTTTCTAAATGGTTCCAAGTCCCAATTTGGGGGTTCGGGGTTTTCAAAACATTTTTATATTCATACGGGCCAAACATTTTTGGGTTTTCCCATTGCAAAGTTTGTTTTTTTTAGGAAACCCTTTTTTGCTGCCCCCCCAAACCCTTTTTGGGTTTTTAAAAATTCCCCATCTTTAGGGGAACTCAAAAACCTTTTACAAAGCACCTATCCACCGTTTTTGTTCAAAGTCTGAACGTCGGAAAGGGTTTTTTAATTCTAAGGTTAAACCCCCTTACGGGCGCTAATGTAACTCCCTTTGTTTTTTTCGGGAAACCGGCGGCATTATTTTTTAGAAAGGGTATTATTTTTTTTTCCAAAAAACAATGGGTGGGTTATCCCCATTTTACGACTTTCCCCCGGGTTTTGTCGGGTGTTTTTTATCTTAAATGACCCAAAACCTTTTTTCCCCGAAAAAGCAAAATTTTTTTAAACTTTAAATTAGGGGAATTGTATAATTTCATAATCGCTTTTATGGGGCCCTTTCCCCTAAAGGAAAGGACCTTTTAAAAAACATTTTTGGGGGCCTTTCCCAAATATAAAAGTTTTCACTCAGTGCTCATTTCCCATCAAAATTAAACCCTTAGATAATGAATGTAATCCAAAAATCGAGGGGAATTTTCCCCCCCTAAAAAGAGTTTTGGTTTTGGTGTAACCCCTAAAACTAAAAAGGGCTTAAATTGGGCATTTGGAAAGCCAAAATTTTTAGCTAAGCTCCCATCAAAATAGAAAACCTACTTTTTCTTCTTCAGGGGGGAAGGTCAAAAATTGTTTTTAGATTTGCTTTGGGAAATTTTTTGAGGTAATGGCAAAGTTACCAAATTGCTTTTTTTTATGAAAAAAACCCGTAAAAAAACCACGGGGTTTATGGTTTTTAAACCCTGGCAAAACTTTTTTTCCCTGCATTAAAAATTTTTTTTTAAATTTTTTATTATTCTTCTTCGATTAATTTTTATATTAAACCTTTCAACTTTGAAAAAAAAATTTCAGGGAAATGAAACCCCTTTGGGGCCCCGACATTGTTCCCCCAATAGTTTCCTCTAAAAACAAAGGGCTGTCTTGATTTTGTTATTGTTAACCAAACTTTTTTTAAAAAAAATTTTAAAAAATGAGTGCTTTTCCAAAATAAAAATGCAAAATATTTTGGGGGGTTTGGGCCGCATTTAACAATTTTAAAAAAATTTTAACAATGTTTTACTTTTGGGGTAAATTTCTGTGACCCCCAAAACTAAACCCCTTTTGGGGTAAAGGGGGGTACGCCTTTAAAACAGATATTTTAAAACCCCCCCTATTAAAAAAGATACTTTCGGGGAAAAGTGGGGTTTTTCGGTCTTCCAAGGGCATTTTTTAAATAAAGGCCCATTTAAAAAATTTGCTGTGTTTTTGTGCCCCCCTGGGGTGGAGAAATCGAATGCCGATCATTTAAATAATCCTGATCCCTTTGGTGAGGTCAGGGGTAAAAATTTTCTTTTTTTTTAAAATTCAACTTTAATTTTGATTTTAAAACTGCAAGCCCCCCATTCCCAAAATGAAAAACCCTTTTAAAAAATTCCTTTTCACAACAGAATAGAAATAAGGTTTTTGAAAGGACCCTAAACAAATTTCAATATTAATGTTGGGACAGATTTTAAAAAAAGTTTGGACCGCAAATCATGGCTTGGGGCCCCCCTTAATTTTTGGGGCTTTGCGCAAAAAGTTTAATTTTATGACGGGAATCCCCTATTATAATCTTTTTTTCGGGGCAAAAACTGTTCACCCTTGGGCCCCTAGAGAACGAGCAAAAAAACCGCGTGGACAACTTTTTAATTTTAACACTTCAAAAGGGCCTAACTAGAGCGGGAAATTAAAACCAATAAACAAATTAAATTCTTAATTACGTTTGGTGTTTGCTGGGTTCACAAGCACAGACAAGATGGGCCAAAAAACTGATCCTTTTTGGGCTTTGAATAACAAAAAAAAATTACTTAGAAAATTTTAGAGGACCCCATTAATTTCATTTGATTTGCCTTCAAGTATTAAAAGGAAACCAAAAAATGCTTTAAAAAATTCCCCAAAAATCGAAAGTAGACTTTTCGGGTTGGGCACTGGGTTTTTAAAACTTTCTGCCTTCTGACTCAGACCCGGGAAAGGAACAAAAAATAAACTACAAAATAAAAAAATTTCTTGTTGCGGGAAATGAACAAAGGGTTTGGGACAAAACGACAAAAAAATTTCTGGACCCCAAATAAAAATCAAACTTTAAACAAAAAAAACCGACCCCCCCAAAAAAATAAGTCATCCAATCCCCAAGGCCCCAAACCCCAAAAGGGCCCTTTTTAAAAAGTTTTCGGCCCGAAAAAAAAAAATGACCATGAATATGAAAAACAGTTGTTTTTTTTTTTTAATTTGGCCAAAGGATTCCCTTGGCCCTTTATCTTACTAAAAAAGGAACCCAAACTAAAAAAGGAAAACAAATCCCAAAATTCCCCTCAGCTATAAACCCAAACCAACTTTGCTTGCAGTAGAACAAAAGCCAGCTAAAAATCCCCCCCTAATTACCTTTTTTAAAAAAAGGTCCAGGGCTTTACTGGCAAATTTTTTTTAAATTTAAACCCGCAAGTTTGGTTTCAAGTTTTTTTTTTTTTAACCCTTGATTTATCGGGTCGTGATGGGGGGTAAAGGCGATTGGAGGCACGGGGCCCTTTAAACCACCGCCACCTGTAATAGCCAAAAACCAGTGTTTTTATTGCAAATCCAAGGCTGTTATAACGCTCGCAAATTGAATCCTTGCTCTTAAAAGTGTTTTTATTCGTTCTCCCATTAGGGGTCGTGCCCTTCTTAAAAAATTTCTTTGGAAGTTTCTCTTAAAAATTTTCCCCGGGCTCATTTAAATTTGAAAATTTTTTCCCCGGTTATAAACCCCCAAATTCTAGTCTTAAGATCTCCTTTTGTTCAAATAATGTAGTTTCGGGTTTTTCTTTTTTTTTAAACACCAAGCCCTAATTTGGGCGTCATCACCTCAACGAGTTTTTTCTTTTTTTTTTTATACCCTCATCTATTAAACTCATTTTTTGTTAAAATTTGTTTTTTTAATTTCACCTCTGAAGGTTCTTAAAGTCGATTAAAGGGGCTGCTAATTCTCTCCGGGGACCCCGGGGTTTTCGCGAAAATTTTTTTTGGGTACGTTTCTTTGACAAACTGGTTTTGCCTTTATTGCATGAAATTACTTCGCCCGCTGTTTGCCCTTAAATCTTGAAGTTCCATGTTTTGTTTTTTGGGTTTCTGTTGGGAGTTTTTGTAGTGGGGTTTTAAAGGGTTTAGCAACTGGGGCCCCCCTTTAAATTTTTGGGGTTTAGTTTCCCAAGGGGCGATTTCGATTTTCCCCCAAAAAGGTTTTTGGGTTTTAAATTGTTTCCTTGCCTACAAACTTTGAGGGGCTCTTTTAAAATTTTAAAGCGGGGAAAACTTTCTTGGTGGGGGTTTTTTCCCACGTACAAAAGGCCACCATCAAATTTTAAAAATTTTTTTGGGGGTCTAAAAAAATCGGGAGGTTTAGGCCTAAACTTTTTAAAATGCCCCAACCCCCTTTCTTCGGGTTAATTCACGCTGTTTTGAAGCGTTGAGCGATGCTGTTCAAAAGGGAAGGTCATTTTTCCACCCAATGTCCTTTTTTTTTTTTTTTCCCTTCCAAAGGGTCAAAAAACCCCAAAATTAAAAATAAAAATTTCCTTCTTTTTTCTTTCAAAATTTGCCGGGGGCCCATTGGGTTTTTTTAAAAAAAAATTAACCCCCTTTAAATTAATGTTGTTTTTTAAAAATTAAAAAAAAATTTTTTCACAAACCCAAATTTTTTTTCAATTAAAACTAAAACCCGAAAATAAAGAAAAACTGAAAGGGGAAACCCTTTTTCGGGGGAAAAAAAAGGGGAAAAGAAAAATTTACTTTCCCAAATAAAAACAATTGATTAACAAAATTTTAAATGTAAAAATTTTTTTAACCAAAGGACCCCTTAAAAGGGAAAGGTCCGGGTTTTCTGCCTCTTAATTTTAAAACCCAACCCAAAACAGGCAGGCAAATCGGGGCCAATTTAAAAAAACAAAAATTGGGGGAAAAAATTTTTTTACAAAAGAGAATTTTTAACCCTTTCGGTTTTAAACTAAAAAAAAAAGGGTTCCGTTTGATAAAAATAAAACATTTTCCCCAAAACGTAAACCCCCTTAAAAAAAATTTGGAAAAGGAATGAAACCTTTTTTAAACCCTTTTTTGGTTTGGGTTAAAAGCGGGGCCCCAAATTAAAGGCATTAAAAAAAGGAGTTTGGGCTTTTTTAAGGGCCAAAAAAAATTCCAAACACAAAAAATACTTTTTTCCCCGGGCTTTACAGGGGAGTTTTTGCAAAAATTCGGGGCCGGGTCGCGGGAAAAAAAAGAAAAAAGGGGAATTTTTTTCAAAATTTTTTCCAAAATTTTGGGGGGGAAGAAACAAAAGGGTTTTTAAGGTTTTCTTGCCCAGAAAAAATTTTCCCCTTTAAAGGGGTTTTTTTCCCTTGTTATATTAAGGAACCTTTAAAAAGATTTAAATGGAAATGGGAAAGGGGGAAAAAAAACAAAAAAAAAAACCCCAAAAAAAGGGGGAAGGGAAAAAACCCAAAAAAAAAAAAAAAAAAAAAATAAACCAACACAAAAAAAAAAAAAAAAAACAAAAGAAAAAAAACCCCAAAAAAAAAAATTTTGTTAATCCTAAAATAAAAAAAGGGGCAATTTAAAATTGAGGGCGGGTCCTAACCAAATTTTACGTAGGGGGGTTTAAAAAACCAAAAAAAACCATTTTGGGATGAAATAAAGAAAAACCGTTTGGAGGTGGGGGGGGTAAAATCCAAACAATTACCTTGTGAAAAAAGATTCATTTCACAGCGTTAGACTTGTCATTTTTTAAAAACAACGAAATCGGTTTAGGGGATTGACCAAAGGGGTAAAACGGAGGTTTAATCAGTTAAAAAGGGAAAAGGGGGAGGGGAGAAAGGTTTAAAGACCAAAATTTAAACATTCAAATTTTTTTAAAAGAAAAAGGGGCCCCGATAAAACCCATTTAAGTGTATTTGTTTTTAATATAGATGCGCATTTGAAAAATTCAAGATAACAGATTAAAAATTTTTACAATACAAAATTTTTTTTTTTTTATTTTTAAAAAAGCATGTCTTTTCAGATTTACCCAAATTTCCCCTACAACGCCAAGTGCAGAAAAGGGATAGTAGAAAACCCTAACAAAAAAAACCCTTTTAGATAAAAAAAATTACACAAATCGGCAAGGTTTTTAGAGCAAGACCTTTCAAAAAAACAGCAAAACCAAAAAAAAGGGATTCTGCCCCCTTAATGCTGTTACATATGTTTTTACTGGAAAATTTAACTATAAGTGCTGTATAGCAGGGAACGGTGTTGGCTCTTAGCAACCCGGGGTTGGTGCACCGGCGCTTTACCCCTAGGGGCTTTCTTTTTCTCTTTGGGCCCGTGCTCAAATTGTTGTAAGTACTTCCAGCAAAAAAATTAAAAAAATAAACTTTCCAAAAAACACACAGCCATGGTTCAAAAAAATTAAAAGCTAAAAATTATTCCTTTTTAAAATGACAATAAAAAAAGCAATACTGAATCAAAAAATCACGGGGGAAGATTTAGTCGTTTAAAGGGGGATTTTGAGGACTACAAAAACAAAAAATTTTTATCCCTTTAAAAAAAGGCACGGGGAACTTTTCCAACAGCCCGACACCCATCAGATAAAAAAGGAATGTTTTAAAAAAAGTAAACGAGACATTAAAAATCTGTTTTAAACAGCTCACATTAACAACCCCCAAAGGGGGGTTTTTTAGTTTGGGTTATTATCCAAGCCCCAAAAAAACCGTTTGTTTTGATTTAAAAAATTTTTTGATTTAAATAAATGTGTTTTTGTTAAAAAAAACCCTTTATGGGTAAGTTTTTTAAAAAGGGCCAGACGAAAAATTTTTTTGAAGGAAAGGGTTACCCGGGGGACGTTTGTCAAAACTTTAAAAAAGATATTGAATTTTGAATCATTGACCTGCAAACGTACAGGCCAAACGTTGTTTAAAATTTCAATTTTTTCAAGTTCCAACTTAAAAAAAACAAAAGACCCGCCATTAAAGTAATGTTACTGTTTTAATTTACTTAAAAAACAAAAAATGAAGAAAATATAGAAGTCTGGGTCCCCAAACCCCAAACAGCAGACTAAATTTTTTCCTCTAATGACCTTAAAAACCCTTTGGGAAAAACCAAAAGGGTTACACAGTTTTATGAAGCCCCTGAAGAAGCCCCAAAAAAGAGGCTCTGGTTGGTCAAGGGCAAGGGCCTAGAGTTTTGTTTTAAAAAAGGGGTAAGTATGCGCCGTTTTTGGCGGGGTTGCATTTTCCCCTGCCCCCAAACCCTTGGTACGAAAAGAGGGGGTTTTAAAAAATAAAAAATTCAGACAGCAAAAGTTTAAAGTGGTTTGTGTTCTTGCAAGGTTGCTTTACGTCCCCCAAAAAAAAAAGACAGATGTCTAAAATATTGGGGTTACATCAAGATTAACTTCAATGGAAAATTAAAAAAACCTTTCCTGTTAGTGTAGATAAATTTTATCATTTGAAGGGAAAAAAACCAAATCCCAAAAACTGTTAATTTATACACATGGGAAAAGGGGGGAAAAAAAATCTACAGCCATTAAAGTGTTTTAAGAACACCCAAACCCAAATTTGGGGAACCCGACAAAAAACATGTTGACCCTTTCATGAAGTTTTTACCAAACAGGGCTTTCCACTTTTAAAAAATTTTAGGGAACAAAATGAGTAGATTTTTGGCGAAAACTTCAAAGGTTTTTGGGGATAAACAAGAATTCTGTAAAAAGTTTAACAAGAATTCCCCTTAATCAAGCACGAGTTTAACATAAAAAAAATTGTAAAAGTTCCCCCGTAACTGGGAATTCAGAACTAATTTCGCCCCCCCAAACCCGGGCTAAAAATTAGTTTTTTAAAAACGGAAAAGGGTGCAAATTAACCCCTATGTTGTTTACGCCGAAATTTAATCACTCATTTTTTCCTTGTTGGGGCCACAAACCACAAAAACTTTGAAAAAAAAGTCTTTTGAGTAATCATCAATTTGCTCATTTTCCTTCAAACGTTTGTCAAAGGTCGGGTGGGGCCCAAATTTAAAGCCTAAATTTTATTTGAGGGGTTTAAAGCTGCAGAATTTCTTTTAGAAGCATGCAGCAATGCGTAAAAAAAAGTTCTAATAATCTAAACTTATCTAAAAACATAATGACCCTGAAAACCAACAACAGTATAAATCAGCCCCCGCATTGTTGGGGTTTTTTGGGTTTTAAAAATTTAAAAACTAACAGTGAGGAAGGGGAATCCGACCCGAAAAGCCATTTCACATTAGTGGAAAAATTCAGAGGAGCAACGCACAACAACTGCAATCTTCCCAAATAAAGTTTTTAACCAAAGGAAAGGAAGCTGCCCTTTTTCTTTCCCAAAAATTGGGGGGGTTACGACTCTCACCTTTTAAAGAAAGCAGTAACCCAGAAATTTTAGGGTCCCTGGGAAATTTCACGTCATCGAAAAAAAATGTGTTTTACTTTAAATTTAAAATGTCTTTTTTTGACTCTATGCAAAAACTTTGATGGGATCATTTGAGTCACTGGTATGTCCTTAAATCCTGCCCAAAACGGGGGAAAAAATTTTTACCCAAACACCCTTTTTAGAAAGGGGGTTTACCCCTTTTTGAAAATAAAAGGCCCCTTTGGGAAAAGGGTTTTAAGAAGATTAAAATTCCCCCCTAAAGTTTGCTTCTGTTCCCAGTTTTTAAGGAAAAAGGGAAAACAGGGGGGATTCCCATTAAACCTCATGCCAAAATCGTGGCCCGAAGTTAGAGTGTAAACAATGGGAGGTATCATGATTTTATAAATTGGGGCCGATGTATGTTTGTTGGCGGACGTCTTTTTAAAATTTTTAAAAGGAAGGGCCTTTCAGGAAACATTTTTAGCCCGGATCCCGCCATTACATTTCCCGCCCCCCGGGGTAGTTGGGATTCTTTTTAAAATTTACAGGAATACAGGGTTTATTTTTGTCTGATTTGCCAATGATTCGATGATTAAAAAAGGATTGCGGGGGGGAATTAGTATGGCGTCCATCAATTTCCCGTAAAAACAAAAAAACCCAAAAACCCGGAAAAGACCCATGAAACCAAGTAAAAAATTTTAACTTTCTCATGATTTTGATGCAAACAATCTTTAAAGGTTGGGCCCAAAGGGGGCAATCGCTTTCATTTCGTAACTTTTAAAAAGTACACTGGGGGTATTTTAAAAAAATTCCCGAATTGTAGAAAAAACTGCATCCCTTTCGCTGATCGTTTTTAAAGGGCCTTATTCAAAAATTGATTAAAATATCCTCAGGAACTCCATGACCTGCATAAAGGGGCTATCCCTTTTCACAAAAAGTCTAAAAATGGCAAAAACGGGGGCCGCCTAAACTTGTGCCTAAAATTTTGTGGCAAAAAAAATTTTTCTTGCATTACAGAAATTCTTAAAAAATTTTAAATTTAAGAAAAATGGTTTTGAAGGGGACAAACTGCATCGTATAATTGCTTTTTTAAAATTTTTCCCTTCATGAAAACCCTTTCATCATGAAGAAAAACTGTCTCAAACTAATACCGCAGATGCTTCAGGGAAAAAAACTTTTTTTAAGTGATGAACAAAGAGTTTTGGAAAGACCCATGGAAACCCCACAACGAAAGATGTCAGATTGGTCACCAAAAAGAACGAAGCAATTAAGCTGACCTAAACCTAACTAAACAGGCCTTTAGAAGATTTCATGATAAGCTTTTTTTTTTGGGATTTAAAGATGAAAAAAAAGAAAAGGAAATTTGGTTTTAAACCCCTTTTTTTTGGGTTTTTCTGTTTTAAAAATTAAACAAAATTTTGGGTGTTTTGAATTTCTTTATTTACTTTTAACCCTGTATCCTGATCCAGAGTGCTTCACCCGATACAGCAGTTTTGTTATAATATCCCTACTGAAAAATCTATAAAACCCGGAATTAAAAAGTATCTAAAGGGCATGGGGGATGGGACACCAACTGATTTTTCCAAAGAATTTGCCTTTGCAATTTAAAAACCCTTAACAAGAAGGTTTTTTGGAAAAAAAGAAGGATGGAAATTTTCGGGGGGGTGAAATTTAAGGGGTTTGTTGGGTTAAAAGGGCGAAAATTTTACAGTATTTCGAGCCAGGGGGGAAAACTATCAAAAAAAACAAAGGGGTAATTTCCCTGTTGTGCAGTCGAGCATTCCAAGACAAATAAAAGGGGGGCTTGTTCAAAAAAACATACTTTTTTATCATGACAAAAGTTTTAAAAATACAATCTAATCTAATGAAAATCGCCAAAAACTGTTGTTTTCCCAAAAAAGTCATTAGAAGAACAAAAACAAAACGTTTTGTTTTTTAATCCAGAGTTTTTTCATAAGCAATTTGGGCCCTTGGGAAAAAAGCATAAACAAATATCTTCTTCCCGGGGGTTTTAAAAAGGGTTCATATTTTTTCATCAACTTTTTTAAAAAAATCAATCATAACATCCTCCAATTAGAAAAATTTTTTTTTCATGTTTTTCTTGAAAGCGCTCCCAATTTTTTTTTTTTTTTTCAAGATTTCTTTTTCCCATTTTGATAGCAAAATTTGGGGTTTTGGGCTGTGGGGATTGGTGGTTTTGCATGGTTGCTGAAAAAACCCCCGCCCAAATGTTGCTTTAATAGCACAATTCGTTCATATGTTTCTCGGGATTAATTTCCAAGGGCCTTTATTTATTTTTTGCTACCTCTTTTGATTCCAAATTTTATTCCCGGTTCTTTCTTTTGGGCTTCCCTTTTAAAATGAAATATTTTTTCGTAAATTTTTAAAACGGGAAATGTGTCTGGCGGGGTTTTTTTCAGTTTTTCCTTCACAAAAGTCTTTTGGGGGGTGGGGTTTTTTTTTTGTGTAGTTTCTCGTAAAAAAATCCCCGGGGGGGAAATTTATCTTTACAATTCTTTTTTTTTCAATGGGTCCCCAAAAATCCAAAATGATCTGTTCCCTGAAAACGAGTTTTCCCCCTTTTGCTTCCCCCCGGAAATAAAGGTACCTTTAAAATTTTAAACCAAATGGTAAAAAAGTTTTTTCTGGATAAGACCCCTTTCCCTTTAAAAAGCATTTATTGTTTGTTTTTTTTATTGCCGTACTGGTTTTTGACCTTTTTTTTTTTAAATTCTTATTATTATTGCCCCGTAGACCCTTAACCCCTGTGGGATAAGTTAACGGGCCCCGTTGTATTTTTAGTTGTATAGCAACAGCAACAGAAAAAGCACTTTTTGTGGGTTTTTGGTTCTGGCACTTTGTATTTTTGAAGCTATGGGCAAAGACCGTAAGGGGGTACTTAAATCTTTTTGTCTTTTTTATCATGGGGTTTTAAAAAATAGAAAATCCATTTGATGGGGGTTTTCGTTTTGGGGTTGTTTGGGCAAAGTGCGGCTTTGTATCCGCCCAGGCCCCAGGTAAAAAAATTTGCCAAATCGTTTTTTAGATAAAACCAAATTTTTCGCTGTTGGGTTTACGACTTTCCCGCTGCTTGGCTTAGCTTTTTTATTTCTGTTATTTTTTCCCTTTTTTTCCCAAAAACCTTTTGGCCCAATAATAGATTTTTTTCAATTTTTTTTTTCAGCCAATTTTTATGCGCCAAAAAAAAATACACAACGGCATAAACCCAAAACGATAAACACGTTTTCTTGCATCTTTTGGGTTTTTTTGATGGCTGATAAAAGTCAAATGAATTTTTTGGGGGGGGCAATTTTCTCGATTGGTTTTCCTGTTACAAGATAAATTTTTTTAAATTTCTTTGATCAAAAATCTTTAAATGGAAGCGCATGGGCCCTTTTTTTTAGTGTGTCGTTTTAATTTAAAAACTAACTGCCCTTTTTCTGCTTTTCATTTTAATCTTGGGGCGGCGGCTAGTTGCTCCATAGTTTGTTATTCTTTTTCCTCGCTGTCACCCGCAGTTTACTAAACGCGTAATTACTTCCCCTTTAAAAAAAAGCGCCCTTAAAACCCAGCGCCAAAAAATCATCTTACGAGTAAACCATTTTTATAAATGAAAAATTTTTAATTTTTTTAAATTTAAAACTGGCTGGGGAAATTTTTCCTTGCTTAATAAAAAATTTTTTTCGTTGCAAATGAAGCTGAAAAAAGCAATCACTTTGCTGAGTCTTCAAAGTCTGTTTTTCCAAATTGCTGGTTTTATTTTTAAAGGCTTTTAACCCAAACATTGTGTAAACCTACACTTAGGCCCCCCAAAAACAGCAGAAGGTTAAAAGGTTTGGGTAAAATTTTTTTTTGGTTTCTCATTTTTAAAAAAAAAATAATTATAATTAATAAAAAAAAACATGAACAGCCCCATGATCCCATTAACCCGCAAAAGTGGGAAACCTAAACCTTTCCGGGAAATTATGATTACAAAAGAACAAGTTTTAAGAAACCCAAACATTATGTCCAAAAAGGGAAAAGGGTTTTATTCTTTGGCAGCAAAGTGGAAAAACAAAAATACCCCGGGAAATGAATTTTTAGGGATTTTGAAAAAGATTCAACAAATGTCGCCACAAACAAAAAGTAAAAAGTATCACAACAGGTATGAAAACGCAGCTGGGGTCGAGAATGGGAAAAAAATGGGACAAAAAGTTCTTAAGGGTTTTTCACAAAAATAGTAGCCCAGATTTGCGCCCATTGATCGGGAAAAAGATTTTTGAAAGATTTTTAAAGCAGGAACCAGTTTTTTAAAAAAAAGTCTTTAAAAGGGCCTAGGGGGGGATCGATTAAAAGAAATTTTGGAAAAATTATTTTCGCCAGTGTCGCGGGGTTAATTACTTTTTAACCCTTAGATTTTGTTTTCCCTTTAAAAAATTTACCCAGGGCCCGAAAAAACCAGAATTTAGGGAAAAAACCCCGAATCGGGGGAGAAAGTGCCAGTAAAAAAACTCCCCATCCCCGGGGGTGTTGCAGCAGGAAAAAAATTTGCAAAGTGGGAAAAAACAAAAAAAAAAAAAAAGTTACCAATCAAGAATATTAAATCATAATGAAAAACATAACACCGCCCAAAGCCCCGAACAAGTTGATTCAAAGCCAGCTATTAAAAAAAGCAGAAAAAAGAAAAAAGTTTTATTCAAGCCCCAAAAACGCCAAAGTCTTCATGGAATATTGGGAAAATTAAAAAAAAGTTTTCGCTTTTACGCCCCTTGCGTTGGGGGGGGGTTATTAGGGTTTAAATTTTAAACAACCGGCCCCAAAACCCAAAACAGTTTAAAAAACATCCAACCACTAAATACAGAAGCCCAAAAAAAAAAGAATTTTCCCGAACCCGCCAACAAAAAAGAACATTTTTTATCCCCTTTAAAAAGCAATAAAAATTTTTTTCTTTGATAAAAAAAAAGATCATGGGGGATTTTTATTTTTTTAAAATGATGGAGTCAATAAATAAAGACATGGAGTCTATAAAAGACATTTCCAAAAAACCCAAAAATTTTAATTTAATGTTTGGGTGTTACGAAAAGTAAGAACTTCCCTTTTTAAAAAAAAGCTGACCCTCTTGCCCAAAGGGCGGAGGGAAGAAATCCTCGACAAAGACCGTTTTTTTTAGGGGGTATGTGTACTATATTAGACACTACTATTTAAGACAAAAACATAGATTGTATTGTTTTTTTTTTGATAATTATAAGATAAATTGAAAAGAAAATTTGGTTTTACTTAAGGATGACTTAATTACAATCTTGGGGGTGACTTGATAAAGAACTTGAGGGGACTTTTGGGGGTGACTTTAGTAAGAAAAATTTGAAATGACTTGGGGGATAACTTTAGGATAACTTGTGGATGACTTGGAAAAACTTTGAAGTGACTTGAGTAAGAACTTGGGATTTACTGAGGGCAACTTGAAAAGAAATTAGAAGTGACTTGGGGTGCTTGGGTTTAAAAATTAGAAGCGGGCTTGGTGTGTGCATACGTTTGGGGGGGGGGTGGGGTTTGGGGTGGGGCAGGGGGGGGTGAAGCGTGTTTGGGTTTTGCGCGCACCTTTGATTATTTATAAGAAACGGATGTTGAAAATTTTTTTAAAATTTTTTATCAGAAAACCCCAAAAAAAAAACAAAAAAATGAAAAGCACGACTAACAACAATGTTTAAAAGCTTTTAAACAAACACGATTTCAAGCACAACGCCCCGCACCAAAAAACCACACACATCAATGGACTCTACAAACTTTCATCGCTTAAAAGGTGCATTATTCATCGAGGGGAATGGGAAAATGAAAAAAAAGCCACAAAAAAAAATTATTTTTTTCATGCTATAAAAATTTTTTAAAAAAACACAAATTTTTAAAAAAAACTTACTTAAATGTCTTTTTAATCCCTGCTAATCCCATTTGTGTTTTTAATTCAAAGGAAAAAACCTTTTAATTTTGGTTTTTTTATCAGTCCCAAAGAAATTTTTTTTTTTTTTCCCCTTTTTTTACTCTTTTTTCTTGTTTCCCCCTTTGTTTCTTTATCTTTCTCAACTCTTTTTTTTTTTTACTATTTTTCTTTCCAAATTTTCTTTTTTTTAAAGGAAAACCGGCCCCAAAAAACTTTCAACATTTTTGGTGTTTCCCCATTTGTTGCCATCCGACAATTTTTTAAACTAACTGCATGCTCCCAAAAACACGGGGAACTATAAACGGTGTCCCAAAAGCTTTTTTTTTATTCAACAGCAAAAAAATAATGTCACGGTTAAACCCAAAAATTTTAAAGGGGTCACAGTTAAAATATGTCAAGAATTGTTTTTACAAAATTCTGTCTGCTGGACCCGGGAAAAAAAATTTAAATTTGCTTGCCTGTCGGCCGGGGCTCGACCTCAGGTTTTTGGGCCCCGGGGAAAAACCCCCCCCGATGTGAAAGCCGACGGATGTGAAGGGTAAAGTAGCATTTTTGGTTGTTCGTATGACAACTAATTTACTGGAAACTGTTTCCCGTGCCAAGTTGTAAAACCCTAGCATAAAATTAAATGATCAGGTGTCCCGCCTAATGGCGGGGGGCCCCTGTATTCGGCTTTAAACGGGCCGACGATTGGGGATTAAAGCATGGTGGGGATCCAGCCCGCCTTACCCAACCCCCAAAATTGCTTTTGGGGTTTTTGTCTGTCTGTCTGTCTGTCTATCTAATTTGTTTTAAAAAATCATGCTAGGATAAGTGTGGGGATTTAAAAGACTTAAGAGGGCCCAAATTAAAAAACAGAAACTTTATTTGATGAATGGATGCATGGAAAAAGATGTTTTAAAAAAGAACAGGAAAAAAAAACAGGGGTTAAGCAAAAAACTAAAAACTGAAAAAATTAGGGAAAAATTTGTATTTAAAACGGATAATCCCACAAAATTTTGTTTGTTTGTAGATAATCGGGTTTTTTTTTTTGGTTTTTGAATCTTCTTTCCCGGAACAGTAAAATATAATTCTAGAGTCAAAACCCCCCGAAACTGGTTGAGGGCGGTTGAAACTTTGAATTGGTATTTTACTGTTCTTCGTTCTTTTTATTTTTCCCGCACCCCCTTTCTTCCCCTCCCCCCCACAAAAAGAAAGGGAAAAACACAAAGATGATTCACACACAGAGAGACAAACCAAGGGGAGACAAACAAACTGTGTCCCCCTTTGGCCCCAACAAACCCTCCCAATCCCCGAAAAGAAAATTTTTCCTTTTTTGCTTCTTGCGCCTGTGGGCGCGAAAAACTAATTTCCCTCTCCCACTTGCTCCAAACCCCCCCCCCTCATACAACAACACACACACCAGACGAAGAAAAGACACACCCCACCACACACACACACACACCAAAACAACACACAACACACACACACACCACACACACACACACACCACACACACACACCCACACTTCACCACACACACACACACACACACACACACCACACACAACACACACACACACACCGCATTACGACAGACGACACACGACACACAAACAGGTACCAAGTGAATGGACACAACTGAGCAAACAGCAGACTGTGAGACAGATGCACAACGAAGAAAGCACGAGAACGAGGGAAAGAAGAGAGAGGGGAGGGGAGGAGAGGGGGAAGAGGGGAGGAGAGAAGAGGCACAGAGAGAAGACGAGCAGAGGAGAGAGAGAGGAAAGAGATGGAGAGAGGAGAGAGAAGAGAGGAGCAGAGAGAGAGAGCAGAGAGAGTAGAGAGAGAGAGACGAGAGAGAGGAGCAAGCAGGCAGGCACGCAGCAGACAAGACTGAAGGATTAGATAGATACGAAGATAGGAAGATAGTGAGGAGAGAGAGATGAGAGGAGAGAGGAGAAGGAGAAGACAGACGACAGACGCGACGACAAAGATGGAAACAGAGCCAGAGACAGAGAGAATGAGAGAATGAGGATATGAGAGAGAGAGGCAGATAAAAGAGGGAGGTAGAAGGCAGAGAGAGAGAGAGAGAGAGAGAGAGAGAGAGAGAGAGAGAGAGAGGAGAGAGAGAACAATGAGACAGAGAGAGAGGACTGAAGAGAGAGAGAGAGAGAGAGAGAAGAGAGAGAGAGAGAGAGAGAGAGAGAGAGAGAGAGAGAAGAAGAGAGAGGAGAGAGAGAGAGAAGAGAGAGAGAGAGAGAGAGAGAGAGAGGAGAGAGAGAGAAGAGAGAACAATGAGATACAGAGAGAAGAGTGACTGACAGAGAGAGAGAGAGAGAGAAGAGAGAGAAGAGAGAAGAGAGAGAGAGAGAGAGAGAGGAGAAAGAGGAGAAGAGAGGAGAGAGAGAGAGAGAAGGAGAGAAGAGAGAGAGAGGAGAACAATGAGATACAGAGAGAGAGAGAGTAGACTGACAGGAGAGAGAGAGAGAGAGAGAGAGAGAGAGAGAGAGAGAGAGAGAAAGGGAAGAGAGAGAGAGAGAGAGAGGAACAATGAGATACAGAGAGAGAGTGACTGACAGAGAGAGAGAGAGAGAGAGAGAGAGAGAGAGAGAGAGAGAGAGAGAGAAGAGAGAGAGAGAGAAGAGAGAGAGAGAGAG
Organism: Conus ventricosus; assembly: GCA_018398815.1. Lineage (NCBI taxonomy): Eukaryota > Metazoa > Mollusca > Gastropoda > Neogastropoda > Conidae > Conus > Conus ventricosus. The sequence continues at coordinate 64,558,784 of CM031603.1, forward strand.
AGAGAGAGAAACAATGAGATACAGAGAGAGAGGTGACTGACAGAGAGAGAGAGAGAGAGAGAGAGGGAGAGAGAGAGAGAGAGAGAGAGAGAGAGAAGAGGAGAGAGAGAGAGGAGAGAGAGAGAGAGAGAGAGAGAGAGAGAGAGAGAGAAGAGAGAGAGAGAAGAGAGAGAGAGAGAGAGAGCAGAGATCGAGAGAGAGGACTGAAGAGAAAAGAGAGAGAGAGAGAGAGGAGAGAGAGAAGGAGAGAGAGAGAAAGAGAAGAGAGAAGAGAGAGAGAGAGAAGAGAGAGAGAGAGGGAGAAAGAGAGAGAGAGAGAGAGAGAGAGAGGAGAGGAGAGGAACAAAATGAGATACAGAGAGAGAGTGACTGACAGAGAGAGAGAGAGAGAGAGAGAGAGAGAGAGAGAGAGAGAGAGAGAGAGAGAGAGAGAGAAGAGAAAGATGGAGAGAGAGAAAGAGAGAGAGAGAGAGGCAGCCAAAGAAAAAGACAGATCGGCAGCAGACAGACAGACAAACAGACAGACAGACAGACAGACAAACAGTCAGACAGACAGGCAGACAGGCAGGCAGATC
>CM031603.1:64559458-64561958 GCA_018398815.1 Conus ventricosus
CACACTAGCCCACACGGGCCCATACAATTCACACCTAGACACACTGCCCCATGTCAATCACACCAGACAACATGCCCATACAATCACACTAGACACACTGGCCATGCAATCATACCAGACGCACTGCCCCATGCAATTACACTAGACACACTGGCCCGTGCAATCACACTAGACACACTGCCCCATGCAATCACACTAGACACACTGCCCCATACAGTCACACTAGACACACTGCCCCATACAATCACACTAGACACACTGCCCATACAATCACACCAGACACACTGCCCCATACAGTCACACTAGACACACTGGCCCATGCAATATACCAGACACACTGCCCCATGCAATCACACGAGACACTGCCCCATACAATCACACCAGACCACTGCCCCATACAATCACACTAGACACACTGGCCCTTACAATCACACTAGACACACTGTCCCTTACAATCACACTAGACACACTGCCCATGCAATCACACCAGACACACTGCCCCATGCAATCACACTAGACACACTGCCCCATGCAATCACACTAGACACACTGCCCCATGCAATCACCACTAGACACACTGCCTCATGCAATCACACTAGACACACTGCCCCATGCAATCACACTAGACACGCTGCTCCATACAATCACAGTAGTCACACTGCCCATGCAATCACACTAGACACACTGCCCCATGCAATCACACCAGACACACTGCCCCATACAATCACACTAGACACACTGCCCCATGCAATCACACTGGAAACACTGCCCCATGCAATAACACTAGACACGCTGCCCCATGCAATCACACCAGACACACTGCCCCATACAATCACACTAGACACACTGCCCCATACAATCACACTAGACACACTGCCCCATACAATCACACTAGACACACTGCCCATGCAATCACACTAGACACACTGCCCCATGCAATAACACTAGACACGCTGCCCCATGCAATCACACCAGACACACTGCCCCATACAATCACACTAGACACACTGCCCCATGCAATCACACTAGACACACTGCCCCATGCAATAACACTAGACACGCTGCCCCATGCAATCACACCAGACACACTGCCCCATACAATCACACTAGACACACTGCCCCATGCAATCACACTAGACACACTGCCCCATGCAATCACACTAGACACACTGCCCCATGCAATCACACTAGATACACTGCCCCATTGCAATCACACTAGACACACTGCCCCATGCAATCACACTAGACACGCTGCTCCATACAATCACAGTAGTCACACTGCCCCATGCAATCACACTAGACACACTGCCCCATGCAATCACACCAGACACACTGCCCCATACAATCACACTAGACACACTGCCCCATGCAATCACACTAGACACACTGCCCCATACAATCACACCAGACACACTGTCCCTTACAATCACACTAGACACACTGCCCCATGCGATCACACTAGACACACTGGCCCATACAATCACACCAGACACACTGCCCCATGCAATCACACTAGACACACTGTCCCATACAATCACACTAGACACACTGCCCCATACAATCTCACAAGACACACTGCCCCATGCAATCACACTAGACACACTGCCCCATGCAATCACACTAGACACACTGCCCCATGCAATCACACTAGACACACTGGCCCATGCAATCACACTAGACACACTGCCCCATACAATTACACTAGACTCACTGCCCCATGCAATCACACTAGACACACTGTCCCTTACAATCACACCAGACACACTGTCCCTTACAGTCACACTAGACACACTGCCCCATGCAATCACACTAGACACACTGGCCCGTACAATATAAACCTGCATGTCCATGCAATCAAAAGGGACCGGCCTGGATAAACACATATATTATTATGAAAGGTGTTGGCCTGCATACTTATACGCTAAGCTGTATTCTGACGAGCAGGCTATGCTGTATTCTGACGAGCAGGCTCTGCTGTCTTCTGACTAGCAGGCTATGCTGTATTCTGACTAGCAGGCTGTGCGGTATTCTGACTGTTAAGAGGTAGGACCGTATGCGGGGGGGGGGGGGGGGGGGGGGGGGGGGGGGGAGGAGTAGGGGCGATAAAAGCATTGCACAACTCTTGTCCCAGAAGGCTGATTAATACCTTCCTGGAGGACTAGGTTTTTCCCACAAGTCTTCAGCCACCTCATCTCTCTGTCTTTCTTTACAACCCACCCTGTTTTCGTGCACTCTGTTCTTGTCCCTCCCACCTTCCTCACAATCTTCGTCCGACCTCCACTTTATCAGCCTCCTGGGGGAAACAAAAGCAAGCAAACAAACAAACAAGCAAACAAAGCACAAGAAGCCCCAATCTTAAGAGTGATTTGTCAGGCGCGACGGAAGAAGTGGTTATTAAGGATGGCCGTGGCCCCCTCTTTCCCATATCATTCAGCACATTTGTGTCACGGGGACGAAACGTGATTACCAGATAGTTTATTGTCACAAGAACAAACCAATG
>CM031603.1:64571958-64574351 GCA_018398815.1 Conus ventricosus
AAGGTTGACTAAATCAATAGGTGTTCGTATATCAACGTTCAAAAACTTCTTCAAAGCAAAGCAAAACGATGTACACACTCACAATAATCAGCCGCTTTGCTTAATCCCCACAGTTCAGAACCAGAGAGAGAGAGAGAGAGAGAGAGAGTAGAGAGAGAGAGAGAGAGAGAGAGTGAGAGAGAGAGAGGAGAGAGAGAGAGAGAAACATTTTGCTGAAATGTGAGGCCTTTGCACTTTACATGAAACGAGGCCTTCATTCCTACGTACTGGTTTTGATTAGCTCAAGAGAATTTTTTGTATAAGCGTTTTCCCCCTTGTGTTGCTTGTTCTACTCTCTAAACTTTGGCCTATGTGTATTTGGAAAGCAAGGTATTGATTTCCATGTCTTGCCGATGATGTTTCCTAATGAGATAGAAATGCTCAGTGAATGTCTCCACAATCCTTTAGATCTCTCGGGTTTATTTTGCAGGCATGCAGTAAACAAACACAAGCTGTAATGACACAAACAGATCCGTAAAGATGAACTTGTCAGAAGTGTTTACATTTTCGAATTTTGTTTTTTTTTATAAAACGCCCCCCAAAGGCACAGAATTCCGCCTGAACGTTTTGAAGGCAGATGTATACTGTGAGGTTATAATGGTCATTCTGTGTCTCGTAAATCTGGGAAGCCCCATGTGTTTTATTTTCTTTTGGGATACTTGAATGTTGTAGTTGCTGTCTTATTTGCGAGTGTGGGCAATCATAAGATGCACGTTAGCGACACAACGTGCCCTTTTTTTTCTTTAAACTCTCCGTAGAATATGAATCCTGAATCATATATTCAGCGTAACTTTGCACCAGTGGCGGCTAAGAACATTTAATTGTCCGTATAATTTGTTCGTTTTAAGAAACACAGGGGAGCGCGCGCGCGCGCACGCGCGCACGCACGGATGGGGAAGAGAGAGAGAGAGAGAGAGAGAGAGAGAGAGAGAGAGAGAGAGATGAGGAGAGAGAGAGAGAGAGAGAGCAGTCAGGGCATCATGTGTTTATTGTTATTGTTTCGCGAGATTAATTAAAATGGCGGAATGCCATGCAACTAGTTAATGCCTGTACCTGCGATATTAGTCACTGTGTTGTAAATTCTTTAGTTTGAACCGGAGACTTGTGGAATGACTCGTTACAGATGAGCCTGTCGTGAACGACTTCCAGATATCCTTCAAAATTATGCTGTTTGTTTGTTTCACATAAGTGATGTGTTCTTTATTAGGAATGAGGGCAGAAATGCCCAATAAATCTGCAGGTTTTTCAAGTCTCTGAACACAGGTAGACAATCATTTTTGTCTCGACTGCTATGGCATGTCAGTGGCATTACCTACTTGTCGCTCACTTCTACTTCCGTGAACGCCGACATCTGGCTTGTCCCTCCACAGCCCAGCCCCGGCTTACCACAGGGAATACACAATGGCCAGGCGTTTTATAACATCCCACCAGAGATACTTTTATGGTGCCTGTTTTGACCAAACACGCAGGACACGACCTACAATGACCCTTATTGACAATCACAATTGCTTAGTTGCGGAGCTAGCATGTAATTATTTCGTTATGGCAGCAAGATTTTACCATTTTGATTATTATGTATTGCTCACTGTTCCCTGCCTCATTTAAGATTTCTTTTGATGTCCTTCAGGCTGATAGAACTAGACTGTGCTGAGAGCACGAAGCATCCTCCCTTACGTGTTTTCGCATACTAGTTTATAAGAACTAGCGACAAATTAATGGGAACAAACTTTTGACAAGCAAGGAAACTACGTGAAATGGCAACAGGAACAAACTACTGACTCCCTGCAGAATGGACAGTTAATTCTAATCCACTCTGGCTGGTTTTACTTTTTTTTTGCAAGGGGAAGTCACCAGAGAGAGAGAGAGAGAGAGGAGAGAGAGAGAGAGAGATTTACTTAGATTTTAACCTTCTGAATGTGAAACATTTTGATCTTATCTATCTCCTAGCTACCGGGAGATCTGGGTCACTTAAACGCATAAATCAGTATGGGAGATAATAGCGTGTTCCGGTCCCGTTTTGCTGACGCGTCCACGATGCCTTTATTGGAAACCATGGCCGGTAAATTTCCACTTTGAATGCGGATTTCGGCGTTGCTGAGTTACATATCTCTGCTGATCACATTCTTGTGACTGAAATGAATTGATCTTTGCAATTATAAATGTTAGTTTGCTGGACGTTTTAGTGACTTGCCTTTATGGTAGAATGGTAGTTGGTTCATTTATTGCATGTTTTCCAAAATTGCAACGTTCCTTTGTGTTCTTTAGCCATGACTAATTTAATTCAGTCGTTTGTAGCGTGTGGTTTTCATCGAGAATTTGTGTTTTATGATTGTTCCCTATAGTCAGTAAAAAAA
>CM031603.1:64575351-64577851 GCA_018398815.1 Conus ventricosus
AATTATACCCCCGTCAGCCAGCTCCTAACTTATTCATCCCCCTTGGCGGCTTATTTTCACACCCGTGACCGGACACAGTGACTTGATGACTCTGCTGACCCTTGCTGACTGGGCCTGGACCAGGGGATGGGATTAACTGGGTCTAATCTCACCTGCCATCCTGGGGCAGTGGTTAGTGTCCTGAGATGCTGACCGGGAAGTCGGGGGGTTGTGTTCCATGAGATTCGAAAGTTTGAGCGAAATTTCTGGCACTGGCCCTTCACGAAAAGACCAGTCTTGAGTTTCCTTCATTCAATGTCTGTTACAATCACTGCTGTTTGACCTTGTAAACAGGAGTCTATAAAGAGCCCGAAGAACCATAAAGCTAGTATTAAAAGCGACTGCGGAATGTGGATTTGCTTGCGTTAACAGTGTAGGGCCTGAGGATGATAAGAGGTTTTAAAGAATCCACAATCAATGACAAGAATCAAGAAAACCAAAAACCAAGCTGAGTTCTTGACTAAGCTGACCGAATCTATAAATAACTTCGCACGCGTAAGACCGAGGTATCTCTTTTTACTGTAACCGTTTAAAACAGGATATTGAAAAAAAGGATATGAATGCCAGATTTCTGGATGGGGACAAACGTATGCCGCATTTATGGAATGTTTCATTTTTCTTTAATTTATAGAAGTTTGTAAATCAAAACTGGATATATCCTGGACAGGAGACGACTTCAGACTTGTCTGCACGGTATTTGTTGTATGAGCACTTTCTCAGTAATTTTATGCATACCAAGTTTTAAATTGATTTGTGGGATTTTTCTCGGTTGTCTCTCACTGATTTATGTGCGATTTCATTCCTATGAAGTTCGTAATGTCATTGAACACACTAAAAATATATTCCAGTTCTAAACATAAGACAACGTTCTGAATATTTGATTTAAAATATGAGTCTCTGCTTACATTGAAATTGTAAGCTATTTAGAAAAAGATCTAGAGATAACGCAAAACAAAAGTTTAAGACTGTACAGTCACTATCACGAATGAAATTCAATGCTATAAGAATAGCAGACAAAGCCAGCGACGTCTCCTTAAAATTGGACCCGCAGAACTGTATCATATTGCATAATCCCTTCATGATAACAGAGTTGTCTGAAGTTTGGGTTACTGCCCCCGTCCGGGTGAACACTTCGTCATAATACAATGACGCTCATAAGGAAATAAGATTCGGAATGTCCATATCGCTTGCATTATTTATCCAAGTGGGTTTATCTCTGTATTTTTCCTCCAGAACAACTCCGTGATGCTTATTAAGTTCTTTTGCGTACGCTGCGTTCATGCTGCTAACGGGATCGGTATATTGTCTCATCCCAAAGGGTAGCGAGCGCATTGTTGAACTGTTTCACATTAAAAGATCTACGTTTCCCTATAGAAAAACGCCTCTGTACAGGAAATCGTAAGTTCCCACAGTAAGGCATAAGCCTCCCGGCATCAAAATCTGATTACTACCAGCGGATGAACATTTATATTAAAGAACAATTTCTGTCCCTATCTACATCAAGACCTATGTCCTGATAAAAGACGTTACAGAAACACCCATCTCTTCGTAGACAAACACTATTCAAGATACAGACCTAATCCATGCAGAAGTTCCGATGTGTTCACTAAGTATAAGTTTAGTTTTAACATAATTTAATGATCATTAAGGGAGAAAGCCTATCTCTTCTATCAAAAAAATCTGTAGAAGATAATCATTAAATGTTCCTATTTGAGAAACGATGAAATGTGAATTAATTCGCGTTCTTCGTGTGATTGAATGTTCCTTTTCGGGAATACACCGAGTTTTCTAAAGAAAAAAAATCAGACGGTTAGCATGGTGAGATGAGGGTGCCGCGCCTACCCTATTACACGAACATACCTCTTCTTTTCTTCTGCGTACGCAGGCTGATTCTCCTGCGGACACTCCCTATATAGACAGGCAAGGATTAATCTCATCTACCCAACAAAGGGAGTGGAGGTTTGTGTGTATGACCGTTTTTTATCCCGCCATTAAGGCAGCCATATCCAGCTTCGGGGAAGGTGCATGCTATGTGTAACGTGTCATCCATACCAACGGCCAAACTGGCCGAAAAATTGGTGATGGGATTTTACGTGTGTGCAAGATGTTATGCGTGCGTTCACACACGGAACCTCGGTTTATAGTCTCATTCGAAGGACTGTATGGGAAATGAAGTCAGAACCAATGTTAACTCCGAGGGAAAAATCCCCCTGTACCGAAACTGCCCGGCGGAGATTCGAACCCGCAACACCAAGATTAGGAGTCCGGCGCTCTACCACTCAGCTATTCCGGACCCACACGAGCATACCAACGTCTCCTTATTGTTGGAACAGTAGAACATCTGGCAGATTATCTCCAAGAAGACCGATGTGTCGTCACAAGTCAATCTGTTTTCAACAGAATTAATGTGTTCACTTGAGTAAGAACATGTCCCCACATAGAAAGATCGATGACTTCCTAC
>CM031603.1:64592851-64595351 GCA_018398815.1 Conus ventricosus
ACAAAGGGCCGATCTTTCTGAAAATTTGGGTATGTTCATTACAGGCACGGATAATGCCATGTGTGATTTACCGATAGGGCCGTTCAAAAGCGGAAACGGCCCATAACAGTTTTCCTTCTTAAGGAATACTCAGAAAGTACTGGCCGATCTCTCTAATTTGTAGGCAATTTTCTTTAAATGGGCACGGTTCATGCCCGTGTGCTATTTCCGTATAGCCGTACTAACGGCTGAACGGCCCTAAACGGTTTTCTTTTTTATGGAATATCTCAGAAAGTCTTGGATATATATTATAAATATATTATTATATATATAATATATATATATATATATAAATATATAATATATATTATATATATATTATATATGGAGAGAGAGAGGGGAAGAGGAGAGAGCGAAAAGAGAGGAGAGAGAGAGAGAGAGAAAGGGAGAGAGAGAATAGTATGAGGATCACGATTATTTTTAAAATATGCTCAACACATTGTTTTCAAACAGTTGCATTGTGCAAATTGTTCCCCTTAAAAGATATGGTCCCCGCCCCCCCCCCCTTGTCATTTGCAACCATCCATTCTTTGTTTAAACTTTTCAAAAAATCCCAATATTTTTTCCTCGCCTTGGTTGTTCCAAACTAGCAAACCCGTCGATATAACACTGACAAACATTGGCAGCCCGTGTCTCCCGTGTCTTTTTACCATTCAATCCAAAGTTTGCAACGTCTTATAGCTTTAAATTGCATCTTTGTTTCCTCCATTCTGACTATTTTCAACTAATACTTATACATTTCAAAACAGAATTAATGTATATCCGGCACCCCTTTCCCAAATCGACCATAACTAAATCATTTGGTGTTCCCTTGTCTATTGTATCAATGAGAGGGGTTTTAGTGAGGGGTGGCTCTCGTTTTGGGTCTATTGTCAATGAGAAGGGTTTGAGTGAGGGTGGGCTTCGTTTTCCAAATGTTAACGTTGGGGAGAAGGGGGCAAGAGAGGAAGGGGAACTGCCATCCTGCATACCTCTCTTACAGAAGGGGGAGTGCGGGGTTGGGTGGTCTCTTCCGATTTTAGAAACGTAGTAAACAATCTTTTCCCTCCTTCTGTGTCTCTTTTTACCCGCGTCATTTGATAAAACTTTAGCTTCAAAAGGTAGTCTGCCCTCCCCTGCTCCCATATTTCTTTTGTGTGATTGGGAGGGGTGGGGGGTGGGTGGCGGTTGGTGGTAGGGGATGGGGAGTCAGTGGGCCCTTGACTCCCCTGGTTCTGACTCCACTGAGGTCCCTGTCTATCACCCTGGTTAGGTTAGACTCCTTTATATCCCTTTCACCCTGCATAGCTTGGGCTTATGCAATACACCTTTTATCTGAATAACTCAAACTGACTTTCAAAAATCTTTCAGCCTCGATAGCTCGAAACCCCTTTAATATACCTTTCACTAGGATAGCTCACACTCCCTTTTAACCCCTTCCCCCAGGGCAGAGAGACAGGGTTTGTAAAGAGTGATGGCTAATCTTGGTCGTTGTATACGAGGTCAGTCAGTGCGTTTCCGATGAATGTGCCCCTCTCAGAATACCTATACAACCCTTCAGCTTGCAGCAGAGCAATATGTATTACGCAACTTCCCGTGTGTACGCAATTCCTGCTTGTATCAATCATTTTGTCAGCCAAGGAAGGAAAGCTGCCTTCCCCCATTCATATAAATATCACCCCAGCTGTGGCTATGGCATGTCTGCGAGATGAAAATTGACCGGGACAGGAGGGATTTTAAAGACCAGCCAGCATGTTGTCGATAAAAGTGTACGGGCCAACAAAAACCTTGGACCACGTGAAGTGGACTGCCGCCAAAAAACCTATTGAAAAGTCCCAATGTATAGGACCATGTTCCCTTAAAGAATCAGAGGAAGATAAAAGCCTGTCTTGCCATTGCAAGCAGAGTTACCTTTTCCTTCTTAATGAATCAAATAAACAGATCGTGACAGTCAAAAAGTTTGATATGAGGTGCAGTTAATGCGGACAACCATCGGAATACTGTCTGCATTACAGACGCGCCGTTTTCATACATGTTTTCGTATTTTCTGTATCTGATTAAACTGTTAAACTCACCGATGAAGTACAAGTGCTTTGGTCATACGAACCAGCCACGTCTGTCCCACGAAAACAGAGGGGTTTACACACATCACCACCCTTGCAGATTTCAGAACATCGTCTATTAGTCGTCTTAGCCCAGCCCTTCCAAAGAAGAGCAGTGTATCACCAGGATCTTCCAAGGCATCCTACAGAAACGTAGCTCGGCTGTTCTTTCCGCGTTCCGTGTTGGAATGTGTCTGGACACCACCATCTCGCGGAAATCTCGGTTCTCTTTGCAGTGTTTTCACGTCACTCCTCTCCCTTGCGGTCATTGCGTGTCTGGATATCCGACGCCGACATGCCCCACGTTTTATCCTGTCGGCTCTCTTGGTTAGAGTCGACACTCACTTCAGATAATGTGGATAACGAACAGGGGAAGCGTG
>CM031603.1:64597851-64630351 GCA_018398815.1 Conus ventricosus
CTGGCCAAGGCTGGCGCCAGGCTGATTTTAATTTACATCGTCTGCTCCTCTTTTGCATACTGATTAACAGGTCGGTTAACATTCGTGTCGGTGGGGATAGGGGAGAAGACTGCTGCCCATCCTGGTTTGACGTTTGTTCGTAAACCAAATGGGGTGACTGAACTTGTGGCATTAATAAGTTATTCATTCATTCATTCTGATACGCTTAAAGAAATTTGAGGGACTCTTTTTCTTGATCGTGATGTACTACCTTGTTGGGAGAATGCAAGAAATTTGACTAAATGTCTTTTGCAGTCACACACACACCACACACACACCACACACACACACACACACACACACACACACACACACACACACACACACACACGCACACACACACACACACACGCACACAAACACACACACACACACACATGCACACACACACACATACATACACACATACACATACTGACTGAAACCAATTTATTGTCAGATTAACTCAAGGTTGTACTGACAACATACATATACACGCCTGCATGCAAACACACATGCGCCTGCTATCTCTCTCTCTCTCTCTCTCTCTCTCTCTCTCTCTCTCTCTCTCTACACCCCCCCCCCTCCCCACACACACACACACACACACACACCATAGATTAATGTAGTAATGCACCAAGTCTGTGACTAATTTTTCGTGTACATAGAGACACGCATATCCAACTGCTCCGAGTATCTGTTGTTTTAATTTTGCTTGATAGTCCCCCATTTCCAGATCCCTGCGTACTCCATTATTTTCTTCCATTGGAACATCAAGTTACACATTCGGTGGTTCTAAACAGAACGATTGACAGAAATGGGACTCTTCTGGATTGCCCATCTGCCACAAAGATGATAAGGTATGGATCAGTTCCAAAACTTGAAATCTGACGTCAGGTAGGAGGTGATTTAAATCATAGGAATCCTTAAAAAAGGTAAAATGTTTGGTAAGGGTTTGTTCTGTGGTTTAATTTTGGATTTATTCTAGGGTTACGTCATTCCTCAAAAGCATTAAGTCTATAATTGTGGTGTGTAACCACACACACCATACAAATGTGCAAACGCGCTCGCGCAGACACACACACACACACACACACACACACACACACACACACACACACACACCACACACAAAACACGAACGCGCGCGCGGGCGCACAACACACACACACACACACACACACACACACACCACACACACACACCACACACACACAGTCAGACGCGACCAAGGACAGTCACCCTTCCTGACAGACACTAATCGGATTGTCGCGCATGGGCCACAAGGCGCACGATGGCATGTGCGAGGTGTCACCATCGGCTGTCCATGAAAGGGAGAGGCTCGTGGAGAGATGAGACGATTTGTCTGGGACATGGAGGGCGAGGAAAGAAGGGGGTGAGGAGGAAGCACGGGGCCAGGGGGTAGGGTGGACGGGCGAGAGGAGGTAGTGGGGGAGGGACTACTGCAGATAAGGGCTGTCAAGTATTTTACAACATGCACTGATGACTCGATCAATTAAAAAAACAACAAATGTACCAACAAAGCAATCGTACTATTATTTTAAATACCAAACTGGACGAATGTATTGAGCATGATGGGGAAATCCAGTATTGCAATGAAAACGAGGCTGATTAATCCATGTCAATGTACTGTTGTTGTCGTTACGCCTTAAAGCTGTGGCTGAATTCTCTATAACCACAGGCAGTGCTGCAAATGCACATTGAGAGACAGTGGACTCGCCTTGGCATAAGGCTGTGTCAGGCCAATTGACATTAGCTAGAACACCAAGGCTACATCAAAATGTTGTTATGCTCTGCATAGTTATGCGGGGATTGTCTTCAGTTGTGATAAGCTCCTAACATAACATTATCAGTCTCCAAAATCCCCCGAAGTCGGAGTGTGGCTGCCCACGGGGTGGGGGTAATCAAACACGGTCACACACGTAATGTTCTCATCCGCAGCTGATGCATGTGTACCATAGTGTTCAAGTACTTCGGCTGTTTGGATGATCCCTGGAGTCTTTTAGCCTGGGTACGACAACAACAACAACAAAGACAGTGGACAAACTGCTAAACTTAACATGCTTCTCTCAACCACATGAACGAATAAACAAGGGAGCCAACCATCTCCAACAACAGCATGCCAGACAAGAGTCTGACAGTCTTCCACCAACTGTCCATGCCATTATTGGTCAGTTAGTAACCAACGATTCCACCAAATCTTATATCTATGTCCAGCAGTGAGCTTCCAAGTACAGCCTTTGCCTTTCGTCGGAGTTGCGAGGTTTTTTTTTTTGTGGTCCTGTAGTCTTCGGCATGCTAAGCGGGACTTCTTACGCCTTTAAAACGTTCTTCTATTTTTGAGCGGCAATCGTGTTGCAAGTTGTAGATAAAGTCATTCGCCGAGGGGCTTAATCCCCAACTTCGATTTGATGCTGTAAATCAATGTTGATTGAAGCATTAGCCTTATTTACTAATTTATTGTGTTAATTCATTATTTTTGTTATTTATTAACTGACTTATTGTGGGTGGGGGGGGTGGGGTGGGGGGGGGGGGGGGTGTGACTTCCTGGTGTTACAAGAAAATGCTATAGACGTGGTGAGAGAGAAAAACAAAAACAAAACAAACAGACAAACAACATCACTATAATCTGCAAAAACATTGTGATATGCCCTAAGATCAAAGTGATCATGGACAGTCACTGTATGATAGACACTGATCTGATTGTCGCCCTTTGTCAAGCGATGCAATGTCCAAGGTAAAGCTGTCGATCCTCTGTTGACACGTGGAGGGTGCTGACAGAAAGGGACAAAGACGGAGAGCTGATGTGAATAAAGAGGGGTTGGAAGTGTGAGTTCAGAAAGAAGTGATGAAAGCAGATTGTGACAGAGTTCGTTGCTATAAAGACGAAAGCCATTTTTAAGACATCTGATATGTTTCGCTATGTGTCGCCCTCCATGCCAATGCGTATTTTATTGCACATTGTTCTAGTGTCTCCATGTCCGCATTTGGTATGCAAACTGTGTTAGTAAACTGTTTTCTCCGCAATCTTCCACGCACTCCTTTCTGTCTTTTTTATGTCAAAGATGATATCCATTTTACTAGTAGCGAATGCCGAAGGTTGTGTATATATAACCAAGCTGATTTCTACTTGCAATAAAAAGGATCACAAAAGACATTTTCTAGATACCAGGACTGATTGTTGCAAGAACAGACTAACGTGAAAAGCAACCCCCCCCAAAAAAAAAAAAAAAAAAAAGAAAAAAAAAAAAAAAAGAAAAAAAAAAGAAAGAAAAGAAACAAAATGGCACTTGTAAGATAAAAGCATGCAATATTTTTTCCTCAGGACCCATGAACACCAGGACAAATTGATGCGGCAATACACAGACACAGAAACACATCGATTAGAGAAAAACATCCTCAAGGATACACAGATGGGGTAATACACATGCACAGGGACAGCTATGTGCAATGGAATATGGACACATGGACGCATAGAATCAGTGAAACAGACACACAGGGACACAGAGATGCGGTGAAATACAGACACGGGGGCGTTCAGATCCAGTGAAACAAGACCAAGTAATACATAGATTTAGTGAAACGAAGACAGAGGGATACATAGATCCGGTGAAACAAAGACAAAAGGATACATAGCTGTGATGAAACATTGATATTCGAACACATATATGAAGTAAAACAACAGCACATCAACAGATCCGGTGAAATAAAATGTAAACAGTGGGAGACATAGAATAGATAAAATCATAACAGAGACTACATAGATGAGGTAAAACATAGACACAGGGACATACGATCCGTGAAAGAGAGAACAGAGGCACATTGCGCATGAAGTTAGACGGGAAACTATGGAAGTGCGTAACTTAGACACAAGGACAAGAAAACTGAAGCATAGACATGAGAAAAAACAATAAACATCGAGGCACATATGTGCAATGAAACATAGACACAGGGACACATTGATGCGGCGAAACAACAACCAAACAAAACCAGACACATAGATGCAATAACATAAAGCGGGACAATAATGTGCGGATGAAAACGTGGAAACAATGACAAACAGACGAAGCGTGACACATGACACAGGTAATATAGATGCGCTCAGCAAATTCTAGACATTAAGAAATACAGATGTTAAAACGTAGATTCCGGGACACAAACAATGTCACGAAACGTCAGGGCACAGGGAACAAAAAACACGCAAATGTAAGGGAGAACATGAATATGCTTTATTTGATAAAATAGCTTGGATTCTATAAGCCGTCAAATATTAGACTAGTCACATGACATGGTATCAAATCTTATCACGCCATTTAGATTGGTAAGAAAACAGGAAAGCAGGTGCGAAACACACCACCACACAACAACACTTCAACACACAACACACACACACACACACACACACACACGCACGCACGCACGCACCACAACACACACGCACGCACGCACACGCACGCACGCACGCACGCACGCACGCCGCACGCACGCACGCACGCACGACAACAACCAACACCAACCACTACACAGCCATCCGCATGACTACACCTCGAGTAAAATTTGTCGACCATCACATTCAAACAGCATAGAAACGAACCAGTTGCCGTCCACTCTCCAGTAAACACCAGACAGACCGCTCTCCACCGATCAATCAATCCTAGATCATTAATACCATGAAACCAACGACAAATGCAAGCGAAGCAAGCAGAGATAGTGCTTGTGGCTATCTGTTGTTTTCAACTGTCTGCCTGTTTGGTTTCTAGTGATGGCTCAAATCTATGGTTTGTACTGGGTCGTTTTTCACCTATCTGTTTATATTGCTTATCCATTCGTCTCTATTTTGTATACATTGAGAAAATACAGATACAGAGGAATATTAGCCACAGGTATACACTGACCTATGCGCGATGGGAATATGTCAACCTTTCTTGTAAAACCCTGTTTAAACACACACACACACACACACACACACACACACACACACACACACAACACACACACACACACACACACACACGCACCACGCACGCACACCACCACCACGCGCGCCGCGCGCGCGTGCGCGCGCGCGGACACGTAATCCAAGAGTTGCGGGTTCGAATCTCTACCGGCGTTTCGGTACAGGGGGATTTTTCTCTCGGAGTTAACATTAGTTCTGACTCCATTTCCCATACAGTCCTTCGAATGAGACTATAAACCGAGGTTCCGGGTGTGAACGCACGCATAACATCTTGCACACACGTAAGATCCCATAACCAACTTTCGGAAGAGAAAGCCAGTTTGGCCGTTGGTATGGATGACACGTTACACATAGCATGCACCTTCCCCAAAGATGGAGTATGGCTGCCTTAATGGCGGGATAAAAAAAACGGCCATACACACACAAAACCCACTCCCTTTGTTGGGTAGATGGGATTAATACTTGTCTGTCCATATAGGGAATGTCCGCAGGAGTATCAGCCTGCGTACGCAGAAGAAGAAGAAAAAGACTGAGTGTGGAGCACATGAAGATTGGGACACATAAACATGAGGACACACACACACACAGACACAGACACTGTGTGACACATAAACTAGTGACACCCAGAAATGAGGACACACAGACTGTGAGGCACGTAAATATGGCGACACATAGACATAAGGACACACAGATTGCAGGCCCAATGGGGAACATAGACATAAGGACACACAGATTGCAGGCCCGAACATGGGACACATAGACATAAGGACACACAGACTGCAACACACATGAACACGTGGACACATAGAACATTGACCCACACTTAAAATTATGTCACAGATATAAGGAGACATGCACACACAGGACTACATGTTAAAACGCTACATTGCTGGAAATACCATGGCATGATACCATATTCATATGGAGACAGATGGGCACAAAGACGCAATGTTTGAAGAGCAACAGGAAACTAATGAAGCACACTTGTTCACTATATTCCAGCAGGGAAAAGATGGACCCGATGCAGCTGGCGAGCTCATCCCTATCCCATTAGCTGTGAACGACAGCTGAAAGGAACACTGCGTGATGTAGTAATGGGGTCCAGCTGGTCGTCTGCCCTGTCTTGGTGTCCTTTACAGGCATTACTGGTTCTATTGTGTCTATTTGATGTTGTGGGGCAAACGAGAGAGAGAGAGAGAGAGGAGAGAGAGAGAGAGAGAGAGAGAGGGAGAGGGGTGGTGGGGAGGGAGGGAGGAGGACAGAGAGAGGGACAGAAACAAAGAGACAGAAGGGGAGACAGAGACAGAGACGGAGAGAGAGAGAGAGAGAGAGGAGAGAGAAAGAGAGAGAGAGAGAAGGGGGGGGGGGCGGGGTAGGATTGGGGAAGGTTGGAGAAGGGACATTTGGATGCAGTGATAAGGAACCCAATGAACAACTTATCAATAGTTTTAAATTCTGAGCTAACATCTGCCGTGTTGCAGTGACGATGTTTCAACACAAAGGGTTTTATTGTATTATTACCCAGAGAAAAGTGAAGAAAGATTTTTTGAAAGAAAAATGAACGGTAAAAAAATCTCTTTCCAATGTAAAATGAGTAAGTGTTTCAAGACTAGATAACAAAAACGGCGCTATTGGTGACAGGGAAAATGTAAATGCTGTTTATATTGACTTATATTTCCTTGCTTTTTTATGGTCAGTTTTCAAATGACGAAGCTTGTTTTGTGAAACGCTTTCTCGAGCTTCACATACGAAAGAAAGAAACACGCAGCCCACAGACTAATAGAAAACTTATTGACGTAATTTTGAGTCTAAATACCATTAACACTGATCCAAAACAAAATCGTAAATGGCTAATAATGTGTTCGCAAACTGAGTGTGTGATGAGATACATTTCACAAGTCATTTTTTTTTTAATAAGTATCAAGCGCCATAAGCGTTCAAGCTAAAATAAAAGGTACCAAAGTTATGTAGACGATGCAGTGCAAAAGGATTTGAAATCAGGGATCAACAGACGCAAGAGAAATAAGGTGTCACTGAAGTAAATATAAAATGAAAAAGCAAACAAACAAACTTTTCCGATTTTGCACGTCATCAGTTATCCTCTTATTTTTTTGACATGTCGGTAAGAAATGTTTAAGGTGATCAATATGCACGGCATTCTTGGTCAGAATAAATGACAGTACTATTCATCTAAAGCATAGTCATGTTAATGGTATCATTCTGGGTATGTTGTCGAATGATTCATGGTTTTTGATCAAATTTGTATTATGGTGACGACTCTTAATGGTTGTAACGTCTAAAGACAGTCTGTTTTGTATTGTACATGATATGTACGTTACTTTAAACTGTGTTTTGTGTGTTTGTTTGTGTATTTTGCCCAATCTAGATAAAAGCAATTTACATTTTCTTTAAGCTAAGCTGCTGAAAGGACAGAATCTAGTCTTTGGCTGTTACAGCTATTCCAAAACTCTATAAAGACAACCCAAGATGCCACTGACCAAGGAAAGTCCACCGTATAACGGACACGTACTGGATTGGCACCCTTCGCCACACGGCGCCATGTTGAGAAAATTTGCCACTGGCACCCTTCTCCCTCCTTTTCCCCAACACTGTCTTTCCCTCACCCGCCCACCGGTCAGTGGAGGGTCAGTGGAGGGTCCGTGACAGAGGAGATGACAGCTAGGCGATGAGGGCATGGATGAGGAGAGTGAGAATGTCGATGTCCCTCGACCGCCTTCTAATCAGAGGACGTTGCTATTTTTGGTGCACAGGATACACAAATGACGGCAAAACATAATAATCCAATTTAAAAAGAAAGGGGTTAGGTTAAACTTCTCATTGCATATTGGCCATAGAGACATGGAACTCTAGGACGTTCACGCTGAGACGCGACACGGTGGAAGGTGGAGGCCATCCTTCTCCTCCCCTGAACTGAATCAGGTACCCATTTACTGCTGAATGGACAGAGAGGGGTTTGACACCGAAAATTCCGATCGCAGAAGTGGTTCGAACTCAAGACCGTCTGCTCTGCGGGGCAAACGCTTTAATCAATTGACCAAAGGCCCCTTGTAAGATTTCCTTTTTAAGACAACATTCATCTTGATCCCGTTCAAGATAAAATGGATTTTGAAATGGAAGGAAGCTGAAGTAGACTGCAGAACGTTTGAACAATTATTTGTTTTAAATTTTCTTCTTTCTGATGTATAATTTGTCGGGCTACATGGTTGGACCAATTCTGTTGACTTCATTCTGATTCGAAGATGTAGACCTTGGTGTTCACCTGTTGTCTGGGAGGATGGGGCAGAGGAAAGAAGGTGAAGGAAGGGCGGACAGATGAAGTGCTCATTGAATTGATGGTAAGAAGTGGAGTCCAATGCGTGAAGCAGTTTAGGGGCTCTGAATAGCCTCCATGGCCGATAGTTTGCTGCTTACATGACTGTTCAAACAGCAATTATCATTGTTTTAAAACACACACACACACAACACACACACACACACACACACACACACACACACCACACACACACACTGTGCACACACAAAACGTATGTTATTTAATGTACGAAATCCAAGTAGGAATACGTTGACTATTTGTGTGGAGTCTACTCAAAGTCATTAAATTAATGTTTGATATTGATCCAACCATCGTTCTTAATATCACACACACACACACACACACACACACACACACACACACACACACACACACACACACACCAAGAGAGAGAGAGAGAGAGAGAGAGAGAGAGAGAGAGAGAGAGAGAGAGAGAGAGAGAGAGAGAGAGAGAGAAGAGAAGACAGACAGACGTGGCAATAAAATTATTTGGTCCATTGCTTTTCAGCTTAGTGATTCGATTGAACGGAAATTTGAAGTGGGTCTGAAAATTGGATCTCTTGGGGTAACAACAATTGGGTTTTTTTCCAATCCTGTTTTGACTGCTTTGTGAACTTGTGTCAGACCCGGTTCACGCCGACAGACTCGTCACTATCGTGGCTTAGGCTAGTGGGTGGAGTGGGTGGAGTGGGTGGCAGGTGGGGGGTTGGTGGCGTGGAAAGCGGAACGTCTGCTGTCCTCATTCCAGTAGGCCAGATCACTTTTACTGAGAGAGAGAAAGAGAGAGAGAGAGAGGGGTTGAGACTGGGTAGGATATGGAGAGAGACGCTTAGACTCTGTCCTTTGTGAACATCCATTTTGCTAAGCAGGTACAGGACATAAAATTTGAGAAACGCATGCACGCACACACACACACACACACACACACACACCACACGTGTGTGTATCTCTCTCTCTCTCTCCATTTGATACCAGTGAGCCGTGAATCCCTGATCAGTCCAATCCAGCGAACAAAAGGCATAGGAGCAGGCAATATGAATAGTTCTGTCATCAATATGAGATACGATGATCTCCTTAGACTGCTGGGGAAGGATTTCATAATTGCAATATTTCCCTGACTTTTCATTCTCATTTTCTTTATCCTCGCCACCCTTCCTGATTTTTTTTTCCGCTTCGAATCTTTGCCAAGTCATTGTTAGCATAACGATGGAGGAATTGTTAGTTTGCATATTTATGGGACATTTCTGTCCTGATTCATCATAAAAACGCGTCGTTACTTACATGAAAAAAAAGAAAACCCAATCATACAATCTGTGGAACATCTGGATTCTTTGACGACAAGTTCATCTTTGACGACTCTCTTTACACGTTTCGTTTCAAACCGAAGATATTACTTTACAATCACTAGTGTATCAATATATTCCTATTTTACTTATCTATCTGTCGGTCTGTCTGTCTGTCTGCATATATAATTGTGTGTGTATGTCTATACATATTATTTATATATATAATAATATATAATATATATACACACAAAAAACTATAAATTCCAAGGATAAGTACCGAGCACCATTCCAGCAACTTACAGAGCAGCTTGGTGTTGCAATGACTGCAAGAAATATTGAATTATAAACCAAGCTTGCTCTTATGTCTTAGATTGAAGAAATAGGGGGAAAGATAAGCATTCATATCTGCAGTGGCAGTTAATACTGCCTAACTAACAGTATGTGCTCAAGTGGGTGGATGGGGAAAAATAAAATAAATGCTTCTCAAAATGAGCCTTCAGCAAGCTTATAATCTCCAACAGGGAGGAAACTCACAAACACCTAACTCCTGATCATATACCGATATTTCGAAACCTGGTTGTTTCTCCTCAGTGACCGCGGAAAGTGGTAATTTGACTCCTCTGCCTTTTCGGTTTTAAGAAGAAATGCTATCCCAGAAAAAGCTGGTGTGCAATTACCGTAGTATGTTTGTTGAGGTTTAAAAAAAACCCAACCAAAGGTGCCACTAAGAAGCCAAAGAAAATCATGAAAGAGCAAAACAAGCTACATTTTCTTGTGAAAAGTAGAAAATATAAAAAGATAACCTCTTAAGACACATGTGCTGAGGGCCAGTTCTTGGAATGAATCAGCAAGGGACTAAATTACAAAAAAAAACTAATAAATTCCAAGGATAAGTTACCGAGCACCATTCCAGCAACTTACAGAGCAGCTTGGTGTTGCAATGACTGCAAGAAATATTGAATTATAAACCAAAGCTTGCTCTTATGTCTTAGATTGAAGAAATAGGGGGGAAGATAAGCATTCATATCTGCAGTGGCAGTTAATACTGCCTAACTAACAGTATGTGTCAAGTGAGTGGATGGGGAAAAATAAAATAAATGCTTCTCATAATGAGCCTTCAGCAAGCTTATAATCTCCAATAGGAGGAAACTCACTAACACCTAACTCCTGGTCATATACCGATATTTCGAAACCTGGTTGTTTCTCCTCAGTGACCGCGGAAAGTGGTAAATTTGACTCCTCTGCCTTTTCGGTTTTAAGAAGAATGCGATCCAGAAAAGGCTGGTGTGCAATACCGTAGTATGTTTGTTGAGGTTTAAAAAAACCCAACCAAAGGCGCCACCTAAGAAGCAAAAGAAAACCATGAAGAGCAAAACAAGCTACATTTTTCTTGTGAAAAGTAGAAAATATAAAAAGATAACCTCTTAAGACACAAGTGCTGAGGGCCAGTTTTTGGAATGAATCCGCAAGGGACTAAATTACAAAAAACTAATAAATTCCAAGGATAAATACCGAGCACCATTCCAGCAACTTACTCTTAGGTGGCACCTTTGGCTGGTTTTTTTTTTGAAACCTCAACAAACATACTACGGTATTGCACACCAGCTTTTTCTGGGATAGCATTCTTCTTAAAACCGAAAAGGCAGAGGAGTCAAATTACCACTTTCCGCGGTCACTGAGCAATCCCAGAAAAGGCTGGTGTGCAATACCGTAGTATGTTTGTTGAGTTTTAAAAAAACCAACCAAAGGTGCCATCTAAGAAGCAAAAGAAAATCATGAAAGAGCAAAACAAGCTACATTTTCTTGTGAAAAGTAGAAAATATAAAAAGATGGTTTTTTGAAAACTCAACAAAACATACTACGGTATTGCACACCAGCCTTTTCTGGGATTGCATTCTTCTTAAAACTGAAAAGGCAGAGGAGTCAAATTACCACTTTCCGCGGTCACTGAGGAGAAACCACCAAGTTTCGAAATATCGGTATATGACCAGGAGTTATATGTTAGTGAGTTTCCCTCCTATTGGAGGATGTCTCTCCCCCTTGGAGAATATAAGCTTGCTGAAGGCTCATTTTGAGAAGCATTTATTTTATTTTTTCCCCATCCACCCACTCAAGCACATACTGTTAGTTAGGCAGAATCATCTGCCACTGCAGGTATGAATGCGTATCTCCCCTATTTCTTCAATCTAAGACATAAGAGCAAGCTTTGTTTATAATTTAATATTTCTTGCAGTCATTGCAACACCAAGCTGCTCTGTAAGTTGCTGGAACGGTGCTCGGTACTTATACTTGGAATTTATTAGTTTGTTGTATTTTAGTCCCTTGCGGATTCATTCCAAGAACTAGCCCTCAGCACTTGTGTCTTAGAGGATATCTTTTTATATTTTCTACTTTTCACAAAAAATGTAGCTTGTTTTGCTCTTTCATGATTTTCTTTTGCTCTATAGATGGCACCTTTGGTTGGTTTTTTGAAAACTCAACAAACAATACTACGGTATTGCAAACCAGCCTTTTCTGGGATTGCATTCTTCTTAAAACTGAAAAGGCAGAGGAGTCAAATTACCACTTTCCGCGGTCACTGAGGAGAAACCACCAAGTTTCGAAATATCGGTATATGACCAGGAGTTATATGTTAGTGAGTTTCCCTCCCTATTGGAGGATGTCTCTCCCCCTTGGAGAATATAAGCTTGCTGAAGGCTCATTTTGAGAAGCATTTATTATATTTTTTCCCCATCCACCCACTCAAGCACATACTGTTAGTTAGGCAGAATCATCTGCCACTGCAGGTATGAATGCGTATCTCCCCCTATTTCTTCAATCTAAGACATAAGAGCAAGCTTTGTTTATAATTTAATATTTCTTGCAGTCATTGCAACACCAAGCTGCTCTGTAAGTTGCTGGAACGGTGCTCGGTACTTATACTTGGAATTTATTAGTTTGTTGTTATATATATATATATGTGTGTGTGTGTTACCATCATTAGAAACAAATAAGAGATTGACGAAGGTAATGGAAAGAGGGGAAAGTGGGCTGGGTAGGAAGAGGAGAGTTGAAGGACGAGAAGAAGGAAGGATGGAGAAGAATTCGTCTCAGAATAAATGTAAAACCCTTGACTGACGACAAATAGGATCACCATTATCATTATCATCATCATCATATCATCAGTCATCATATCATGATCATCATCATGATCATCATCATTATCGTCTCATGATCATCATCATGATCATCATCATTATCGTCATCATCAGCATCATCATCAACATCATCATCATCATCAACACCACTACAACCACCACCATCATAATCATCATCATCACCATCATCACTGAAATGTATCAGTACATAATATGTGAGAAAACTGCACGCAGCATTTATGAAAATAAGGGAAATTATTGATAATCGAAAGAACTGAATGAGAAAAAATGAAATGAAACGAAGCGGTGACAATCATTTCAATCGACTAAATCTCTTCCTCTTCCTTCCACCTCTCCTTTCCCTTCGAACGCTCAAGTTTCAGGTGAGCGCCAGTAGAACAGTATCAATAAGGCGAGGGCCTGATTCACCTTTACCAGCTGACACCGTTTCATTTCACCCTTTTTCGGACAGTGCGGCGTGAATTAAAAGCAGAACACGGCATGAGAACAGCATCTCTTGCATGCTTGATCAAATGCAAAGAAATCAGAGACCAAACAGTGCATCTCTGAACACATGTGTTGTGTGTGTGTGTGTGTGTGTGTGTGTGTGTGTGTGTGTGTTGTTTCGTGCGTGCGTGCGTGCGTGCGTGCGTGCGCGTGCGTGCGTGCGTGCGTGCGCGTGCGTGCGTGCGTGCGTGCGTGCGTGCGTATTTGCGTGCGTGCGTGCGTGCGCGTGCGTGCGTGCGTGCGTGCGTGTTGTGTGTGTGTGTGTGTGGTGTGTGTGTGTGTGTGTGTGTGTGTGTGTGTGTGTGTGAGTGTGGTGTGTGTTCGTGCGTGCGTGCGTGCGTACGTTCGTTCGTTCGTTCGTTCGTTCGTGCGTGCGTGCGTTCGTGCTGCGTGCGTGCGTGCGTGCGTGCGTGCGTGCGTGCGTGCGTGTGTGTGTGTGTGTGTGTGTGTTGCGTGTGAGTGTGTGTGTGTGTGTGTGTGTGTGTGTGTGTGTGTGTGTGTGTGTGTGTGTGTGTGTGTTTTCGTGCGTGCGTGCGTTCGTGCGTCTGTCTACCCATTGTATTCCCATCCCCACTCCTCACCCCTCCCCTCTTCTATTGATAGCATTAGAAGTCCATGGAATTGTGATTTCACTGGTAAGCAATGAGAAGATACAGACAGTATTTCTCCGCTGGGTAAAGGTAACTGGAAAATCAACGCCATTCCCGAATTGTCTGATTGTCTACGCATGAATCTGCACACAACAGAAGTGGACGGATGTCATATTTTACTCCCAGCGCGTGATTTTGATTTTTGTTCTTCATTGTTGTATTTTTTTCAGCCTTCCTTTCCCTTTATCTCCGTTCCCCCAATCTCCCATACTATCCGGTTCTCCAATCTCTTACAACCAAATCCCTAGTATCGCTTGCTAAACAATGTGGCTTTCCTAATGGTGGAAGACTTCTATATGTCCACTTGATTTCCTCCACCATGAGAGAGAGAGAGAGAGAGAGAGAGAGAGAGAGAGAAGAGAGAGAGAAGAGAGAGAGAGTGAGAGAGAGAGAGAGAGAGAGAGAAGAAGAGAGAAGAGAGAGTGATGGACAGACAGGTCTAGATAGATACAAATATGAACATAATGCTGGTTATTGCATTAATTGTGTATCAACAACTCTGTCTTTTGAATTTCAAATATTGTCTCATTTCTGAGGCTTTGGCATGGCCACACAATCGTATGGCCTCTGTGTGTGTGCGTGTGTGTGTGTGGTGTGTGTGTGTGTGTGTGGTGTGTGGTGTGCGTGCGTGCGTGGCGTGCGTGCGTGCGTGCGTGCGTGCGTGCGTGCGTGCGTGCGTGCGTGCGTGGTTGTGTGTGTGTGTGTTGTGTGTGTGTGTGTGAGAGAGAGAGAGAGAGAGAAAGAGAGGAGAGAGAGACAGAGAAGAGAAGAGAGAGAGAGAAGAGAGAGAGAGAGAGAGAGAGAGAGGAGAGAGAGAGAGAGAGAGAGATGAGAGAGAGAGAGAGAGAGAGAGATGGTTTATGTATGAAAATCACAACCCTTTGGAAGGGAATTGAATGCAAAAACGCAAGAGCTGAATCCCAAACCGCGAGAGCTTAATGAAAACTGCGAGAAAACTGCATACTCATACTGACATTAAACATGCTGTGAATTAATGCTTCGCATGTTAAATACCTTGAACATAATAAAAAGATGATACGAATAAATGTGTTCCCTTTTCTCTGTCAACCTTGGAGGAACAGGTAAAAACTGGTTTTCATCCCCTCATTGATTGGGAAGAGAGAGAGAGAGAGAGAGAGAGAGAGAGAGAGAGAGAGAGAGAGAGAGAGAGAGAGAGAGAGAGAGAGAGAGAGAGAGAGAGAGAGAGATGAGATGGTTTATGCATGAAAGTCATAACCCTTTTGAAAGTTCTTACGAGGCTGAGGTAACCTGTACCACATAAATACATCTATCACCCTGAATAAATCAAACTATTTTAAAGAAATCTTTCAGCCTGGATAGTTCAAACCCTTTCACATACCTTTCACTCCGGATAACTCGATTCCTTTAACACCCCTGTCAACCTGGGCAGAGAGACAGGGGCTGTGAAGAGTGATGGCTAATCTCGGTCGTTGTAGACGAAGTCAGTCAGTGCGTTTCCCTTGAATGCTGCCCATCTCAGAATACCATATACAACCCTTCAGCTCGCAGCAGAGCAATATGCATTCGCGCAACTTCCCCGTGTGTACACAATTCCTCTCTTGTATCAATCATTTTGACAGCCAAGGGAAGGAAAGCTGCCTTCCTCCATTCATATACATATCACCCCAACTGTGGCTGGTGGCATGTCTACGAGATGAATATTGACCAGGACAGGGAGAAAGTTTAAAGACCAGCCAAACGGAGCAAGTCGTCGATAAAAGCGCACTGGCGAACAAAAGCTTTAGACTCCAAGACATGGTCTTCCGCCTAAAAACTGCTAGTGAGTCTTACTGAATAGACCTGTTCCCCGAAAAACAGGGGCGGATAACGCCTGTCTTTCCATTGCAAACGGACTTACCTTTTCTCAGTTTATGGGTCCAGCAAATAAAGGTAGAGAGTCCAATATTTGATCTGAAGTGCCAACCAGGGTACCGATTGGTATATTGATTGTTTGCATTCCAGATGCACTGTTTCTCATCCATGTTTTCATATTTTCCTTGTCCAGATGAACCGTGAAGCTCATTGATGAGGTGAAAATTGCTTTGGGCGTGTCAACCAGCGACATTTGTCCTAAGGAAGCGGCGGGGGTCGAAACACAGCACCTGTAATACAGATTCCAGAACATCCTCCACCAGTCTTTCTGGCTCCAGCCTCTCGAAGAACAGCAGTATATCGCCAGAATCTTCCAAGACACCCTTTGAAATCGTAGCTCAGCTCCTCGTCCACTTCCGTGTTGGAATGTGTCTGGACACCACAATCTTGCGGAAGTCTCGGTCATCTCTTCCAGTGTTTACAGGTCTCCCCCCCCCCCCCCCCCCCTTCCCTTCCGGCCATTGTGGTTTCTGGATATCTAACGTCGTCGACACGCCCCATGTTTACCCTGTCGACGTTTTTGGTTAGATTCGACACTCACTTCAGATGATATGGATAGCGAGACCAAGAGTAGTGGCAGGTGGGGGCATGCTATGTATCATACTCTGATACCACCACGACTGCCGACCTCGCTTTTTCATTGGGTTCATGTTGATGAGGAGTTAAGAATGCTTCTGTTGTCTTGGCCTGTCAGTGTTATCTTTACTGGGTCTGCATTGCTTTCCAGTTTCCCTCCAGGCGCGGTTGAGATATCCTGTGGGAGTTATATATTTTCTTTCTTCGCTTCTTTGTCATCGACAGTCCCACGTTCGGTGTCCTGCTCTTATTCAGTCTGGTTTCTCCAGACTTTCCCACTCCCATAACCATGGTCATCTCACTGTTTTACCCCCTCACTGACATCTGCTGTGAAGCAATGAAATTGAAAATCGCGTGTAAAAAGTGCAATTGGTGAATGGTAAACCATGGTCCACTGGATCTCACGTCTTGGAAAATTTTTAGTTGCTTCCATGTCAACTTTCAATATCTAGCAGCATAATGATGCAAATGTAATTCATTTTGAAGAACGAAATATAAAATTTCAGCATAATTTTGATGACATTTTCCTTATAATATGTTTGTGGGATATCTGTCAAGTTAACATATAAAAAAGGAAAAATGGCAATAGTTACAGTTTTACCTGGATAAAAGAACCCATAGTTCATTCATTCATTAGATAGAACACACAAATATCTCCCTTCTTTCTTTTCTCTCTCTCTTCCCCACCTGCCCCTACCTTCTCTCCCCCTTCCTCCCTCCGCTCCTGTTCTCTCTCCCCTAAAAACCACTATCAGGTGATCACCATTTTCACAACTATCCACACACTACTCCGGCATAATAACATCACAGAAACAATAAATAACCTTAACCCCTACCCACGTCCAGTCCTACCCTCCCCTATATCCAGCCAGCAGAGCCCCCTAGGTCCCCCTGCAGCTATAACTTGTATGCGTCCCCAGTTCAATTAGTGACCAACGACGGTGGCAGGCGATTCCGCCAGAAGGGATGGACACCCAGGCTGTCTTCTGTCCTCTGGTCTTACCAAGGCTGGGGCCAGGCTGATTTTAATTTACATCGTCTGCTGCTCCTTTGCATACTGATCAATGGGACGGTTAACATACGCGTGGGTGGGGATGGATAGAGGACTTCAGTCTGCCCTGGTTTGAAGTGTGTATGTAAAACAAATGGGATGATTGAGCTTGTGGTATTGATTGGTCATTCGTTTATTCATTCCGAAGAACTGAGAGTATTGCGCGACACCTTGTTTCACGATCATGATTTACTAGGCAAGAAAAGTGACTGGATGTGAGAACAGTCTTTGGCACACACACACACACACACACACACACACACACACTACACACACACACACACACACACACACACACACACAAATATGCACAAACACACACACAGAGAACACACACACACACACACACACACACACACACACACACACACAACACACAACACACACACACACATATATACGCACATGCACACACACCTGGACACAAGAGGGGACACTCGTGCACACATGCACACAACACAACAACAACAAATGGATGCAGCAACGTATCGAGGCCGTGACTAATGTTTCAAAGATATTCTGACAGACACAACTGGTGTGTTCTGAATATTTTCTTTTTTTCCTTGAAAATTACACCCCTTCCACGCACACTCCATTCGTTTCTTCCATTTGAGCGCCAAGTTACATGTATGGTGGGGTTTAAGCAGAAAGATTAAAACGAAGATAACGGGACAATTTGGGAACCCCATCTTTCACAAAGACGATAGTTTGTTACACGTGAATCAGATGTCAGTGCAAGGTGATTCATGTTTTGATGGATTGTGAGTGATGTTATCAATAGAAATCCTTTCAGGTGAGTTAAATAATCAGTAGGGTTTGTTTTCTGTGAGAAATGATATTTGGCGTTTTGTTTCATTGATTCTAAGGCCATAGTAGGACTTAAAAGTATGTATTCTATAATTCTGGTGTGTGACAACACACACACACACACACACACACACACTCATATGACACCATCGAGGACAGTCACCCTTCCGGACAGACGCTAATCGGATTGTCGCGCTTGGGCCACATGGCTCGACACGCCACATGCGAGGTGTCACCTTCGGCTGTCCATAAAAGGCAGAGGTTCATGGAGAGTTGAGACTATTTCCCCGGACGTGGTAGGAATGAAGTTGGCCAAGGAGGGAAGCAGGGGCCAGGGATTAATGGGACGGGAGGGAGGACTAGCAGACATGCAGAAGAAAAAAAGATACCACAGACACATTGATGACTGCCAATTTACTAAAAAAAAAGAAGAAGAAAGAAATGAAGGAAGAGGGAAAAGAAGGAAAGAAACAATAATTTTTCAACAATTAGTCGCAGCTCGGGCTTTAGATGTTTACTGTAATTATTTATAATATTACGACAAGCAACTGCTGATTTGACGGATGTATTGAGCATGACTGGAGAATCCAGTCTTGCAATGAAAACGAGGCCAGTCAATTCATATCAATGCACTGTTTTTCGACAGACGCCATATAGCCTGAACTGAATTCTCTATAGCCGCAAATACAGCCATAAAGACACATCGAAAGAACGGCGGAAAAACTGCTAAACTTACTTTGACCCACTCTGACACAGCAACGAATAAACAATCAAGCCAACCATCCCCAGTGACAGCACCACAGTTAAGAAGCTGACAGTCTTCCACCAGATGCCCGTCCCATCCGTGGTCGATTAGTAACTAGCGATTCTACCAGATTTATGTCCAGCAGTTAGCTGCTAAAAACAGCTTTGCCTTTCGCCACAGTTGCGGTTTCTTTGTGGTCCCATGGTCGTTGGCTTGCTAAGTGGGATTGCTGACGTCGTACATTGAGGGCCTTTCCGGTTTCTTTGTGGCCCCATGGTCTTTGGCTTGCCAAGTGGGATTGCTGACGTCCTTCATTCAGGGGCTAGTTCTCCAGCTTTTATTTCATGCTGTATATCAATGTTGACAGCGGCGCTAGTCTCCTTTCCTGATACATCGACGTATCTATCTATTGTTTATCAAGTTATTCGTTTACCGATTGTTATTCTTTTGGTACCAAAAATCATAGTTTACCAAAAGTATCCTGGTGTCAAAAAAACCCCAACAAACAAAAACGTGCCCAGAGAAAAAAACCAAAACAAAACCAACCAACCACCAAACAGCACGACATCAACATAACCTGCAAAACTTTGTGATATGCCCCTAGCTCAAGTGATCAAGAACAGTCATTGTATGATAGACACTAATCGGATTGCCGCCCTTTGTATAGCGATGCCATGTCCAAGGTAAAGCTGACCATCTTCGTCGACTCGTGGAGGGTGCCGAAAGAAAGGGACAAGGACAGAGGGCTGATGTGGGTAAGGCGGGGATGGGAGTGGGAGTCTAGAATGGAAGGGATGGAGTGTGACAGAATTAACTCCTATAAAGTGGAAAGCCAATTCCTGACAGCTGGAGAAACGTTTGTCACATATGTTTGTTTTTGGGTATACAAAGCTGCAGTAAATAGACTTTCCGACACATAGATGCAGTGGAACGTTGATTCGGGGACAAAAAAAAATGAATTAAGTGAAACATAGACGCATTGACACATAGATGCAGTGAAACATATATGTAGGAACACATAGATGCGCTGAAACATAGACATATGGACACATATGATTTCAAACATAGATCCAGCACACAGAGGTGGGATAGGAAATCAGTGGACGCAGGTGCGATAAAACACAGGTACTCTTACACATACGCACAGCCATACAATTCCCGTAAATTATTACAACCATTACAAGTTAACACGCAAATAAACGAACCAATTATTGCCTACTTCTCCAGTAGACACCAAGACAGACCACCTTTCCACCTGTCAGTCGATTCTAGCTTACTGATACCATAGAAAGAAATAGCAGCTGCAAACAAAGTAAGCTGAGATGGTGTTTGTAACGAGCCGTTGCTTTCAACTGTCTGCCTGTTTGGCTTCATGTGGTGGCTAAAATCCAGACGATACTCGTGTCGTTTTTTTAAATTCATTTGTTTATAGTGTTTTCTTATATCGTTATCATCATTTTCTATATATTGCGACATACAGACACATCAAACTATTAGCCACCAATACACACAGATGTACTGACCTGTCTACCACGGGTATACGTCGGACTTTTTTTGTAGGACCCGTTTACACACACACACACACACACACACACACACACACACACACACACACACACACACACACGGGAACATGATGACATTTACTATAAGGGAAACATGATGATATTCACTATAAGGGGACATATTCCTGCAGACACATAGGCATGGACATGAGAACTGTTGCGTGTGAGACACATAACCCTGGGGACACACAAACACAGAAAGACACAAATATGGGGAGATTTAAACATGGAAGCACGTAGACATGGGGACACTTTTACAGAGATATACAGATAAAAGGATTTCTATGACATGAAAACAAACAGCCAAGCGGACATGTATACGTGAGGATTCAGACACAGAAACGCACAGACAAGGGAACACACAGACAAAGAAAGATGAGGCTCATACACATGGGTAGACACAGGCATAGGGTAACTAAAGTATGGGGTCAATAACCATAGGGTCACTTAGCAACATACCAGGACTCTTAAAATTTGAACACACCAATACAGCGACACATAAACATGAGGACAAACACACACGCACGCACGCACGCACGCACGCACGCACGCACGCACGCACGCACGCACCACACCACACACACACACACACACACACACACACACACACACACACACACACACACACACTGTGTGTGTGTGTGTGTGTGTGTGTGACAGATAAATGAGCGTAGATCTATACCTGAGGGCACACAGACTATAAGACAACACAGTAACACAGGATACTAAACATGGGGGTACATACACATACAGATCCTTGAAGAATTGCACCAGGAAGACATAAGGATGCAGACATACGTGAATAGAGACATACGGGCGTAAAGGCACAGAAACCACATGGGACCATGTGTAGAAAATTTACAGTAGATGATACATTGACATAACAGACTCATACGGAGACAGATGGGAGCAGAGACACAATGTTTGAAGACGCAACAAGAAACTAATAAAACAGGCTTGCCAACTATACCCCAGCGGGAAAAAAAGATGGACCCGATTCAGCTGGCGAGCTCATCCCTATCCCATTAGCTGTGAAGGACAGCTGAAAGGAACACTGCGTGATGTAGTGACTGGGTCCATCTGTTAGTCTGTCCTGTCCGTGTGTCCTTTACATGGCTGTGCTGGTTCTGTCGTTTCCGTTTCATGTTGTGAGGCAAATGAGACAGTAAGAGAGAGAGAGAGAGAGAGAGAGAGAGAGAGAGAGAGAGAGAGAGAGAGAGAGAGAGAGAGAGAGAGAGACGGACAGAGATTGAGAGGGAAATGGGGTAGGTGGAAGAAGGGGCATTACATGGGAGGCACACTCTTGTTTTGGGCGCAATGATAAGGAATCCAAAGAACACCTAAACCAGTAGTTTTAAATGTTAGACTAACGTCTGCCACGTTGAAGTGACGTTGACAATACTCATGTTGTTATACATACCCAGAGAAAGTGTAGATAGATGTTTAACAAAGGTAAATGTTAAAAATCTCCCTTCAATGTAAAATGAGTTACGGCTCGTTTCAAGACTAGATCACAAAGACGGCGCTACTGTTTATATATATATATACACTAAACTTTTCTTGCTTTTGGAGGTCAAGGTAGAGCTTCACATTAAAAAAGACAGAAAAATTCAGCCAAGAGACAAATAGAAAACTTATCGACATAATCCTGCGTCTGCATGCTACTAAGACTGATTCAAAAACAAATCATGTATGCTAATAAAGCGTTTGCAAACTGAGTGTATTTTGACATAAAATTTTCACTAGAATTTTGGTAAGTATCAAGTGCAATTAGCGTTAAAGCTAAGGTTACCAATATTATGTGGACAGCGCAGTGCAAAAGGAATAGAAATATAGGAAACAATAGACGCAACGGAAACAAGGTGTATTTGAAGTAGACATAAAAAAATTTAAAAAATTGAAAGAGCAAATGAACAACAACAAAAGCACATGATTATGAATTCCGATTTTGCACGTCATGAATCATAATCTCATTTCCTACATTGAATAAGAAATGTTCACAGTGGTCAATAAGCAAAGCATTCTCAGTCAGAAATATGAAGTATTATTCCTATGAAGCATGGTCATTTTAATTATGCATTTTGGGTGTGTTGCCGAACGATTTATGGATTTTGATCACATTGATTATGTTAATGGCATTCAGGGGAGTACACTTTTGTGCATTTTTAAACTGTGTTTAACGTCTGAACAGGTGATATTTGTCCAAACTTTAACTGTTTTGTATTTTACATAATATGTGCGTTACGTCACACCTTGTATTGTGTGTTTATTTGTAATTCAGCCTCTTTAGAGAAAAAAGGACAAATTCCTGTAAGCTGAGCTGCTAAAAGGACAGAATCCTGTCTTTGGCTGTTACTGATGTTCCAGAACACTGTAAAGACAACCCAAGTTGCTACTGACCACGAACAGTCAACCGTATAATAGACACTTATTGGATTGTCACCCTTTGCTACTCGGCGCCATGTCAAGAAAATTGCCACTGACACCTCCTGTCCCACCCTGCCCCCATCCTTGACCCCCTCCAATTCTGTTTCTCCCTCACCCACCCACCGGTCAGAGGCAGGGGCCTGACAGAGGAAATAACAGCTATGGGATGAGGACATGGATAAGGTGACTGAGAATGTTGAAGGTTCCTTCGACTAATCAGAGGACCTTACTATTTTTGTGCATGGGGAACCCCCCCCCCCCCCCCCCCCCCTCCAAAAATGGCTTTACATAATCCCGTTTGAAAAACGTTTAGGTTGATTGAAGTTCTCGTAGCTTACTGGCCATAGAGACATCTCAGATGTTTAGTGTGTCGAAATCATGGCATGATGGAAAGTGAAATCCATTACTCTCCTTCCGTCCCCTTTTTAACGCATCCTGAACTGAATCAGATACCAGTTTTCTGCTAAATAGACAGGGAGGATTTTCAAGCTGGAAAATGTAGACCCCACAAGTGGTTCGAACTATCGACCGTGGTCCTGCAAGCAAACACTGAAAATATATTGACTATGGGCGCCTCTTAATCAGGTAAGATTCCCTTTTCAAAACAATGATTTTCTTGTCAAAATGAAGTGTATTTTAAACGAAAAGAAACTGAATTAGACTCCAAATTGCTTAAGCTTCTTGTTTTTCATCTCTGTCTCTTTTCTTTATGCAAACTGATGTATATGTTGGGTTACGTAGTTGGTTTAATTCTGCTGGCTTCTTCCTGGCGGAAGATGGTGACCTCGGCCTCACCTGATGTCAGGGTGGATGGGGCAAAACGAGAAAGGTGAAGGAAGGATGGAGCAGGTGAAAGCTAACTGTGTTGGAGGCAGCAATAAAATCATTTGGTCCTTCCTTTGCAGCTTAGTCACTGGTTCGAACAGAAATTTGAAGTGGTCTGAAAATTGGATTGCCTGGGCAGCAACAATTGGGGGTTTTCCTAATCCTGTTTTGACTGCTTGAGAAGTAGCGTCAGACTCAATTTACGTCAACAGACTCGTCCACCATCGAGACCCGGGGCAGTAGGTGGAGGGGGGTGGGGGGGGGTGTGAGGGTAGAAAATGGGTTTCGAAACGTCTGCTGTCCTCATTTCAGTTGATCAGATTGCCGAGAGAGAGAGAGAGAGAGGAGAGAGAGAAGTCGGTGGGATTGTCTGCTGCATAGATGGTTGTAAAATCCCACCCTTCAACCTGCCTTCCGTACCCAGTCCCCCACATTACTTCCTTCTTCACCCCACCCGCTCTCTTCCCTTCTTCTCTGCCCCTGTCCCTCTGTCTCTGTGTCTGTCCGTTGGTCTGTTCTGTCTGTCCATGTACGTCTTACCTCTTTCCCTCGACGACTGGGCCAGATTCTGTGTTCTGTATTCCTTAGTGCTGTCAGTTTTAAACCATTATCTTTGAAGAATGAATGAATTTTTTGGGTGATAACATTCTGTGTACAGTTAAATGATTACCATGTTTAAATGCAATCGACATTATTATTTATATGAAAAATAACCCCACAAAAGACCTCCTTGATGGCAGACAGAAACAGTGTGTGTGTGTGTGTGTGTGTGTGTGTGTGTGTGTGTGTGTGTGTGTGTGTGTGTGTGTGTGTGTGTTGTGAGAGAGAGAGAGAGAGAGAGAGAGAGAGAGAGAGAGACAGAGACAGAGAGAGAGAGAGAGAGACAGACAGACAGACAGACAGATAGACAGAGGGCAGAAAGTAGGCAAGGGGAGGAGGGGACTGTCTTCAGCAAGGGTAATTTTAAAAAAATTCATAACTCGATTTTAAGTAAATACATAAAGAAAACAGAAAAAGCAGTGGACAGCTAGATGAAGGAGGACGGCGGACACAAAACAATTACAACAGAAAACACATGTAGCACAGCACATCAGAAAACACTCATGCAGGATTTCTGAAAGAACGAAAACCATAAACAATTTTTTGGGGTTAGAAGTCTTAGGTACTATTTAACTTTAGAAAAAAAAAATCTTTATTAAAGATTTAATGACTTTTGTCTCACGAAGAGAGAGAGAGGAGAGAGAGAGAGGAGAGAGGAGAGAGAGAGGAGAGAGAGAGAAGAGAGGAGAGAGGAGAGAGAGAGAGGGGGGGTCTCAAATTCTTTCTCACTGATTCCCCTGTCCATGAGGCACTGACTTCAAATGGCCATTTCCACAAATCGCAGGGGTAGTCTGTCTTCCCATCCTTAGTCTTTGTACATCACGGCTGTTTCTCGCGCCCGGCTGTCAAAGTGGCCCGCTCAATGAATGGCCGGCTAGGGGGACAAACGCTCCCGGAAATAAATTCAACGTGAGAGAGGGACTAGTCCTTTGGGGCCCATCGCATTTTTACCTGAGGACGAGGCTGATTTTTCAAACTATGCCCTCTTGGCCCCGGGATATAATTCATCCCACCTTACACGCCATGTTTTTTTTGTGCTTAATAACAGAATTTAAATAGAGTCCCCCTCACCCGTCCCTCGGCCCTTCCTAACACCCCTCCCCCCACCCCTTTCACCGTCAGTCTCTCCCCCCCCCCCCCCCTCAGTCTCATCTGCCTTCACCTCACCCTACCCATCTCTTGCCTCTGTCTGTACGTCTGTCTTTTTGGGTAATGATGGTGATAATGAAAGATTGAAGTAAATCGGTACTCGTTGTCTTTCTTTTAAACTTTCTAACATGTTTTACTTGGATCGTGTTTGACCGAGCTGAGGTGGAGTATGAACAAGGAGATCTTCTGATGTCTTTTTATTCATCTACTGTCTGTGTCTCCGCCCGTCTATCTGGGCTGTCTATAAAGGTTTTGTCTGTTTGCCCCCCCCCTTCTCTTCTCCCCTTTTCTCTCTCTCTCTCCCCTCTCTCTCTCTCTTTTCTTCTCTCTCTCTCTTTCTCTCTCTTCTCTGTAAAGAAATCGTGCAAAAATGTATTCCATGGCACGTAGCGATGCTATGCTATCTACTGTAAACATGGTGTGTGTGAAAACT
Source organism: Conus ventricosus (assembly GCA_018398815.1). Taxonomy (NCBI): domain Eukaryota; kingdom Metazoa; phylum Mollusca; class Gastropoda; order Neogastropoda; family Conidae; genus Conus; species Conus ventricosus. Next base: position 64,623,833 of record CM031603.1, read on the forward strand.
CAACAGAGTATTTTTGAGACAACACGTGGGACTGGACGGGGAGGCTGTCGTGATGATTTTTGTAATGCTTCTGAAAGAAAAAAAAAAGTGTTGACGTGCCAGTGCAGATGTGCTAACAGTCTTTATGACCTTGCACATTTGCATGGTATTGTTTGTGCCAATGACGGGTGAATGATGGTAATGTGGTGCGATGGAAGATGAAATTTTCCCGTCATGGCGGTGACAGTACGACCGGAACACGAACATGAACGAAACAAGCACACACCCCGCATACATCCCCTTTGGGCGTCTTTGTAAATAAATTTGTAGTTTGTGTGTCCTTTTTTCACTAGAATATTTGTAGATTGTTTCGTAAAATTTCACGACGAGACTTTATCCACTTTATTTCTTCTTTTGATTTTGTATGTTTGGTAAAAACTTGCTGAGTCGTTTCAGTCAAATGTTTTTTTTTCCAAACCATAGGTTATTTGTAAAACCGGCAGTAAGACTTACGAAACAGAGTCGGTGTTCAGGAGGACTGATTTGTATGGTACGGAAAAGTCTTCTTCCGTATGTTCATGAAGTGGATTGTGACTATCAGTATTCAATGTTATTCATGCTTGATAGAGACTTTTTTGGCTTTAGTAAAAATGTCTTACTTGTATGTGTGTATGTCCTTCCGGAAAATTCACCTTTCTACTCCAAGTGTGGTTTTGATGATGGTTTTGAGTCGCTGGAAAATTGTGTTGTCAATAACGTGATGTACTTTGATGATATTGATAGTACTATTTTGTGGTGACACGAATGCAAGAACTTCAAACATTTCTACAGAAATTGTATGCGAACATGAACTATACATTAGTTAAGACAAGGAGTTTAATACTATATATGAAAGATGTTCTCCAGGCAAGGTATTAAATTTGTATGGAAAGAAATTACTTAGCATGTGCACTGTATTAGGACTGATAACTCTAATGGTGTATGCAATGGCGACCTTGAAGGTTGTTTCACGTAGATGTAGGAACCAGTGTGAATGACTACTTTTTAGCATATGTACACCTTTTTGAATTATTGTATAAAAGGATTACCCTTACTGTGATGGAAAGATATGATTCTGATCACTTGCCACTAGTGCAGTGTATTGAAATGCAGACTGATCAGACACATACTAGTAATGCTCCTAATGTACAGAGTTTTCGGAATAGTCAGTTCATTGCTCTGTATTGCTGGAATCCAGTTTATGATCAACAATTTACGTATCTTATGAATTCACCACATGTTCTAGAAAAGTTGAAAGGTGCTGAAGATGTTATTCACGTGGACGTAAACGAGGCACTGTCTTTATTTAATGAAATTGTCAAAAAACAAGCTCAAAGTATGAGGAAAATTAAACTAGTAAACACGAAATTTGAACAGAGTTGGTTTGATCAAGAATGTAGGGTAGCCAACAGCAAATTACGTAATTGTTCAGAACTTTTCTGAAAACGCTGGATGAAAATGACAGAGTATCGTTCTGTATAGTAAGAAGAGAGTACCAAAATTTCAATAAGAGAAAAGGAAAGAATGCAATGATTCTCTATTGAATGATCTTATGTCCTCAGTCAAAAATCAGCAGTTCTTCTGGAACACTATACATAAGATTTTTAAAAAAAACGAAATCACAACCTATGAATAACATCCCAATGGAAGATTGGTTCTTACATTTTAAATATTTGTTAGAAAAAGATTACCAAATGTACACAGTGAACAATCAGGTTGCTGAAAGTGAAGAATAATATATTATATATATATATATATATATATATATATATATATATATATATATATATATATATATATATATATGTCACGAGTTTGTCACGAGGCCTACGACGTTCGACCCACCTAGGGTGGCGGAATTACTTATTTGTTTATTGTCGTTGCTGTTGTCGTGTATCCGTCCCTTAGGGTGGCTTGTGGTGCAGTTGCACCTTGGTGTGGTTCAGCTCAACTTCGGTCTGCTTTCTCTCTCCTCTCTCTAATTCCACCGCCCGTGCTATTCATCCTGCAAGTTCACGGGTGGCCGGTACCTTTCTCTCGAACTTTCTGTCTATCGGCCCTCTCGCCTGTCTTTTTACCTGTCGCACGTGCTTCGTTCCTTTTAGTTTGAAGTATGCTCACTCTGTGACGCAGCATGGCATGTTGGCCGCCATTGCTGAGGGAGGTTAGCTCTTCACTCGAGCGGAAGATGTCTCTGGGGGCGCCTGCTCCAGTCCTGGTTCTTTACCTTATCGTCGAGAGTACAGTCAGTACTTTCAATTCCTGCAGTCGGCCTGTAGGAGAGGGACATCATTTCTTCTGTTTCCGCATCTTCGCCTCTGTCCTCTCGACTGGACAGAGGGTAGAGAGAGTCCTTTGACCCGCCTCTTCGGGGTCACCCACGGGTAGCTGGTAAGCATCAGTTTCGTGGTCTGTTTGTTTTGATTTGTTGTTGTTAGCCGGCTTAGTCTTCACTTTTGCGCAATTTTCTTTTGTTTTCGAAATTGTAAGAGGAATATTGTGTGAGACCTTTTCTCTGGTTAATTCCATCTTTAACCTGGCCATCTAAATTATTTCCAAAATTCTTTCTCCTGTTTATGTATCTGGTGATGCGGTAGTCGGTGGGGAAGGGGGGAGAACCTGGTGATTCAGGGTTGGAACTTGCTTGGTCTCGCTCGTCGCCCCTGTCACATTCGCCGGACTTTTATCCTTCGGCCACCGTCTGTTTGTGTGTGCAAGGAGAACGAGTTTTATGTTCACGAGCGTGCGTTCGCATGATTTGTCGTTCGGATGCGTGGTTGAAGATTTGTGTTATTTTGAAATGTGTTTATAAAATGTGACATTATGCCATTGAATTATTATTTGCAAATGTGGTGGCAGTTATTAAGCGATAGTCGCTGTGTTGATTTATTTCCTAAGGAAGGAAAACGTTAAGCGTGAGTGAGAGAAGGTGAAGATGATTCATATTTGTTTTATAACCTGTTGATTTAATGCAGTCTTTTACCTGCATCGTGTGAGAAGACTTGATTCAATGGGTGTACTGTGTGCGTTTAATACACTTCCCTCGCCCATCATGCGAGTGGCTGATAAGACTTGACAGCAATGGTCAGACGGTACTGACGGCAGGGTTTCAGTACCCTTCTTCCTTCCTCCTTCCTTCTTCTTTTCCTCCTCTCCGACTCTCCTCCCAGCTACGTCCTCCCCCCTCCCGGGGGCTTCACCTGGAGCACGAACTGGATGGTGCCACGTGCTGGTCGAGGCCACGTTCTGGCCCGAGACCACGGACGAGATGGTGCCACGCGCTGGTCGAGGCCACGCCTTGGTCGGGACCGTGGACTGCTAGGGGAGCCCGCCGTCTCGACTGGCCGGCCTGGACCCCCGTCCAGGACCTCCAGTAACAGCTACGTCCCCCCCCCCCCCCCCCGGGACACGCTCTTCACTGCCCGCTTGGGAGTCGAGGGTGTCGGCTTTGGGCGACTCCCTGCGAGAACCAACCCGGCTCGGAGCACCTAGTGCGACAGGGCACTCCCTGCGGACTTGACAGGGGCAGGGATGTGGACGCACTCCGTGGTGTGAGAAAGGGTCAATACTGGAAATATTTCTTTATAATTGTGTACATGTCATATGTGCTGGAATGCTGTAATTGTGATTGTGTACGTCGTATGGTGAAATATTTTATTTATAATCGTGCATGTTGTGGGTGTGGGAGTGCTTGATTGCGATTGTGCATGTTGTGTGTGTTGGAGTGCTTGATCGTGATTGTGCATGTTGTGTGCGTTGGAGTGCTTGATCGTGATTGTGCATGTTGTGTGCGTTGGAGTGCTTTGTTGTGATCGTGCATGGTGCGTGTGTTGGAATGTTTATTTTGCTGGTGTGAATAAATGGGGTGTTGTATCGTAATCTTTATTGTGTGGTCTCTTGCGGAGCGTGTGAGGTCAGTCACTCCCTTCACTCCCACCTAGACCGATCCTGTCAGGGCAGACCTCCAGGGGTCGGTCGTGACAATATATATATATATATATATATATATAATATTATATATATATATTATATATATATATATATATATATATATATTTGTTTAAAATTAAAGAGTTAAAACGAAGTCTAACTCTTTAATTTTAAACAAATGTTGCTCCCCAAGGGGTCGAGCATTTTAATAACCGTTTTAGGCTCAACAGCTACACTTTTCTCTCTCTCTCTCTCTCTCTCTCTCTCTATATATATATATATATATATATATATATATATATATATATTATATAATATTCAGAGAAGACACATTACTAGCCATTAAAAAAAACAAAAATGGTAAAAGTGCTGGATCTGATGGTATCATTGGGGAGTTCTTCAAGAATTCCGATCAGACCGTTGTAAGCTTTTCATGTAAACTCTTTAACTTTCCGTTTGACACCGGGATTTACCCCGAGAATTGGAAAGAACCTTGCCCTTGTTTAAGAAGGGGGGTAAATGATGTCAACAATTATATTTATGCAATATATGTATGCAATATTGGAAAGAACCTTGCCCTTGTTTTTAAGAAGGGGGAGGTAAATGATATCAACAATTACATTTATGCAATATATGTATGCAATATATGTAGTAAACTTTACAGTTCCCTTACTAATAATCGACTACATGTATGGATATCTCAGAATAATAAAACAGGAGAACACCAAGCAGGATTCAAGAAAGATTACTATACAGTTGACCATATATTTTAGACTATTAGCCGCAGTTCAGAAACAGTTTGTGAATAATCGGAAGTTGTATGTTGCTTTCGTAGATTTTGAAAAAGCCTTTGATTCAGTTTCACGGATATTGTTATGGCCTATTAATTGAAGAATGAAAATAAAGGTAAACTGCTACGTCGTGTAAGGAGTATGTATAGTGAAGTGAAAGCTAGGGTCAGATCTGGAGCAAAATTATCAGATTATGTCTTGTGTACCAGAGGAGTGAAGCAAGGGGACTTCAGCAGTTCAGTTTTGTTTTCCTTGTTCATAAATGAACTGGCTTTGGAAATTATTCAAAATCGAAGGCATGGTGTAACTTTTGACCTTTTGGAGATCTTTGTCTTGCTTTTTGCTGTCGACATTACTTTAATGTCTACAACTGTTGTTGATCTTCAAAGACAATTAAATAATTTGTATTCTGCTGCTACCAGATTAGAATTAAAAGTAAATATGAATAAGACCATCATTATTGTGTTTGTTAAAGTGGTTGTCTGGCTCGAAATAAGAGATGGCTCTATAATAGTCAGTATATTCTTGTTGTCAATGCATATAAGTATCTTGGATTTTATTTCACAACCAGATTAAGTTTCCCTTTGGGATGCCAAGACATTGCAAATAGAGCAAAGAGAGCAGTCGCTGTTATTCTTCACACTTTATGTAAATTGAATTGTAATGCATTTTCAGTTTTCTCAAAGTCTTTTGACTCTCAGGTGCAGCCAATATTAGAGTATGGAGCGGAAATGTGGGCTCTTGAGAAAAGTGTTGAAATAGAAAATGTCCATTTTTATGCTATGAAAATTTTTTTAAATGTAGACAATCGAACACCGAATGATCTATATATGGTGATCTTGCACGATATCCAATCTATGTTAATTCGTTTTTGAAATGCATTGTGTACTGGCTGAAAATAACTAGAATGGAAGAAATTAAAAGACCTCTTACAAAATATTGAGAAATCTGGATTGTAATGGCAAAAAGACATGGGCTACTAATGTTCGCCAGTGCTTAACTTCTTATGGCTTTGCTTATGTTTCGGACAACCAAGGAGTTGAAAATATATCAGGATTTTAAAAATGTTTTAAACAAAGAATAACTGACCGCAGGTGGCAGGACTGGCATGATCACATCTATAGTAGTGACAGATTTGCGCAATACAGACTTTTTAAAACAACACATATGATAGAACCATACATTAAAATGGGTATGAATAGATATGTTAAGAGCGCACTAAGTAAGTTTCGATTTGGCGTTTCTGACGTTACGTCTCATCGTTTTAGGTACAGTACCATCAGTGAAAATGAAATAATATGCCGCTTATGTAATCTGGCCAGGGAAGATGAAGTCCATTTTCTTTTTGCTGTCTTGCTTTCATGACCTTAGAGTAAAATTTTATAAAGCCAAAGTATTTTTCTGAACCCTGTAATTTTAGACTGAACTTACTCCTAGCATCAAGAAATGAAAATATTCTCTTCAATCTTGCTCGGTACATTTATGAAGCACAAAAAGGCTGCGTACTGTATATTCTTAATATTATTGTATTGTGCACATCTATTTGCTTTTTCCTTGCATTTTCTTTCATGATAATACTTATATCATGTATACTGCAAGGTATCAACCCTTCAGTGTGGGGCTCTGGCCTTCATCTGAATAAATTTTCGCATTCGCTTTCGTATTCGCATTCGCTTTTAAGAAATAATTTTCAAACTGTAGATCTGTGGCATACATTTTGTTTGCCTTTCTTTGATTTCACGTCTTCGGTTGTAGCGTAAACAGACATGCATCTTTTTTC
>CM031603.1:64632851-64642851 GCA_018398815.1 Conus ventricosus
ACATTGTTGGCACAGTGGACCTAACAACACAGACCTTCTCCCATGTTGTTACAGAATCCTGCACGTATGGCACGTATCAATGGCGGACATGTCAATTCGGCAGGCAAACAGGGTCGTGCCGAGGGTCAATGACTTTTTAAGTAGAGGGTGTGGACTCGCACGAGATCGCTGTGGGTCTCCACAAAAAGCCCACTGTGTTTTCGGCTTAGCTTCCCGTTCCCTGTTATCAAAACGCATTGGGTGTCTGTCTTGCGAACGACCTCCCCAACTGTTTTGGTCAGGGTAGGTCTAAAGAGTGTTTTGTCTCAAAAGAAGAATTGTGTGGCTTATCCGCTTGTCTGGAGTATTTCAAAAGTGTGGCCTGTTTCTTCTGCAACCAAGAATAATCTTTTGTTGCCTTCAGCTTTTTTTTTCTCTAGCCTCATCCCGTCCCCCCCTTTTCCCATCCTGTTCTTTCTGTTTTATTTTCTTCTCTTATTTTTCTTCCCTCAGCAGTATACCTTCTGATGTTAAAAAAAAACTCCCACACAGCCAATCTCCAGACTCATTTCTTTTTTTAAAAATGGATTTCCTACGCCTTGAAACTGTCAACATGTGTTTTTAGGGGAGTCCTCAGGAAAGCCTTTCGAATCTCTGGGTGAAGAGGACACTTTGTGGACACTCTCTTGACGTCATCACATGCGAAGTGACACTCTAACAGTTCGTCTGTTTTCTTTTGAGCATGTGCAACCAACAAAGAGAGTGGAAATGAGAATTTTCTGGAAAAAAAATGTAAAAGGAGAAAAATCTGTGTTACGCTTTTGTGCTTTTTTCTCTTTTTTATTTTACAGAAACACAATATCTTGAAACCGAATAAACCATCATAATATTGTTTTTGTTTTGGTCGTCATTGTTACTTTTTCTGTAGCTGCTGCTGTTGCTAAAGCCATTTATTTTCTTTCGTCTTTTTATTTTAGGATTTGATGGCCTGAGGGCTTTACATGAATTGTCAATTAACTACAGAGGTTATTTTGCAGCTTAACTAAGAACAATGGGTTTTTTTTACTGACAGTAAAGAGGAACATTAATTCTCCATCAGACAACACTAAACTATGAAAATTACAATTTTCGATGAAACGACACACTACTCACAAACGACTGAATTAAATCAGTAATGGCTAAAGAAGCACAACAGGAACGGTTGCAACTTTGGGAAAACATGCAATAAATGAAACTGCTTGTATTCTACCATAAAGACAAGTCACTGAAACGTCAAGCGAACAAGCGTTTATATGAAAAGATCGGTTCATTTTCAGTCACAAGAATGTGGTCAGCAGAGATGTGTAACTCAGCAACGCCGAAATCCGCATTCAAAGTGGAAATTTACCGGCCATAGTTTCCAATAAAGGCATCGTGGACGCGTCAGCAAAACGGAACCGAAACACGCTATTATCTCCCATACTGATTTATGGGTTTAAGTGACCCAGATCTCCTGGCAGCTAGGAGATAGATAAGATCAAAATGTTTCACATTTAGAATGTTTAAAATTTCAGCAAATCTCTCTCTCTCTCTCTCTCTCTCTCTCTCTCTCTCTCTCTCTCTCTCTCTCTCTCTCTCTCTCTCTCTCTCTCTCTCTGTGTGTGTGTGTGTGTGTGTGGCGACTTCCATTTGCAAAAAATGTAAAACCAGCCCAGAGTGGATTAGTATTAACTGTCCATTCTGCAGGGAGTCAGTTTGTTCCTGCTGCCATTTCACGTAGTTTCCTTGCTTGTCAAAAGTTTTTCCCCCATTAATTTGTCGCTAGTTCTTACAAACTAGTTGGCGAAAACAAGCAAGGGAGGATGCTTCGTGCACTCAGCACAGCCTGGTTCTATCAGCCTGAAGGACATCAAAAGAAATCTTAAACGAGGCAGGGAACAGTTAGCATTACATAATAATCACAAAGGTAAACTCTTGTTGCCATAACGAAATAATTACATGCTAGCTCCGCCACTAAGCAATTATGATTGTCAGTAAGGGTCATTGTAGGTCATGGCCTGTGTGTGTGGCCAGAACAGGCACCATAGAAGTGTATCTGGAACAGTGCAGTGTCCCTTCTGGTGGGATGTTATAAAACGACTGGCCATTTGTGTGTTCCCTGTAGTAAGCCGGTGCTGTGGATGTAGGCGTTCACGGAAGTAGAAGTGAGCGACAGGTAGGTATTGCCACTGAAATGCAATAGTAGTCGAGACCAAAAAAAGAAAAGAAAAGATGTCTACCTGTGTTTCAGAGACTTGAAAAGCCTGCATATTTATTGGATATTTCTGTCCTAATGCTTAATAAAGAACACATCACTTAATATATGAAACAAACAAACAGCATAATTTTGAAGGATATCTGGAAGACGTTGACGACAGGCTCATCTGTAACGAGTTATTTCACAAGTCTCGGGTTCAAACCAAAGAATTTATAATACAGTGACTAATATTGCAGGTACAGGCATTAACCAGTGTAATAAATCTCGCGAAACAATAACAATAAACACGCGATGCCCTGACTGCTCTCTCTCTCTCTCTCTCTCTCTCTTCTCTCTTCTCTCTCCTCTCTCTCCTCTCTCTCTCTCTCTCTCTCTCTTCCCCATCCGTGCGTGCGTGCGCGCGCGTGCTTCTTAAAACGAACAAATGATAATACGGATAATTAAATGTTCTTAGCCGCCACCAGTGCAAAGTCACGCTAAATATATGATTTCTCTATGATTTGAGGATTCATATTCTACGGTAAGTTTAAAGAAAAAAAGGGCACGTTGTGTCGCTAACGTGCATCTTATGATTCCCATACTCGCAAATAAGACAGCAACTACAACATTCAAGTATCCCAAAAGAAAATAAAACACATGGGGCTTCCCAGATTTACGAGACACAGAATCAGCCATTATAACCTCACAGTATACATCTGCCTTCAAAAAGTTCAGGCGGAATTCTGTGCTAAAATTCGAAAATGTAAACACTTCTGACAAGTTCATCTTTACGGATCTGTTTGTGTCATTTACAGCTTGTGTTTGTTTACTGCATGCCTGCAAAATAAACCCGAGAGATCTAAAGGATTGTGGAGACATTCACTGAGCATTTCTATCTCATTAGGAAACATCATCGGCAAGACATGGAAATCAATACCTTGCTTTCCAAATACACATAGGCCAAAATTTAGAGAGTAGAACAAGCAACATAAGGGGGAAATGCTTATACAAAAAAAATTCTCTTGAGCTAATCAAAACCAGTACGTAGGAATGAAGGCCTCGTTTCATGTAAAGTGCAAAGGCCTCACATTTCAGCAAAATGTTTCTCTCTCTCTCTCTCTCTCTCTCTCTCTCTCTCTTCTCTCTCTCTCTTCTCTCTCTCTCTCTCTCTCTCTCTCTCTCTGGTTCTGAATTGTGGGGATTAAGCAAAGCGGCTGATTATTGTGAGTGTGTACATCGTTTTGCTTTGAAGAAGTTTTTGAACGTTGATATACGAACACCTATTGATTTAGTCAACCTTCCAAAATTTAGTCTACGATGAAACTGACAGATACCCAGCACATGTCAGTTCTGCTGTTCGGTGCCTGACACACTGGCTTATGATGCAGCTAGAAGAATATAGTGACGCCGCTAGAAGAATACAGATTGCCTATAAAGCTTATAAAATGTTGTAAGATATGAAGGGAAAGAAGAACTGGGTGCTGGAGGTACGTATTTGTCTGTTTCAATGTGGTTTGAGTGAGGTGTGGTTAAATCAAGGTGTCGGTGAGAAAAAAGTTTTTACAGATATTTTTTCGACAACGTGTGATTGATTGTAGATGGCGTAAATGGCACGACCACATACAAAACAGTGGGATATTTCATATGTATAGAAAGTTTAGTAGTATTCATGACTTAAAACCTTACTTGATAGCAAATTCGATTTTCAGTCTTCGGTGTGCAATGACAAGATTTAGGTTAGGTATATCAGCAATGAAAGTGCACAATTACAGATATAGAGAATATTATTCTAAAGATTTGATTTGTCCATTGTGTAAAACAGACACCGAAAATGAACTGCATTTCGTTCTATATTGTTCGACACTCCGGGAACGTACAAATATATTCCTGCCAAATATCATCGAGACCCATGTCTATTTAAAATGTATGTATTGATGTCATCTCCAAGACATAATGATGTAAGGAATTTGTCACTGTTTTTGCACAAAGTTCTAATACTTAGAGAAATCGCGACCCCATAGCAATGTGCTTTTACACGTTCATCATTGTCTTTTGTTGTTCTTAAATAGTGACGGTTTTTTCCCCTTTTTTGGGTTCATTTAATATGTTGTTTATTCACGACGGCAGACGATTCTACTAGTACTGAAAAGTTTGATTAAGGAAGGGAATGGAAAAAGTAGATTGGAGTAGACTGAGGGCTGGTATGACAGGGGAGAGTTCAAGGAGCGGGGAGGGGAGGATGAAGTAGAACTGGTCGAAGAGTGAATGTAAAACTTTTCACTGACAACGAATAGAATCATCATCTTCATCATCATCATCATCATCATCATCATCATCATCATCATCATTATCATCATCATGACCATAATCATCACACAATCATTATCATCATCATCCCGATCCTCATCTTCCTCCTCCTCCTCCTCCTCATTATCATCATCATCATTATCATTATCATCCTCCTCCTCCCCCCTCCCCCTCCTCATTATCATCATCATCCCCACCATCATCATCATCCTCATCATAGAAACATATCGGCGCATGCATCAAAAATCTGCTCGCAGCACTTTCGAAAGTATGGAGGATGATAAATGATCGAAACGACTGACTGATAAAAAAGATCAGCAAAATAAAACGAAATGGTGATAATCATTTCAGCCGACCAACCCTTTCCCCCTTCCCTTCTCCCCCTTCTCTCCCCACCTTCCTGCCTCAAACAATCAAACATTGGGGGAACGCCAATAAAACAGCAACGATAAGGCAAGAGTCCGAAACACCCTGCGAACTGACATAACAGGAGAAAACACACACACACACACACACACACACACACACACACACACACACACACACACACACACACACACACACAGACACACACACGCACGAACACACAAACACACACACAACACACAACACGCACACGCACACACACACACACACACACACACACACACACATATACACGCGCGCGCGCGCAAACACACACACAGAGGCAGGCAGACAGACACAGAGAGACAGACACATACACAGACAGACACAAACACACACACATACACACACAGAGCAGGCAAACAGACAGAAACCACACACACACACACACACACACACACACACACACACACCACACACACACACACACACCTCTGCACAACCGTTTCATTTCACCTTTTTTAGTTCGGAGCAGCGTGACTTAACAACATTTTTTGTGATTAATTTTCATCAAGGCATGAGAACAAAAATTCAGCACATGCTTGATCAAATGCCGGGAAATTAAAGGACAAACAGTCCGATACTTAACACGTGTGTGTGTGTGTGTGTGTGTGTGTGTGTGTGTGTGTGTGTGTGACCGATCGTCTTGTCAGTAGAAGGCTTAAAGGTCGAAACGCCCTGCTTTTGTATTGTTCTTTATTCCATATTTGTGTTGGTGATTTTGTGGCTCAGGCTTTAATATCTTGGTTGTAGACATAAAACACGCGTACGCACGCACGTACGCACGCACGCAAGCACACACACACGCTCGCACGCACACACACATGAACGCACGCATGCACACGTACACACACACACACACACACACACACACACAGAGAGATATTGCCTGGTTGATTGACTAACTGATTGATTGATTAACTTATAGAATATATATATATATATATATATATATATATATATATATATATAGATATGTCTAGATAGACAGAAAAATAGAGTGCCAATTATCTTATCTAGTAACAACTAATCATCTACGAATTTCAAATAATGATTGGTTCATAACAATTGCATTGCTTACAAGAGAGAGAGAGAGAGAGAGAGAGAGAGAGAGAGAGAGAGTCCAGCCCATCTTCTTGTTGGGGCACACAATCTTGACCCAGCAGAAGAGAACTAAATGATGAGAAAAGGGAATACGTGATAGGAGCAGTGAATGGTAGACGTGGCAGTTCGGAAACCGATCTCTTTATCACACACACAGACAGTGCACGCACACACAGACTATATATATAATATATATATATAATATATAAACAAACTAATAAATTCCAAGGATAAGCACCGAGCACCGTTCCAGCAACTTACAGAGCAGCTTGGTGTTGCAATGACTGCAAGAAAATATTGAAGTATAAACAAAGCTTGCTCTTATGTCTTAGATTGAAGAAATAGGGGAGATACGCATTCATATCTGCAGTGGTAGATGATTTTTGCCTAACTAACAGTATGTGCTTGAGTGGGTGAATGGGGAAAATAAAATAAAATAAATGCTTCTCAAAATGAGCCCTTCAGCAAGCTTATATTCTCCAAGGGGGAGACATCCTCCAACAGGGAGGAAAACTCACTAACATATAACTCCTGGTCATATACCGATATTTCGAAACCTGGTTTTTCTCCTCAGTGACCGCGAAAAGTGGTAATTTGACTTCTCTGCCTTTTCATTTTAAGAAGAATGCAATCCCAGAAAAGGCTGGTGTGCAATACCGTAGTATGTTTGTTGAGTTTTCAAAAAACCAACCAAAGGTGCCATCTAAGAAGCAAAAGAAAATCATGAAAGAGCAAAACAAGCTACATTTTCTTGTGAAAAGTAGAAAATGTAAAAGATATCCTCTTAAGACACAAGTGCTGAGGGCCAGTTCTTGGAATGAATCCGCAAGGGACTAAAATACAAACAAACTATAAATTCCAAGGATAAGCACCGAGCACCGTTCCAGCAACTTACAGAGCAGCTTGGTGTTGCAATGACTGCAAGAAAATATTGAATTATAAACAAAGCTTGCTCTTATGTCTTAGATTGAAGAAATAGCACTTGTGTCTTAAGAGGATATCTTTTTATATTATTTTTATATATATATATATATATGTGTTTTGTGTGTGTGTGTGTGTGTGTGTGTGTGCGCGCGCGTGCGTTGTCTGTGTGTGTGTGATAACGAGATCGGTTTCCGAACTGCCACGTCTACCATTCACTGCTCCTATCACGTATCCTTTGCTCATCGTCTTAAGAGGTTATCTTTTATATATTTTCTACTTTTCACAAGAAAATGTAGCTTGTTTTGCTCTTTCATGATTTCTTTTGCTTCTTGGTAGCACCTTTGGTTGGTTTTTTGAAAACTCAACAAACATACTACGGTATTGCACACCAGCTTTTCTGGGATAGCATTCTTCTTAAAACCGAAAAGGCAGAGGAGTCTAATTACCACTTTCCGCGGTCACTGAGGAGAACAATCAGGTTTCGAAATATCGGTATCTGACCAGGAGTTATATGTTAGTGAGTTTCCTCCCCATTGGAGATCGTCTCCCCCTTGGAGACTATAAGCTTTCTGAAGGCTCATTTTGAGAAGCATTCATTTTTTATTTTTCCTATTCCACCACACAAGCACATACTGTTAGTTAGGCAGAATAATCTGCCACTGCAGATACGAATGCTTATCTCCCCTTATTTCTTCAATCTAAGACATAAGAGGAAGCGTTGTTTATAATTGAATATTTCTTGCAGTCATTGCAACACCAAGCTGCTCTGTAAGTGCTGGAATGGTGCTGTACTTGTCCTTGGAATTTATTAGTTTATTATATATATATATATAGAAAGAAACTCGTGGAGAGCGTGCAGCAGAGAGTCCTCAGAAGAGAAGCCCCCTTCAAGCAAGTGTTTCGGCCTTAATCTCCTGACACTCTAGGGGGGTTGGGCCACACCCGGTTCATGACTCCGGATGTCCCTCTGCTGCCCCCTTTTTTTTTCCCCCCCATCTTGGGACGAGCCATGCTGGGATTCGAACCCATGACCCTCTGGACATGCTCATTTTCTACTTAATGACTCGCGCTTTAACCACTGAGCCACAGGGACACCTGATATTTGTAGGGAAATTAAACCTTATGAAGTTCACTTTTGTTCCTCCTTGACCAGATCCAGCTTGAACACCTCTCTTGCCGCTTCTGCCATTGCTTTCAGGGCTCTGGTTTTTCCTTCCCTGCAACTGAGAGCTGTTTTCATGAGGCTGTATGCAGACGTTCCTACAAATCCCCTAGCTCCAATTTCTGCAGTGAGAACTTTGACCTGATAGCCTTCTCTCCTCAGGCTGTTTGCCAGATCAGCATACTTTTCAGTCTTGTAGATTTGAGCTGCCTCCATTCTGTTCTCATATGGCACCGTGAGCTCGATCATGATCAGCTGCTTGGTTGACTTAAAGTGGACTACTATGTCTGGTCTCATGCCACTCTTGCTGATGATCTCTGGGTGACTCTTCAATTCTGGGAGGTCTGCAGTGCACTCCCAGTCATCGCCCCATCCAGTAGACTCTGCCTGCATGTTTCGATGTGCACTGTTGTTCTTGGCCATGATTTGCTGCCTCCTGCCGTGAAGAATGTTGCGGGTGCTTTTGGAGTCCTGATTCTCCCTTTTGTGGTGTTGGTACTAGCCCAGACTACTTGTACAATCTCTTTGAGCACTTGGTTGTGCCTCCAATGTGTACCTTCCTTGAGCCAGGGCTACTTTACATGAGCTTAGAACATGCTCCACTGTTTGTTTTTCATGGCAGAGGGGGCATGCAGGATCGTCGTTTTCCCCCACTTCACCAGGTTTGCATTTGAGGGCAGAAGGTCAATATGCAGATCTGAGAATGAAGCTGATCCTGAGAGGGGCCATGTGCCAAATGTCATTCCAAGTTAGACTTCTTTGGAGTGCATTCTCCCACGTTGTCCATTGCCCTTGCTGCTCTGCTGGACTGCTTTTTGGAGTCTTTTTTGGTCTTCTTCTTTTCTCATCTCCTGAATCATCATGTCTCTTTTGGCTTTTCCTTTGGCCTTTGACCACCATTCAGTTTTGGTCACCCCCAGTCCTTGTCTGTTGGTCTGTGTGTGTCCTGTTATTTCTCTGATCTTGAGACTTTCTTTTGCAGAATCCATCGCCTTGCACTTTCCATTTTCTGCCTGTCTTCAGCTGGGGCTTGATTGCTTCTACCACCTTGTCTCCTGAGTCCTCCAGCATGCTTTGAAGTCTGAACTTCCCTGCTTTGTATTCCTCCAGGATGGATTTCAGTGGTAGTTTGAGCTTTGCTTGGCGACAGTACAGCGCGATGTCAGTCAGACAGGGTGGCACCAAGCCTTTCTTGTGAACTTGTTGATTTTGGCTTCATTGCCTCCACGTGCTGTGCAGATGTCGTATATCATCAGAGGCCATAGGAGCTTTGTATCAGCATGAACTGCAGACACCAACCTTGTATTTGCCAGGGAGCCACACTGGTCAATGGTCTCCAAGCCTTCTTCCGCCATCTGCTTGGTTGCTTTTGCTCTTTGTGTGTCTTTCAGCGTATCATCATACCATCTTCAAGGCTCTTGACTGGTTCTTCTGTGACTGTTGGAATGGCCTGGTTGGCAACACTGAAGACCACAGATTCGGCCACTTTTCCTTTCCTCAGTGAGAGACTCCGTGACTTCTTTGGCTTGAACTTCATTCTGGATGAGGCAACTATGTCGTCCAGCTTCTCCAGCACATGACGTGTCTCGTCTTCTCTGGATGAAATCACTGTAGTGTCATCCATGAAGGCCTTGAGAGGAGGCATCTTGTATCCATCGCCAAGGTCTGTTTGTCTCGCGTTGTTTGTTGCTGCTTTCAAGATGAGTTCCATTGCCAGCACGAAACAGTATCGGGGAAATTGCACAGCCCATTGCAATGCCCACTTCCAAGTTGATCCAATCAGTTGTGTACTCCTTGGTAGAGAACCGCATTGAGAAGCCATTGAAGTACTTCTTGAGCATGTCGCGGATGTTCTTTGGCACATGGTACATCTCAAGAGCCAACTGTATCATCTCATGGGGCAC
>CM031603.1:64647851-64657851 GCA_018398815.1 Conus ventricosus
TATATTGTACGGGCCAGTGTGTCTAGTGTGATTGCATGGGGCAGTGTGTCTGGTGTGATTGCATGGGCCAGTGTGTCTGGTGTGATTGCATGGGCAGTGTGTCTAGTGTGATTGCATGGGGCAGTGTGTCTAGTGTGATTGTTATGGGCCAGTGTGTCTGGTGTGATTGTAAGGGGCAGTGTGTCTGGTGTGATTGTAAGGGCAGTGTGTCTGGTGTGATTGTATGGGGCAGTGTGTCTAGTGTGATTGGCATGGGGCAGTGTGTCTGTGTGATTGTAGGGGCAGTGTGTCTGGTGTATTGTATGGGCCAGTGTGTCTGGTGTGTTGCATGGGCAGTGTGTCTAGTGTGATTGTAATGGGGCAGTGTGTCTGGTGTGATTGCATGGGGCAGTGTGTCTAGTGTGATTGTATGGGCCAGTGTGTCTGTGGTGAATGTATGGGGAAGTGTGTCTAGTGTGATTGATGGGGCAGTGTGTCTAGTGTGATTGCATGGGGCAGTGTGTCTGTTGTGATTGCATGGACAATACATGGTTTATATTGCATGGGGCAGTGTGTCTATGTGGATTGCATGGGGCAGTGTGTCTAGTGTGATTGCATGGGGCAGTGTGTCTAGTGTGATTGCATGGGGCAGTGTGTCTAGTGTGATGCATGGACATACATGTTTATATTGCATGGGGCAGTGGTGTCTAGTGTGATTGCATGGGGCAGTGTGTCTAGTGTGATTGCATGGGGCAGTGTGTCTAGTGTGATTGCATGGGACATACATGTTTATATTGCATGGGGCAGTGTGTCTAGTGTGATTGCATGGGGCAGTGGTCTAGTGTGATTGTATGGGGCAGTGTGTCTAGTGTGATTGTATGGGGCAGTGGGTTTCTAGTGTGATTGTATGGGGCAGTGTGTCTGGTGTGATTGACAGTGTGTCTGTGTGATTGTATGGACCAGTGTGTCTGTGTGATTGTATGGGGCAGTGTCTGGTGTGATTGTAAGGGCAGTGTGTCTAGTGTGATTGTATGGGGCAGTGTGTCTGGTGTGATTGTAATGGGGCAGTGTGTCTAGTGTGATTGTATGGGGCAGTGTGTCTGGTGTGATTGTATGGGGCAGTGTGTCTAGTGTGATTGTATGGGGCAGTGTGTCTGGTGTGATTGTATGGGGCAGTGTGTCTGGTGTGATTGTATGGGGCAGTGTGTCTGGTGTGATTGTATGGGGCATTGTGTCTAGTGTGATTGTAAGGGACAGGGGTGTCTGGTGTGATTGTATGGGGCAGTGTGTCTAGTGTGATTGTAAGGGACAGTGTGTCTGGTGTGATTGTATGGGGCAGTGTGTCTAGTGGATTGTAAGGGACAGTGTGTCTGGTGTGATTGTATGGGCAGTGTGTCTAGTGTGATTGTAAGGACAGTGTGTCTGGTGTGATTGGTATGGGCAGTGTGTCTAGTGTGTGATTGCATGGGGCAGTGTGTCTAGTGGATTGTATGGGGCAGTGTGTCTAGTGTGAATGCATGGCAGTGTGTCCTGGTGTGATTGTAAGGGACAGTGTGTCTGTGTGATTGTTTCGGGCAGTGGTCGGTGTGATTGTAGGGGCAGTGTGGTCTAGTGTGATTGCATGGGCAGTGTGTCTGGTGTGATTGTATGGGGCAGTGTGTCTAGTGTGATTGCATGGGGCAGTGTGTCTGGTGTGATTGTATGGGGCAGTGTATCTAGTGTGATTGCATGGGGCAGTGTGTCTGGTGTGATGGTATGGGGCAGTGTGTCTAGTGTGATTGTATGGGCAGTGTGTCTAGTGTAATTGCATGGGGCAGTGTGTCTAGTGTGATTGTATGGGCAGTGTGTCTAGTGTGATTGTAAGGGACAGTGTGTCTAGTGTGATTGTAAGGCCAGTGTGTCTAGTGTGATTGCATGGGGCAGTGTGTCTGGTGTGATTGCATGGGGCAGTGTGTCTAGTGTGATTGTATGGGGCAGTTTGTCTAGTGTGATTGCATGGGCAGTGTGTCTAGTGTGATTGTAAGAGCCAGTGTGTCTAGTGTGATTGTATGGGGCAGTGTGTCTAGTGTGATTGTATGGGGCAGTGTGTCTAGTGTGATTGTATGGGGCAGTGTGTCTAGTGTGATTGCATGGGCAGTGTGTCTAGTGTGATTGCATGGGGCATGTGTGTCTAGTGTGATTGTAAGGGACAGTGTGTCTGGTGTGATTGTATGGGCCAGTGTGTCTAGTGTGATTGCATGGGGCAGTGTGTCTGTGTGATTGCATGGGCCAGTGTGTCTAGTGTGATTGTATGGGGCAGTGTGTCTAGTCCTGATTGTATGGTGCAGTGTCTCTTGTGTGATTGCAAGGGACAGCGTGTCTCGTAAAACAAAGTGTCAACTGCGACGGTATCAACCGGAGTGTCTCTTTTGTTTGCAAGGACGAGCGGTGTCTACTGTGATCGCGTGGACCAGCTCGTTCTGTTGAACTAGTAGGTCCTGCGTGTCTATTGTGACTGAACGCATCAACGGTCTTATTTTGATTGTATGTACCAGTGTGTTTGTGTTGATTGTAAGGACCAGCAAACCGCATGGTCTGGCGAATTTCCTGTGATTGCATTGTCCACCGAGTCTGTTGTGACTGAATGAACCACAGTGATTCTTTTGATCGTATTGACCAAGCGTTTATTGTGGATTCTATGGTACACCCTGTCTATAGTGATTGTAATGACCAGCACGCCTGATGTGTCTGTATGGACCACCGTTTCTGTTGTGATTGTATGAAGGGGTGAGTCTTTCAAGTCTATGCAGAACAGCATTTCTAGCGTTTCCTAGTGTGACCGTTGCCAGTATGACTGTGACAATTTGGATTATATCATGTACGTACTGTACTGTCAATTCACTGATTATGAGTAACCTCTTTGATACAATAAGCAGAGTCGTTTTGTGCCCCAAAGATGTTTGATAGTGGAATCCCGTTTAAATGCTAGATGTCATTAAGGGTCATTATGCAAAAGTCGGTAGCCGAAACTCTGATTATTTCCAGAGTGTACTGGAGTCCGACAGGGCGAGAAACTGATCACCATTACTTTCTGGCAGTATGTTAAAACAATTCACAGACGTTTATCTCTGAGAAAATAAATGGTATCACCTCACTAGCTTTCACACATGTAAACTTTTGTGATAACCAAGGCGAAATAACACCCCAAGACACTGGCTGGGCGAAATGACAAGGGGCACAGTGGGCACCTGATTCAGGGTGAACCGGGACATCCCCTTCAGTGGTACTGGTCTTGCTCCAGACGCAGCTTTGTCATAGACCACCTGACCACACCACGCACTTGCAGGGCTGCTGCTCCAGATTCCCAAAGTCCTGACTGTGGCTGAACTGTCAGCAAGGGTCAGGGCCAGCTGGGCCCTATGGGACCACCAACGTCTGGGAGATTTAGTACAGATCCTCGCATGACAGAGTGCCACAATGACACATGGGCTTCTGTGTTCCTGGAGAGGATAAGACAGGTAAAGAAGCCAGAGGACGAGACGCGTGCTAGGTGAAGAGAAAGGAGAGAACTAGTTGGTTTTTTTTGTTTCGTTTCCCCAACAAGTCCCTTACACACCATGCAAGTCTGTTTGTTAATTTACAAATGGACATTTTTTTGTGTCAGATTTTAATGTTTTGGCGTTTGATACAAAGTGTCTGGGTTTGTTAGTGTTCTAATGTGTGGTGAACTGGCACACTCACTCTGACAATGTGTTGCTTGTACAAAGAAAACAACATGGATTAAACAAAAGACTTAATTATTTTCTTTCATTTCAGTTTTTCCCAAGTAACGAGAGAGACGGAGAATATCTGCTAGCTGCATTTTGTGTTGCACACACACACACACCACCACACACACACACACACACACACACACACACCACACACACACACGCACATCACCACACACACACCACACCACACTACCACACACCCCACACCCCCACCCCACCCACGCCACCTCCCCCTCCCACCCTCCCCCTCCCCCTCCCCCTCCCCCCCCCCCCCCGCACCCCCCCCCCCCTCTCAAACATGATAACAATGGTAGTTAAATATTGAAGGCACGGTATCAAAGCAAAAAATATGCATAAGCGACCATTTCCGTATGTACACACTCCTGAAAGGATAACATTGGTCCAGTTGCCAAGACGGGAACAGACCTCCCCCATCCATCTACCCCAAGCGCGTGACAGACCTCCCTCCATCACACCAAGACGACAGACCCTCCACTCCATCTACCCAAGACGAAAGACTCCCTCCATTACCAAGACGGGAACAGACTCCCCATCGACCAAACGGGACAGACCCCATCCATGACCAAGACGGGAACAGACTCCCCACAGTCGACCAAGACGGGACAGGACCTCCACATTACAAGAGCGGGAACAGGGGACTCCCCTCATCACCAGACGGGAACAGCTCCTCATCGTACCCAAGACGGGACAGCCCCCATCCTCCACCCAAGACGGGACAGACTCGGGGCCTGGCATAGACCAAGACGGAACAGACCTCCTCATCATCCAGAACGGGAAAGACCTCTCATCACCAAGCGCGTGACGTCCTCACGTCACACACCATACACACTCACCCCACAAAAAGGGAGAGGAAAAGAAGAAGCGAAGCGACAAAGTACAGCGACAGCAACATACAGACGGTAAAAAAAGAGCGGGAGATGGGATTTCGGGAGGATGGAGACGGGGGGGGGGGGGGGGGGGGGGGGGGGGGGGGGGGAGTAGTGGGAAGAATTTTTGGGTGTTGTTTTTGTGGCTTTTTTTTTTTTTTGGCAAATGAAGAGGACAGTGTGAAGCACCAAAAAATGAGAGGTGGATTTTGGCCTTAGGAAAAAAAAAAGAAGAAAAAAGAGAAAGAAAGAAAATGACCGCCTTAGGTGCTCCATTGATCCGATAACTGATGCCACATAAAAAAAAAGAAGAAAGGAGAAGAACAAAGGCAGTCAGAGGAAGAGGAACATAAAGAAGAAAAGAAGCACTGACTGTTCTTATGGAAGTAGAGCTAGTAGTAGTTATAGTACCATCATCGTCGTCATCATCATCATCATCATCATCATCATCATCATCATCATCATCATCATCATCAACTTCATAACCATCATCGCTATTATCATCGCCATCATCATAATCATCACCAGTAGTAATAGCAGCAGCAGCAGTAGTAGTAGCAGCAGTAATAATAATAATAGTAGAAGCGGTGGCAGTGGTAAAAGTGGTGGTGGTGGTGATAGTAGTAGTAGTATAGTATAGTAGTAGTATAGTAGTAGTAGTAGCACCAACGACTGTAGTAGTAACACCCACCACTGTAGCACCCACCCACATGTGTCCCACATGTGGGCGTTCCTTCCGGGCCCAGATCGCCTCACCAGCCACCTGCGGACCCACACTCAGTGATCTTCCATCTGAGACTGAAGTCATGGTAATCTTCGAAATCGAAGGACGAACAACAACTACAGAAGTAGTAGTAGTAGTAGTAGTAGTATGTAGTAGTAGTAGTATAGTAGTAGTAGTAGTAGTAGTAGTAGTAGAGTCGTAGTAGTCGTAGTAGTAGTAGTCATCGTCGTCGTCGTCGACATAGTAGTAGAAGTATTAGTAGAAGTCGTAGTAGTAGTAGAAGTATGCAAGAAGAAGTACCAGCGGCAGTACCAGTAATGGTACCATTAGCAGGTGTGTGTATCTAGCTGTATTTTGCCTGGAACTCAAAGGTTTACCATTGCTAAGATTTTTGTGTGTGCGACCGTTTTCTACCCAGTCATTAACATAGCCAGATTCCGCCCTCGGTGATTTTTATGAGACGTTTACACGGACAACAATTTAAAAACAGGTGTATTATGAACAACAAAACGATTAAACAAACACCAGAAGATACGACTATGAAACGAATTAAACCGTTATACATTTTAACCATTGCCTTATAACCTTACGCATGCAGCATACAAGCATGTGGGTGTATGTGAGTGAGAATATGTGTGTGTGTGTGTGTGTGTGTGTGTGTGTGTGTGTGTGTGTGTGTGTGTGTGTGTGTGTGTGTGTGTGAGAGAGAGAGAGAGAGAGAGAGAGAGAGAGAGAGAGAGAGAGAGAGAGAGAGAGAGAGAGAGAGAGAGAATTCTTATTGCCGTTCGGATCCAAAATTGACACCCAATACCGGAAGATGCTATAACATTCCATGGGGAACACCTCTGCTTTTCAACAAACTCCTGTCAGAAACAAAACCTATCGAAACTGGAAACCTGAGTAGACAACTCATAACCCATAAAGGAATTAATCCTGCAGCTCTAGGGTATCTCCGATGTCCACAGTGAATCACAACTCTGCAACCTGATCTTCTGAAGACAATGTTTCTTGATCATTCAGCGCGTTGCTCTTCCCTTATTTCTTTCCCTCTGAAGCTCGTTACGTTGTTGGCACACTGCACGTAACAAAACATACCTCCCCCCACGTTGTTACAGAATCCTGCACGCGGGGCATGTATGCATGGCTGTTATGCCAATCGACAGGCAAAGAGAGTCATGCCGAGGGTCAAGAAGACTTTGTAAGTAGAGGGTACGGACTCTCACGAGATTCCTATTGGTCTATGCGAAAAGCCCACTGTGTTTTCCGCTTACCTTCCCGTTCCCTGTCATCAAAAGGCACTGGGTGTCTGTCTTGCTTACGTTCCCGTTCCCTGTCATCAAAGGCACTGGGTGTCTGTCTTGCTTACGTTCCCGTTCCCTGTCATCAAAAGGCACTGGGTGTCTGTCTTGCTTACGTTCCCGTTCCCTGTCATCAAAAGGCACTGGGTGTCTGTCTTGCTTACGTTCCCGTTCCCTGTCATCAAAAGGCACTGGGTGTCTGTCTTGCTTACGTTCCCGTTCCCTGTCATCAAAAGGCACTGGGTGTCTGTCTTGCTTACGTTCCCGTTCCCTGACATCAAAAGACACTGGGTGTCTGTCTTGCTTACGTTCCCGTTCCCTGTTATCAAAAGGTACCGGGTGTCTGTCTTGCGAAGGAATTGCCCTCGTGTTTTGGTCAGAGTAGGTCGTAAGAATTTCTCTTTGAGTCATCGACTTGTCTCGAATGTTTCAAAAGTGTGACCTGTTTCTTCCGTAGCCAAAAATTATTTCTGGTAGCCTTCACGTTCTTTTTACCTCCCCCCCCCCCCCCTTTTCACATCTTTTTCTTTCTGTCCCATTTTCGTTTCTTCTCCTAGCAGTAAGTCATCTGATGGCAAAAGCCCCATACAGACCAACCTCCAGACTAATTTCTGTCTGATTTTGCACATTTCCGACGTCTTGAAACTGTCAACATGCGTTTTTAAGGGAGTCCTTAGGTACGCCTTTCGCTTCTCTGGTTAAAAAGGGAAGTTTGTCACCACAGCGAAGTGCCGTACTTGATGTTCATCTCTTTTCTTTTGTGCATGTGCAACCAGTAGACTGAAAAAAAAATAAGATGTTAAAGAAGAAAAGTCTCTGTGTTCCACTTTCGCATTTCTAAAACAGAAATGCAATGTTAGGAAAAGAGTAAATCATCATTTAAGTATTCCTTTCGTTTCTGTTGTCAGTATTATCGTTCATCTGATCCTTGTTGATTTTAGTCGGCAGTTTTGTTTTTTATTTTAGGATTGGATTACCTCATTCTTTCCATACATTGTCAGTGTATTGAAATAGTCATTTCTGCAGTTTAACTAACGTCAGTGCTATTTCCTGACTGCGACGAGGAATTGTATTCTCTGTCAGCACGACATCCAACGACAGAAATGACGACTTGCAATTAAAAGACACTGCACAAACAAACGACTGAGCCAATGTCACAGGGGTCTGAAGAAGCATAAAAGGAACGGTCACAACTTTTGCAAACATGACAAGGAATAAACTAAGTGGGTTTGTTAACAAAACGACAAAAATGTCACTAAAACGTATAGAGAACAACAATTCATGTGTAAAGATCAGTTCATTCGGAGTCAGAAGAATGCAAACAGCAGAGATATGTTACTCAGCAACGCCGAAAAATCTGCATTCAGAGTGGGAATTTACGGTCATGATTGCTGATAAAAGCATAGTGGGCACGTCAACAAGACGGAACCGGAACATGCTATTATCTCCCATGCTGATTTGTGGGTTCACGTGACCCAGATCTCCTGGCAGCTAGGAGACTGATAAGGTCAAAGTGTTTCTTATTCATTATTTTTTTAAACTAAGATATTTTGCGATTATATCTCTCCGTCTGTCTGTCTGTCTGTCTGTCTGTCTGTCTGTCTCTGTCTCTCTGCTCTCTGTCTGTCTGTCCGTCTGTCTGTCTGTCTGTCTGTCTGTCTGTCTGTCTGTCTGTCTTCTCTCTCTCTCTCTCTCTTCTCTCTCTCTCTCTCCTCTCTCTCTCTCTCTCTCTCTCTCTCTCTCTCTCTCTCTCTGGCGACTTTGTAGTGAAAAATGTAAAATGCCCCTGAGTGGACACGTAACTGCCCATTCTGCAGAGTGATTGCTCTTGTGGCCATTTTATGTACCTTTGTCGCTTTCAAAGAGTCTTCTTCATTATTTGTTGCTTGTTTTATTTTATAAACTTTGGGCGAAAAAGAATAAGGACGCGATAACTTGTGCTCTCAGCACAACCTTGTTCCATCAGCCGGAAAGGCATAAAAGGAAGTCTTATATGAAGCAGGGTTCAGTTTACAGCAAATAAGAAACAAGAAGGTTAACGCTTGCTTACATGGCGAAATAATTATACGCTGGCGACTAAACAATGAGTATTGTCAATGGTGGCGCATTGCACGTCGTGCCTTGCGTATGTTGGGTCTGGACGGGCACCGCTGAAGTGTCTCTGCAACAGTGCAGTGTCCCCTCTGGTGGGTTGCAATATGGCGACGTGCCACTGACTGTTCTCCGTGGTTAGCCGGTGCCGGGGTGGCGGAGGAAACACCAGGGTGTGGACGGGTAGTAGAAATGACAGCGTGGAGATGATGCCGTTGACGTTGCCGTAGAAGTTAAGACAAAAAAAAATCTGCCTATTCTTCAGAATCCTAAAAAAAAGACTGCATATTTACAGGACATTTCTGTCCTAATTCATAGTAAATAACACACCACTTATATCAAGCGAACACACACACACACACACACACACACACACACACACACACACACACAGATTTTAAAGGTTATCTGCAAATCGTTGACGGTAGGGCTTACTGTAACCAGTAACTTTACAAGCAACTAATGCAACAGGCACAGGCGTTAAGTAGCTGCTCTCTCTCTTTCTCTCGCCCTCTTTCTTTCTCTCTCTCTCTCTCTCCGCTTCTCTCTACCCCCCCCCCCTCTCTCTCTCTGTCTCTCTCTTTCTCTCCTCTCTCTCTCTTCAACCCGCCTCTCACTATGTATGTTCGTGTGTTGCTTGTTTGCGAAAGTGTGCAAGTGTTTGGGTGGGTGTTTGGGGAGGGGCGTTTTCTGGGTGGTGATTGGGTCAAGTGGAAGTGTATTACGTTTCTTTGATGTTATTTCCTTTTTCTGCATTTCAAACTTTTTGTGTGTGTTCAGTCTCTGTTGTTGTTGTTTTTTTGTCGTTTGTTCATTTTTCATTTTGCCAAATTGTTTTTTTTTTCTGTTTTGTTCCCCTCTTGGGCGAGGGCTGGATGTAAAAAAGCATGAACTTGCTTATCTATTTACCCTCAATAATAAAGAATTTGTCTTGTCTGTCTGTGTGCTGTGCGTGCGTACAAGCGTACGCGAGTGCGTGCGTGTGTGCGTGTGTGTTCTTAAAGCGAACGAATGACATTTGATATTAGATGTATTTATCCCCACCGGCACAGAGTCACGCAAAAGATACCATCGCAGAATTTCTATTTTATGGGAATTTCAAAAGATGACGATGTCTGGCTAAAGTGCATCTCATGATTTCCCACGCTCACGCACGATACAGCAAAGACAACATTCTTAAACTCTTCGAGTAAATAAAACACATGGGGTTTGCTACTAAACACAGAATCAGCCATTATATCCTGACATTACACCTCGGCTTTGAAAACG
>CM031603.1:64665351-64675351 GCA_018398815.1 Conus ventricosus
TCATAACGGTCGTCTATCGCCTCCCCCCTCTCCACGCTACATGACCAAACTGACCTCGGCTTGTAACAGTCGTCTATACCCTCCCCTCCCCATCCTACGTCACAAAAAAAGACCTCGACTCATAACGGTCGTCTATGGCCTCCCCTCCCCCCACAGCTTTACGTTTCCGTCCCATTCGAGACACTTAGTTAAAGGGCCGAACAAACAAGGCTTACACATTTCTGATCCAACATTTTTGTTGTTGTAGTCCAAGCAGAGGCATATATCAAACTTGTGTACTAGTTAATTAGGGAAAATTAAGTTCCCAGAAAGTGATGACGTCATTTTTGCACAATTGTGTGTGTGTGTGTTGTCATTGTTTGAATATCGCCTGACCACTTGTGTACAAGCTTTCATGCCATATCTACATTATCTACAGGAAAATAAACCTGGTCGAGTTTGGTATTAAAATAATTGTCGGGAATTTGCCTATTCAGTCATCTCAAAAGCACAGATATATTACATTTTTCATGACAACTACTAATTATCAAACTAACAGCCCCACTTGTAATGGCCGCTCAGCAATGCCGAACACATTGTTGCCAGACCGGCTTTACACAGATGACATTCAGTTTGCCTAGTACAGCGCGGTTAGCTAGCTGGTGGGGAGCAGCCTGCAGAAAACACCCCTTTCCCTGACCTGCATTCACGGCTTGGCCTCTGCAGCTGTGGGCGAGCTGTAAACTCCCCTTCCTCTCAAAACTAAGTGGCTTGCTCTGAACAGCTGTGGGCCCCTCCCCTACACCACCAAGCTGACCTCGACTTATTTCAGTCGTCATTCCCTCCCGAGCCCACCCCATGTGACTAAATTGACCTCGGCTTCTTCAGTCGTCCATTCCCTCTCCATCCCACCCCATGTGATTACACTGACCTCGACTTATTTCAGTCTTCCAATCCTTCCTCAACCCATACTACATATACATGTCCACACTCACTGATTGATCTCAGTCCGTTCAGCTTGATGGGCATGTGTCAGTAGTTCAGCTTTTGCTTCTATACTCCTGTGGAAGGTCAGAAATGCTTTCAAGGCTGTAACAGTAATCTCATACTAACAGCAAGTTGTTTTTTTTTGTGTTTTTTCTTCTCGATCTTGCCATTATTATTCAAATTCCTGCCAACTATATTCCTTGTTAGTTTGTTCTTGTAAAAACGAACTACCTGGCAATCAGATTTCTTCCCCGTGACACAAACGTGCTGAATGATATGGGAGAGAAGGAACCACGGCCATCCTTAACAATCAGACACTTTTTCCATCGCGCCTGACAAATCACTCTCAAGATGTGAGCTTCCTGGGTTTTGTTTGTTTATTTGCTTGCATGTTTGCCTGCTTCTTTTCCAGGAGGCTGACAAAGTGGAGGTTGGACGAAGATTGTGAAGAAAGGGGGAGGGACAAGAACAGGGTGCATGATAACGCGGTGAGCTGTAGAGAAAGACAGAGAGATGAGGTGGCTGGAGACCTGGGAGGACACAGTCCTCCAGGAAGGTATTAATCAGTTTTCTGGGACAAGAGTTGTGCAATGCTTTTATCCTCCCACTCCTCCTCCCTATCCCCCGCACCACGTCCTACCTTTTGCAGATCAGAATGCAGCATGGCCAGCTTACATGAGTGCATAGGCATATGTCTGTCCAGGTCGGTCCATCGTGATTGCATGGACATGTATATTTATATTGTATAGGCCAGTGTGTCTATTGTGATTGTATAAGCCAGTGTGTCTATTGTGATTACATGGGCCAGTGTGTCTATTGTGATTGTATGAGCCAGTGTGTCTATTGTGATTGTACGGGCCAGTGTGTCTATTGTGATTATATGGGACAGTGTGTCTATTAAAATTGTATGGGCCAGTGTGTCTTGCATTTGTATGGACCAATGCGTCTACTGTGATTGTGGACTAGGGTGTTTATTGTTGTCAACCTCGGTGTAATGTCAGTGGAGGAAGGACTAGCGCACAGCCCAAACACACTCACAGCTTGCTTACGATCTCATTCATATATCATGCATTCGTCACATCAAACCACTAGTAAAGTCTATAACTTTACTACACATGATCATAGAACGAAACATCAATGCATATGGAATCAAATGAAATAAAACATTCTCTCTTTCCTGAACTTCACAAAATCATTTATCTAAAACATCATTAACTAACCCGGGTATAAACAGATTTCTACTTTACCTGGCCAGGTGATCTTAACTATTCACGAATCACTGTCTTTTCTTTTCTTTTCTTTTTCTTTTCACTGTCACTTTCACAACACGACACAACTGCCGGCACTGGTGTTGGTCTGATGGCGCCTGGTCAGGTGAGACTGTTGGCGTTGGTCTGTGGTTCTGCTTGGCGAAGTGACGCTGCCAGGTATGAGGTCGAACCCCCGGTTAGGGTAGAACAGTGACTATCAACATCGATCTGTTCTCCTTTCTTTCTTCCTGCATTAACGCATTGCACTCTCTCTCTCTCTCTCTCTTCTAGTCTGCTCTTATCAAATGGACATGGTTGCTTTTCTTTTCTTTTTTCTTTTCTTTCTTTTCTTCTTCATAAATTAGCAACTCTCTCTCTCTCTCCACATCTCTCCTCAGTCCTTCCTCTGCAGACTATCTCATGCTAATCTCTCAACTTGGTTCTCTTCTCTCCTCATCTCTCTCTCTCTGCCCTTCTCTCCTGCAGAGCTCACGCTCCAACCTCTCTCTCTCTCTCTGTTCGTTCTCCTCCTCGTTCTCTCCTCTCTTCATCTCTCTGCCTTTTCCCTCGTGCAGAGACTACACCTAAAACCTCCTCATCTCTCTGTCTCTGTTCGTTCTCATCTCCCTGCCTTCCTGTAGGCGAGAGCCTACTTCCCCAAAACTTCTCCTCTCTCTCCGTTTTCCTCCTCGTTCTCCCGTTCTCTCCCTCTCACATCCTCTTTATTCGTTCCGATCTGTCCAAAAGGGCGAGTACCATTGGTCAGTATTTTTACCGCCCTGACACCCGAAGTTATCCCCCTCTAATTCCATTGGATGTTCAAATCATGACAGTCACGCCTACACACCTTACTCTCTGTGGTGGTCAATTGGTCATTTAATTGATTAGCCAGATTTCACCCCACCACACACTACCTTCTCCCTCTCCCTTTTCCCTGCTTTAACCTGCGACGTCCGACTAACAATGACGTTGGTTCCACAAATTGGCCGGATAAGGCTGGCCCAGGCACTGAGGTCCGTCTGGGCAGACATCGAGGCGTCGGTCAAAGCCGCTTAGTCGTCTGGCGGGACAGAACGTCTCTGTGGAGCCTCTCCCCTATGCTTAATTGGCCGGACCCGACCTATGGCCCCGTCTTTCTGACGCCTAGAATGTTTGAGTTTGGACTTATGCCCCAGTTGGAGTGGCCGACCGACTGACCACACTTCGGTTGTGTTGAATTTTGACCGTGACAATTTCCCCCTTGCAAAAGACTATGCACCGCATTGTCTCAAAACAACGGTACAAAAAAGACAACAACCGAATTTGCTGACACACAGCTACACGCGCAAAGTTTAAAAAAAAATACTTTACAACAACGGTTTATAAGTTATAAATATATCATTAGTGAATACCACTCCAATGAGTTATCATTGACGTGCGCTCTTGCGTTATTTCGACTCATTCTATAACGACCTCTGTGCACACCTATGCAATTCCCCTACTGCGGATTTGCCACATCTTCTCTTCACAATTCCTATGAAAAGCACAATATAGTATGATCACGATCCATGACACTTCACTGAGGAATCTCCGTCCTCACTTATTGCAAATAATGCATCACTACACAAGCGACTGTATGCTCCAAGCATAACTACATTCACATGAACAAGTCTCACAAAGAAAATATGAACAAGTCTCACAAAAAAAAAAAATATGAACCATAGCCAACTGGGAATGAACCCATATCCAATCAACATAACTGTGATCAACACATATTATCAACAAAGCACCGCGGATATGACTGACTTCCTCTGAGTTGCAGCTTGCTAGACTACACGACTTAAATAGTCAGCCCCGACATTCTGTCGACCTGGAATGTACTGCACTCGATACCTGTAGGGCTGCAATGCCATTGCCCAACGCAGAACCCTGCTGTTTTTCAGCTGTGCCTCCTGCAGGAATTTGAGTGGTTGGTGATCTGTCTCTATCACGAACTCTTTCCCATACAAGTATTTGTGGAACTTCTGCACGGCCCACACGACAGCTAAACACTCCTTCTCCACCGTTGCGTACCCTTCTTCACACTTTGTCAACTCCTGCTAGCATATCTCACAGGAAACTCGACCCCTTCATGCTCCTGTAACAATACTGCACCTATCCCACCACCTGATGCATCTGTCCGCAACAAAAATGGTTTGGACATATCTGGTAGCTTCAAGATGGGACGGGAACCTAGTCTTTCCAACACCGTCTGCAGTGCTTGCTCTGCAGCGTCTGACCACTCGACCACTGCCGGTTTCCTGCCTTGATCAAATCACTGAGAGGATTCGTGATTGCTGCGAAATTTGGAACAAACTCCCTATAGAACCCAATAAAACCTAGCAGACTCCTGACTTCTGTTTTGGTCTTTGGTCTCTCTGAATTCATCATCTTCTCCACCTTTCCTCTTTCCGGCTGCTTTGTGTCGCCTCCGACAACAAAACCTAGGACTCCAACTGTCTAGCCCTTCATACAGTGACACATCCCTGTATGACTCTTCTGGAAACTTAGGCAACAAAATCTCCCCTTCTTCTGCTGGGTCTCTTTCACCTCATCAATGATTGCTGCTGCGCCTATGTGCTGAGTCTCACGCTGAATATATTTGCGGAGAAAATTCGCATGGAAAAGTTTTGGTTTCCCATTCACATCAATTCGGTAATCCCGACCGACCTTTTCAGCGATGGTGAATGGCCCCTTTCCAATGCCTCAGCAGCTTGTTGTGACCCGTGGGAAGCAGTACCAGGACTTGATCTCCCACCTTGCGGGATTGCTTCCTCACCTTCCTGCCACATTGCTTCTTCTGAACGACCCTAGCCTTCTGCAAACTTCCTTTGCAACCTTACATGTATCATACCTGTGCCCACCTTTGGAACAGGGCGAGATAGGGCCAATCAAATCAAAAGCCACTCTCCTGAACGGTGTGTCAATTAAAGGGGGATGTTTAGAGGCGCCTTCCTCTTCACCCCTCTTGTGGCTGACCTTTGACACACGTCACATGACATGCAGAAACGTTTTATGTCTGCCATTGCTCCTGGCCAATGAAAATCATCAAAGACTCGGTCAGCCGTTTTACCGGTGCCGAGATGACTCGCCATGAGCGACTCGTGACCACTGACATGACAGTGTCACGATAACATGCTGGTACCTCTAACTGAGTGGTCACCTTACCTGTCTTCCCCTTGGTGAACACTCGGTACAACAGCCCGCCTTTCACAAGAAATTCTGTCTCACCTCCTCTAACCTCCTGTTTCTCTCCACCTCTTGCCAACTCCCAAGACTTCACGAGCGAAGGGTCTTGTTCCTGTGCTGCCCTAAACTCATCAGGCGACACGTCTATGCCCGACTTCCTTCCTGGAACAACTAACGGTTTAACAACCTTTTCCTCCTTCTTGCTCCGTGTTTGAACTGCTGCCCCTGTAGCAGTCAACAACTCAGGATCCCCTGGATCCCTTGCACCTGGAATATTTCCAATGATCAAATCGTGAAGGGGTTTCTCCATCACCAACGCAGACAACTCGCCTGAGAAGTAAGGGGTACGTACTTCTATCTTAGCAACTGGAAACTCCTCACAGTGCCATCGATTAGAGTACAGGTCTGGATTTGCCCTGTCAAATCCCCTTTATCGACCAGCGTTGTTCGTACTACCCCGCATGAACAACCAGTGTCTCGTAACACTTTCACCCCTGCTGGCCAATCCACCCTTCTTCCACTGGTAACGAACCACTCAGCCTAGTGCCCTCCATCCCTGACACTGATGCTGTCCAGTGCTAGCCATAGGCTGCACTCCACCCTCTTCAGACTGAATCCCTTTTGGTTCCACGGCAGGTCGTTTCCCCTGACGACCCTTATCCACCTCTTGCAAGGCTGCTGCCTTCTGGAACCTCATGCGACAATCCCTCGCCACATGTCCCTTCTTGTGACAAATGAAACACCTAATGTCCCTTTGCCCTTCCTTCTGCCCCACCACTGGGTTTGCAGACTTTGCAGAAAACTCCCCTGGTCTCCTTGCACTCTTCTCACCTGTGCCTAGCACCTGTTTCTCCTGCACCTTCGTGCCCAAACGTGCCTCTCTATACACCTCTGCGAACTTCAACAACTCCCCTGCTGTCTCTGGCTGTCTTCTTTCAAATGTATAGTTAACTCAGGGCCGCAACCTGACAAAATCTGTTCTTTCATAACTAGCTCTTTCAATTCAGCGAACTCCTTCTTCGTACCACTCAACTCTAACCATTTCTCAAAATAGTGATCTAGACGTGCACCAAACTGAGTGTACGTTTCACCTGCTTGCAATCTAGCTGAACGAAATTTCTTTCTGAATCCTTCTTCATTCTTTCTGTTTCCTGCGCTTCCCTTATTCTTTCTGTTTCCTGCTTCATTCTTTCTGTTTCCTGCGCTTCTACTGCGATACGGCGTCTTTCCGCTCGCTCATCCCTTTCCATCTTTTGCTGGTTTTCAACGAATGCTCGCAACTCTTCTCCCGAGTAACCTAGATCACGAGCGACGCTCACAAGTTGTTCAATAGGGGTGTTCTTTTCTTCCGCCATTGTATCTTTTTTTTTTTTTTTTTTTTTTTTTTGAACAAGATTTTATAACAACGACAGCCAAACTGGTGGTTATCGACACGAGTGACGTAATAGCACAATCCTATGAATGATAATATTAGCTTGGGACAACGTAGTTAGTTTTTATAAGACGCCCAGCGCCTGACCCAACTATGAGAGCGAATTATAGGCAATCTGTGCGAAATGAGTACTCTGGGGCTGAAATGCCAAGCCTAGTATTAACTATCTTGGAAGCAATGCCAAGCCTAGTATTTAACTATCTTGGAACATACAGTAAGACAACCCTTGTCTTAGGATTACAATACTTGAATCCCACCCAGCTTCCTCTCTGAGAAGTTGAACAATTATAATAAATGGGCCAGAATATCCTGGCAGGCTCGCCAATAAATTGTCAACCTCGGTGTAATGTCAGTGGAGGAAGGACTAGCGCACAGCCCAAACACACTCACAGCTTGCTTACGATCTCATTCATATATCATGCATTCGTCACATCAAACCACTAGTAAAGTCTATAACTTTACTACACATGATCATAGAACGAAACATCAATGCATATGGAATCAAATGAAATAAAACATTCTCTCTTTCCTGAACTTCACAAAATCATTTATCTAAAACATCATTAACTAACCCGGGTATAAACAGATTTCTACTTTACCTGGCCAGGTGATCTTAACTATTCACGAATCACTGTCTTTTCTTTTCTTTTCTTTTTCTTTTCACTGTCACTTTCACAACACGACACAACTGCCGGCACTGGTGTTGGTCTGATGGCGCCTGGTCAGGTGAGACTGTTGGCGTTGGTCTGTGGTTCTGCTTGGCGAAGTGACGCTGCCAGGTATGAGGTCGAACCCCCCGGGTTTGGGTAGAACAGTGACTATCAACATCGATCTGTTCTCCTTTCTTTCTTCCTGCATTAACGCATTGCACTCTCTCTCTCTCTCTCTCTTCTAGTCTGCTCTTATCAAATGGACATGGTTGCCTTTCTTTCTTTTTTCTTTTCTTTCTTTTCTTCTTCATAAATTAGCAACTCTCTCTCTCTCTCCACATCTCTCCTCAGTCCTTCCTCTGCAGACTATCTCATGCTAATCTCTCAACTTGGTTCTCTTCTCTCCTCATCTCTCTCTCTGCCCTTCTCTCCTGCAGAGCTCACGCTCCAACCTCTCTCTCTCTCTCTGTTCGTTCTCCTCCTCGTTCTCTCCTCTCTTCATCTCTCTGCCTTTTCCCTCGTGCAGAGACTACACCTAAAACCTCCTCATCTCTCTGTCTCTGTTCGTTCTCATCTCCTGCCTTCCTGTAGGCGAGAGCCTACTTCCCCGAACTTCTCCCTCTCTCCGTTTTCCTCCTCGTTCTCCCGTTCTCTCCCTCTCACATCCTCTTTATTCGTTCCGATCTGTCCAAAAAGGGCGAGTACCATTGGTCAGTATTTTTACCGCCCTGACACCCGAAGTTATCCCCTCTAATTCCATTGGATGTTCAAATCATGACAGTCACGCCTACACACCTTACTCTCTGTGGTGGTCAATTGGTCATTTAATTGATTAGCCAGATTTCACCCCCACCACACACTACATTCTCCCTCCCCTTTCCTGCTTTAACCTGCGACGTCCGACTAACAATGACGTTGGTTCCACAAATTGGCCGGATAAGGCTGGCCCAGGCACTGAGGTCCGTCTGGGCAGACATCGAGGCGTCGGTCAAAGCCGCTTAGTCGTCTGGCGGGACAGAACGTCTCTGTGGAGCCTCTCCCCTATGCTTAATTGGCCGGACCCGACCTATGGCCCCGTCTTTCTGACGCCTAGAATGTTTGAGTTTGGACTTATGTCCAGTTGGAGTGGCCGACGACTGACCACACTTCGGTTGTGTTGAATTTTGACCGTGACAATTGTGATGGCATAAACTAGAATGCCTATTTTGATTGTAGGAGTCTACTGTGTCTATCATGATCGTGTGGACCACTGTGATTACATAGACATACATGTTTAAATTGTATTGGCCAGTGTGTCTACTGTGCTTGTATAGTCCAGCGTATCTAGTGTGATTGTAGGCATCAATGTGTCTTATTTTGATTGTAAGGACCAGCGATTTGTATGGACTGGTGAATTTCCCGTGATTGCATGGACCATCATGTCTGTTGTGACTGTATGAACTAGCCTGATTCTTGTGATTGTATGGACCACTGTCGTGCAAGTCCCAACAATCTAAAAGATTATGTTTCACTGTGAGTGGAAGATGACATGGAATGCACCACGGAGCTTCTTCGCCTTTTAAAACATAAGAACGGGTGTAAAACGAGTGGCCTGTGTGCAAACGGCACTAAACTGTTTCTTCTTTACGGCCGCCTCAGCCTCATTAACAAGAACAACAACAACAACACACAACAACAACAACAACAACAACACAAACACACACACACAAACATGCACACAAAACTGCTGACGAAACTCTGACATAATATCCTACATACATAGCATCACTGTGAACAGATAACACTGCAAATGACAACAGAGTGCAGACTGCACACAAAATTAATGGTCTCATTACTACACTCATAGACAGACAACGGATGTACAAAACCACATCAAGCCTATTCTTAGAAGTAGGGGAGAGAGACAGAGAGAGAGAGAGAGAGAGAGAGAGAGAGAGAGAGAGAGAGAGAGAGAGAGAGAGAGAGAGAGAGAGAGAGAGAGAGAAGAGAAAGCCAAACAATGACTTCCACCTTAACCCCCAAACACCCAAAAAACACTCTTTACAATCTCATCACCACCTCCCGTTCCATTACCCCCCACACCCACCCACCTCCATTCCCACCTCCACTCTCCACCACCACCACCACCACCACCACAATCACCCCACTCTTCACACCCTCTTCCAGCCCCCGTCTTCATTCCGTTAGTTCACAACCTGGCTCTGGAAGAAAGGCAAAGTGAGAGTGATTTGTCAGGCGCCACGGACAGCATGTTTGCCCAGCGCGGGATCGATGGCGTCCTTCTAGAGCAAGGGCTGACGCTTCGTCTTTTAGAGCTGCGGACAATTTTGAAGCAGGGGGGGGGGGGGGGGGGGGGGGGGGTGAAGCAGGAAGCAGGGGGAGGGAGTAGGGGGAGTAGTGGAAAGGAAGGGGAAGAGGAGTAGGAGGGTATTTGGGGGGGGGGGGGGGGGGGGGGGGGGGAGGGAAATCCAATTGACGGTAATGTCGTTTTCACA
>CM031603.1:64692851-64702851 GCA_018398815.1 Conus ventricosus
ACCTGACAGAATCACTTCCACTTTCTTACTCTTTTTTTTTTTAATTTGCTTGTTCTGTGTAGGATAGGGACTGGGTAAGGGTGGTGTTGAAGATGGTGTCGTAGGGTGGGGGAGGGGGGGGTCGAGGAGGAGGGTGGCTACATGGAGTGGGTAACGTATTGAGGCTCTTGAGAAGGAGGGAGGTGTGGGGTGTTCAGGAGGGTAACAGTGGGCTGCCAGGGATCCGTCACTTTCTTTTGTTGTGCATTGTGTTGGACAAGCTACTCTTGCTTTCCTTCATTTTTATTGCGTAGGTGGTCATGGGCATCGAGATGAATGACAGTCTCGGAAAACAGTGCAGTGGTAGGTAACAAGAGTCGTAAAAAGGAAACTCTTAAGAGAAAGAGAAGAGATAAGTATGTTGGCACAAAAGATAGATCAAGGCAGCTTACAAAAAAAATGTTATGGTAATCTTGACTGACAAATTACTGTTAAGTATTTCTTTCTGTTTGAACAGAAAGGTAATGAGCAGAGGTGTGTGCAGTGCCTAGAAGATAAGACACCAAAGCAATGGGGCTTGGGATGGGACTGAAATTCTGAAGAAAAAGAGAGGTAGTGCGGATTTATGGGCGAAATCAAGATCCATGGGATTAAAATATTGTTTGGAAGATATTCGTCATCTTCAGAGACCGAGTTTATTCACCCCTTTATATGTCTAACTTCTGCATGGCGTCCGCTGTGGCTGTCGAGGTCTACATGTCTATCATTATTCTGCAAGACCAAAACTTCTGTTCCAGCCCAACAGGCCTAGGCATTCTGCAAAGTGGTTTATTATGATTTCACCAGCCTAAGCATATAATGTGACTTACGGAAACTAACCGAACATGTACATGATCACTCAAGGAACTTCATGCAGAACTACTCACACACGCGTAGCAGTCGTGAATGATTACTACATATTCTTTTCGAACTCAACACTGGAAAGCTGAATAGACTGACTATCTGACCAAATAAAAACAAACGTACACTGGACTTAAAATCAACTCTTAAATTTCAATAGTGGTATAGTATTGTGAATGTACAGAGAGAGAGAGAGAGAGAGAGAGGAGAGAGAGAGAGAGAGAGAGAGAGAGAGAGAGAGAGTTTAAACACTCTAGCAGCTGCGACTCAAGTGAAGATGAAAAGAACATGATGCCTCTGGTCATTTAGAAAAATCAGTTTTTGTTACTTTCCGAGGCGTGACCAAGGGATACCTGAAAATGAATGAAGCACCTACAAGAAACGACGGTCAGTACATTTATACTGTACTAGTACATGCCAAAAAATGAAGAAAATAAACAGTGAAACATAACACATTGGAGGCAATGTATTACAGTTCCAATCCCTTTTATTCCTTTTTTGCCAACATGTACACACACACACACACACACGCGCGCGCGCGCGCGCGCAAAACAGAAACACACAAAAAGGCGCACGCGCACAGAGAAGAGAGAGAGAGAGAGAGAGAGAGAGAGAGAGAGAGAGAGAGAGAGAGAGGGGAGAGAGAGAGAGAGAGCACAGAAATGAAAAAAACAAACAAACAAAAAACAAATGGTCAATCTCCAACCCCCAGCTCCCCTGTCCTACGCTGTCTCTCACCAGCCCTACATACCCATAACCCCCTGCCTCCATTTTCGCGCCGCTTTCATCCAGTCCCGTTCGGAGATGAAGCCCTGCAAGCCTCATGATACACCTGGGAACTGTAAATATAGCAACAACAACAACAACAACAACAACAACCACAACAACAACAACAAAACCAAACAAACAAAAACAAAAATGAAGCCATTTTCCTCCAAATCGACTTAATGAACTGTTTCTATAACAACGAAACAGCTAGCCGCTGGTTTTCTTGTCTTGGAAAATCTTCTGCAGCTCTCTCTTCTCTCTCTCTCTCTCTCTCCTCTCTCTCCCCTCTCTCTCTCTCTGTTGTTGTGTGTGTGTGTGTGTGTGTGTGTGTGTTGTGTGTGCGTGTGTAAGGCGAGTTTTGTGTGTGTGTGTGTTGTGTGTGTGTGTGTGTGTGTGTGTGTGTGTGTGTGTGTGTGTGTGTGTGTGTGTGTGTGTGTGTGTGTGTGTGTATGTGTGTGTGTGTGTGTGTGTGTGTGTGTGTGTGTGTGTGTGTGTGTGTGTGTGTGTTGTTCCTCAATTTAACGTCTTCTCACTAAAAGTGATATCAGACGATGTGTTAATGGTGTGTGTGGTATGCGAATGTGTGCTTATGAAAAGATTGGTGGAGGGATAGGGGAAAAGCGTGTAGAACTTTGAATACTACTACGTAAGCTTATTCAAAAAAAAAAACAAACAAACAAAAAAAAAACACGTAGATAAAACCAGTTAAAGTAAAATGCCAACTGGACTCTGTAAGAAACTTTGACTAACTAATCTGAGAAACGAATAATCATTCAACATTTTAGAGAGTGATGACGTCGATCTATCGGAAGTATCACCACCAGCCATGATAATCAAGTTCTTTGTTTTGGGGCAATGAATTAACAAATGTGAAACACTTAGTGCGTTTCCACACATACATCTAACATTTCTACTGAATTTTGTTTTCAGTGAATTTAAACGTAATTGTGGATTAAGCTTCTTACGTCTCTAGGTATATGAGTTAGATACGTTTTTGCTGTTTTATTCTGTGCTCCAGAACTGTATGCAATACAGTTATGATAGTACTGAGATTCCGAGTTCTTTAAGGATTGTTGGAAGCTTATCTCAGTCTGTTTGTCAATTAAGGAATAACATTCTGAAAGATCTAAAGGTATATTAAGTGAAGTTGTGCTTTCCATATTTCTAGCTGCTCTTTTTGCTGCGTGATCAACCTTTTCATTTGATATGTGTGTGTGTGTGTGTGTGTGTGTGTGTGTGTGTGTGTGTGTGTGTGTGTGTGTGTGTGTGTGTGTGTGTGTGGTGTGTGTGTGTGTCTGTGTGTGTGTCTGTGTGTGTGTGCGTGTGCGCACGCGTGTGAATCTCTGTGTGTGCATGTGTGTGCATGCGTGCGCATGCGTGTGTCTGTGAGTGAGTGAGTGAGTGAGTGAGTGAGTGGTGAGTGTGTGTGTGTGTGTGTGTGTGTGTGTGTGTGTGTGTGTTGTGTGTGTGTGTGTGTGTGTGTGTGTGTCTGTACGTGTGTGTGCGCACGTGTGTGGAGAGGATGAGAGAGGAGCGGAGGGGTGGGAAGGACAGAGGGACTGAGGGAGGAGAGGGGAGGGTGTCAAAAAAATTTACAGCCATAGTACGGAACTAGTCCATCGTAGGAATACATTTCCAGTATTTTAAGCACCAATCATTGAGGCATTATTATGTTACGGTGCACAGAGAAGAGTAATATTGGTACATAATTACAAAATATTTCCTTTCTGACGTCCCGCCTTAAAAGACAAAATTTACGTTGCTTGATGGAAGACGAAATTGGTGTATGCGAAAAGAAGCTTTAAGAAGTTTCTTCACCTGGCTGAAGAAACATCGCCTTTGTTTTTATTCCCTACCTGTTTAATTTACATCTGTTCATTTGTGTCCGGTGGTGGGGTAAGGATGGAGGTGGGGATGATGGTGAGTGGGGTAGGTAATGCGTGGGCTGGCTGGGTGAATTTCGTTCGTTCGTCGTTCGTGCGTTCGTCCGTTCGTGCGTGCGTGCGTGTCGTTCATGCTGCTTATAGGCCAGGGAACAGCACGAAACCATAGCATGGCTTTCACATCATCTACATCGATTCAACACATTTCTTTGGAGGGGGTGAGGGGGGGGGGGGGGAGCCTCAAAAGAAATTGTAGGGAAAATATGGACGTTGTTCATTTCAACACTACGTTCCTCATGAAATGAAAAAAATATAAATCTCCATGGAAACAGTTATGTTTTTCATGAAATCAGTACTGAACGTCATAAAAACAGTGTTCTTCATAAAACAAATATGTTCTTCATGGCAATAGTAACATAACGGTGATGTTCTTCATGAAAACAGTAACGTTTTTCATGAAAACAGTAATTATCTTTACCAAAACAGCAAATTACTTATGAAATCAGTGTGCTCTTATTACTTTGAAA
This sequence comes from Conus ventricosus, assembly GCA_018398815.1. Taxonomy (NCBI): domain Eukaryota; kingdom Metazoa; phylum Mollusca; class Gastropoda; order Neogastropoda; family Conidae; genus Conus; species Conus ventricosus. The sequence goes on from CM031603.1 coordinate 64,696,909, forward strand.
ACGGTAAACGCTTTTCTGAAAATGGTTATGATCTTCTGGCAAGCAGCAATACTCTTAATGAACACATCGTTTCTTTCACGAAAAGAATAATGTTCCTCACAAAATAGAAACAAAAAAAACGTTTTAATGAAACTCCGTCTGCGTGAAGTCACCAGTAATTCAGAAGTCAATTTCCACATGCTTATCACTCTATAGAGCATTGATTCAGATGACACAAAGCTATGATTATCGACTCTGTATCCAAAATAAGATGTGAGAAGTAAATACAGAAATCAATGAAACAATCATGTCCAGCTGTCAGCCGAACGCGATCTCGGTGTTCTAAGAGAAGGTCCAGAACGCATGCAAATGAATCTCATGCTCTGATTTCAGGAATTAAAATGGCTCCTCTTTTGATATTGATAAATAATATGGCGTATTCTTCAAGTCGAAAAGCAGGACAACATTAATTTCGAAGGAACGAAATTAATAACTTGACGTGAAACTGGCAATCTTAATTATTTTCTTCAAGAAGACGGTAACTGCGAGCTTCCGATGATTGTAATTTCCACTACGTTAGCAAATGTTTTTGATGGGGGAAATTGTTACGTCTCGGATTGTTCTGCTCATCATATCCATGACTGTTGACAGCAACAAATAAGGCGTTATGAATTATGAATGACAGATGGCTAGATATAAGAGAGAGAGAGAGAGAGAGAGAGAGAGAGAGAGAGAGAGATAGAGAGAGAGAGAGAGAGAGAGAGAGAGGAAGAGAGAGAGTGTGCTTGCGTGCGTGAGTGCATTCGCACGTGTGTGGTGTGTGTGTGCGTGTGTGTGTGTGTGTGTGTGTGTGTGTGTGTGTGTGTGTGTGTGTTGTGTGTGTGTGTGTGTGTGCGTGTGCGTGCGTGCGCGTGAGAGAGAGAGTGTGTGTATGTGTGTGTGTATGTGTGTGTGTGTGTGTGTGTGTGTGTGTGTGTGTGTGTGTGTGTGTGTGTGTGTGTGTGTCGTGCGTGCGTGCGTGCGTCTATGTCTATGTATGCGTGTTTGTGCCAATGTGCGTGTATGCGTCTGTGCATGTGCGTGCGTGCATGCTTGCGTGCGTACATACGTGTGTGTGTGTTTGTGAGTGTGTGCATGTTTGTGTGTGTGTGTGTGGTGTGTGTGTGTGTGTGGGTGTGTGTGTGTGTGTGTGTGTGTGTGTGTGTAAACAGGCCGTTAGTATTAGTGTTCTGATGCCCACATTCATTACGACCGATGAAACTAAATTCCTCCTTTTCCTCTCCGTTGTATGTGCAAACAACATACAATAGCTACTTTTCCGCCAGCGTATGTGTCTGAATGCCATTCCTGATAGTTGTCGTGTCAATCAATATGGCCTTAAATTGAAATAAATGTTAGCTCTCAACCGAGGGCTTTGGCAGGATCTACACAACTGCGAAAGTAATAAGAGAGAGAGAGAGGAGAGAGAGAGAGAGAGAGAGAGAGAGAGAGAGGAGAGAGAGAGAGAGAGGAGAGAGAGGGGAGGAGAGAGAGGAGAGAGAGAGAGAGAGAGAAGACAGACAGACAGACAGACAGAACCACACACACACACACACACACACATACAACACACACACACACACACACACACACACACACACACACACACACACACACACACACACACACACACACCACAGACAGCAGACAGACAGACAGACAGAAAAACACAGACACTAAGACAGTGAATAACACAGAGAGAGAGAGAGAGAGAGAGAGAGAGAGAGAGAGAGAGAGAGAGAGCAGACAGACGACAGACAGACAGACAGACAGACAGACAGACAGACAGAAAGACACAGAGACACTAAGACACAGAGAAAAACAGAGAGAGAGAGAGAGAGGAGAGAGAGAGAGAGAGAGAGAGAGAGAGAGAGAGAGAGAGAGAGAGAGTGAGAGAGAGACAGAGAGAGAGAGAAAGAGAGAGAGAGAGAGACAGACAGACAGACAGATAGAGAACGAAGATTTTATAGTATTTTCATCATACCTTTTATACCATCCAGCCTGGAGGCACGACAGAAACTGTGATAACTAATCTACAACATACCAAGCAGTAGATCGCTCGCATCTTCCCTTCCATCTTCTCGCTGTTGCCCCTTTTTCCCAAACAGGCAAAGTTATGAAATTAGAACAAACGTTGTTTTACAGCCAGTCACCGTGTAATTCCACCATAATTCCTCCTTCCTCCAAATCAATTTCCTGCCTTGTTCCAGCGCAAACCGAATTACCGCTGATTGAATTTCACTTCAGCATTGTCAGTAGTTCTTAGACAGGAGACTTGAAGTCATCCTATAGGAAGGCGCCATCAGTCCTGTGCTGCGTAAACACTTTCGCTCATAATGTCAGAAAATCATTCCCCATTGTTTCTTAAGTGCTCAATCAAGGGTAAGCGATTGGCAGGAAGGAAGGTGCGTCGGAAGAATTGTGGAGAAGAGGTATGGAGATGGTGGCAGGGGGTGGGGTGGGGGTGGGGGGAGGGATAAAGCCGGAAAAGAGTGAGGAGAGAGGGAGGGTGGAGGATCCGAAAACGAATTGAAGACCGACAGGGTGATGAGATATTTAGGTTTGAGCTTGCATTTAAAGGATTTTTTTTCTTCAGCGACTCATTAGTCTGCAGACAAGCACACCCACATGGGCCATACTTTAGATTAGACCGTGGCTTTCAAAACCGTGCATCACTTGTGTAACAAGCTATAGCCCAAAGCATCTGTCATGATTCTACACACGATGCACCTATTGTAACACGCAAACCAAAGTTACTGTTGTGGTGGGACGTGACAGTACATCTATGGTAGCCATGCAGACTAACACTCCCACAAGCACTTGTTATAAAGGCAGCAAACGGCGGTATGCTAAATAACCGGGTGAGGTCGAGGGGAGAGGGTGGAAGGAGGGGAAGGATGGGAGAAGAGGAGAAGAGAGGACCGTGGTGATGTCATCTGATAGCTGATTTTGGAGGAGTTTGTCCCGTCTTCAGGAAGTGATTTACACCCTGGGTCCTTTTCCTTCCGAAGAGGGCAAAGGGACGACATGGAGGAAAAGGAGAAAGAGAGAGACAGCAAGATTTTATCTTCTGGACTGCATACAAGTTGACGGGGGAAGACATCGGCCATTTCTGTGTTTAGGTAAAGAAAACAGGTCTTGCAGTCATGTCTGTGTTTAGGTAAGGAAAACAGGTCTTGCAACACTTAACATCGTTGGCTTTACTTCGTCTGCAAGTGGACGCTGTCCAGGAGTCCCTTGCAGTCCAAAAAATCTGAGAGTTTTCTTTATATCATCTCTCTGTACTGGTTAGTAGCTTTCATTGACAGTCCGTATCAATTCGCACTCTAGGTATACTTTTCTGACTTGTTAAAAGCTTCAAAGTCAAAACGCGTAGCATTTTTGTTGTTGTTGTTATTTTTTCTGGCATATGATTACGCTGGCACACGTCCTTTCATGGTTTATCCACAGCGATTTCATTTACGTCTTTATCGTGTCTTATCTTGAAGGAAATGAATAGGCGTCTTGATGCGTTGCAAAATCATTTTGAGTTCTGTTTCTGAAATGAGTCATGTTACAACCTTCCATCGTGGAGTTCTAACAGCTAACTGAACGGTCTGTTTCTGTCACAATGAAACTACCACCTGCTGTGACGTTTCTCGCCTTGGAAAATCATCTGCAGGTGTGGAGTGTGAGTGTGGGGAAAAGAAAGAAAGGCGACGGGATGAGGGAGAGGGGAAGTGGGAGGGGGAAGAGTTCACATCCATGCGGCAGAAATGCGTCATCAGAGGAGAGAATTCTGACCGTGTCCTGCATTAAGACAGTGTTACTATTTATAGTCCACGGAGAAAATTCATGACCAAATTAATCAGGAAAGATGTTCTATCTGACTTCTGCATTTGAAGGCAAGGTTCATATTCTTTGTATCTACGATGGAATAGTTTTTGAACAGAGAGAAGCTGAATTAGCGGCTAGGCCGTCCACACTTTGTCTTTATTGGGTTTTTGTTTTTCTGCTGTATACGTCGGAGTACCTGATTCACCGAATTTTGTTTCCTCGTGATTGCTGCTTGAAAAGACATTGATTCATTTACTGAATACGCCGTCAATTTCCATGTAGGCAAACATGCTGCTCTCAGCGCCTGACAAAATCACTCCCACTTTATTTGCTTGTTCTGAGTAGGATAGCGGTGAGGTAAGGGTGGCGTTGAAGATGGGGTCGGGGAGGGGGGAGGGTCGATGAGCTGGGTGGCTGCAGAGAAGAGGAATGTCATCGAGGCTCTTGAGAAAGAGGGAGAAGTGGGGTGTTGATGAGGGTAAAACTGGAGTGCAAGAGGTCATCAGTTTCTTTTATTTTGTGTGCATTGTGTCGGACAAGTTACACTCGCTTTCTTTGATCTTTACCAGGTAGAGGAACAATAGCAATGGAGATCAATGACAGCCTTGCGAGGTCAAAGCAGTGGTAGATTACTCGAGCTGTAAAAATGAAACTCTTCAGAAAAAGAGAACAGAGAAGCACTAGGGCACATAAGATAGATATGGACGATTTATAGGAAATGCGTATCGTAATATTGACTGACAAATCACTCTCATTTGTTGTTTTCTGTCTGAACAGAAAGGTAATGAGCAGAGATGTGTGAAGTGCCTTGAAAGAAAGACACCAAAGCAATGGGGCTGGGACTGAAGGTCTAAACAAAAGAAGACGTGCGGATTTACGGGCGAAACCAAGATCCAGAGGATTAAAAATCGTTTGGAAGATATTCGTCATCTTAGGAGACCCAGGTTATTTGCCCCTTTCTACGTCTGACTACTGCATAGCATCCACTGTGGCTGTTTTCACATTCTTTGATAAATTATTGCTTCACAGATGGTTATCACTTTACAAACAGTAACTTTATACTGCCCGTGTTCAGTTGAAAATTTGTAATGATCTTGCCGATATAATGTTGTAAACAGTAATTTCACATTGTTCATGCTAGGTGTAAAATTGTTAATGATAGTGTCCAAAGGATCCTGGATCCGCTGTCTTTCTATGTATCCGCGCACCAAAAAAATAACGGCAATTTCCGCGGGCCTTATTCCAGATCATTCCACCAAATCTGGTTAAATCACTTCAGTATTTTTGCACGATCATACTGACACACAAACAAATAAACTGTCGCAGTAAAAACATAACTTCTCTGGCAGAGGTAACACAAGCAACAGAGCTGATTGAAACACATTAGCATCTCTCCAATCCTACAACAACGCGCCTCCACTCAACAGATTTTGAAAGCTCATTCGCAAGGTGAGCCAATGTGTTTCTTTTCATCAGCCACCCATCCTCCCAGTCAAGGCACAAACTCCCACATGGCCCTTCCTTTTCTAAGATGCAAATGGCCTTCTCCGTCCAGGGAGTGCTTCGTTCCAAAGATCTAAACTGATAATGTAGATCACGTTTCGTCAGCAAACACAATAGAATGGTTTTGTGTAAAGAAAGCTCTGACAGCACTACTCAGTCCAGCTGGGAGGAAAGCGGTTGTTCCCCTTGGCGGGTCCCCTTGGTTCAGACCCGCCACCTGGTACTCTTCCTGAATGAAATGAGATCAAAGGAAATAAAGAAAGTGAAACGAAGCACAGCTTGGCAAACTTGAAAAGAATCGATCTTTAAACAAGGTATTCAGTTGTAGAAAGCTACACAATCCCTGGGGTGACCATGCTTGTCTAAAACACTGTGTCTACCTATCTGTCTATATAAGACAATTTTACGAAGGAAAGACCTTCTCCACATTCGGTCTTAAATTGGGATCTGTGTTGTCGGCTGTGTTATTGAACTGAAAAATGTATGCATGTGCATACCTTAACGGCCGATAATGCATTATGGACTCAATTCACTGAAGCTATGAAAAGAAAAGTTCATTCGCTGCTTTTTTTTTTTTTTCTTTTTTTCTTTTGTTCCTAATACACC
>CM031603.1:64710351-64712851 GCA_018398815.1 Conus ventricosus
AACGAATACGATAGGATGAAGATCAAATGCAGGTGGTGCACAGATGGGGAAATAGGAAATGGGAAGATAACGAGAGGCTAGATGAAAAATAAAAAGAAGGATGTGAAGGACGACGAAGAGGACGAATTGGAGAAGAGGACAAGGGGAGAGGAGAGAGAGAGGCGGAGGAAGACGAGAAAAAGAAGAACTGGAAAAAAAAAAGAGAGGAACAGCAGCAGCCAGAAAAAAACGAGGAAGATTGAGAGGAGAGAGGACAAGAACTAGGAGAACAAGAAGGAAAAGACGAAAAATAAGAATAAAACAGTCACCGTGGCGCAGCGATTTACGTCGAGGATTGTGGGCAGCGAGGTCGTGAGTTTCATTCCCATCTGAGTCTTTTATTTGAGGGAATTTTGGCCCCGACTGGCACCTACCCAGAGATGAGTTTGTTTTAGTCTTAAATGAGAAGACTGGAACCACAGAGTCAAGTTTCATACACTTAATGGGTGTGTCTTCGACAGCGTCGCTCAAATTTTCTGACCAACACTGGGTTGCCTTTATCTCTATGACCTGGTTGACGCTGGATATGTTATGAAATGAAAAGTAGAGTCTCTCAACTCCAAAACTCCATAGCAACATCTCCATCTTTCACACCGATCAGCATAAAAAGTCAAATTCTGTAGCCCTTCATGCCCTGCTCTGGTGGTGACCTCATTTTGATTTTCTATACGCATCTATGCCCTAGGTGAGTTTATGTCGAGACCGTCAGAGTCAGCGAGTTTATCGGGATCGTCGTTAAACAACTGTGGCGGTTAGCTTCAGAGGCAGACGCTTACAAAACTGTGACCGCTACTACACAATTATCGTCATCAGAGGAGGGCTTACTAGGTGATGCCCTGCGCATGCGTGACCAGGACAGGCATCACTGAATACCACTGAAGTGGTTCAGCAGCCTCACGACAACTTTATACAGACAATATCTTGTGGACTGGGGAGAGGGAATGTGCAGCGTGGGACTGTTGCCTCTGAAGTGGCACAGATGATCAGACTGCAGGAAAACGACAACGGCTCTTCCTCCGGGTTCTGACTGTATTTAGGAAATCTTCCATTGTATCAGTTATGACGAGTTGCGGGAAATATTTGAACAACTGTAAAAGATGGATGTCAGCCATGACAAATTCCAACTAAAGTATTTGACCAACATCAAATAGTACCCTGCTTGCATTCTGCACTGGTTCTCTGAAGCATGGCTGTTGGATGGTGTCTGATTTCAGACAGCTTCATTTTGCCTAAAGTGCCTACTGTAAGTTTCTGTCAAACACCTTCTTGACTTCTATGAAGTAATGGTAAAACTACCTCTGATATTGGAGGTGTCTTCGTTAAGACATGTAGGTTAAAGAACTGTTCGATACTACGTCTTCCTGGTCAGAATCCAGCCTATTCTTTAAGAAAATGGTGTCTGCTTGAGGCTGTATTCTGTTCAAAATGATGTTGACACTTACTTTGCTGGTATGGTTCATTAAATTGGCAGTACAGCAGTTTTTCTGGTGATGGAGATCTCTCTTCATGAGTAAAGTAACGGTTGGTGTTTCAGTCCATGGCATCGGCCATTCGCCAGTGTGCCCGAGTCTTTTGAAGATGACAGTTGGGATATCAATTATTCTCTTCCGATCATGTTTCATGAATTCTGTATGGATACTATCTACTCCTCAAGTCTTTCCACTTTGGCAACATCGATGCAGAAATCGTTTTTAGAATACTATATTGAAATATATGAGAAAAAATGCTCATAGCCTATATCAATAGAAAGTTGTAATATTCCCTGAAAATATATTGCTTCACAAAATGGCTACGAAGTTGTGATCAGCGACTGCAAACTGTCCATGCATATTTGGAAAATTTGTGAAAATTTGCCCAAAGGATCCTGGATCCGCTGTCAGGAACCGTGCCAGGATCCACTCACCAAAACAATTACGTTACTTTCCTTGTGTCACATCCCAAATCTTTCCACCAAGTTTGGTTTCAACAACTTCAGTTGTTGTTTTTTTATTTGCGTTATTCTTCTGACAAACAAGCAAACAATCTAGCACGGTAAAGATATAACTTCCTTGATAGAGGTAATACAAGCGACAAAGTTAATTGAAACACATTATCTTCTCTGCAATCTACAGCAACGGCCATCAACGCAACAGATCTTGAAAGTTCGTTCACCAGGTAAGCCAATACGTTTCTTTTAATGAACTGCCCATCCTCCCTGTCAACGCACAAACTCCCACTTGCCCCGATCTCTTCTTACACGTAAACAGCCTTTTCCATCCACAGGTGCCCGAAGACCTAGACTGATAATGTAGACCACGTTTCGTCAGTAAGGGCAATAGAATGATTTTAAGAAAGGAAAGCTTTACCGATGTACATCAGTCCATTTGCAGGGAAGTGGGATGGTTGTCCCCCTGGGCCTTTTCTTCAGACCCGTCACCCAGGACTCCTCCAGAACGAAATGAGATCAGACGAAATATAAAGT
>CM031603.1:64717851-64725111 GCA_018398815.1 Conus ventricosus
CGCTGCCAGATTTCTCGCTTCGGAAAATTGTATGTTATGTGTGAGTGAGCGTGTGTGGAGGGGGTTAGGGAGGATGGGAGGCACCTGGGAAGGGTGGGGGGTGGGGTGGTGGGGGGGAGTGGGGAGTGTTGGTAGGAAAAATTTCGCGGCCATGCGTTAAAAGCGTGCCTTCAGAAAGATAATCTGTCTTTCTGTGTATGTCATTGTTTTTCTATCCTCCCCACCCCACCCCCCCTCTCCTACTCGATTTTGCGTATATATATTTACATGCGTTTTGCTGATATTTGTGTGTTGTTATTATTGGAAAACAATTCAAAATGCAGAAAAAAGGAAGAGATAATGACGTATGGCCGTTTCATGCACTAATAAGATGTTTTTACTATTTATGGTCGAATTGATTAAAAAAAAAGGATATTCTTTTTTATATCTTGCTTTGGGAAACAAGATTCACTTTGTGTCGAAGATGAATTTTTTGTGTATACGGAGAAAGCCTGAATTACAGGCGACATTGTCTAAATTTCATTTTGGTTTTGTTTTGTTTTCTTTTCTTATTTCTTCCGTTTTTGTGTCGGGGTACCTGATTCTCTGAATTTTGTAAGTTTCCTCGTGCTAAGACATCGACTAACCCGCTGAATACGCTGTCAATCCCCTATAGGTCAAACATGCTCCTCTTGGCGTCCGACAAAATCACTTCTCATTTCAAAGTTTGCTTCTTTTGCGTGGTGCAGGGGGACATGAGGGTGGCGTTGGAGACAGGGGCGGAGTTGAGCGGACTGAGGTAGGCGGCGAGGCTACTGAAAGGGTGGTGGGGGGGTATTGTTGAGGCTATTGAGAAAGAGGGAGGATTAGGGTGTTTCGGGATGTGAAGGTGGGTTGAAAGGAAATTCATACAGTTCTTTTATTTCTGTCCATTGATTGGTCAATTTATCTCATTCTCTTTCATTTTTTCTTGGTTGATAGACTCGGGAGCTGATGACAGACTTAGGAGACAGTGCCATGGTAGAGTATAGGAATACGGAATGTGAAACTCCCTAAGAAAAAGAGAAGAGAGAAACATTTAGGAACATATGTTGCGTCCAGGTGACTTAACATTATTTAGCATGATATTACTAACCTACGCATTTAATGTGACTGTTACGGAAAGTACAAGAACACTCTAGAAATCCTGTGGTTAAAGCGCTCACACTATTTAACGTCGTTACTAGTTATGATATATTTTCTGCAAACTTCAGTTGTGGAAAGCTCAACACACTGTCTGACTGCTCAAATTAAAAGAAAGGCACTCATCGCTTCAGTCAAAGCTTCATCATCAATAGTGACAAAGTGCTGCGGACGAGTATGCCGACAGATTGTAATTTTAACGGCCGACGCGTCTGCTGAGAGTGTAAGCGAGAGCTTATCTCGTTATGGAATATGAAGACGCGATCTATCATTAGTATACTGGTCGATGCATGTTATTTTGACTATCCATGCTTTAGGTATCACTCAGAAAGTTGTTGTATCTGGTAGATTGAAAACGTCATCATTGCTATAGCTATGTACCATTCCAAGAATAGAAAAGAGTGGAGAGGAAAGGGACGAAAAGTGTAGGAGTGACACGGCACAAAAGGACAATAATCCAAAAGTAGGTTTCTATAGAAAAAAGCACGTTTTGGTAATATTACAGACGAAAAAGAGGGAGAAGAAGGAAAACAAGGATTGAGCAGATATCGGTTGATGGAAGGGAGAAGTAAGAGAGTGAGCTAAAAAGGACATTGGAAAGAAGTGAACATTGCTATCTGCTACAAACTCAATGGTAACGTGAGATCTGGCGATCTTTAAAACTGGTTTTAGAGAAAGAACCCACCCCCACCCCCACCCTACCCCACCCCTTTTAGGAAGTGATTTCCATGAAATATCCCAGGCCATCATACGAATAAGATAGGATGAAGATTAAATGCAGAAGGTGCGCATCAAGAAAAATAGGAAACGGGAAGATAACGAGAAGATGATGAAAAATGAAAAAGAGGAAGCAAAGGAGGAAGAGGCCGAGTTGGAGGAGAAGGAGGTGAAGAATGGGGAGAAGGATGAGGAAGAGGAAGACAGAAGTGAATAAGGAGGGAAACATGAGTAGCCAGACAGGATGAGGAAGGAAAGGAGAAGTAGGAGGGCAAGAAGGCAAAGAAAGAAAAGGAAAAGAATGAAGAACATCCAGCGGCTCTGCTCTGGCGCAGTGATTTGCGTCGTAAATTGCTGGCTGAAGGTCGTGAGTTCATTCCTATCAGAACCATTTACATGAGGGAATTTCATCTCCAACCAGCTTCTATCCAGAGATGAGTTTACCTTGGTTTTTTCAAAAGAGGAGACTGAACCATACAGCCGAGATTTTTGTACACTTAATGGATGCGTCTCAGAGCGTTCTTAGTTTCCTGACAACACTTGCAGGTGTCCGTGTCTCGCAGGTCTGATTGACGCTGACTAAGTCATTAAAGTCATAGAGCACAGCGTTCATAATATTAGTCTCTGACCAAACATAAATGCCATGGTATCATCTTCGTCATCCTCACTAACCAGCATAAAAAGTCTCGAATTCTGCGGCCCTTCATACCTTGCTCTTGTGATAACCCCATTTCATTTTCTCTCCATGTCTATGGCCTCGTTGAGTTTGGATCGAGAGGGTCGGGTTCAGCCTATTCATTAGGATTGCCTTTCAACAGACGTGGTGGTGGTGCCCTTCAGAGGTAGACGTTCGCTAACGCTCGCTCTGTGACCAAGCGATTATCGGCGTCAATATGGAACTTAGTTAATAACGTCCTCTGCACGTTGGTTAGGTGGTGTCTTGTACGGACTAAAATCAGGATAGAAACCACTGAACACTACTGAAGTGACTGAGCAGCAGTGTAGTCTCTCCCCTGGTGGTGCCTCATGACAAGGTAAAACTAACTGGGCCCAATGGGTTGGGGAGACGGAATGTGCAGCATGGAACCAATGCCACTGAAAGTGGCACAGACAGTGAGATGAGAAGAAAAACCATAATACTTCATCTGCCAGTGCTGACTATGTTGACATAATCTTTGATGACATCAGTTATGACGGGTTCCAGTTATATTTTGAAAACATTGTAAAAGATTGAAGGCAAACCCGACGAATGCAAACTAAAAAAAAGGAACAGTATCAAATAGGACCCTCTGGGGGTGCCTGTCTGATGTTCTGGGCCTTTGTTGTTGGATGGTGCTGATGAGCTTCGGTCCGGTTTTAAATTTCTCCATTGTGGGCCAAGTGCCTACTGTAAGATTGTCAGACACCTAATTGACGTTCATGAGGACAGGGTGAGCTGCGTCTAGTGGTGGAAGTGTTTTCACCAGGAGTATATAGGTTAAAGATCTTTCAATGGTACAAAGCCTGTGCATAATCTGGCTGAATCTTTAGCAACTATTTGTCTGCTTGCGGCTGTATTCTCCTCAGAATGATTTTGACAATTCCTTTGCTGGGATGGCTCATCAAACTGATGGTACAGTAGTTCTAATGGTGATGGAGATTTTCCTTCTCGGGAAAGTAATGATTAGTGATTCAGTCCATGGGATGGGTCATTCGCCAGTGGGCCAGATTCGCTAGTAGATGACGGTTAGGATATCAATTATTCTCTTTCCAACATGTGTCAAGAGTTCTGCAGGAACGTTGTCAACGCCGGTGTTTTTTTTTTTTTTTTTTTTTTTTTTTTTTGCAGCAGAACTCGCGTTTAAAAATAACATGCGGGGAAAAAACAACAACGAATCAAGGACTTTATCACTGGAGAGTCTTAACATTCTGAGAAGATACGTTGTTTCACTGACAGTTATAAATTTGTAAACAGTAACTTCATACTGTCCAGTTTCATTGGAATATTGAAGTAATCTTGCCCAAAGGATGCTGGGAACCATCGTGGCATCCAGAGCTGTATGAAGCCGTGCACCATAAAATCAATGCTACTTTCCGTCGATCACATTCTAGATCTTTCCACCACGTTTAGCTACATTTACTTCAGAATATTTTACTTTATCGTACTGACAGACAAAGAAACAAACTGGTGCAGTAAAAAATACAACTCCATGGCAGAGGTAATACAAGCGACAGAGTTAATTGAAACACATTAGCTTCTCTCCACTCCTACATCAATGGGCAATACACAACGGATTTCTAAAGTTCATTCGCCAGGTAAACCAACACTTCTCTTTTGATCAACCACTTCATCCTCCCTTCCAACATACAAAATCCCATATGTCCCTACCTTTTCCTATATGCAAATTGCCTTTTCTCTTGAGGGTGCGTCGTCCATTAGATCCACGTTGATCATGTAGACCGCGTTTCCCGTCAGTACTGACAATAAAATGATTTTGTGGAAGGAAAGTTCTGACTGCACTACATCAGTCCAGTTGGGAGGGAGGAAAGTGGTTTGGTCGTCCCTGTGGGGCTTTGTTCAGACCCGTCACCAAGTCTCCCTCTGAATGAAATGAGACCAAAGGAAAATAAAGTGAATGAAAGGAAGCGAAGCTAGGCAAACCTTTTGTCTTAATACAAATATCAATTTTAAGAAAAGGTATTCAAATGGAGGAAGCTGCACTCTCCCTGGGATGACCGTATTGGTCTAAAACTCGAAGTCTACCTATCTGTCTATATTAAGACAACTCTACCAAGGGCAGACGTGCGGGTGCTTACCGTCCATAAATTGGCTCTGTGTAGTCAGTTGGGCTATTACATTGAAAATTTGCGTGTGCTCACACCTTAACGCCTCAAACGAATTATGCACCTACTCCACTAAAGCTATGAAAACAAACTGCTGTATTAATGTATTTGTTTGTAACACATACCCCTCATTCTTTTGGATATCTCTAAATCACTAAATGGATCAAACGTTCTCTCCCTCTCTCTCCCTCTCTCTCTCTCTCTCTCTCTCTCTCTCCCTCTCTCTCTCTCTCTCTCTCTCTCCCCTCTCTCTCTCTCTCTCCTCTCTCCCTCCCCCCCTCTCTCTCTCTCTCTCTCTCTCTCTCTCTCTCTCTCTCTCTCTAGGAGGTGGAGGGTGGGTTGTTTCCAGAGTACACAATATCTGCAGTGAGTCAAAGTTTTCAGTTGTAATTTTAACAGTCTGTGTGCATTGTGTGCTTGCAGTGTGTGTGTGGTGTGTGTGTGTGTGTGTGTGTGTGTGTGTGTGTGTGTGTGTGTGTGTGTGTGTGTGTGTGTGGTGTCACGAGTTTGTCACGAGGCCTACGACGTTTGACCCATCTAGGGTGGCGGAATTACTCATTTATTTATTGTCGTTGCTGTTGTCGTGTATCCGTCCCTTAATGTGGCTTATGGTGCGGTTGCACCTTGGTGTAGTTCAGCTCAACTTCGGTTTGCTTTCTCTCTCTCTCTCTCTAATTCCACTGCCCGTGCTATTCATCCTGCAGGTTCACGGGTGGCTGGTATCCTTTCTCTCGAACTTGCTGTCTATCGGCCTCTCGCCTGTCTTTTTACCTGTCGCACGTGCTTCATTTCTTTTAGCTTGAAGTATGCTCACTCTGTGACGTAGGTGGCATGTTGGCCGCCATCGCTGAGGGAGGTTAGCTCTTCACTCGAGCGGAAGATGTCTCTGGGAGCGCCTGCTCCGGTCTTGGTTCTTCACCGTATCGTCGAAGGTACAGTCGGTATCTTCAATTCCTACAGTCGGCCTGTAGGAGAGGGACATCACTTCTTCTTTTTTCCGCATCTGCGCCTCTGTCCTCTCGACTGGACAGAGGGCAGAGAGAGTCGTTTGACCCACCTCTTCGGGGTCACCCACGGGTAGCTGGTAAGCATCAGTTTCGTGGTTTGTTTGTTTTGGTTTGTTGTTGTTAGCCGGCTTATTCTTCTCTTTTGCGCAATTTTCTTTTGTTTTCGAAATTGTAAGAGAAATATTGTGTGAGACCTTTTCTCTGGTTAATTTCAATCTTTAACCTGGCCATTCTAAATTATTTCCAAAATTCTTTCTCCTGTTTATGCACCTTGTGATGCGGTAGTCGGTGGGGATGGGAGAGAACCTGGTGATTCAGGGTTAGTACTTGCTTGGTTCGCTCGTCCGCCCCTGTCACATTCGCCGGACTCTTATTCTTCGGCCACCGTCTGTTTGTGTGTGCAAGGAGAACGAGTTTTATGTTCGCGAGCGTGCGTACGCATGATTTGTCGTTCGGATGCGTGGTTGGAGATTTGTGTTATTTTGAAATGTGGCTATAAAGTGTGATAATTATGCCATTGAATATTATTTGCAAATGTGGTGGCAGTTATAAAGCGATGGTCGCTGTGTTGATTTATTTCCTAAGGAAGGAAAATGTTAAGCATGAGTGAGAGAAGGATGAAGATGATTCATATTTGTTTTATAGCCTGTTAATTTAATGCAGTCTTTTACCTGCTTCGTGTGAGAAGACTCTAATGAACATTCCTGATTTGATTGGTTTACTGTGTTATGCTCAGGTCTGCGTTGAGCTGGGGTTGTTGGTATATTTAGTAGACCTCCCCTCGCCCATCATGCGAGTGGCTGTTAGGATTTAACAGCATGGGTCAGACTGTACTGACGGCGGGGTTCCAGTACCCTTCCTTCTCCCTTCCCTCCCTTTCTTCTCTCCTCCCAGCTACGTTTCCCCCCCCCCCCCCCCCCTCCCGGGGGCTTCACCCGGAGTCTGGACTGGTTGGTGCCACGTGCTGGTTGAGGCCACGCTCTGGCTGGGACCGCGGACTGGATGGTGCCACGCGCTGGTTGAGGCCACGCTCTGGTCGGGACCGCGGACTGGTAAAAAAAGCCCGCCGGCTTGACTGGCCCGGCCCTGATCCCGTCCAGGACCTCCAGTAACAAAAGCCCCGTTCCCCCCCCCCCCCCCCCCCCCCCCCCCCCCCCCGGGACGCGCTCTTCACTGCCTGCTTGTGTGTCGAGGGTGTCGGCTTTTGAGCGACTCCCTTCAAGAACCGACCCGGTTCGGAGCACCTAGTGCGACAGGGTGCTCCCAGTAGACTTGACAGAGGCAGGGGTGTGGAGGCACTCATGGTGTGGGAAGGGATGGATGCTGGAAACGTTTATTTATAATTGTGTATATGTTATATGTGATGAGATGTTGTGGTTGTGATTGTGTACGTCGTATGGTGAAATGCTTGATTGTGATTGTGCATGTTATGTGTGTTGGAATGTTTGATTGTGATAGTGCATGGTGCGTGTGTTGAAATATTTATTTGTGATTGGTGTGTGGTTGTGACGTAAATGGTTTGGGGGGTTGTATCGTAATTTTGTGTGGGTTT
>CM031603.1:64732711-64735211 GCA_018398815.1 Conus ventricosus
CAACCGTACGGGCGGGGAGGCTCGTGTGTCAGCCGCTTAAGAGATGCCGTTGATGTTAGCCAGGATCTCTTCTGCTACTGGTCGTCATGCGACCCAGTGTTAGCTGCCACATGAGCAAAGTAAATCCAACAAGATAATCTGACCTCGCGAGGAATGGGTCTTTGCCAGATAAGACTTGCTCAAGACACACCACATGAAAGAAGAACATCATGACAGAAATCGCACCGCATTGGTCACTCTTGGGGTTCACTGCGACCACGCCATCCGACAACCTCCGCCACTGCACGCGCCAAAAATGTGCTGTTGAAGGGAAAGATGGAATATCCGTGGAAGGAGCATCATCACATTTGCACCATGACTCTCAGGCAGGTAGAAAGAATGAAAAAGGTTGACCCATGGGATCGACACATGTTCCTGGTACATTCTTGGCCTCTGGATATTTGGATAGACAAGACAAGAAAAGACAAGACAAGAGAAGATATGACAAAGTTCTTAACTTCGAGGATAATGGAGTATATACATACTTTTTTTTCATCCAACCCTCGCCCTGTACAAGGATTACACTACGGAAAAGAATGAATGAAACAAAACATTCAAATAAATAGAAAGAAAACGACGGTATCAACAACAACACCCAACACCATCATGGATGAATTAAATGAAATGAATTATGTAAATGCTAGAGAGAATAAAAGTATTACAACAGAGAAGAGCAGATACAAGAAGGGTATGTTCTGTACCATAGTGGAGAACAAAACCAACATATACATGAAATACTTTTTTCAGTGAAAAAGAAGATCAGGATTGCTGTACTGGGAAGCTACCGTGCTTCTAGCAGGATCATGACCATCTGCCTCTGAGCAAAAACATTCAAGACCACGGTGGTGTAAAATTAATGTGTTCCCACATTAGACTGTGATGAAAACCATACTGAAAAATTGTACTCTCAGCTCCAAACCGATCATTGCCAAGCTCGACAAGAAATAAATCCTCGTGATTCAGGATAACAAGAATACCACGACCGGTATAGATTCCCGAGAAGACTGGCAAATTTCTGCGGCATCTACTATAATGAGACTACCAATGACAGGACACTACGCCTGCTAGAATTTATCAGTGAGAATGACTTGGTCTTTGCCAACACTCTCTGTCAGCACAAAGGCGATGGGTATGGCACTACCCAGACAGTCAGCGTCACAGCTAGATAGACTGTAATTCTTCGAAGTCTTGGAAGTATTGCTGTTTACAGACTGGAAGAGTTATTAGCCATGCATCTTTTTCTTTACGACGGGATGGAGAAAATACGAATCAAAACGTTTGTATCACTGGAATGCTTTACATTTCCATATTCCGTGGATAATCGTCAGTAATCTTACAGGAAAAAGCTTGGGTTGACCATCGGGTTCAGATGCATATCGCCAATCCGCACATTGAAAAGCTACATTCCATTTGTCCAACAAAACTTATTAGAATCAGCGCAGCTTTTTTTTTCGAAATCGTTTCGATAAGCAAACCAACCAACAAACAGAAGCAGATGTAAATTCAACCTCCTTGACGGAGATGACAGGAGGAAATGCGTAAACTGGAACAAGTAAGTTTCTCTCCACTCCCAAGACAATGGTCTTCCGTGCAACGCCATTGTGAGTTCATTCAGCCAGATCAACCAACGCTTTGTCTTTCCGTCAGCGAACCCATCTTCCCTTTCAACACGTAGTATCCCACATGCCCCTACCTTAGATGCAAATAGCCATTCCTCTCCATAGGTTGCGTCGTTTTTAAGACCTAAAGAGATGCCCTAGACCACGTTTCTTTAGCAATGACATTAGAATTGTTTCATGGAAGGGAGGTTCTGACTGCACTGTATTTGTCCAGTTGTCAGCACAGTGGTTCGGTTGTCCCAGTGGGACTTTGTTCAGATCCGTCACCCCCCCTCCCCCCCCCCCCCCCCCCCCCCCCCCCCCCCCCCCCCCCACTCCTGCAGTATCATCTGAAATCAAACGAGACGAAGGGAACACGATAAAGTGACGTTTTGAAGACGAAGAGGATCTTTGCGGCGAACTTTTCTTTAGGCCTAAAAATCGATTTTTAAACATGTTACATAGATGGGAAAAGCTGCATCCTTTCCAGAGCAACTGATCCGGTATTGAACGATTTGTCTACCCATCTGTCTGTAGAAGACAGCTGTACAAACGGCAGGCCTGCACGTGCATTCAGCCCGGAGATTGGCTCTGTGTGGTCGGCTGGGGTGGAATTGAAATGAAAAATGGTTGTTCACACCCTGTTCCGCCCATGCAGAGTCATGCACTAAATCCACGACAGAGACTAGAATTGGATTTACTGATGTGCATTCATGTGTCTGCAACACACACACACACACACACACACACACACACACACACACACACACACACACACACACACACACATGTGTTGAGAGGATGGGGTGGGAATGGAGGAGGAAGCGTTTATGCAAGGGTGCAACGTTTTCAGTTGTTAGTAA
>CM031603.1:64742711-64762711 GCA_018398815.1 Conus ventricosus
GGGGGCTTCGGTTGAGTCGCAGAAATCAAAACCCTCTTTTCTCCATGCTTCCCCTTGTAAGGAGTATGCCCTGGGAGACTTTCCTCATGGGAAAGCCCGAGACCCAAGGGACGGTTCAAACGGGAAAATCCTCCCGTGTCGGGAGTGGTGAATCCCACCCAGATATCGCCTCTGCCCCTGATGTTTCTAGAGCAACAGCGACGAGAGGATGCTGCCAGGCGGGAAGCCCTGCTTTGGGAAGAGCTAGATAGGATGGAGGCTCTGCGCAGAGAGGAGACTGACAGACAGGAAATTCTGCATAGGGAAGAGGCCAGGCTGCGTAGGGAAGATGCTGTCAGACAGGAAGCCCTCCGTCGGGAAAAGAATTAGATCAGCGAGGGACGAGGCTGCCAGAAGGAGGCTCTGCGTAGGGAAGAAAATTGGAACAACTTCTTTTCGCGGGCTCCCGCATCTGTAAATCGGGGGATTAGTCAACAGGCAAGTGATAGAGTTAGAGGCCCAAAATTAAAGCTTCCAGAGTTCAAAACCCAGTGAGGACATAGATATGTTCTTAGAGCATTTTGACAAGGTAGCTACTTCATACCATTGTCTGAGGAAAAAAAGGGCCCATGAAACCTTTTTTCTGGGTTTGTCGGGTGCGCAAGGGAGTTTTGTGCTCACTCTAAATGAAGGCGCGTCTTATGGGGACATGCAGTTGGCTCTGCGTAAGCGTTTCCACCTTACCCCAGAGACGTACAGGAGGAAGTTCAGGTCCATGAAAAAGAATAACGACGGACCTCGTGCAGTTTGGAGATTAGGCTGCCCCAAACGCTAGGGTACTGGGTCATTGGCTAAGCTGGAGCTGGAGGATCTGTTTCTCATCGAACAGCTGACCAACACCGTGCCCCCAGAGTTGGGGATCCGTATAGGGGGAACGCACTCAGAATTTTCGCGGCTGCGATTCATACCGTGAGGTGTTTGCTGGGGCTCTTTATGCTTATGGGCATCGCCCAGATACGGACAGAACCCCTTTCCACAGGATTTAGTGGCAATAAGGCGCCGACAACCGCTAGCGAGGTGAACAAGGCAGGCAGTCATCGGGGATTTCAGCACCCGGTTTTGTTTTCTTTGTGGTCGCCCCGGCCACATTAGGAAAGATTGCCCTAAAGCCGCCGGTAGTCAGGGGGCTGTCCTTTCCAGCATCTCGCGCCTCGGCTAACGTGGGGGGCCATCCAGCTTCTAGTGGTACAGAGTGCCCGGTGTTTCTCTCTGTGTTGGTTCTTTCCCTTTGGGTTTACACCATCAGGGATTCGGGAGCTCAAAAGATCTTTGTGGATAAGGATTTGGGTTCTCCTGAGGCCCGGGGGGGCTAGTTATGATGTGTGCGGGTTGGAGGCTGTTTTACCTCCACCCGTCCTTCTGTACTCATTTCTATCTCCACCCCCTACTTTTGTGGCGAAGTATGGGCCATCGCGGTGGAGCGAACCTCTGTATTTCCCCTTTTCATAGGGAATACCATCACCTTTGCAGACGGACGCAGTCAGTCCGTGTCTACGGATCTGCCTGTACAAAGGGGTGTGTGGGAGTTACCACACGCGCCAAAACTAAGAAGCAGGAACAGGAAAATTGCGTCCCGTTCTTCCCGCCGATCTCTGACGAGGGCCTTGGAGTGCCGATCCGCCTTCCATTGTTCGTCTTCAGGCCAGGGTTCCCGGGTGTCCAACGCCTACGACTACTGGTGGATCGTCCTGCCTCAGTCTGCCCGACACGCCAAGGTGAGCTTTAAGCTCCACAAGGGGATCCTCTTTAGGGTTTTCACTCGGGCAGATCGTGTGGCCAAGCAGCTAGTCGTCCCCCCAAAGCTTGAGAGAAATCTGTTCTCCGGCAGGCCCTTGATTCACCCATGGCAGGCCACATGGGGTCAAAGCGGACTCTCGAGCGAGTAAGACAAGACTTCTTCTGGCCGGGATGATTCCAGGTTAGGCAGTACTGCCGCAGTTTTGATGTCTGCCAACGGGCAACGCCTAAGGGTCGCTTTAAGCGTGTTCCCCTAGGGTCAGTTTCCACGGTTGGGGAGCCATTCAGCAAGGTTGGGGTCGACCTGGTGGGGCCCATCAATCCACCATCCGATCGCGGTCACCGCTACATTTTGGTAGCGGTAGACTCTGTGACTCGATACCCAGAGGCTGCCCCGCTTAGGACTATCGATACCCCTAAATATTGCTGAAGCTCTCCGGCAGATTTGGACGCGCACTGGCGTGCCCAGGAAAGAAGCACGGCCGAAGTTTGTACTGGAGAGCGATCATCATCCTCTCCAGTACCTGACCGGATCCGGCCAGTCCCGTCGTCGACTCATGAGTTTTGGCAGTGGAACTGCAGAGTCATTTTCGCCAATCAAGGGTTCCAGCAATACGATGCTGACTATCTCAGCCGAGCTCCGTAGTCAGCACATTGGAAAAAACAGTCAGAGGGACACTTCCCCTCAACCAGGTTAAAATCCCCCTTTTGGTCTCTGTATTAGGTGTGACAGTTTTCACTTCAGTGATGTTAACGGTAGTGAATCGCCAATGGTTCGGATTTTGTTTATTTTCATTGTTGGAAGGTTTGCTTAGTTGTTTGATTTAAATGTAGTTTATGTATCTCCCTGTGGAATTCTATCGTGGAAGTTTGTATTGGATTTGTCGTACTCTGTCGGTCACAGAGGGTTGGGTTCGGTCCCATTGTTGTGAATTTGCAAAATGCGTTTAAGGTTCAAAGGAGCACTGTATCTCAGAGAAAAAAGATGCTTTTAGAAGGGGGGTTTGTCCCCCACGAGTTTGTCACGAGGCCTACGGGCGATTGACCCGTCTAGGATGGTGGAATTGTTCATTTGGTTGTTGTCGTCGTTATTGTCGTTTATCCGTCCCTTAATGTGGCTTGTGGTGTGGTTGCACCTTTGGTGTAGTTCAGCTCAGGTTAGGTTTACTTTCTCTCTCTCTCTCTCTAATTCCACTGCCCGTGCAATTCATCCTGCAGGTTCACGGGGGGCTGGTAATCTTTTTTTTTGTACTGGCTTTTTCTCTATCGGCCTCTCACCTGTCTTTTCACCTGCCGCACGTGCAAGGTTCCTCTTAGCTTGAGGTATTCTCACCGTGACGTAGCGTGGCATGTTGGCCGCCATCGCTGAGGCAGGTTTTCTCTTCACTCGACGGAGATGTCTCTGGGAGCGCCTGCTCCGGGGCCTGGTTCTTTCACCTTATCGTCGAAGGTACAGTCGGTACCTTCATTTCCTACAGTCGGCCTGTAGGAGGGAGACATCACTTCATCTTTTTCCGCATCTGCGCTGCTGTCCACTCGACTGGACAGAGGGCAGAGAGAGTCGTTTGACCCGCCTCTTTTGGGTCACCCACGGGTAGCTGGTAAGCATTTAGTTTCGTGGTTTATTTGTTTTGTGTTGTTTTTTTTTTTTATGTTAGCCGGCTAATTCTCTCTTTTGCGCAAATTTTTTTTTTGGTTTTCAAAATTTTTAAAAAAAAATTTGTTGAGACCACTTTTTTTTGGTTAATTCAATCTT
This sequence comes from Conus ventricosus, assembly GCA_018398815.1. Classification (NCBI taxonomy): domain Eukaryota; kingdom Metazoa; phylum Mollusca; class Gastropoda; order Neogastropoda; family Conidae; genus Conus; species Conus ventricosus. The sequence continues at coordinate 64,746,244 of CM031603.1, forward strand.
TAACCTGGGCCCTCAAAATTATATCTTAAAAGTTTTTTCTCCTTTTTATGCATTTGGTGATGCGGTAGTCGGCGGGGATGGGAAGAACCTGGTGATTCGGGTTGGTACTTGCTTGTCTCGCTCGTCCGCCCCTGTCACAATTGCCGGGCTCACATTCTTCGGCCCCGTCTGTTTTGTGTGGCAAGGAGAAAAGAGTTTTTTGTTCGCGAGCGTGCGTACGCATGATTAGTCGTTTGGATGCGTGGTGGGAAATTTGTGTTATTTTGAAATGTTGCCATAAAATGTGGGGATAATTGTGCCATTGAATTTTATTATTGCAAATGTGGTGGCAGATGTAAAGCCATGGTTGCTTTATTAGTTCAATTCCTAAGAAGGAAAATGTTAAACGTGAGTGAGAGAAGGGTGAAGATAATTCATATTTGTTTTATTAGCCTGTTAATTTAATGCAGTCTACCTGCTTCGTTTTAGAAGACTTTAACGAACATTCCTGATTTGGTTGGTTTGCCGCGTTATGCTCAGGTCTGTGTTGAGCTGATGTTGTGGGTGTATTTAGTAGACCCCCCTCGCCCATCATGCGAGTGGCTGTTAAGGTTTAACAGATGTGTCAGACAGTACTGACTGGGGGGTTCCAGTGCCCGTCTTTTCTACTTTCCACCCAGTTACCTTTTCCCTCCCCGGAGGCTTCACCCGGAGCACGCACTGGTTGGGGCCACGCATGGTTGGGACCGCGCACTGGTTGGGACCGCGCACTGGTTGGTAACGCGCACTGGTTTGGGGCCACGCACTGGTGAGGACCACGCACTGGTTGAGGCCACGTTCTGGTGGAAAAGCCCGTGGACTTGGCTGGCGGGCCTGATCCCCCCTCTAGGACCTCCAGCAACAACGCCCCCTCCCCCGAGACGCGCTCTCCACCGTCTTTTGTGGTGTCAAGGGTGTCGGCCTTGAACAACTCTCTTTAAGAACCGACCCGGTTTGGGGGACCTAGTGCGACAGGTGTTCCAGTAGACTTTTGAAAAGGCAAAGGGGTGTGAGGGCACTGCATGACAGGGAAAGGGATGGGTGCTGGATTATTTATTTATGTTTTTGATTGTGTATTTTCGTATATTGAAATGCTTGATTGTGATTGTGCATGTTGTGTGTGTTGGAATGCTTGATTGCGATTGTGTAAGGTGCGTGCGTTGAAGTATTTATTTGTGTTGCGTGTGTTGTGTGAATAAATGGGGTGTTGTATCGTAAATCTTTCTTGTGTGGTCTCTTGCGTGGCGTGTAGGTCAGTCGCTCCCTTCACTCCCATCTAAACCGATCCTGTCAGGGGGGACCCCAGGGGTCGGTCGTGCACAACACACCAAAAACCACACACCACCACACACACACACACAACAAAACCATATATATATTATATATTAGGAGGAACAGGAAAAACCTTTTCTGCCCCCTTGTTTACCCCCGGTTTTTTGGGCGAAATGGCTAAAAGCTCCCTTTTTTCTGTGGCGGAAAAAAGAAGAGAAATCACCGCCCCCCTGACAAAACCGTTTAAAGGTAAAGTTCCCCTAGACAGACAGACAGCAGAAGAGAAAAAGAACAGAGACAAGAGGCCCCCCATGCACACACTCACCACACAAAGCCCCAACTAACCCCCACAACCACACACTTCACCAACACACACACACACACCAAATAAAAAATTGCACTTGCAAACACACACACACACACACACACACCACACCCCGCCCCGCGCGAACACATTGCACGGTAATAGAACACAGTGCAAGCGGGCGGCTCGTTTTGCCCCTGTGGGGCTTCATGTTGTGGCTAAAAAAATAAATAAACCATGCCTCGCGAGCTTATCGTTTTGTCTTTACTGGCCAGTGCGGCGGGAATTTCCCCCTTATTGCGTCAGAAAATGTTCGCGAATATTCTTAGATGTTCGTGGCACCCCACGTCAACATACTACGCCGGAAAGGCCCGGGCCCATTTTGCCATGGCTTTAATGGAGACGGCGTGTTTGTTTAAGAGGAAAAAATTTGTGTTATGGGGGGGATCATAGCAAAAATAAAAGCTTTGATGGATTAAAACAAAGAAAATTAGGTGAGCGCTTTTTTTTCCTTGTAACCCAAAGGCAGTATTGCTTTTTTGGGAAGGGGGGGTGAAAAAAAAACGGAACAAACCTTTATGAATCACAGCTCCCTTGAAAGCTTGTTGGTTCCAAAGGATTTAGAAAAAGATTTGGGAAATATTACGAAAGAGATGTTGATGGCTTGATAATCTTTCGACTTTTTGACGAAATGTTCCATTTTTAAAAAGGGTGCTTTTTACTAAAACTTGGCGAAAGAAAACTACCCTCATGCTTGATTATGGGTCACTGCCTTGAAAAGGCGCAAAAAATGTTTCAAAGACAAAAACCAAAGGAAAATGGCGTTCATTTTTCGAACGCACATGAAAATTGATGTATATGCAAGAAAACTGATGAGCTTTAAAACATTTTTTATTTTTCCCCAAAATTTTCATAACCCTTAACATCGGCATCAATGATTTGTTTGCCAAACGAAGTTGATCGCAAAGTCTCGAGCAAAATGTGGGTTTCGAAACCTGGCAAAATTAGACTAAGTTTCTTTTGTACACTTAAAAGGGGTGGGGTATGGGTGGCCCCACTATTTCTAAAAAAAAGCTCCAAAGTTCAGCGACAGGTGTACTAATGGCGATTAAGAGCCCCCAAAAAAAACCCTTCCCAAAGCAGTTTTTTTTTTAAAAAAAAAAACCCCTAAACTTCCCCATCCCCGGTCCAAAAGCCCGGATAAAAAAAGGGGGGGGTGTGGTTTAAACTTTTTTTGTTGAAAGAAGGAAAGTTAATGAAATCTTTGTTGTGGGGGAAAAACCTGGGGGTGAAGTTAGCCTTGCTGATGTACTTTTAAATAGCCGTTCTTGTAAAGCCTTATTTTCGTGGCAAGAGGATGCAGTAAAATTAGCCTTGTGACGTACTTAAAAAAACCGTTCTGCGGTGAACCCCTTTTTTATAGTAGCAAGGGGGCTGGGGTTTTAAAAACCGTTTGCATAAAAACCCCTTTTCATGGGTAAAACCCTATTTAGTAGCAAGAGGGCTGGGGTTTTTAAAAACCCGTTTTGCTATAAAAACCCGTTCTTGCGGTGAACCCCTTTTTTAAGTAGCAAGAGGGCTCGGTTTAAAAATCCCCCTCTATAAATAGCGTTCATGCTGTGAAAGCCTTTTTTTAGCAGAAGAGGGCCCGCGGTAAAAAAACCCCCTTCTAAAAAATAACCGTTCATGCGGTTAGCCTATTTTTAGTAGCAAAAGGGCCCACGGTCTGCCTGTACTTGCTATGTGCGGACACTAAGGGAGGTAAACCCGCGCACCCCCACCCACGCACGCCGTTCCCCACCCCCCCCCACCCCCGAGCCCCCCCCCCACCCCAGCCGCACGTTCCCACCCCCCCCCCCGCACGCCACTTAAGTCATCCCCAATCATTCACAAATCATCCTCAAGTATTCACAAGTCATCTCAAGTCATTTACAAGTCTCCTCAAAAATCATTTACAAGTTATCCCAAGTCATTCCCCCAATCCCCCTTGTTTTTCACAAATCATTCACAAGTCATCCCCAAGTTTTTCAAGTTCCCCCAAAACCCTTTAAAGTTCCTTTCTTAAATATCTTTAAGTCACCCCAAGTCTCCTCAAGTTCTTACCCCAAATTAACTAAGATCATAACTAAGTCTCCTCTAAATCAACCAAGTTCTTTTTTTAAATATCTTAAATTTTCAAAAAAAAAACAAGCTTGTTTTTATTTAAATAGTAAATGTCTAAAAATAGTACACCACGCCTCAAAAAACGGTCTCGTTGGGATGTCTTGCTCAGCGTTTTCTGCATAGTCTTAAGGAAGGTTTACATCCGAAAACAACCGATTGTTTTCAATTCGGGTCTATGGAAATGCTTTTAAGACTAGTCTTTTTTTATTGACTCATCATTTTTTTAATAGCCATGATCTATTTTTAAAAAATTTAAAAAATTAGTTCTTTAAAAAATTATTCCATTATAATGGATCAAATGTGCTTTGTTTTTTGGCGGTTTTGGCGGCATGTCTTTTTCTTTTTAAGGTTAGGTTGTTTTAACTTTTTTTCGTTTTGTTTCCTTGGTATATTTTTATGCCATAATAAAAGCCCCAACAGCAGAAGGGCGCTAAAAAGGCACGTTTTAAGTTCAATATTCCTGAAGAATTTGGGGCCCTTTAATCAATGGAGTTTTTATAGTGGCATTGAAAACAACTTGTTGGCGTTGGCGGTGTTAGTTTTCATGATGAGTCTATTCGTAACATTAATTTTTTTTTTTTGTTCCATTGCTAATTTTTTTCCTGCTTCAAACCCCCCGGATTTTTAAAAGGCCTTTACCCGATTCGCGTTTTTTGTGATTTTTTTGGCTTTGGTTTCTTTTACCCGGTTTTAGTGTTTTCTGGTTCTGTGATTTTTCCGATCGTTTTTTGAAGGGGAAAAAAAATTATATGTTAAAAATTTTTTAAACCCATGATTAAGGCGATAACAAGTTCCAAATCTATAGTATGATCCAGCCCCAGAGACCTAATGTTTTTTGTTAAAAATGGTCTTGCGTTTTAAAAAATTTGTAAAAACTTGTTCGAATCAAAGGGGGGCAAAAACTATGACTGTTTTGTGTACAACTAAGAAACCCTTTTTCCCACACTTTTCACATTCTGACCCCAGCTGCGCTTATCCCGTTTTTGAACTTTAAATGTCTTGTGGGACACTGGGTTTAAATCTGTTCAATGTGAATCGTTCGAGGGAATGTTTTGTTTTTCCCCTGTGCTAAAGAAAAAAGCCTCTCCTTTTTTGGGCATAAAAAGTTTTCATCAACTTGGGCATTCTAAATTCGGGAAAGGTTTTGGCCCCCTTGTAGCTGTGTGATCATCGCTGTTCATGTTTTTTATTAAATTATAATTATTTTTTTTATAAAAATAGCCTGAAAAACTGTTTGCTAACTTTAACCATTCTGCTGTTATAAGAGGCCTAGTGGATACTCAATGTTGGTAAAAGCCTTGTTTTTAAATAAAACAGCGATTTGGCAAACTAACTTTGAGGATTCAGCAAAGCTGTTGCTATATTGCAGTTCGCGTTGCACGAAAGATTTTTAGGTTCAAGAAGGAATAATTCCACAATATTAGTTGAGAAAAAAATTATAAAAATATTCCACTCGCAATAATGATAGGCGGCTTTTTGGGGTACTGCTTTTTAGTGGCGTAATTTTGCATTTAGTAAACTGGGGAATAAGCGATAGAAAAGGAATACAAAGCTATGAGAAACAGACTAGCACAGGACGCCTATGAAGGCAGAGACCTTGAGGCATAGTTAGATTTTATTAATGACACACTGAAAGAACAGGGGCATGCAGCTTACACATTTAAAAATGTTGACAAGCAATAAAACAATATTATAGAACAGGCAAACCAATCGAGGACATTGCCCCCCACCAAAATTCAGTGACTTTTATCAACCATCAGAAAAACAAAAGATGCAAGAAATCGGGTTTATTGTCGTTGGCATGACCGTCGTGTATTTTGTTGCACATAATATTGGCTGAATAAAAAATGAACAAAATCTATTATTCGCCAAAGGATATTGGAGGGCATCACAGCAATTAAAAAGCTAAGCCAAGCAGCGGGGAGTCAGTGAACAAACAGCAAAAGAATGGTTATCTAAACAAGCGATTTGGCAAATTTATTTACCGCCCCCCTAGGCAAATAAGGGGGCCACCTTTGTGAACAAAATCCCGAACAAACCCCCATAAAAGGTTCTTCTTATTTATCTGATAGGATTAGACAAAAAAGTTTAAGTACGCACTCCGTCTTGACATGGCTTCAAGTAAAAGATGCGGAGCCTTTAACAAAAAAAGAGTGTTCTGCTGTTGCTGTCGCTTACAACTGAATACCAAACGGGGCCATTTTAACTTATCCTCGCATGATTCAATTTGACGATGGAAAAGAATTAAAGGCCAAGTGAATCAATTTTGTTAAAACACAGAGTTACTATTGAAGAGGCATTCCGGGTGTTCACAGCTCAGGTTTTAGTTGAAAACTTTAAAACAGTTAGCGAAAGGACTTTTTTCACAGTATACAGAGTGATTGACAATTCTCGCAACATAATGGGTTTGAAGATTTGCCCTCAGTTTTGCGGCAATGAAAATTAAAGGGGAATTTAAAGGCTAAAACCAGTTACAAGAATCAAAAGAAAAAAAATAAAATGTTGCTGAAGCTCAAGTACCCGGCAAACTATTACCGTTTGGTTTAAAAGTAAGGTACCTTTATTTACCGGGGGAAGCAGAAGGGGACACTCGCATCAGGGCAACTGATCCGGTTTGGGAGTGTTGATCCATATGAAATAAAAAGAATTGTAAAAATGAATTCCCCCCGTGTATTATTTTCGGGGAAACTGACACAACAAAACAACCAGCCCTCAAAGATCTTTTGTGAAGGAAAGAACTGCAGATAATCCCGCCGGGCACAGTTCCGCTTTAATTAATTTACGGTTCTCCAGTGCCCCATTGCATATGAAAACTCTGGATTAAACAAAACACACGTTTTGTGTTTGGTTTTATTAAAGCTTCTTTGTTACAAAATGTTGTGTTGATCTCATGTAGATTAGATCGCAGTTTTACGTTTTCTTGATGAAAGTCTTATTGCCAACAATGCTTTTTTATAGTTGTCTGTGTATGTTTGACTGCAAAAACCATGCGAGATATTCCCTTTGTTTTTTTGATGGTTTTTCCGGCTGAAATTTGACTTTTTCGACCTTAAACCAAACAAATCCTTGATCCCCTTTTCCGTAATTCATCCTTTTTTTTTCCTAAAACCTTTTTTGTTGAAATTTAAATTGCAAAGGCGAATCTTTTAGGGAAAATCGGACGTGTATCCCATCCCGATGCCCTTTTTGCTACTTCTTTTCCCATGTCTTTATAGATGTCTCAGTGGGATATCTATAACAAAACTATCTGTATCTGTGTAAGCACTCTGGACTCGGGGATACGAGGCTTTAAATAGGTTCTAAAGAAACTTTAATCAAAACCCTTTGATATTCTAAAACAGTAAACCCAATATAAAAAAGTTTGTCTAATTGACTTTTTTTTTTTCATCTTTATGCCAAAAAGCTATCATGAATTTCTTCTGAGTCTTGTAATTGGGTTTTAAGCAGCTTAAATTGCTTCGTTCTTTGGTAACAATCTGACTCTTTACGTTTGTGCGGATTCTCCATGTCTTTCATAACAGCTGTTGTTATCGGGCTTGAAAAGTCTTTTTCGAAGCATCTGTGGATTTAGTTCTGAGATCAGTGTTCTTCATGATGGGGTTTTTCATAAAACTGTTCTTGATTAACAGCAATTTTTAGATGAAAGCTGTTAACTTATTAACATGTCTTAAATAAAATTGTAGAAAGTCTGTAATGGAAACATAATTTTTTTTGCCTCGAAGTTAGGCACAAGTTTGGTGGCTCTCTTGGATCCTCTTTAGATTTCTGCTGTAATGGATAGTCATTATGCGGTCTGGAGTTCCTGAGGATATTCTAAATTAACTTCTAGAATGGAAACCACGCTGTTGATCAGGCTTTTTAAACTGCCCAACCACTTTAATGCTTTTTGAATATTATTCGGATCACCGCCTGTTTTACATTTTAAAGTTGCGAAAGGGAGCGATTGCGCCATAGCCCATCCTACAGTTTGTTTGCATCTAAATACATGAGTAGTTAGACCTTTTACTCGGATATAGTGTCCAAGTATTTGTTTTTTGGTTTTAAACAGTAATGGTTTGCGAGCCATAAAATTCCCCACGCAATCGTTTTCAATCTTCTGAATCATTGTGGTTAGAGTCACAGACAATAAATCAATTTGTACCTCCCAGTAAACTTTAAGAAAGCATCCCAAATCATCCGGGGCGGAAGAAATGTAATTGCGGCAGGATCCAAACTGTAATGTTTCTTGCAGGGTCTTTCTATAATTTTTAAAGGGACGTCCGCCAACAAACTTACATCGGCCATCATGTATAGAAATCATGTTTGTCTCCTTCGGTTTTACACTCTATCTTCTGCCACGCATCTTGAGCAGGTGGTAACTCGGAGTCACTGATGTCTTTCCTCTAAGACTAGTTATGGAGAAAAGATCGCACCGTTTGGAGGAAGTGTATCTTCATCAAACCTTTCCCAAATGTTCATGTACTCATAGGGTAACGCCCTTTCTAACAGAGTTGGTGTCATATATTCTTCCGTTATTGGGACAGGACTTTATGGACTTGGGCCACGTGACTCTACAATGAACCATTTCTTGTGCTGCTGACTTCATAGAGTTCATAAAAGACATGTTATTTAAAGTGAATAACACTTGTGCTTTTCTTGATGACTGTGCTTATTGCATGACACTCCTGAAGGAATTCGCCCATGCTTTCATTATAAGATGAGAATGTAGTAACCTCGCAATGGGGTTTCTGTGAAAGATACAGGCAGCTTAGCTTTACTGTCTTAGGATCAAACTTTAGTTGAAGAATTGCATTTTTCTGTGCGCTGTGAACCTCTTAAACTTCCCACTAATAGTGATCATGGTTTCTTAACTGTGGGTTTTACACTCTTGGGCGTTAGCTTCTACTCTAATCCGCTTATCCAACAATGCGTGGCGTGAGAGTCATACTGTTGTTGGCTCCTTCAGGCGGTCATTATGATTTCTGATAAGTTTAGAGTATTAGAACAGTCATTTACGCACTTTCTGCTGGCGTTCTAAGAAGTATTCTGCTGCTATGGCCCTCTATTATTATTCTGGCTCTGAATATAACGCCATCCGACCTAAATAATTAATGATGGCAAATGTACAATCTGATATTACTCATTTAAGACTTGTTCTTTCGAAGTTTTTGTGGCGCTGGGCCCTTCATATAGGTACAATAAGGACTCGAAAGTCTGCGTAAACTACGTATGGACGATGGTTGCACGTTTTTTTCCAGTTCTTTTAAAACTAAATTTAGTTCTGGCGGGGGCCTTCCGTAATTAGTTTGTATTTCTGTCTACAGAACTTTTACAATGTTTTATATGTCACTCGCGGCTTGGATCTGATTGGCACTTCTTGTTAAACATTTTTCTACAGAATTCTTGTTTGGCCATGATCTTTTGAAGTTTGATGCTTTTAGTCTTACTCATTGTTTTCGTATCAATGTGTAATGCGGGTAGCACGCTGGTGAAAGCATCAGTTAGTAAGGTCTACATGATTTTTGTTCTGGTCTCGCCAATCGTTGGACTGTTTTTGGACCTTTTATTGGACAATTTTGTTTCCTATCCATTGTGTATTATACATTAAACAGTTATTGGTTTGTTGTGTTCCTTCAAACCGATCAATTAGGTCTACACTAACAGGGAAAGGTCCACCCCCCACTAAAGTTAAGTTCATTTGATATTTGCTACGGGTGATAGTTAGGACACTCCTTCTCTCTGCGTTCGTTTTTTTGCGGGCGTCCGTTGATGCATAGCAGCAAGCCTGGCAAGAACACACCACTAAACATTTGTAGGTCTGTATTCTTTATGTTTAGAAATGTCTTTTAGCCACTAAATGTGGAGGTAGTGGATTGTAAGCCTTCCCATCAATCGGCGCATACTTAGCCTGATTTTAATTGATCTCGAAGTACTTCGCCCTCGTGACCAACCCATGTGCCTCTAATTTTGGCTTCTTCAGCCGCAGCGTCTATACTGTTGTATGCAGTGCGTTGCCAAACAGGCGGAGTTTTAAGTACGTTAACTGAGAAAGAAACAGTCTGTTGTTTTGTCGAGACCCCAGTCTTCTGAATTTTCTTCATTTATTGTTAATTAGTCGATTAAAACAGCTAACATTACTTATACTGGCGGGTCTATTGGTAGGTTTACTTGGAAAGAACTTGGAGAAAACATAGCTATGGTACAACGCTTGCCCGCACGTTTGCTGGATCAATGACTTCTAGATTATATCATTCTGTGACTCTTGATAAAAGCTTCTCTCTCAGCATTCCTTCAAATAAATTCGTATTGGCCCCTTCATATAATCTTAAGCCATGTTGAGCTTCTTTTCTTTTCTATACTCAATTCTATTTATTTTTTAAATTAAAAAAAAATAAATTAATCAGAATCAATATCAACACGGTCCTTTTTTGTCTTTCTTTTTGCGCTTGGACTCACTAAACATAAACTTTAAGTATTAATATAATCACCCTTCGGTGTTTGTTGTTACTGTGAGCTGTTTAGTTACAGAGTTTAATGTCTCGTTTACTTTTTTTTAAGATTCCTTTTTTTATCTGCTCGGGGTTGGATTTTGAGAAAAAAACTTGTCACCGCTTTCGTTGAAGATCAAACTTTTGTCTTTTGTAGTCATCAAAATCGGCATGGGGACGTAACACGATTAAATTCTTCATTCGTGATGTTTGAGTCAATCAAAGCGCTTTTTTATTTATTGTCAGTTTAAAACGAACTAAGTTTAGCCGTTATTAGTTGATCCATAGCTGTGTTTGCTTTTGAGTTTTAGTTTTTTTAACTCTTTTTTGCCAGCAGCAGCACTTACAGCTACTGAACACAGGGCCGAGAGCTAAAGACAATCGCGCCTAGAGGTTTTTTAAAAGCTGCGCGGGTGCGCCGATGCCCGTGTTGCTAAGAGACCTAACATCGTTCCTGCTGATAGTAAGAGCGATTATAGTCGATGACCCAGTAATTTACATATGTAACAGCTATTTAATGGAGCCATAATACTTCGTTTGGTTTGGCTGTATTTGAAAGGTCCTGCTCTAGTTTTTGTTGCATTTTGTAATGTTTGTTAATCTGAAGGTTTTTACTTCAGGGGTTTCTATTTCGCGTTTGCTGGCTATACTCTTTCTTTTGGCGGAGCTGTAGGCATTTTGGTATAATTATTTTAGACCTGACAGTCATGCTTTTTTATAAAATTGAATAAATAATATTATTTGGTTTACTACAGTTTCTAATTCTGTTTGCTGCAAATATTTCAGCCGGGCGCCATCTTTATATTTAATTTTCTAATGTACTTTATAGGCGGTTTGTTATATGCTTTTATGCTTGATTCAATTTGAATGTTTATTCGGCTCTCACAGTTTCTCCCGCGGTAACATTGTATTCGGATTATCCCTCCGTGGTGTCCTGTAGGTCAATCCAGTAATTATCCGATTTTGTTGTTAAAAGAATCATCAAGCCTCTAACATTGTGAAGATGTAATCTTTTTCGACACAAGGGTCTACTGTTGGACTTCTTCACCTCACGCCCCCCAAACAGATTTTTATTTCATCAAAATGCTGAAAGGTTTAAGGCCGCTAGAGTAGTTTTGGTTAGGGCCTACCCTCAATCGGAACATTGTACTTTCGTTTATTTTTTGGATTATTAAAAAACTTTTCACTTCCTCTTTTGAACGCGGATCTTCATCTTCGCCAACTCGCAATAAAATACCTTTTAGCGATCTTGCTGAGACGCTAATACTTAAAATTCCATTTTAGTGTCTGCCCTGCTTCTCGGATATGTTGTATGTTGAATCACTCTTCGTATTATATTGCTTATCTTGATTGATTTTGTTGTTCAATCAGCCTTGCCTAAATTAGGGTGATAACAACGTCTATCTCTTAACGTGATTGTCTGTATTGCTTAAATGCCTTTCTTTGCTTCGGTGATGTCTGTTGATATTAGTACACGGTGGATTCGTTAAAAGGTAGTTCATTATGACAGTCTGTCTTTCTTTTAATTGCTCTGAAAGTAGGCGCTATGCGCTTTTAACAACTCTAAATCTAAGGGAATAATTGGGTAAAGCGCGATTACCTTACGCATAACTTACAGCTAAAGCCTTTTTGCTGCTTTTAGCAACCGAGGCGAGTTCAGCGCCTTTTCTTAGTTTTAGTGCTTCTTCATTGTGATTCCTTGAAACGCAGATCTTCCCTTTCATCCCGGTTAGCCATAGATCAGAATAAATAGGGTTAAAAATATGTATGCATTGTGTAATGAAAATAATTTTCTTGGGGGCCCCCTCAAGGTTTTATGTAATTATTTTTCTTCCTTAACGAGTTGCCCGTCCCTAATTCTGTACTACGTGTCCTGTTTGGGTCTGTTTGTTGGAATCGAGCTCTTATTTTGAAGTAAGTCGCGCAGGAGCCTGGCACAATCACTTCATCCGCTCATAGGTGTCTTCTGGAATTTTGTATGTAAGTTTTGTTATGCATCAATAGTAGTAGATGGATTTTTATTATTGGGAACAGTTATATTCGCTTTTTTCCCTTACCTTCACGCCATTGGGCCTGCTTTCCTGATTTTCTAATGGGGTTGTTCAGAATCGAGCCATGTGCTTGTTGGTGGCATTTTATTAAGCAAAATATAAACAAAGTTAATTATTTAAAAACATGGCACGGAATTGAAGGCGAAAGAAGTTGATGATGTTTTTGATCGTGGAGACGACTTGAGTGAAATGATCCTTTTTGACACAGCATTTCGCTCAACGCTTTCATTGCAGCGTGAAATATTAACGCAAAGTACGGTCGAAGCATTTTACAAAAAGTTTAGGCCAAGAACCTCCGAATTTATATAGACCCAAATGATTTCTGATTATTGAAGATGAGTCTTTTGTCTGTAAAGAAAAAAACGATCTTGGGAAATTGTTCGGCGTAAAAACCCTAAACCCGACACATCAAAGTTTTTAGCTGTTGGGTTCAAATTGAAATTAGACTCTGTGTGAATGATCAAAATCGCCTTGGCATTTGCTAGACCGAATTTAGGGGCGGTGGCAGTCGGTGGCAGTGGCGTAACTTCAAAACACAATACAAGATACTCCCGACAGATAACAAAAATGCCAAAAACATGGTACTTTAAAGAATTAAATCAATCTGCTAGGCGAATTTAATAATTACACTAGATGCAGAAACAGTTTTTCAGATGAAAACAGCGTTTAAAACAATTTATTGTATTCCACCATGCCTATGCGAGAATTATTAGACCTTGATCGTACTTTAAGAACAATCAGAGGGCGAAATTAACAAATATCTAGTTAGCATAACTAGGTGAATAGACTGGGCAATATTAAAAAGAGGAAAAAAGGAAAAACTCGTTGAGGCTGATTGTCGCCATTCTTCAGGGCCTGCTGATATTATGATAAGCAATTAACCCATAGACGAAAAAGATCTTGAACAAGATTGAGATCTGCAAGACTAGATGTGACACGTTACTAACCGAAACCTATTACGTACACTCATGTGATTGGATTTTTTAGATGAAACATCGAAAAATTTTGATTTTTATTTGATGACGCTAACGCTTAGCCGAACGATAAGAACATTGTTTTTACGTGAGCTGGGTAGTCACTTTTGCAAGCGTTTATTTATTATCCTTTAAACTGCTTAGGATTGGCAAATAAGTACACTGGGTGTTGGCTATCTTAAGGCGGTTGGTGGAGGGCAAAGTCCAGTGCATCCGCCGCACCCAGACTCTGACCTTCTGATAAACATGGGTATAAATAAAACAGCTTAATCATCATTGCGAATATTTATTAAAAATTTTAGCTGGTAATGCCCGGTGGACGCTTTACAGGAATATGGGGGTAGTTTTGTCAGCTGGCTTCTTTTTTTGTCTTCTGCAAGCAAGTAGTTGGCTTTTATGGCCGAGCACTACAGCACTATGGGCATTAGTTTTCTCTTATTAGTTTGGGTTATTATTTAGTAAATTAAGATCCAAGTAATTCTTGGCCGTTAATCCATGAAACAAGCGCTGTCTTTTTTTTCATATTCAGGTCTTAGCGAACAGAGTCTGCGAGCTGTTTGCTGTGAGTCTTCATTGGACTTGGGGGGTTTGGGAACTTCGGGAATTAGTTAGACTTATCTTGGGTGTGTTTGTTTTACTGCTTGTATTTACTGGCTCCAGAATATATGTCGTTTTTCTCCCATCCTTCTGTTCATTGCCTGCTATAAAGTATTTATTATTATAGTTTATTCAATTATTCTTCCTGGAGTCTGAGGTCAGGAAAGGAGGCTAGCAATGTTTAATCCAGTGGGCCAACAGCAATGTTCTACTTTCGATCTTGCGTTAATTGTTAAAACATTTTGGTATCTGTTTTAATTCTTGAAGGTAATTTCACTGTATAGAAATGTAATGGCCCGTCTCTTAATTTGCTAAAGTATTGTTTTGTGCATCAAAAAAACCAATTTTGAAGGTTCTGTTTTGCTCGTCGATGCGTTTGTGCTTGCGACCTAGCAAAAACACAAAACGTAAGTACGAATAGAGTCGTTTATTCGTTCTATTCCCGCCCTGTTAGGGCCCTTAGATGTGTCCTAAGATATTGTTGTCCCATGCGGTTTTTATTGCTCTTAGCTCTATGGACCAGGCTAAAACAATTTTGAAAGGAGAACGCCGATCCCAAAGTTATACTTTCGGTGCGTGCCTTGAAATAAATGTCGGCCTATGCCATGGATTATGTTCAACTTTTGTCTTCATAAAAAAGTCTGTCTTGATGTTAATATTGAATTCGTTAACAGATCCTTTAAAAGACTTTTGTCTATTCTGTTGCTGATTGGATTTTTATTATAAAGGTTTTGTCATTTGGTTAAAGGCGCTTGCAATTTCAGCCCAAAATTAAGTTCTGAAGGTTGTAATTAGAAATATGAAATCGGTACACTGAACATAACCAAAGGATCATGGTGAATTTAAAAATGAGATCAGCGTACGCACTCACACCCAGTTAGTTGATGAGCAAAAACACAGCCAAAGTTTAACTGGATCTGATAAAACTGCATCGGATGGACCTAAACCACGCTCTTTTGGGATTGTGCTCGTCTTCAATTGGGGGGTGTTTAAGATATCTGCTTAAAGGAGGTACTCACCTTTTTATGAAAAATAGGCACCATCACTGTCTGGGTCCACAAGCAATGTCTAGAGTATCAGTTGCTTTTTATTTATTAGATTGTAGTGCGGCCACAGAATATTTTTTGCGCCAGTTATACATTTGAAAAATCAATCATTTTTAATGTGTTTTAAAAAAGGTTTTGCTGTAACAATAACAACCATAGACCGGCCTTCCCTTCGTTTACCTTCGTTTTTAGTACATGCTTTGTTATGGGTGCGAAACAGAAAAAGGTCGCGGTCATTGAAATATTTTACTAAGTCGTTTGGTTTATTTATGCAAAGCCAAAGGAGAATAACAACAAGATTCTAAAAGTTTACAGAAGCAGGGACAAAACCAAAATTTGCAGTTTACAATACCTGTTGGTTATTAGGGGGTTTTTTGCTCGCTAAAAAGAAGCCCAAAATTGTGATAACTTGAACATTTATATCAAACTTAACAATGCAAATCTAAAAAACAATGTTAACATTCAAGCTGAAGAAGTATCTTACTTTTTTGATAGGAGTGCTAGCTACTAAAATGTTAGGCTTTACAATGGCAATCTACCCCACTCTTGGTTTTAGTGGCTGAGGCAGACCCCAAAACCTTCTCTATGAGGGGAAATTTCTCGCCGGGATCTCGCATTACATTCATTACTCTATGTTCTTTGGATGAGCTGAGCACTGCTGAAAACTTTTATGACGGAAGGCCTCAAATCGTTTAGATTAAGAGCTCTTCGTCATGGGAAGTGCATATTGCGATTATGAAATTATACAATTCCTAATTTAAGTTTTAAAGATTAGTTTGTGGGGAGGAGTGGAAGGATAAGGATCGGATCATTTAATATAAAAATCAACAGACAAACGGGGAAGGGGGGGAAAGGAAGGGGGAAAAAAGGAAGGGAAGCTTGTGTTTTGTGTTAATCTGCACATTGTTTTGGAAATAAAATAATAAACTATGTTACTTAAAAATGTCGCGGGGGGGAGGGGGCCAGGGGGGCCAGAAGATGAAACAGAGTTACATTAGCGCTCTGTAAGGTGTATAACCTTAGAATTAAAGACCTTGCGATCGTTGCAGACTTTGATCAATACGGTGGTTGAGGATGAGTGAGATTTTGAGATAGGCACTTTGTATGGGTTTGAGTACACTAAAGATGGTTGATTATAAACGCAAAGAGCGGTTGGCGACAGCAAAAAGTTTCCTATACTAGTACAACTGCGCAATTAGAGGAAAATCATGTTGGCCAGTATGAAATATAAAAATTAGTTCGAAAAAAACCTGACCTCAAATGGCACTGTAGAACCATATTTAGAATGGGAAATAAAATTTGAATTCATAAGGACCATTTACATAGTTTTTAGCGTCAAAAATGTTTCAGAAATAGCATTTCAACTCTGGCCTTTTCATGTAAAAGTCTAATGCGGGGACGACAATAGTCGGAATAAAGTTATTGAAATAACGCCGGTATGGGAAAAAAGCAGAGTACATCGCGACTCCACAGAATAAGAAACAGTTGTTAAAATAGCTTCTACAAAATTACAGTTCTTTCCATGCAGAAAAAAATTAGGAGGACACGTTCACAATGGATATTTGGAAATTTCTGT
>CM031603.1:64777711-64785211 GCA_018398815.1 Conus ventricosus
GCTCTTCAAAATTGCCACTCTCTTATTCATCCCGTCTAACGCTCCCTCTCCTCGTTCCGTCCATCACTCGTTTTCATCACATTTCCTCTCCGCATTCCTCCTAGTCATTTATCACTCTTGCGTTTTCCTTTTCTATCCCGTCTGCCAATCACAATCACCGGGTCCTCTTATTCTCATTCCGTCCATCATTTGTCATGCTTAAAAAGTTCTGCCGTTAATCATTCATCATTCTCGAGTTCTCTCCATCAGCCATCTGTCTCAGGGTCTTTTCTCTTTGTCCCGGGCCCATCATTCATTTACCGTTCTGGCATTCTCTTCTTCCCCTTCCGTCCATCCTTGATTCTTCTCTAGTCGTCGTCATCGACTCCTCTCGACCGTCATTGTTAATTACCACGTTCTCCTCTTTTTCTCCAGTCTACCGTTCATCGGTTTTACGTTTTGCACATCCGTTCATATCTGTCGTTCATCCTTCCACGTTCTGCTCATGCCATCTCGTCCATCATTCAACATTCTCGAGGTGTCTTCCTCTCAGTCTTGTTCCTCCTCCTCCACCTCCTCCTCCTCCTCCCCTCCTCCTCCTCCCCCTGTTCATCATTATCCTCATCATCATCCTCATCATCGTCTCTCTGCCTCTGTGTTGTGTGTGTGTGTGTGTGTGTGTGTGTGTGTGTGTGTGTGTGTGTGGGCGCGCGCGCGCGCGCGCGTGTGTGTGTGTGTTGTGTATTTATCTATCTCAGAGAGAGAGAGAGAGAGAGAGAGAGAGAGAGAGAGAGAGAGAGAGAGATTCAGAGAGACATTGACAATGACAAATATTTTGTCCATTCAACAATGAAGCGTTTTAAACAAGGAGACATGTTTGAATACAACTCAGCAAATCAATCGCTGACCTCATCCCTTCCTTCACCCTCCCGCCTCCCCTTGCCCACAACTCATTCCGACAGCTTTCTCCCTCCTTCGCCTGTCCCACTCCACCCCCACCTCCACCCCCTTCCCCTTCTTCATACACACATCTATGCACATGCAGGCACTCCACCCCCTTCCCCTTCTTCATACACACATCTATGCACATGCAGGCACTTCACCCCCTTCCCCTTCTTCATACACACATCTATGCACATGCAGGCACTCCACCCCCTTCCCCTTCTTCATACACACATCTATGCACATGCAGGCACTCCACCCCCTTCCCCTTCTTCATACACACATCTATGCACATCAGGCACACGACATCGGATCATCTTGCCAAACACTTCAAATGATTAAATGTTTCAGTAGGGTTTTTTTTTCCAACTGTCTTTTTTCTAATATTCAAAACTTGTAATATGAATTTTTATACATCTATTATGATATTATCTTATTGTTGCTCGACAAAATTTTTGCAGTACGATTCTTGTCAGAAATATAAGAAGGTGAGTCAAGTAAAGCATTTTGATTTCGGATATCCATGAAGGGCATGACGTGGGTGGGCGTATTGGGACAGAGAGGGCATGGATGCAAGGCGTGTGTGATACGGTCAGGTGTTTGGGGGCAGAGAGGGGTGCGGATGAAGGGCGTGACTTGGATGGGCATATTGAGGCAGAGGAGGCGTGGATAACGGGAGTAATATTGTGGGCGTACTGGGGCAGAGGGGGCGCGGATGAAAGGCGTCACATGGTGGGTGTATTGGGGAAGAGGGGCCGCAGATGAAAGGCGTGACATCGTTCGGCGTATTTAAGCGGAGGGGTTACGGATGAAGGGCGTGAGATGGTGGGCTTTTTGAGGCAAAGGGGGCGGGTAAAGGGCGTGAGATGGTGGGCTTTTTGAGGCAAAGGGGGCGGGTAAAGGGCGTGAGATGGTGGGCTTTTTGAGGCAAAGGGGGCGGGTAAAGGGCGTGAGATGGTGGGCTTTTTGAGGCAAAGGGGCGGGTAAAGGGCGTGAGATGGTGGGCTTTTTGAGGCAAAGGGGGCGGGTAAAGGGCGTGAGATGGTGGGCTTATTGAGGCAAAGGGGGCGGGTAAAGGGCGTGAGATGGTGGGCTTTTGAGGCAAAGGGGGCGGGTAAAGGGCGTGACGTGGATGTTGATTGTGGTCGAGGGGACATGGATGAAGGGCGTGAGATGGTGGGCTTATTGAGGCAAAGGGGGCGGGTAAAGGGCGTGACGTGGATGTCTGATTGTGGTCGAGGGGACATGGATGAAGGGCGTGAGATGGTGGGCTTATTGAGGCAAAGGGGGCGGGTAAAGGGCGTGACGTGGATGTCTGATTGTGGTCGAGGGGACATGGATGAAGGGCGTGACATGGCTGGGCGAACCGGAGGGAGGGCGCAGAGGGAAGGGGGACGGATGGTGGTGATGGACGCAGTGCTTACGTGGATGGACGTAAGAAAGGCGGAGGAGGAGGGGGGAGGGAAGCGTGGATGCACATAGGTGGGCATGATGGGTTGGAGGGAACGTGTACGCAGTGTGTGACATGGTTGGGTGTACAGAGGATGGGGTGCAGGGAGGGCGCGGGGTGGCATGGATGCATGCTGTGAAATGCATGATAAGCAAACAGAGTGAGGAGGAGGAGAGGGAGGAGGGCATGTACGTAGGGGGCGCGACATGTAACGGCATACGTGGAAGGGGGCTGGGGAGGAGCATATCCAGGGTATGACTTGTAGGCGTACGGGGGACGTGGATGCAAGGTGTGACATGGATGGTGGGGAAAGGGAGGGGGGGGGGGGCACAGGTGCAGTGTATGACACGGTGGCGGGTATGGAGGACGCGGACACAGCGTATGACTTCGGTGGTGGTACGGCGGTCGCCGATGCAGGGCGTGGCAGAGTTGAGGGGATGAGGGTAGGGGAAGTGCAAATACAGGGCATGACATGGGTGAGGTAAGGTGACGGGGAGGGGGGGGGGGGGGGGGGGGGGTGGCGCTTAGAGAATGTAGAAGAGTGAGACAAGACAATAGAAAATAAGACAAAACAAGACAAAAATCATATTCTTAATTTCCAAAGATAATAGAAAAGCACATTTACATACGCTCTATGTTATCTAGTCTTCCGACCTAGGTAAGGTAAAGCAATACTGTTTATAGCCCAGCCGACCGCAAAGGGCCATATCAGGGCTGTCACCACGTTGAAGTCAACCCACAAGACTGTGCATAGGCGAAACTATTCGAAAAGAAAGAGAAATTCCTCAAAACATGCTGAAATAAATAGCAGCGAACTTAACAATAAACACTAGCCACCCGCCATAAAACATCAACAACATAAATTGGGATCAAGCACATGAATATGAAGAAAAGCGTACACTCAGAGACAGGAATCATATGGGGAAAACGAACAGTGGACAAAGAGAGAGAGAGAGAGAGAGAGAGAGAGAGAGAGAGGAGAGAAGAGAGAGAGAGAGGAGAGAGAGAGAGAGAGAGAGAGAGAGATTTCGTCATGATCAGCTTTAATTCAGTCGACACAGAATTTCTGTCACAAACTATCTAACAAGTCTACATAAAATGTCACAAGTTCCCAAATCAATACGCAACTTATATTTTCTTTTCTTCTTCTTTTACGTTGTATGTCTTTCCTCAATTGACGCAAGAAAGAAAGCAAGAAGGAAAGAAGGAAAGAAGAAGGAAAGAAAGAAAGAAAGAAGGAAAGAATGAAGGGATGAAAAGAAAGCAGGAAGGAGAGAAAAGACCTGGAACCAATTAGAATTCTTTACACATTCTTTCACCATTCTTCCCGTTCTCCTGTGTCTACACAAAACTCTGAACAGCTAATGCGCCTAACAAAGGACAAAACAAAAAAAAAGAAAGAAAATGTTGCCTTTCTTCTCTGTTCCTATATTTTTTGTTCCTTTGTGATTCTCTCTCTCTCTCTCTCTCTCTCTCTCTCTCTCTCTCTCTCTCTCTCTCTTTCTCTCTCTCTCTTTTCTCTCTCTCTCTGTCTCTGTCTGTCTGTCTGTCTGTCTCTCTCTCTCTCTCTCTCTCTCTCTCTCTTTCTCTCTCTCTCTCTCTCTCTTCTCTCTCTCTCTCTCTCTCTCTCTTCTCTCTCTCTCTCTCTCTCTCTCTCTCATTTGGTTGATGTTTTTGTTAACGTTCGCACGTATTGAACTGTTTGCTCATGTGCATTATTAAAAGAGGAAAGTTGAGGAAAGAGGGGGGAAAACAAAGGTACACATAAACTCTCTTTCTCTCTCTCTCTCTTTCTTTCTCTTTTTTTCTTCTCTCTCTCTCTCTCTATCTATCTGCCTCTCTCTATCTGTCTCTGTCTCTCTCTCTCTCTGTCTGTTCTCTCTCTCTCTTATTCTCTCTGTCTCTCTCTCTCACTCTGTCTGTCTATCTTTCTTTCTCTCTCTCTCTCTCTCTCTCTCTCTCTCTCTCTCTCTCTCTCTCTCTCTCTCTCTCCACGGGTTTGTATGTTTGTGCAACTTACCTGTCTCTATAAACCGTACCTTTCCTGCTTGGTCTCTCGTACGTATTAAACTGTTTGCCCACGCGCATATTTAGAAGAGGCAAGGGTGAAGGAAAGGAAAACAAAGGAAACAACCAGCTTAGGATAAGAATACAAGTTGAATGCTGATCCAGTCAAGCAAACTGATCGAGCAGCGCATTACAAAAGTCTAGTAATAAACGAGCGTAAAGCCATTTCATTGACATCAAGTTAACAGTGCAACGACTGTAACTGCAGGAACAAACCACTCACAGCGTAACTTCGGGGGGTACAGGCAATGATTTGGCTGAGTTCCATTTCACTGTAAGTGGAAAGGAAATTCAATGGCTTACGGTCTTGCAAAACAAGGGGGGGGGGGGGGGGGGGGGGGGGAGAGAATCATCAGTATGTCTAAAATCTTTACGTGTTTTTGTCATGAAGTGACACATTTAGAACAAAAATTACATATAATAAGCATGGTTGCTTGTGAAATGCATCATCGTCTTGTCAAAGACATACAATCAGGGTTATCTTTGCACTGAAGTCAAATGCATGGACTGCAGGAATTACACGTTTTAAAAGTTGCACGCAGCTGCAACGAGACCATTTCTTTTGAAATGTGTTACACGGGTTTTTCAGCTCTTTACAATGACGGAAAACATTTCAAACAATAAGTTAAACAGAAACTGCAGCTCCATTAAATTATCTGCTCTAAGAGTAAGAAAACGCAGTTTCTACCCAGTGGAAGAGAAAGTGTATATCTCTTTCAAGATTGTAGAACACTGGAAATTGTATCGTCCCCACTATAGCTATGCAAGCCTTTATCAGTCACCGTAAATCGAGCAACTGAAATTGCACGAAAACAGCAGTTAACGTAGGCTGACCAGTTTCCAGAATTACAGTTTCTGAATCATATGCTTACGTCACAGATTTTCCGGAGCGGTGGCCCAAATCGAACAGATCAGGGTACAATCGGAGGATAACCCAAAACGGACAAAAGGTCGACTGTGTAACGGCAAGCATTAATCAGTGACGTCTGATGAACAGTCTTGGACTAAAACTTCCGAAATCTCTTACCTGTTTGTTTGTTGTTGCCCTCCCACCCCCCCCCCCCTTTTTTTTTTTTTTTTTTTTCAACGGTCCGCGATGATAAAGTAAGATACAGATGTTGTCGCATGTACTGCGAACTACACGACCATAATCGTTGATAAAGATCAAATTCAGTTTTCGTAATTATCATTCAATTTAAATTTTTTTATAAATTCGGCGCGTGCGGGTTCAGTGTCTTCATCCAGAAATGATCCAACGATTCCAGTCTTTTTAACGGTAATTTTAACATCTCCATTACTATTACATCCGGTGTTTCAAATTAACAACAAAGAAATTCAACAGCAAAAACCATTATTAAACATCACACCACTGCAGTATTGAGAACAAGATGGCCGGAACTGTTGGTTGTAGCCTATAAATGGAGATCAGACACAAACCTGTATTGTTCCAGTCTTCTAATGAGTATTAGGCGTGTAACGTTTCATGTTCACCATTGTACACAAATCAAAATTTCAGTCAAAACCGAATGCAGCGTCCCTCTGAGAATGAGCCACAGGCAAGATAAGTTGTTTACAGCCACCTGCAGCCCCAAATGGAGACTATGAGATATAGACAGACTGACACAGAATCTGTGAACAAGAGAGAGAGAGAGAGAGAGAGAGAGAGAGAGAGAGAGAGAGAGAGAGAGAGAGAGAGAGAGAGAGTTTAGAATACAGATATGTAAAAAATACATTAGGTAATATCTACCGATGGGATTGCATTTTCCAAGAGACACAGCAGCCGAAGAGTCTCCTTCTCCGCTCCCCATGGAACACGAGGACAAGCCTGACAGTGCCCTCTGTGCTCCTGGTCAGTCTTCGCCCTGAGACCGAAAAGAAATGAAGTGGCCTCCCTGATGCGTACCACCAGAGCATACTACATTACCGAGATACGACACTGCCTCTTACAGCCTACAAGTCCGTTCAGTCGATTATCTCCCTTAGTCGGCGCGGGCTGCAGGCTCGCGGCTGCTATGTGAAAACGTTGCCGTGATGAAAACAACGACGCCCGTCGGGCCGCATTTGTTGTCATAACTTTACCTTGAACTGCTTCAGCAGTTTGTGACGACAGATTCAAATGCCTCTACACATTTTTTGGCCTCCTTGTGTTTGTGTGCGTGTGCATGTAGGTGCGTGTGTGCACTGCATGTGTGCATGCATACGCATGTATTTTTATGTATGTATAGTGTGTGTGTGTGTGTGTGTGTGTGTGTGTGTGTGTGTGTGTGTGTGTGTGTGTGTGTGTGCATGACTGTGGTAAGATGGGTGAAGGTGGGGTGGGGAGAGAGAGAGAGAGAGTTTGTGGCTGTTCTAAATTTAAAAAAAAGACCATTTATTTGTCTCCAAATCAAACTTTAATTGTGTTGTGTCAGTTTATAACAACGTCCAACAATGGCATAATGAAAGGGGTGGAGGTGGGGGGTGGGAGGGGGTAATGCAGTCCGTCTCATCCCACAAACATAGAAAAAAGTTCTGCCATCAATACAAGATGGATTAAAACAAAACTGGTTGCATTTTCCAAACAGTCTGCAAAAATTTGCAAAAATGTCTTCTTTAAAATACGAGCAAAGAAGAAGCACACAATTTCAAATACACACATCAACCTCAAAATAGACATTGCGACGAGATAGGCCTAGACATGAAACGGTCATTGATACATGTAGGTTTACACACGAGTATGCTGGGGGTGGAGGGGGGTTAGTAATGGTTTTCTCTCTCTCCTCTCTCTCTCTCTCTCTCTCCCCTCTCTCTCTCTCTCTCTCTCTCTCTCTCACACACACACACACACACACACACTGACTGAAACCAATTATTGTCAGATTAACTCAAGGTTGTACACACACAAGCCATGCAACTGCACGCAGAGAGAGAGAGAGAGAGAGAGACAGAGAAGAGAGAGAGACAGAGAGAGAGACAGAGAGAGAGACAGAGAGAGATTCGGTGATGAAACACGTGTGTCGGCACTGTCATTATCAACATAAAATCACTGGCCATGTGAGGGCACGGTATGCGTGGTTGGTTTT
>CM031603.1:64802729-64805229 GCA_018398815.1 Conus ventricosus
CCTTAACTGTTTTAGTGTTCTGGCTATAATGTAGTGTCGACCCCTTCCTACCACTCCTCGTGATTCCAGTAAGCCGTTAACTAAGGTGCGCATGGACATTAACCCTGAAGTAAACGGAGTGTTTCAGGTGCTTGTTCTCTCTCACACGTCACAGCCAAAGGGCTGCAGTTCACGTCTTTCCATCCCACTTCGGCCGGAGAACACGCAGGTGTGCAGCTGTCGATCACCGGAAACGGAGGAAGAAAACCGGAAGTAGCGCTGCGGATAACAGATGGCTATGTATTCTGACCCTAAGCTACGTCTCTCTCCCAGTCTGTCGTTTTCACTGCGAAACACGTGTATTAGATCATGTTTTTGTTACGTAATTCTGTATTTTGGCTTGGCAGTGTAAACCAAGTTGGGCTGTTTCCCTACGCCAACCCGACACACCCTTAAAACATATGACGCTTTATAAATAAATATCAAACTCATTAGCTTTACAGAGAAACAACAACAACAACAACAACAAGACCTACAAAAACAATAAAGTAATGATAATTATGATAATGAAAGTCGCGATGGATCATTCTTGTCGATTCCTATCCCCACCCCCCCCCCGAAACGCCGCTCATGAAAAAAAAATCTGTGAAAAAAAGGAGAGAAAGAGAGGACACAACACGAAGGTGACTAAGAAAGAGAAAGATGGGAGGAGGAGAAGAAAGAAGAAGAAGAAAAGAAGAAGAAGAGAAGAATGATGATGATGATGATGATGATGATGATGATGATGATGATGAGAACAACAAAACGTGGAAAAACACAGAAACAACATAAACAACACAAACATGTCGACATCATCACGACAGCAGCACCCAAACAAGCAGGGCACCTAGAATCGATGGGCATTGCGAACACCGGGGTCAAGAGTGAACCCCACACAGGGTCCCCTTTAATCATTCACGCCTCGTTGAAAGGCAGGGGCCGTGCGTGTGTGTAAGTGTGTGTGTGTGTGGTGTGTGTGGTGTGTGTGTGTGTGTGTGTGTGTGTGTGTGTGTGTGTGTGTGGTGTGTAGGTGTAGATTGTTTGCGCGCGTGGGTGTGGTGTGCGATGTGCGTGGTGGTGCGTGTGGGTGGTGTGTGTGTGTGTGTGTGTGTGTGTGTGTGTGTGTGTGTGTGTGTGATGTGCGTGCGTGGTGTGTGTGTGTGAGTGTGTGTGTGTGTTGTGTGTGTGTGTGTGTGTGTGTTTTTTTTGTGTATTTCTTTTCTTCTCGTTAATCTCTCTCTCTCTCTCTTTCTCTCTCTCTCTCTCTCTCTCTCTCTTCTCTCTCTCTTTCTTGATTTAATGCAATGAAACATGAGCACGGAAGCAAGGCTTCGACGTTCTAAGCCTAATGCGAAAGAAGCTTTGGAAGAATGGAGACGAAAAAGGAGGATGAAAATGGACACACAGCTAAAGAGTGAAAGAAGAACATAGAATTACGCCAAACACAAACAGCAACCAAGAACGACAGAAACATACCGAAAAAAAAGACAAAACAAACCATTAAAAAGAAGGGGAGACAAAACAGAGTCTGCAAGAACAGAAAGAAGCGAAAAATCTGTATTTTTTTTAATGAGGCAAAGCAATAAAGTAAACAAGGACACAAAGAAGGAGAAGCAAATAAACCACAAGAACGAAAAACAACAGACAGGGTAGCAACACACTGTTTCTGGAACGCTTTTATTGATTTTTTCCTCTGAATGATATTAGTGTCATTTTCAGGCTGAAGAAAGAAACCACGCTAACATGTTAATTGCTATCTGGACTTTTACAACAAAAATGGCCGACCTATTATTTCTATAGCGTGAAATATAAAAACTATGAATTATGTCGTTGGTAAATATGATGGTTGAACCCCAAAGATGTGCAAATGCCAACAAGCGTGCACTCTTTACACACACACAACACACACACACACACTGTACGTACGCCGATGCACGCACGCACAAACATACAGAAAGAGTCAACCAGTGACGTCCAAATGTTACAGGTCAGTCCGGAAAATATGCTACCAAACAATCGACTAAGAAAGGAAGACAGGCAAAGAAGGAAACAACAGAAAACAACACAACAACGAAGACAATGACAGAAAAGAGAAACAGAGGCGAAAAAATAAGAATGAGCGAATGAGGGACACACAGCGACAGACAGAGAGTAAGACATAATTATCTTGACACAGTGAATGATGGTAGAAGAAGAGTACACAAGGCGAAGAAGGAATTAGACAAGAAAAAGAATGGAAACAGAAGCACAAGGAGGACGAGAAAAAAAGCTGATAACACAAAAGATGACACGAAGAGAAAGAATCGGAGGAGGAGGAAGAGAACAAGAACGAGAAAAAGGAGAGCAACAACAACAGTGGTAGCGGAAGGGAAAAAAAGGCGAAGGAGGAGGAGGAAGGACGAGGACGAGGAGGAGGGAAGAAGAAGAAGTAGAACAACAACAACACATAACAACAAGATGAAGAGGAAGAACAGAACAACAG
>CM031603.1:64820229-64821352 GCA_018398815.1 Conus ventricosus
GTATCAGATTTATCGAAAAGGAAAAAAAAACAAGTTCAAAAGAAAGAAAGAAAAAAGATAGACTAGAAATAAACCAAACAAAAACGCAAAGAATTGATAACAAAAACAAAATACACAAAGAAATGAGCTAAAAAACAAACCTAAACAGAAAAAAATTCAAATCAATCAACGATATAGAAACAGACAACGGGCACCAAAGGGAACACTATTAAAGTTCAAAAGAAGAAGAGAAAACAAAGAAACAAAAGACGAAAAGAATTGATAATAAACATGATGTAAGCAAAGAAATAAGCTAAAAAAAAATTAAAAAAAAAGCAAAACAGAACAAAGAAAGAAAATCCAAATCAATCAGTAGTACAGAAATAGAAAAAGGGGAACAAAGAGAAAACACTATCAAATTTCTGTCCTGCTATACTGTGTTAGTCTGAGAACCTGACCTTAGTAACCCAGCAACACCCACTCCCTCCCCCCCCCCCCCCCCCCATCCCCCACCCCCCCTCACCCACTCATCCACCAGAACTTGATTTCACCGACAACACGTAGCATCCAATGTCCGTTTTAATTTTTCTTTCTTTCTTTCTTTCTTTCTTTCTTTTGTCTTTCTATTTCCTCTCAAATCTCTGCGGACCGGGAGCCAGACGAGTTCCTAGTACTCCTCCATTTGCAGTGGCACAAGCATAAGGAGAACGAAGAAGGCAGGGGCGAACAACGGATTGGAAGCGTGTGGCTCTGATGATACTGGACAGAACCGAGAATATGGTCTTGCTGCACTTCTGGGGACTCAAAAGCCCAACTACTTAAAAAAACAAACAAACATAAAACATAAAAAAAAACAATAGGTATTAAAAAAGACGCAAACTTACAACAAAAGGGGAGAGCCGTTCTATCAACAGCCGGAAGGATTAAGTCTTTTTCTTTTTCTATTTCTTTTTCTTTAAAAAAAAAAAAATGAAACGATGCTCTTAAACGCCAGTTATTCCTAAGACGGTCTTGCTGATCATGATCATCCATTCCCTGACATTTCTTGCCATCGTAGGGTTATCCTTTAAGCTCAGATTATAGCACGTCACGTTGACTTTAAATTTGAATGGAATTCATTTTTAACGAAGTGGGTTTGTTTGTT
>CM031603.1:64821452-64823952 GCA_018398815.1 Conus ventricosus
ACATACAGCGAAAGTAGCTTATCAACTCGACTTCCTTTCTCCCCTCCCCCCCTCTTCTTCTTTCTCTTCTCTCTCTCTTTTCTCTTCCCCTCTCCTTCTCTCTCTCCTCTCTCTCTCTCTCTCTCTTCAAATGTCTGTGTCTGTCTCAAATGTTTCTGTCTGTCTGTGTCTCTGTCTGTCTGTCTTGTTCTTGTTCTTCTCTCTCTGTGCCTGTCTGTTTGTTGGCTGTCTGTCTCCCTCTCTCTCTCTCTCTCTCTCTCTCTCTCTCTCTCTAAAACACACACACACACCACACACACGCACGCACGCACGCACGCACGCACACACACACACACACACACACACACACACACACACACACACACACCACACACACACACACACACACACACGTGCACGAAAACACGCACGGTGTATAAACGCGCGAAACACATCCATCCACGCGCGAATTCTGGCGATTTTTAGTTCGAGCATTCTCTTACACGCACACACCGCGCGCCCGCCACGCCCCTCCCCCCCCCCCCCCCCCCCCCTAATCACACACACACACACACACGCACTCTCAGCCATGCAATGCCCGCAGGTGGTTTAAATGCAGTCCTGCTGTTTTAACTCCTGTTCCCACAGTCTCAGTCACGACAATTTTCCAGGCTGTTGCTTTCAGTTTAAGATAATGGGTGTCCGCAGTATTTCAGCGCTGCCATTAGTTTCCACGCATTGTCTTGGAAGTAGTTGTAGTCGTCCACGTCTCGAAGTAAGCGGGGTTGATAATGGTGGAGTGAGTTCTGGTGGGTTATGTGTTAGAGAGCACGCAATCGAAGTGAGACATTTGGAGTTCGAATACCGCTGTGCGCGACATTAACATTGTCATTTGCACCGCCCCTTTACGTGCAATCGATCGAGTGGTTTAACGGCAGCTTTTCTTCCACTTTTCTCGAAAGGTTAACCCCTGGAGTGTCGGAGTAGGTAGCTGGTAGAACGCCGGATTCGTGAACGTGGGTGATCTTACGGTTGTGGGTTCGAATTCCGCTGGGCCGTTTTGGTGTATGGGGCGTTTTTTTTCCCCGGGGAATTGCTCTTGGTTCTGACTCCTTCTCTGAAAAAAATCTTTCGGATGAGATTGTGAACTGAGGTTCTGTGTGTGAATGCACGCATGACATCTTCCACACGCATTAAATCCAGTTTAAGCATTGGTATGGATGACAATATAGTAGGCACCCTCTGTAAGATAAATTGAAAGAATGAGTAAAAAATCTGTGTGACTAAATGTTACTGGATGACACAAGAAACGATGAATGTTGCGCCAGGAGGAGGCTCTTCGTTCATAACCCTTGGGCCAAGCAGAACGTGGACTGTAAAGCGCTTAGCGCTTGATCTCTCGCCGACGATAAGCGTTACTGAAGTACTCACAACAAATACAACAATAAAATATCAACAACAACAACAACAACAGCAACAACAACATGATAATAATAATAATGATAATAATGATGACGATGATGATGATTATTATGATGATGATAATGATGATAATAATACTGACAACAACAATATATAATAATAATAATAATAATAATAATATAATAATAATGATAATGATAATATTAACAAACAACAACAACACAGTAATAATAATAATAATAATATTCAGCTAAGTCAGTCATGTAGCGTTTCATGGCTATGCACTTTGAACATATATCAGTGAATGATAGGACAAACTCAAAAAGAGTTAGCTGGGGGAAAGGGGGGAAGGTGGTGAGTATGTAGGAAGAGGAAAGAAGACAGAGCTGGTGAGAGAAGATGGCGAACGGGCATGGCGGTGGGGGTCAAAGTGGAGGAGGGAAGCGAGAGGGGGACATGGCGGGAGTGGTAAAGGGAGGAACGAAGGGAGGAGGGAGGACGCTTATCTCATTCTGCTTCACGCACACACGACCGTTGTGAGCTGCGGACAGTTTCGGAATGTGTTGCACGACTGTTGATTGGCATTGTTTGTTAGTTCAGGCTGATGTCGGAGCTCTCTCCAGTCCGAGTCAGTGTTAAAAAGAAAATCTCTTTCCAAGTACATCACAGTAGACCTGTGTGTTGTATGCGGCAGGGAATGAACTGGATTGGAAGCCTGGGAACTTTAGAGTGGAGGGACTAGGAGCGAGGGAATTCTCGGTGATGTCGCAACACAGTGATTATCGTCAATGGCTGGCTCAGCGATTTCAGACTTGTGTACTTCTCCGGACCCCAGGAAGCGCCGGCTGAGTGATGCCAAACCGACCATCGGCGCAGGGGCTGCTCAGGTCGGTGACCTTGCGGCGGCCTGACGTCAGTAGCTCCTTACAGAATTCTTCCTCAGGACTTGCACTGATCCTGATCTTGGCTTCTGTAAAGAAGGCGGATCGATGGAGCAGTGAAGCTGCTATTACGGCTGATTGAAATGCTCTGCTCAAATAGGTTGTTTAAAACGAGCAACATTATCCCCCTTCACCTCCTGAAACAACAAAAAAACCAA